>CM067332.1:110420000-111020000 GCA_034376525.1 Nicotiana benthamiana | reverse complement strand
GGGAATGGTGTATCCTATGTTGACAACAAGATGAGACAACCAAGGGATGTTATACTCTGTGTTGGCAGAAAAATAATGCAACCAGGGGATGGTGTATCCTGCGTTGACAGAAAATAATGCAACCAGGGGATAGCGTGCCCTGTGTTGACAACAAGATGAGACAACCAGGGGATGTTGTACCCTGTGTTTGCAGAAAATAATGCATCCAGGTGATGGTGTATCCTGTGTTAACAGAAAATAATGCAACCAGGGAATGGTGTACCCTATGTTGACAACAAGATGAGACAACCAAGGGATGTTGTACTCTGTGTTGGCAGAAAAATAATGCAACCAGGGTATGCTGTACCCTGTGTTGACAGAAAATAATGCAACCAGGGGATAGTGTGCCCTGTGTTGACAACAAGATGAGACAACCAGGGGATGTCGTGCCCTATGTTGGCAGAAAATAATATATCCATGGGATGGTGTACCTTGTGTTGACAACATGCTGAGGCTCGTGGCACTCTAAAATGCTACTAGGGAATGTTGTACCCTACGTAGAAAATAATTCAATCAGGGAATGTTGTACCCTATGTTGACAGAAAATAATGCAACCCGGGGATGGTGTACCCTGTGTTGAAAACAAGATGAGACAACCAGGGGATGTTGTACCGTGTATTGATAGAAAATAATGCAACCATGGGATGGTGTACCCTGTGTTGGCAGAAAATAATTCAACCAGGGGATGGTGTACCCTGTCTTGATAGAAAATAATGCAAACAGGGGATGGTGTACCCCGTGTTCACAGAAAATAATGCATCCAGGGGATGGTGTACCTTGTGTTGACAACGAGATGAGGTTCGTGGCACTCTAAAATGCTACTAGGGAATGTTGTACCCTATGTAGAAAATAATTCAACCAGGGGATGTTGTATCCTGTGTTGAAGATAGGGTGTTGATTCACTATACTGAAACTTAAAATAACCTGCTTAAATGTATATTGGAAGGAAATCATGGATTTCATAACTTTATTAGGTGGTGTTCGTCTTTCCACGATCTTAAAATGGTGGTGAGTTTGTGGCCTTGATTTCTTGGGCGACTTGACCTTGCGTCCATTACACTTGTTAGGAGAACCATCATTTCGATTCTCGTACAAATTGTCGAGAGATTCTGACTCTATTCTCTGAAGATCTTCTTTCTCAACATTGATACCTGACTATTTTACGCTTATCATCCTTTGTGTCTATGTTGCAAACAGCCTCTTTCCCCCAAAACTTTTTTTGACTCTTGAAACATTGCTACGTCCTTCAAGACTTTTGCTTGACAAGAAATATCAAAGTCGGCTTTATGGCTTTGCCCATACTGTTTATTCCCAGAAATTTTTGCTTTATAAACAGGGAAACTGCAACCAATTTTGTGGCCTTTTCTTTGCTTTGCTTTGACAAAATTAATCTGAAAGGGACTTGAGAATAATACTACGAAAGAAAATAAATAGGTGAACCAATAAGCATTATAACTTAATAAAGCGTCCGTTTCAGGGGAAAAATAAGAAAGGACTTATCTGGAGGAATATGCATACATCAATAAACATGACATGCACTTTGGACTTGATGCCCGATCCGTCTAAACCGTCTTATTCTATAAATCTGTTGTAAACTTCTCTTTGAAACCGAGTTCTTTAACCATGTTTGTGCCGGGATATAAGAAGATCTAAAATCAATCAACGATGCCCTATGTGGGTTTTCACAAATTGACCTCTCTTTGCCTTTTTCTCAATTCACCATCGCCTTATAGTGCCCGTAAGGGTTTTAACCAATAAGACTCTCTCATTTGTTTTCTCAACTAACCATCGCCTTATAGTGCCCGTAAGGTTTTTTTACCAATAAGACTCTCTCATTTGTTTTCTCAACTCACCATCGCCTTATAGTGCCCGTGAGGGTTTTCACAAATAAGACTCTCTCATTTGTTTTTCTCTCTTTGTAATGGCTGAAGCATCACTCGCAGTGTACTGACTTAGAATTCTCAAAAATTGATCAAAAAGTCTTAAAAGGGAAAGGTAAAGACAACTACTCACCTGAATTACAACTTTTGGAACCATCTGATGGAACACCGTCGAAAAATATAAATTAAAACATGCCCCAGTTTCTGTGAATATTGGGGAAATATGGATTTTTGTTTGGTGTGACTGAACCTCAGAGAGAGGCTTTCTACGTATCCTTTCGGAATCAAGTCGAACGTAGTTCAAGGACTCTGTTTTGATTTTTTTAATTAAATTGGTTTCAAAAGAGGGTAAAACAATGAAATATAAACAAGGATTCAAAGGGCTAACTAGGGTTGACCAGTGTTTGGGTAGCGAGAATAATAGCCTTTCGTCATCCCAACCTGAGAATGCTAAGTATAAACCAAATGCCCTCAACAAAAGCATGTCAGACATAGTATCTTTTGACCGCATCTGCGTTGACGGATATGTCTGTCACCTTTCCTTCTATATCTGCCAAGTGTAGAGCTCCTTTTGACAATATTTTCTTGATGAGGTAAGGACCTTACCAATTTGGGGCGAACTTTCCTTTTGCTTCTTCCTGGTGTGGGAAGATGCATTTCAAAACAAGATGTCCTACCTCAAATTTCCTTGAGCGCACTTTCTTATTGTGAGCGCGTGCCATTCTTTGTTGGTATAACTGACAAAAAAAAAAGTGTTGCCAAACGCTTTCCATCAATCAAACTCAATTGTTCCTGTCGTGAATTCACCCATTCAGTGTCTTCACTCCAAGCTTCAACAATTATTCGACGATAGGGAATTTTAACTTCAGCCGGTATGACTGCTTCAGTTCCATAGACTAACAAGTAGGGCGTTGCGCCAACTGATGTACTGGTAGTTGTCCGGTATCCTAAAAGAGCGAAAGGCTATTTTTCG
Source organism: Nicotiana benthamiana (assembly GCA_034376525.1). Classification (NCBI taxonomy): domain Eukaryota; kingdom Viridiplantae; phylum Streptophyta; class Magnoliopsida; order Solanales; family Solanaceae; genus Nicotiana; species Nicotiana benthamiana. The sequence goes on along the minus strand of CM067332.1, from coordinate 111,017,108 downwards.
TGCCATTGTCTAGACCCTTGGACCATCTTCCTATGAATTTTCGTGATGTTCTTATTTGAAGCTTCAACAGCTCCATTAGCTTTGGGTCGGTAAGGAGTAGAATGGCGATGCTCAATTTTAAATTGTTCACATACCTTCTTCATCAGATAACTATTCAAATTAGCAGCATTATCTGTAATAATGAGTTTTGGAGTACCGAAACAACAGATGATGTTGGAGTGAATGAAGTTTACTACTTCTTTCTTGGTCACTACTTTCAGTGTAATGGCTTCCACCCATTTGGTGAAGTAATCAATTGCAACCAAGATGAATCTGTGCCCATTTAAAGCTTTTTGATCAATTGGGCCAACGACTTCCTTTGCCCAAGCAACAAAAGGCCAAGGAGTCTACATAGGATACAACTTTGAAGGAGGCGAGTGAATCAAATCACTGTGAATCTGACACTGTGGCACTTGCGAACAAAACGAAAGCAATCTCGTTCCATAGTAGCCAATAATATCTTGCCCGAAGAATCTTCTTTGCTAGAACATAAAAATTCATGTGCAGACCACAAACTCCCGAATGCACCTCATTCATAATAATTTCAACTACTTTGGCATCCACACATCTCAACAAATTCAAATCTGGGTTCTTTTGTATAGCATTTCCCCACTCAAAAAGAAACCACTATAGAGTTGCCTAATAGTTCTCTTTTTATCCCTATTAGCAGGTTCCAGATATTCTCTTGTTTTCAGAAACTGTTTAATATAATGCTACAATGGTTCACCATCTAGTTATGCTTCGATTGTATTGCAATAACCATGTTGATCCCGAACGTTAATTTCTAATGGGTCAATGTGAGTATTACCAGGATATGGAAGCATTGAGGCCAGGGTGGCGCTAATTCATTGTGAAGCCTGGGAATGTATCTGAACTCGATGGACTCGAATCTCTTGCTAAGATCTTCCACACATTGCCTATATGGAATGAGCTTGATGTCTAATGTTTCCCAATCGCCTTGAGCTTGCCTAATAAGCAAATCTGAGTCTCCCATCACCAATAGTTCATGCACATTTAGGCTTATCGCTATGTTTAGACCCATGATGCAAGCTTCATATTCTGCTGTGTTGTTTGTACAGAAGAAACGACGTCGTGCTGTGTCGGGGCAATGTTGCCCAATAGGTTATACGAATTGCTCCAATCCCTACGCCTTTAATGTTAAGAACTCCATCAAAGTATAGTTTCCAAATATGACTGTCATCTTGGGGTACTTCTTCAACTAAATTAACCTCTTCATGTGGGAAGTATGTGTTCAAAGGTTCAAAATCATCAACAACTGGATTTTCTTCCAAATCATCAGCTAAAGCTTGTGCCTTCATGGTTGTACGAGTGACATAAACAATATCAAACTCTGTGAGAAAGATTTGCCACTTGGCTAATCTGCTAGTGGCCATCGGCTTCTGAAAGATGTACTTCAGGGGACACATTCGGGATATGAGGTAAGTTGTTTATGCTAAAAGATAATGCCTAAGCTTCTGAGCGACCGAAGTTAAGGCACAACATGTCATTTCCAAAAGACTGTATTTGGTCTCATAAGTGGTAAACTTTTTGCTCAAATAATACATTTCCTATTCCTTTTTGCCTGTGGCATCATGATGACCAAGAACACATCCAAATTAATTGAGTTACACGTACGTATACTCAATTCCTTTGGCGCGCCAAAAATTATGTCACGCGTACGTGTCCAGAATTAATCACACTTTATTATGATTAAGAAAGTTAGGTCGAAGTTGCGCGAACGCATGCCTCGATTTTAATATTGGAAATCATAAATATATTACACGAACATATACATAATCACGATAATTTGCTTAATTAAGAGCACGCCTGAACAAGTTGTTACCTCTAACCTAGTCAAATTGATTCTCTACTGCCCCATACCCCTAAACTTATATTGATGGTATAAATTAGGAATAGTAGCAGCGGAGTTCCATTATATCTTGAGAGTAAATATTGGCAATAATACTTGAAAAACAAATGACATGATAAATTCAAAAATTTAAATTAATTATAGAAAAATCAATCATGTAACTCATTATCTCCCGTTTGTCGTAAAATATACACATCAGTATCAATTTAAGCCGTAAGATTATAAAATATCACTAAAATTATTTTACCCTCCTTCGCACTCCCCTCTTTTGTGTTGAAAAAGCCAATAATGGTATTTCCGATTTTGTATATATGTAGCATTATATTATTTCTCTAGCCAAGCCATTCAACCCCATTGCATTTATATTTTTATGCATTATAGAGTGCACATGAATAAAAATTTTATTATAATAGCCAAATAAAAATATGACTTTGTTCACATGCTAAGTAGCCAAAACAGAATTCCATAACCAAAACTCTTATATTTCTCTTTAGCCATTATACACATTAAACTAAAACAGTGGAAACCATTTCTCAACTACCAAGGAACAAACAAGAAAAAATTCTCATAATGTAATCAAATACAGTGATGGTAACAAAAAAAATCATACTATACTAGTTTCGAACACTTCATTGTAATTACCAATACGCACGCTGGAACTCGCCGGAAAAGATGTCGAGCAGGACCTCTTGAAACTCTCATGAAACAGGGAACGAGGTTGGGATTCTGGCTGAGGAGGGCACGTTTTTGGAGTGCTTTTGCTGGGTTTATGGCGAAAGAGAGCTCGCCGGAAGTGTTGAAATTCTGACGAGGCAGCAAGCTAACAAATCTGTTGCTGCGTTTTATATTGAAAGATATGGGTTCTTTAGAATTTTTGATTCTTTTTCTTTCAACGTTAACTCCCTTTTTTTGGGTTTTTCCTCTTTCACTTTTTTTAAAACATAAGACTCTTTCTTTTTATATAGATGAGTATGAGTATTTTTATATCTTCTAAGGAAGTGGGGAAGTAGGGATTGGGAAGTTCGGAACGTGAGACTTTGTGGGAAAAGAAGTTACGTGAAGTGGAAGAGTCAAGGATGAGCTAAATCACTTTTGAAATTAAATTTTTTAACAAACTTCTTCTTTTTTTTGTTATATATATATATAATTAATTAATGTAGTTTTTGCTTCTTCCTTTTCTTTATGTTTTTTATAAATATAAAATTAAATTAAACATTAAAACAAAAATATTCATTAACTTGTACTATACAAAAACACTTTAAACTATGCTAAGAAAAATACCATAACTTACGTATTAAAATTCTTGTTAACAGATATCATATATATTTTTTTGTAAATTTTAATTTTTCTATTTACAAATAGAAAGAAAGTACGTTTTATAAGTATATATATATATATATATATATATATATATATATATATATATATATATATATATTAAAATTAGACCTAAATAAAATATTTACACTAAACTATTATAAATTTTGGGTTTGGTCAAAAATTAGGTGTTCACAAGGTGGATGGGTTTAGGTTACCTGTGGGTATCACAGAATGGGTGTCACAGCTCTAGGTTGTCTCTGCAAATCAAATAGAATGGATATTCGGGTGGCTCTCCGTGGATGAAATTGTATATATGCCAGCAACCAGACCTCATTTTCTTCTGATGGGTCTCCGAACCTATGCGCCATACAGAGTGTTAAGGCAATTAGATAGATTCAAAATGATTCCCAGGGACGAGGACATTAGTTGCCATGCTGATGAGATTAGCCCCAACGGTCAATTCTCGGATCTCCAAGACTTTGTTGAAACACCGCAGGGGCAATGAGTTGGCTAGCCAAGGAAAATGAGTACAGAGCCACCATAGGAAGATTAGACAAGCAAATCAAAGAGCTGCAATTTGAGAATGGTTTGCAAGCTGCAGCAGATGAGGGAGAAAATAAAAGATTAACCAAAGAAAAGGAGTCATTGCGAGCCCAAATCCAGAAAATGAAAAAAACCGCAAAAAATCCCCAGGAGCGCGAAGGATGAAAAAATCATAGACAAATTGAGGCGAAAAGTAACCGAGTATGGGTTGGACTTGCATAAGGCGCAAGGAGAGTAATCCAGGGTTTGGAGACGATTAGCTAAAAGTACGTAGGAACAAGGCCGCATCATTGAGCATTTAAAAGAAAAGCTTGATGATGAGGTTGCTGGGTTATAACGGAGGGTCATCATGGCTGAAAACAATGTGGCCAAGCAGGTCGGGGACCTCAAGGCCGAAAGAGAACGTTGTTATGCAGCAATAGCAAGGTTAGAGATGGATTTGAGGCAATTCGAAGAACAGAATCAGGTAGCCGAGCGAACTCTAGAGGCAAGGGCTGAGCAAATTGGGCGTTTGTTGCAAGAAAAGGGTATTATTAGGGAAAGAGTACGGGCTATCGTAGATTGCACCACCACAAACTGCAACCATTGTGAGGATATGACGAGATCCATGTTCTTTGCCACTCTCATGACCTTTGTACGACTGGTAGTGGAAGACCTCCACCACCTCCAAGGGAGTTTAGCACGCAAGCCAGCGGCAAGGCCGAGTAATTCCCCACGAGGCCTAGGAGAACTTGAAGAATTAATTTATTCATAGAGATTGCACTTCCTTTTGTCAAAATATATTTAAAAGTCTATTTGTTTAACCAGGAGTCTCTATTTTCTTTATGCATGGTAAGTTGTTTTTCTAGTCCGTAGTTCATTTTCTATCAAAGCTTGTTATTTTTTTGTTTAATCTATCAGTCTTGCAAGTCCTTATAACTGCAGTTTGTTATTATAAAAATGGAAACTTTCCCAAATATTCTATGCTACGCTTTTTACTTGCAAGAACTATGCTCGATCTGATTCATATGGGGAGATGATACGTGGGCAATCTAAATAGTATTCGACCATAATTGAAAATAAGAGAAAAGTGAATGAAATAGGAAAGAGGGAGAGAGTAAGGCTAATACAAAGGGGGCTTCTCAAATAAATAAATAAAAGCCAGGATGACGCAAGCAACCAATGCATGCAGGGACCGACTGTAATTTATGTGCATTCATACCCAATATATGGCTGCTTATGTGTGTCAGAACCAAACCATTAATGAGTTCTTGGTGTTGTTCCAGTTTCAAATTAGACAGGTGATTAGTATTCGCGGCATTCTGGCAACCCACTCCTACAACACGCGGTCAAATTGCAAGCAACTCATGGCCAATCAGGAAGCCGTTGTCAGCATTATTGACCCCTCAAAGGAAGCAGAGGAATTGGACGTTAATGCTATGAAGAAGGAGATGTATAAGCTTAAGAATCGAATGGCTGAAATGTACCAGGAATGGGCAAGAGGACAGCCACCCCCGACCTATCTTGCTAATCCAACCTTTATCCCGCCACTGCCCCAAGAACCTAACCTTTCCGCCACTAATCCGCTTCCAAGTTTTCCTATCTATTCACATAATCAGAGTACTGCCTCTCAACCACTAGCTCCACTACCCAATGTCACTCCTCACCCTCCCCCGCTAATCGATCCTATCTATGTGGAACCTCCACCTCCTGCACTCCATAGGTCATCAAGTGAACCCCTACTTGAAGCTTATGGCCATCAATACTATCCACCAGAACTTGCTTATAAAACCCAGGAACCTTACTCGTACGCTCCACATCCCGAAATCTCGTCGGGAGTTGGAAAACCGATCAAAAATCCTGAGAAGGAAGAGATGCTTAGCAATGTACGGGGTCAGGAACAATCCTTCAGGGACATGCGGGGATTAGGTGGCCAGGTGAGTGTGTCGTTCAAGGATCTTTGTCCATTCCCAGAAATGCAGTTGCCTCCAGGTTTCAAGATGCCTAAATTTGACTTATTTGATGTTCATGTCGATTCAGTCGCACATATAAGGGGGTTTTGCAGCAAAAAGAGGGGAGCAGGGAGAAAAGATGAATTGCAAATGGCGTACTTTAGTCAGAGTTTAAGTGGGTCCGCGCTGGAGTGGTATACTTGGCAGAATCCCAATCGATGGTATACTTAGGATGACCTGGCACAGCATTTGCCTGCGACTTTCAAAATATTCTCGAGATTTTCCCAGATCGTCTCTCTCTGACAAAGATGGAGAACAAACACAACGAGAGTTTTAACAGTACGGTTTCCGGTGGAGGAAACAAGCTGATAGAGTTGATCCTCCCATGAAAGAGAGTGAGATGGTTGATTATTTTCTACAAGCATTGGAACCTACCTATTTTGGACATTTGGTATCAGCATTGGTAAAGTATTTCAACAAAGTGGTCAAGATGGGAAGTATTGTTGAAGAAGGCCTCAAATCTAATAAAATCATGAGCTACTCTACAAATAAGGCAACTACTCAAGTCATCCAGGGTGGAGCAGGGGGAACATTCAGAAAGAAGAAGGAGGAGGAAGTAGCGACACTGGAGTCAGGAACTTGGTTCAGACCTCGGGCACCATCTCATTACGCCCAACCCCGGCCTCACCACCAGACATACGCACATACTCCATATGGCCCACCACAGCATTACTATCCACAACCAAAACCTCGCTTCTTAGTCCATCACGCGCAAGCATATACCCAACCTCCTGTCCATGCGCAATGGCGTGCGCCACCCCCTTAAAATATCTACCCAACTACACAAAATCACTACCCACCTATAAGAGCTTACCAACAACCCCCGAAGCCCGCCTTCCGGGCCAATCTAGTTCCGAGAAATGAAAGGGTACAGAAAAAGAAGACTTTCACTCCGATGGAAGAATCGTACACTAGCTTATTCCATAGGCTGCGACAACTGGGTATGTTAAGACCAATTGAAACGAAACTGCCAAATCCTCCCCCGAAGAATTTAGATTATTCAATCAACTGTGAATACTGTTCCGGTTCACCTGGGCACGACACTGAAAAGTGTTGGCATTTAAAAAACGCTATCCAGGAACTTATTGACTCCCACTTGTTTGAAGTGCAGACTCTAGAGGTGACCAATATTAACCAAAACCCGTTGTCGTCCCATCAGGAAAATAACATGATTGAGATTGTGGAAAGAAGGGGAGAGCCCAAATGGCCTTCACAAAAGAGTAATGATGATCAAAGCTACTGAATGTAAGTCAACTGAGGTTGCAAGCAATAAGAAGGAAGTAACCGGGGATAAAGAAGAAGGCACCATACCTATCATGGTACAGGGAAGCTCAGTATGCGTGGTTGCGACAAAGCATGAACAAGCAAAAGTAACAGTACCTGGGGCAGCTCGAGAACCTGTCATAGTTGTGGAAGATGTTCGCATAGAACCGGTTATTGTAAAACCAGTGATCCAGCCACCAATCATCAACAGTTAGGCGCGGGGTTTAACTCGATCAGGAAGGTACTTTGCTCCAGAAGAATTAAGAAAGGGTAGAATCTCCAAAGATAACCCAAAACCAGTGAAGAAAGCTTTTTTCAGAATGAGAGGTAGAGGCATATCTGAAGAAAATGAAAAGGAAAGACTACACCATCATAGAGCACTTTAGAAAGACGCCAGCTCAGATTTATTTATTTTCTTTATTAATCCTCTCAAATGAGCACTGTCGGGCGTTGATGAAGATTTTGAATGAGGCTCATGTCCAAGACAAAATAACGGTGAACTATTTGAAAAAGATTGCTAAAAAGATATTCGAGGTAAACCGGGTCACATTCTCTGACGATGAATTGTCCATGGAGGGCACTGAGAACAATCGGGCTCGTTATTTGACAGTGAAATGTGAAGATGTTGTGGTCACCTGAGTTTTGGTCGACAACGGGTCCAGTGCGAATATTTGTCCACTATCCACATTGACCTAGCTGAAGTTAGAAAATAAAAGGGTCCGCAAGAATAACATCTATGTTTGAGTCTTCGATGGCGGAGGCAAAGACACTGTAAGTGACAATATGGCCCGTTGAGTTCACTATGGAATTCCAAGTGCTGGATGTAGCAGTCTCTTATTATCTGTTATTTGGTAGGCCCTGGATTCATGCAGCCAAAGTAGTTCCATTTACGCTGCATCTGATGGTCAAATTTGTATGGGATAGGTAAGAGATTGTGGTGCACGGTGAAGACAATCAGTGTACCCCAGGTGACGCTATTGTACTTTTCATTGAATCTGAGGATAGCAAAGGACTGTGGGTCTACCAGGTGTTTGACATAGTGTCAGTACAGAAAATGCTAGAAGGTGAGGTTATCATGACCCCAAAGATAGAAACTGTGTCCATTATGGTGGCTTCAGAAATGTTGAAAAATGGTTTTATGCCGGGCAAGGGGTTGGGGGCTTCTCTTCAAGGCATTGTGCAACTAGTGCCCCTTCCCGAAAATCTGGACTCATTTGGCCTAGGGCTTGTCCACTGCCGCAGACATAAGGCGAGCCAGGAAGTTAAGGCAGAAGTTTTGGGTTCTCCTACAAACCATCCCAAGGTTGTCTACAAATCCAGTACTAGCAATGGCCCAAGAAAAAAGATTTCTGGCACGCTGATCGACGCGGATGGAGATCTTGATAAAGGATTGGAAAGACTGTTCACTAAGGTGAATATGGTCGAGGCAAGAGAAGGATCAAGTAGGGCGGATGTGTAGTTTGTGGAAGCATGCGCAAAAATCAGGAACTGGGGAGTCACTCCTCTTCCCACTCGGAGGGAGTTGTGGTAGTCGACTTTGATTTTCCTTTCACTGTAGTTTGGATTGGCATCAGAGTTGTTAATTCAGATGTTATTTCCATCCATTTGGATGTGTAAACCCTGTTATCTTTGATTCTAATGAAATGCAATTTACATTTAAGCATTGCTAATAGTTTCCATTTCTCTTTACTTTTCTTTCTTTTCTCTTTTATACAGTTATTTTTATGCTGGTTCCAATGATATGACATGCATAAGGACTCCTCGGCCCAACCATCTGTTGAAACACGTTCTCAAGGCACCATACTAAACGTGTGTTCATATTTGTAGGTTTTGATGAATGACAAACTATGCGCAATTGACATATGACGAGGTCCAAGCACAAGCGCCAAATTGATACATAACGAGATTCAAGCACAAGACCAAGAAATAAAGTTATTCATGAGTCGTTCTTTAAATTGTGATCTTGATCCGATAACTTGACTCAAGACTTGGCTTCTCTCGTAAAAACATTTTTATCAAATCATGCATATTTAATTTAAAGCAAAATGATTTTAAATCATGCATATTTATGTTAGCCAAAATGATTTTTAAACATTCCTCTAAAATCTGGACTAAGATAATCGATTATGTACTTATGATAATCGATTATGTTTAGTCAGCTGCATGACAATCGATTGTGAACTTATGACAATCGATTGTGTTGAGGCAGTGTACATCAGATTTTTCAAAGCCACACAATAATATTGTGAACTTATGACAATCGATTGTATTAAGGCAGTGTCCATCAGAGTTTTTCAAAGCTACAAAATAATCGATTGTGAACTTATGACAATCGATTGTGTTGAGGCAGTGTCTATTAGATTCTTCAAAGACTGATAAATAATCGATTGTTGTCATAGCATAATCGATTGTGTAACTGACCGTTGCCAAAATATTTTCAAACACCGTCAGTTAATCGATTATAGATTTCTAATAATCGATTGTTTTTAAGTAATATCTAGAAAAGATTTTTTGAACGTTGCCAAGTAATCGATTGTATAATTCTGACAATCGATTGTTTTAAGTAAAATCTGGAAAAGATTTTTTGAACGTTGCCAGTAATCGATTATATGTCTTAGATAATCGATTGTTATGCGTAAAATCTGGGAATGATTTTTGGAACGATTGGCAAACAATCGATTGTATCATTTTGACAATCGATTGTCATAGCACAAAATCAGCAATTCTTAATTGGCAATTAGGCAACGGTAATGCATGGTTTTGACACTATAAATACATCTTCAAATCAGTCTTACAAACACAACAACTGACAATATTATTGCTAAAGCTTGCATACTCTCTTATTCATCATTTTCTATTCATTACATAAGTTTTTGAGAGCCAAATTGTTGACGAAAGTTGTTGCGTTCTTGAGCGTATTTATTTTACTCATATCTACTTTTAAGGAGAGTCTTGTCTTGAGTGCAAAGTGTTTTTATACACTTGAAGGGAAAGTTGTTCCCTTGTATTGTAAGAAGGAACTTGTGATTCCTTTGGTTGAAGTCTTGAAGTGTTGTATCTTCGAGTAAAGGTTGTTGAGGCTTGTGTCCTCAGTCTGTAAAGGTTTGTTGAGCACCCGTAAGCTTAACAGTGGTAGTGGAAATCTCGAGAGAGTCTCTCGGGGACTGGACTAGCCACGGGTTGTGGTGAACCAGGATACATCGATGCGTTCGTTCCTATTTATTTACTTATTGCACTTATTTAGTTCCTGCAATTTTTAAATTCCGCAAGTTTACGCTATTTTTTATTATAACGCTATTCACCCCCCTCTAGCTTTAAGTGTATTTTCTAACACCATCAAAACAGGTCAAGTTCAGAAATAATAATTCAGGAAATAGAACATGAGGATATACAAGGGAATGATCACGAAGGGGCATGGGATGAAATAGGTAAAGAGTTGACCCAATTCTAGGAGAAACCCAAACCAAATCTGAATGATACAGACACAGTCAATTTAGGAAGTCCGGATAATGTTAGAGAACCGACAATAAGTATCAATCTGAAGCCACAATTTAGGGAAGAAACAATTGAAGTGTTTCGTGAGTACAAAGATGTCTTTGCATGGTCGTACGACGACTTGCTCGGATTGAGCACTAACTCAGTGGTCCACAAGTTACCCACTGACCCAGCTTGCTCTCCGGTCAAGCAATAGTTAAGAAAATTCAATACTGATGTGAGTGTGAAAATTAAAGAGAAAGTGACCAAGCAATTTTAGGCCAAAGTCATCCGAGTCACACGATACCCCCACTTGGTTAGCTAATGTTGTGCTTGTGCCAAAGAAGGACAGTAAAACCAGTGTGTGTTGATTACCGAGACCTCAACAAATCAAGCCCAAAAGACAACTTCCCCGTGCCGAACATCCACAAATTGATTGACAATAGCACGAAACATGAATTTAGTTCATTCGTCGATTGTTACGTAGGATACCACCAGATTTTTATGGATGAAAAAGATGCAAAGAAAACAACATTCATCACACAGTGGGGGACATATTGTTGTAGAGTCATGCCTTTTGGTTCAAAAAACGCCAGGGCACCATACATGAGGGCCATGACAACCATTTTTCAAGATATGATACATAAGGAATTTGAGGTCTATGTGGATGATGTGATTATCAAGTCCAGAAAGCAATCCGATCATGTGAAAAACCTGAGGAAATTCTTCCAAAGGCTCCACAGGTATGACCTCAAGCTCAACATGACGAAATGTGCATTTGGGGTCCCCTCAAAAAAGTTGTTAGGGTTCATAGTTAGCCGCCAAGGTATCGACTAGACCTATCAAAAATAAAAGATATACAGGAGCTGCCGCCGCCAAGGAATAAAACAGAAGTGATGAGTCTACTGGGAAGATTGAATTATATCAATCTGTTCATTGCTCAGCTCACAACCATCATCAGTCCCATCTTTAAGATATTGAAAAATGATGTTGCAGTAAAATGGACGGGAGAGTGTCAGGAGGCTTTTGACAAGATAAAGGAATATTTGTCGAATCCATTAGTATTGCTCCCGCCGGAACCAGGAAGGCCTTTGATCTTATATTTGAAAGTACTGGACAACTCATTTGGGCGCGTGTTGGGTCAGCACGATGTTACTGGAAGAACAGAGCAAGCCATATACTACCTCAGCAAGAAATTTATAGCTTACGAGGTTAAGTATACTCATCTTGAGAGGACATACTGCACGTTGACATGGGTAGCCCAAAAGTTAAACCATTACTTGTCGTCATATACCACTTATCTCATCGCACTGTTAGACCCATTGAAATATATTTTCCAGGAGCCCATGCCCACAGGAAGGCTCGCGAAATGGCAAATCTTTCTCACTGAGTTTGACATTATTAATGGGACTAGGATTGCTATGGAGGCACAAGCATTAGCAGACCTTTTAGCGGAGAATCCGATAGATTAAGAATATGAGCCCTTGGACACATATTTCCTGGATGAGGAAGTGATGAATATCAATGAGATGGAACGGGATGAGAAGTCTGGATGGAAATTGTTCTTCGATGGGGCTGCAACCATGAAAGGTGTCGGGATAGGAGCAATGCTAATTTCTAAAGAAGGGCATCATTACCCAGTCACAACTCAACACCACTTCTATTGAACTAACAACATGGTAGAATATGAGGTATGCATTTTGGGTTTGAGATTAGCAGCGGACATAGGTGTCCAAGAAGTCTTTGTCTTGGGAGACTCGGACCTTCTGGTAACAACATGGAAATTTATTTGAAGGGTATTGCACTTTCCAGTTCCAATAAAACGGCAATGGTAACCCCCAAGGTTTTAAAGAACTGAAAACTGGCTTGACCCATACCGGAAATAAAGATAAATAGGAGGCAAGGAGGGGTTTGGCCTTTGCAGCAGCATTCTTGGGTATTTTAGTCTATCCATGAATATATGGTATTATAGAAGTGGGTCTCGACAACAGCTAGAAACGGACGATAGGCACGACTATCACTCATAAAACCTACCAACGGGATAATCACATAAACAGAGCACAAATCGTGAAACGCACCCATAAATGGAATAACAAACAAGGAAACCTGTCCCGATAAGCAGAACCATGATGAACTACAGATAGTACCCCTTTAAAACAAACTGAATTTGTACTTGAATGACATTAGCTGGCATTCTGGCCTCAAACCTAATACATGAGATACATCAACGAGCCGAGCCTCCCCCTCTTGGGTGCCCTCTACCTGCCTGAATACCTCGGCGTGACATGTCGGTCAAAAGTCTAGGACAATCTCTCACCATGTGGCTAGTATATCCACACTCAAAGCACCCTCTCTGCTGATGAGGCGGTGGGAACTGTGCGATACAGGTACTTCGAGACCCATGAACACCTGAGTCACCATGCAAAAGCCTGAAGCTTGTACTGAACTGGCTGACCCGAAAAACCACTACCATGATGCACCCTACCTCCAAAATAAGGACCAGTATATCTCCCCGGTCTATGTGGCCTCCTTGCCTTCTCACTGCCCTCGTTTTCTCTCTCTATCATTACCCTGCCTGCTCTCCCTCTCTCTAGTATGCGTACCCTATATCCTCCTAGCCACCTGCTGATATGGGATATCCATCTCCAACTCGCGATCCATAACGGACCTCATGCTTGGAATAAGCCCCTCAATGAACCGGCGAACCTTCTCACTAACATTAGAAACCAAGGCTGGGCCATGTCTAGCCAAACTGGTGTAATGGACAGCATACTCCGAGACAGTCAAAGCACCCTGGCACAAATGCTCAAACTCCACGTTCCATGCATCTTTGAGGATCTACGGAACAAACTCTCTCAAAAACATATCTGAAAACTAGGCCCAAGTTAGTAATGCTACCTCGTCTGGGCTGCCTAACTCATAGGTGCGCCACCAATCATAGGTGGCTCCTCGAAGCTGGAAAGTACTGAAAGAAACCCTGCTCGATCCAGTGATACCTATAGTACAGAGAATGCGATAATACTCATCAAGAAACCTCAAGGCATCGTCCAATGCTAATCCACTAAACACCGGAGGATCATACTTCTTGAACCTTTCTAGTCTCATCTGCTCCTGCTCGGAAGTCGTTGCCATTCCCTCGGGCTGAACTGGAATCGCAGGCGATGAAAATATAATCTCTAGGACCTTCTCAACATGTGCTATCTTCTCAGGAGTGCGGGCGGCGGGAGTCTATGCTCCTCCCCCGGCCTGGGATGTGGCTGCAGCAAGGGGAAGTAATCCTTACTCAGACAAAGTGGTGTACATACTCATGAACTTTGCCAAAGTCTCCTGAAAGGGTGGAGTAGTAGTTGTAGTAGGCATGTCAAGTGCCTAGACTCCGGCTGGATCTGCGTATGGTACATCTCCGGCCACTCGCGTAGGTGCTCTCGCTACATCACGTGCGCGTCCTCGAACTCTACCCCTACCCCAAACTCCGACGGCTGCAGCAAGGGGTGGGGTTGCCTTATAACCTCGGGTAGTATGTGCCCTCACCATATGTGAGAGAGTAGAAAACAGAGGTTTAGTATTGTGAATTTCAAATCTCGCACAACAGGGAAATCAAATGAAGTGGAATTTTGCTTATAGCTATATAGCCTCTCGCACATAATACAGACGTCTCTGTACCAATCTACGAGACTCTAATAAACCGGCTTGTGATCTGTGGCTCCTATAAACCTAGAGCTCTAAGACCAACTTGTCACGACCCCAGTTCACCTTCCATGAACATGTCGTGACGATACCTAGTTCCTACAAATAGATAATCCTAACAATGCGAAAGATAAATTATAAATTGCGGAAGAGTAATTAAAACTGATTTAGTAAAATAAACATGTATTTAAGGTGCCACTCGGTACATACAATAACAACTCTCGAAGATAACAAAAATTCACAAAACCCGGAATCTCACAAATCACAAGCTAAAAGATACATAAGAGGCTCTGACTCAAGAATATCAATACAAAGAAAAAACACTGGAAGAGCTATACTTATTACAGAAAGCAAGAAAGGCACTCCTCGATCTGTGGACATAGCAGATATACCTCGACGTCTCTACCGATACGCCTCCTTCAAAGGCTGACGGAATTGAGTGGGAGTATCTGTATCTGCACAAAAAAAATGTGCAGAAGAGTAGCATGAGCACATCATGGCGGTGCCCAGTAAGTATTAAGACTAACCTCGGTTGACTAGTGACGAGAAACAATCAAGATACCTACCGGTCAAATAAACAGTATAATTATAGGAACAACTGAAATGATATACATATATTTATGCCAAGAGTGCACGGAGTGACTAATAATGCTATAATCACAATGATGGAAAAAGAACAACAAGTAACAATGAGAATGTAAAAGGTGATGATACATAATGACGGCAACACAATCCAACTCCTAAGATCACAACACAGTAAGGGGAAAAACAAGACAATACATCATGTTCTACGATGATGTTCACCTAAGGTCTTATTTGACTATTTCGACAAATTTACCGAATCTCAGACAAACCATAACTCACAAAATCCCAGCATCTAAAATCTAACACTTGGCATCCTATGCCCCATCAGTCTCACAGTCAAGATGACAATTAACAAGCCAAATAGGGAAACTATTATATATATAATGATTAAACGAGGATGTAACTCTATGCTCAGTAAAACCAAGGGAACTTCACCTCCAATAGGAATGTTTCAACTATGCGTATGCTTGTGCAAGTGCTTTAACAAGATTTTTACCATCTAATAAAGATAAGAAGAAGAGCGGCTGCACACACAATGTTCCCTCACCACATCTACAAGATAAATCTCATACAGAAAAGCAAACACAATAAAAAAAATATCAAACGAAGATAGGGATGCCTCCACAGGCCGTCACAATCCTTACAATCAATCCCTGACATAGTCCACCTTATTTCGCCACGTGTGCAATTAAAAACATAATAAGTACGACCTTATTTCTCCAAAGGTACATTATAGTATTTTCCACCTTATTTTGCCACATGCGCAACCCACATATAAGTATATGAACATATCTCGGCTTATTAGGCTTCATGTGCAATATGTCAATAGCAACAGTGGCACGGCAAACACCTCGTGCAAACCCTCAACAAAAATCATACGGCAGAAACCTCGTGCATCACAATATCAAACAACCGCACGGTAGAAACCTCAAGAACCATAATATCAACAACCGCACGGCAGAAACCTCGTGCACCATAATATCAACAGTAGCACGGCAGAAACCTCGGGCATCACAATATCAACAATCGCACGGCAGAAACCTGGTGCACCATATTATCATGTACAACAGCCACGAATACAGTATATGCAGGAACAAAGCGAGAGAATCAACTCAGGTATTTCCGTAAACTAAAAGGCTGTGCAACTAACTAACAAGGAATAACTGTATAGAGAAATACTAAGCGCAACAAGAACAACTCAACAAGGAACAAATGATAAGAAACAACGATTTCAAAATACTCAATTCAAAAATAAGGAAGTTACATGAATCAAATAATGACAATTAAGGAAATTACAACTCGACAAATGATATCTAACTTCTTTCTAATTAAGGATTACACGAGAGACAAAAACAATTCTTTCCAAATAAAGACAAGCAGTTAGGAATTAAAACGTGGCTATAGAAGGGTAAACGTTTACACTTAATCAAGTAAAAGTAGATTTGGCAACATGAACAAACCAAAAATGGCAAATAAATTCCAAGTAGGACATATAGAGGTGAAATTAGTAATAGGAAACTCAACCGTATCAAGAACAACTTCATATTCGGTGACTACAAATATCTAAGAGCCTAAAAGGGGCAAATTATTCACAAATAAATCTGAGCACGCACTCGTCACCTCGCGTACAAGGAATACAAGCAACACAGAAGACTCAAATCCTAAGGGAAAATTCCCCACACAAGGTTAGGCGAGATATTTGCCTCGAACTAGCTAAAAACCAACTAGCAACCATGTTCTTGCCATGAGTACACGACTACAAATAGCCCGAATCTATTAAATTCAATCACACATTGTAAATAAAATCTCAAACAACTGATTCTACTATTTAATTCAAAGCTAAGACGCTAATTTATGTAAAATAACCAAAACACCCCTCAGGCCAGCGTGGTCAAAACCCGGGGTTCGAATCAAAACCCGGTTACCCATTTCCCCACGAACACAAATATATGATTTATTTTGAAATCGAAACTCAAATTGAGGTCCAAACCCCCAATTTTAGAAAAACCTAGGTTCTACCTGAAACCTCCAATATTACACATGAAAATCATTGATTTAAGTTGGAAACATGTTAAATAATGTTAAAGATTAAAATAAATAAGTAAAAACCACCTTACAAATGATTTGGAAGAAGCCATGTTCTTGGAAAATCGCCCAAAGGGGTTTATGTTTTGACGAATGTTAAAATGGCTTGAAAATTCGGCTAAGTGTAAAATATGCAGGCCTCAGATGTGGCAAATGCGAAAGTGGGTTCGTACTTGCGAACCCTGTAGGTCTGAGAAAAGCGAAGGTGAGTTCGCATTTGCAAACTCTAAAGGATCCAGGGTATTTCGCATTTGCGAGCTAATGTGTCGCATTTACGACAGGCCCACCTTCATATTTGCGGACCAAGAGGTTGCATTTGTGATCCCAGCTGGCTATACCCTTTTCGCATTTGCGAGAAATTGGATCGTATTTGCGATCATATGCCCAAGCCCAAGGCTTCGCAATTGCGAAGCAAAGCTCGCATTTGTGAGCACACAATTGCGCGGTTCATCTTCGCAAATGCGAAGATCACAAAAGAAAACATACCATATCTTTACAAGTTCAAAAATGCAATCCAACACATATACAAACTCACTCAAGCCCTCGGGGCTCAAAATAAAATATGCACACAACCTAGAAAATATCCTACAGGCTTATTTGTGCGATCAAATCGCCAAAATAACATCATATATATCTAATCAAGCCTCAAAACTCATGATCTCCTCCAAATTTTCATAAAACATCAAATTCCCATTTTAAGTCCGAAATACGTCAAACGACGTCTGTTTTCAACCAAACTTTACAAAAAGCGCTTAAACCATATATAAGACTTGTACCGGGCAATGAAACCAAAATACGGGCGCGATACCATAATCTCTTAATCAAATTTCAAATCCAATTTCCTTAATTACTTTCAGAAAATAATTTCACATAAAAATTTATTTCTCGAGCTCTAGACTTCGAAATTCGATTCAACGCCCAAGTCCCATATTTTCCTGCGGACCCTCGGGGACCGTCAAATTACGGGTCAAGTTTGTTTAACCAAAAAGTTGACCGGAGTCAAATTTATTCAACTTAATACAAAAATTTGGCATTTTTCTCACATAATTCATATCTAAGCTTTCCAGCTACGTGCCTGAACAGTGCACGCAAATCGTAGCAATTCCAGATGATGTTTTTAAGGCCTCAGAAGTACAACATAGGTAGGAAAAGAAGTGATGACCCCTTTGGGTCGTTACACATACTCAACTTGAACCTTTTAGATTCTAGAGTGTGTCGACAAACCTCTAGCCTAGCTTTAACTCCTGCTTGGCATCTCGTCAATCAGCACTATATCATCCGAAAATTGCATTCCTATGTTGTTGTAACACTGATGGTTTGATTAATAAAGAAATATGCATGTTACATGCGCATGATACTACTCATGTACTAATTTTCCAATAGCACAACAATTTAGGATCATGTGCTTGTACATAGATTGTTAACCCATGAAAGAAAATATATGTAGAAATGCAGACAACGCACATATTATTACAAGTTGAAAACATCGTTGAGGAGAAGAAAATGATGAGAAAATTAGACCGCAAATCCTGAATAAGTTTAGTGGAAGGAGCATTTACCACATAACCGTTTACTTTGTGTCTTGCAGCAGACTTTGAGCCTCCCTAAACCTTAAAGAAAACAGAAAAGATATAAAATAAATTGTTTTTTTTCACTGTCTAATCAAAGCCCATGCTAATGCGCTTTCTTAAAGGGTCTATTAGAATTTCAGTGAATGGCTGTATGAATATGGCAATAGTCAAGAAATGCTAAACTTACCAAAAATGGAAATAATCGTATGCTAAGTTTTTTTTAGAATTTTGATTACATAAATATCTGACAAGCACTACCAATTGCATTGATTTTCACTAACTTAACTTTCTTGCTTAATTTATAACCACCCTGGCCATGTTGTCGGACCTTTCTAGCATGCTTAAATATAGCAGCACCCTGCTGATTGCTATCATAAGTTTAATTCTAAGGTTTTAAGTTTAGTCCAACTTTCTTGTACTGAGATAATATCTTCCTATGGCCTCATCACATGAGAAAAGCATTTGTATGCTTCTTTCCTATGTGTGTCTTTTCCTTCTTCTACTACAATGTGAGTTGGTAGTAGTTGCATCAAGAGTAGTTGTGAAATTTCATCCAACTCCTACTGTTGAGACATCTTCTCCTAATATATTTTCTTTCAGTCGTTACAAGAAGTACGAAATAGTAAAAGATTACAGTGGTCCAGGTCATAGTCCTGGTATGGGCCATCAAAATCCACCTGGGGCTTCCTGAAAAGCTAAGTAGCAAACGCATCTTAATTTTGTTTTGTATTTTTTAGTTTTTCTGGAGAATTGTAAGCTTAGTTTGATGTTGAATGGGAGAGAGACACTCAGTTTGGTAGATGAAATAGGTCGCTTCATGCTACAAATTTCTTGTTTCTTTTTTTGCCCCCCCCCCCCCCCCCCCCTCAATGATACAATATTGAGATTATGCATTCATTTAGCAATTAATAGTTCATTTTTTTATTTTTGCTTTCCCTTTCTTTCACTGAGCCGAGGGTCGATTGGAAACAGCCTCTCTGCCCTTTCAGGTAGGGGTAAGGCTCGTCTACAATTGAAATAAATAGTAAAGGTATCTAAAAAGTAATAAAAATATATAGTTTGGAATAAATTATTTTGGCTATAATTCTTATATAGCTCTAAATTTCAGTGCTCATTGTTTTATACGATTTTACATAAAAAGGTAACAATACACAGTTGAAATAAATAGTCATTTAATTAAAAAAGAAATTAAAAAAAGTGTACAGTTGTAAGAAATTACAAGTGCAATTGTGTTTTCTTTTTATTTCTTCTTTTAATGCAATAACTATTTAGTTCCACTAATTATAACTTTTTAGAGGCTCTTATAATTTATTTCAATAGTATAAATATTTATTTTTAGGTCAAACTCAAAAAAAAATTTAACTAAAACTTTTATTTTTGGCCAAATAAATATATTTAGCCTAAATAATATAGTTATATCCAATTATTATTGTAAATTTTATTAAAAAATGTTATCGAAAAAAGTAATATACATAAAAAATAAAAATATATTTTATTATAAAAAATGCTATATAGATAGAAAAATCCATGTGGCAAGCGAGTGCACCTATACTTTTTGCCACATTAGTGTCTAGGGAGTAATGACCCTCAAAAGACAAAGGTGAGGGGGGTAATTAAGACTGGGCATAGTTTGGGAAGGATACTAATAATCTGAGCCAAGTTTAGAGGCGATTTAAGGTGTTTTGCCAATTTAAAATCAACTCATAGGAATCGGGAAAAGAGAATAAAAATATAATTAAAATAATAAAAAGAATGAATGTATAGCAGAAATTTAAAAAAAAAAAGAAAAAGGAAAAGGAAAAGAAAAATTAAATTAATGAGCGATAATTTAAAAATTATAAATTTATTGTAAGGTTATTTTTGTCTTGAATAAATTAACTTTATGCTTCTACTTATACTTTTGGAAGAAGCTAAAACTTTTAGCTTCTCCCTATAAGCAGAAAAATTATTTAGTAATTTTTTATTTTGGTCAAATATTTTAAATATTTTAAGAATATTTTTTTAAATAAAAGAATACTCCAAACATGCTCTTAGTCTTTAGGTATAGCAGGACCACTTTTGTGGCTTTAGGAGATACGAGGTTACAAGAAGAATGATGAGATAGAATGGAGCCTCCAATAAATAAATTTATATCAAAAATCTTGTCATGGACAAAAAATAGAAAAGATCAAATATTTTGTAAACCGCCACCCCTCCCCTGCCCCCCCCCCCCACACCACCACACACCCAAAGAGCTAATTTTAGTTGCGGTCTTACGTGTGATGTTACCCATTGATACCCAAGTGAAGCTGTAACAGAACAAATACGTTTTGTGACCGAGCTCGGGACGTCAACGTGGTACGTGGCTTGACAAAAGTTTTTTAGTTGTTGCAATAAGTTGAAAAGTATTACGAAGCAATAAAAGAAGAAAGAATAATATAATAGAAAAAATTAAGTGAAGAGAAGTTTTATTGATTTTTAAATGAATTACAATCGAATAGAACTCTCATTTATAGGGAGATGGTGACTTAGCCATCAAATAATTAACTCTATAATCTCTCTAAATATAAAATTCACCATAAATAGAACTCTATTTATAATACTCCCTCTTAAACGTCTATTCCACATATAATGTGTCTCATTAAAATTTTAATTACAATAAAACCCATTGGAAAAAAATTTAGAGAAGGAAAAAGAGTACATATATCTAACAATACGCCTTTTGGTTGCTTCATTAACAACACTACAAGTAAAATCCAGTGGGACAAAACCTTGTAAGTGAAAAAGAGTGCAATGCGCATTAACTTCCCCTGATGGGAGCATCAAATCACATCATTAAGCATGTGCATTCCAATCTTGTGCACCATCTTCAAAAGATCTATTCAACGAATTTGTTTCACCTTGAAATCATCATTCCTAATAGATGTATTGTCTTCATATGATCTTGTTGGAATCGTTCGTTCAATATCTTCACATAGAGGTGAAAACTCTTACTATCATATTATCATGCTTATCGTTACAGCAAGATATATTTGTACACAAATTGCACTGAGAATGTGGTACTTCAAGATCAAGAATTGTACATGCTTCAAGTATATGTGTTAAACGGGCCGGGTCAGCCCGATTCCAGACCAACCCAGACAGGTTAAAATCGGAACCGACTCGGACCGGTTAAAAGGCGCTGGGTTGGGTCGGGTTCTGGGGGACACGCGGGTTGCACTGTTTACTGGGTTGGGCCGGGTTATGGGGGACACGCGGGTTGCACTGTTCACATTTGAAATACTGGTTACCTGTATCGGTACAACCCGTTAGGTGAACAGTGTTGGTAAACTAGTTAACCAGCCCAGTTCGGACCGGCCTAAACTAGTTTAATGGTAATTGTTTCTGAATATGGGCCCAGATTTGACCATTGGCAATGGTCCTTTTCAGAAAATGATCCTTGCCCAAGGGGTGAATTGCACAATCAGCCTAATTTTGGATTTTTTTTTAATTTAACACCCCTTTCAAAAACTATAAATACTCCCACCCCCCCAATGTTTACTCATCTCTCAATTGTGAATCTCAATTCTCATATTCTTTCATTCTCAAATCTTCATTTTTCACCTATTAAAGTGCAATCAACTATTTTGCTTTTTTTTTTAAATTTAATTTATTATAGTATTTATTTTTTGAAGTTTGAATAATTGAACTTCAAAATTGAAACAACTGACATTTCTTCGTGGTAACATTGGAGTTGCAAAATCATCATGTGCTCAATTTATTGCCGAATTCGGTGCATTCCCTCTAACTCTTTCTCTAATTTGCTATTTTATTTTCATATTTATTTGTTCTATTGCTAGTAATTAAATTTTTGCAATATGTTTAATACTGCAAAAAAAGTTTGTAACAAAGTTACTAATCTGGAAAATAAAAAAAGAGGTAGTACTTCAGTTTCAGCATCTGGTAGTAATTTATATATCTCTCCAAATATTTTTGAAACATTGCCTGATAATAGTATAGATTATGAACAATTGTAGGAAAATTTTGGTATAGATAATAATGAACTAAAAATGGAAGATGAGATATCACTTACACCTAATATTGTTGGAGCTACTAGCAAGGGGGTGGTGGTGGTGCTAGTTGTAGACCAGCTGTGGCCCCGGCTGGTAATCGTAGAAAAAGAAGTAAGGTTTGGAAATTTTTTGACGAAATAGAAGGTATTGATAGAGTTAAATGTTAACGTTATAATGATACTTTTAAACATAAGACGTGGGGACGATTATGGGGGACTGGGATACTTAGTGGACATATGAGAGTTGAGCATCCTATAGAATAAGGGCCTGATGGAGATGGAAATCAATCAACTCTAAAACCTACTTCTTGTGTTCTTGTGAAAAATGATAAAATGAAGGATCGTGAGGAGTTAGCTAAAATGATTACTTTGGGTTGTCTACCTTTTTCTTTTGCTTCTTCATCATATCTTATTATGTATATTCAAATAATTTACAATCCTTTATTTAAAGGTATCCTTAGAAGTACTTGTAGAGTTTCTCTATCTTTTGATATTGGTCGTGTTGTTAATGGAAATGATTAATTGATAATTACATGTCATTGGATATATGATACTATTTGTATACAAAAACGTATTAGTGATATTAGATATGATGATGATCAAGGTCATATTGTTGTGTTTATAAGTAGTACTATTTGTGAACTTCTTGAATTTTATAATCTCAAGCAAAAAGTATTGTGTATGGCTTTTGATAATGCTTCTAACAATAATGCCGCAATTTCAATATTAAAACTGCATTTGCAATCACCTCTTGTTGAAAATTTTCATGTTAGGTGTGCATGTCATGTTTATAATTTAATTATTAAAGTGGACTTGATTTATTTTCAACTGAGATTACTCATGTTAGAAGTGCAGTTGATGTTATTCAAGGAAATAATAGACAATCTGGAATAAAGAATTTTAAGAATAAGTATATGCAGTACAACCTTAAACCCAAATTCATGCCAGACGAAATTATTAACAACAACAACAACAACTACCCAGTATACTCCCACCAGGTGGGGTCTGGGGAGGGTAATATGTAGACAAGCCTTACCCCTACCCGAAAGGGCAGAGAGGTTGTTTCCATAAATTGTTACTAGATGGAATTATACATATCTATTTTAAAATATTGTTACAAATATAGATTCCTAATAACTGAAGTTGTTAATGCGCATTGTGCTGATCTAAACTGTATGTTAACAACTACTACTTGGGAGGTCATTAATGATGTTGTTAAATTTTTACATAAATTTTATGTAGCTACTGTTGAGTTTTCTGGAGCATATTACCCTACTGTTACTATGGTTTTAGTACATATAGCAGAATTTTCTTTTCCACACTTTGAATTTAAGAAGAAAGAAAAATATAAGAATGTTGTGAAAAAAATGCAAGCAAAATTCAAAAAATATTTCTTTTCAGTTCCTCCAATATACTTTATTGGTGCTATTTTATATCATTATATTAAGATGTCTGATTGTCACCAATTAATGAATGGTTTATATACATATATGGAGATTGGACCAACTGAAACCCCAAATTTATATAATTGTATGAACAAGCTAAATAAATATTTACAACAATTATATAATTACTATACAAATGTAATTGATGATGTTGCTCCTAGTGTAGGCAATGTTAATCCCACTATACACTGTACCACTTATGCTACTGTGGATGATGATGAATGCCTTGATAGTTTTAATATTTTTTCTACATTTTCTAACACTCAAACCTGTAGCAAGAACATTGATGAACTTCAATTCTAGTTGCAGAAGCAAAAAGAGCCTCGCACAAAGGAATTTTTACCGTTGGGATGGTGGCATGAGAATGGAAAGCAGTTTCGTATTCTTTTCCCTATGGCTCGGGACATGCTGAATATGCCAATTACAATTGTTGCATCAGATAGTGCATTTAGCCAAGCAAGACAACAACTTGGAGACACCCATCACTCATTAGGGAGCAATGTTTTGGAAGTTTTAGTATGTTTCAGAGATTGGATTAGATCAAAACGAAAAAATCAAGGACGTGCAGATGCCGATATTCCATACGACGAGGAACTTGGTGATATGGTAACCCATCTGAATTTAACACTCTAGAAAAAGGTCACTCAGTTCATATTGATTATGAAGAACTTACTAAGGCAATGCAAAACCTTTGAATTTACTCTTTTTGGTTAATTTACTTGTTATTAAATATAAACCTTTCAATTTGTAAGTTAGAATTTTAAAATAAATGTCGCACTTACAATTTGTAAGTGCAATTGTTTTCAACTTTCTTTGTATTAACATAACTTACAATAGTTATACAAAATGCGAAAAAATTTAAAAATACACTAAACCCGGCCCAGCTCGGTCCCCTCAACACGTAGCCCTTACCGTTCAATTTTTACCCAGACGAACCCGAACCCGTTAAATCTGGTAAGCCTCAACACGTAACCGGCCCGGACCATAACCCTTACAGGTAAAAGAAATTCCAACCAAGCCCGGCCCGGTCCATCCGTTTAACACCCTTAGCTTCAAGCAACTTAAATCCTTCATGGATTGTCATATAAGATAAGTCATACAAGCCATATAAATAGACTTTAGATTTGTATCAAGTTTTCATGTCATGTCAGAAATATTAGATACATAAAGGTGATAGCACATACCATTGTCTTTATATTTTTAAGTGTTTGAACTACAAGTCCAAAAGTACTTGTCTTTCATATGAAACCAAATTCCATTTGAATTGTTTCTCTTGACTTCTCATATGTATATTTAGCACTATAATCGATGTCATCAACAGCTATTTTATATCGATTCGAACCTCCTTGTTTTTCATATAGACATAACATAGAGATATCTTCATTTATATATTCAGATACTTGAATCTCCCATGAGATTTTATAAAGTGTTATGTCATGTGATCTTTTAGATCACTTGCCTCCTTTATTATGATCATTTTGATCATTTTCTCATCTAAATTATCAAGAAGTTTATTTTTGAAACCGATTGTATTTACGCTTTAAACGTACCATAAACTTTGTCCTTCTATGATTTAATAGGAGCATTTGCAATGAGAATATAGTAACTTTCTTTGGGTCAGCAAATGTGCCCGACATGCTTTGCAATATATTGCAGATGAATTATCTTTTATGAACTTCAATTTCATATTATCTTATTCGATGATTACGATGTACACATGATAATTCACTACACGTAACTTTTCTCAATTATTTATCTTGTCTCCCCCTCATGTTAGAAAACTTACTTGCTTCCTCAATTTTTAAAATCCATCTTTTTACGTTATAGTATTAATCAAAATATACACCGCACATCAATAATAATAAGATGGAATTATTTGGCTCCTGACCTCGAACCACTTGTGAGGGAAGAGAATAATATACTTTCGTATATAACGTATATCAAACTAATATACAAAAAATATTTCTCATAAACAATTGTTTCGCTTTTAAGTGGAGACACTCAATAAATTATTTTTCTAAACCAACTGTGATGTAAACCAACTTATCAAGATGACCTCTTGAATAAAAATTTAGAAATTATGCTCTACATTAAATTATTGAGCAAGTTACCTCGCAAATACCATGTTGCGGGTTAATAATAATCGTACATGTAACCATCTCATAGGTACATCTTATGTGGTGTACATGACAGGTGAATTGGTCCATATTCACCTTTGATACTATTAGCATTAATGGAATTTATCCCAATTTTAGTTGATGTATTAATTAATATATGAGAATTCGTAAAGAACTTTCGAGTTCTTTAATATTTAACCATATGAATTATCTATTATTTGTGCACATCATACTTAAACTGATATGGCTAAGCCAATTATGTCAACTGAATAAATTATCAATATTGATAAACTTCAGATTTACATCATGACATGTGTAATTATCAATAAACTCCAAGCCTATTATGATACGGATTTTTATATGACGACCCAAAGGGTCATCACCTATTTTCTTATCCATTACGTGCTTCCGAGTCCTTGCCTCTTTTAGAGTCGACTCAATTTATATGCGCAGTTCTGGCACATAGTCGCAAAGCATAAATGTGGAATTCTTTGAAAATGCTAATTTTTAGTGTTAAAATAAATAAATTTGACTTCGGTCATAATTTTGGTTAAACGATCCAGACCCGTAATTTGACGGTCCCGGAGGGTCCATATAAAAATATGGGACTCGGGTGTATGCCCGAAATCGAATGCCGGGGTCCCAAGCCCGAGAAATAAATTTTTGAGTAATTTTTTTTCCAGAAATTACTAAGGAAAATTGAAATGAAAATTTATTATAACGTATTGGTGTCGGGCTCATATTTTGGTCCTGACACCTGATACAGGTCTCATATGTAATTTAAGATATTTCAGTAAAGTTTGGTTGAAATTAGACGTCGTTCATTGTGTTCCTAGCTTAAAGTTCTAAACTTGAAAGTTTATAAAGTTTGAAGAAAAACTCTTGATTTTGAGGCTTGATTCATTGTGTTTGATGTCATTATGGTGATTTGATCGCACGGCTAAATTCGTATGATATTGTTGAGTTAGTGCATGTGTTTGGTTAGGAGCCCCGAGGGCTCGGGTGTGATTGAGATATGTTTCGCGATGGTTTTAGGCTTAGAAAAATTGCTGAAACTGCAATCTATTGTTGTCCAGCCTTTTGTGCTATGAGATCACATAGCTATGTCCGCGATCGCATAGTGTAAATTTTTAGGGGTTCAGCTTGTTATATGCGTTCGCATAGATCCTCCGGTGATCGCATATTGTTAGCTTGAGAGGTCCTTATTTTGTTTTACGCGATCGCATTATAGCCTACACAATGGCAATATGTTAGCCCAGCTTAATCATTTCCATTACGCGATCGCTTATTGTTATTTGTGATCGCAGAGCCTTGACCCTTTTACTCTTGTTGCGGGATTTTCATAAACACTCACGAACTTATTCTTCTCCAAGGTCCTTAGGCTTCCAGTGAAGCTATCCTTCACCAAAGACTTCTTGGGTTAGGAATCCTTGCCTGTTTCCATCCATTTTCTTCAACATCTAGTGAATTCATAAGCCTAAAACATGTAGTTAAGGGTAGAAATTGGGAATTTGGGTAGAGTTAGTGCTTTTCGATTTTTCTTGACTTAGACCTCATTTTGGGGTCGAATTTGAAAACAAATTATATATTCGAGCTCGTGGTGAATGGGTGATATGATTTTGGTCTGAACCTCATGTTTTGATTAAACAGACCCGGGGTCGATTTTTGGGATTTTAGGAAGAATGCTTGGAAAGCTATAATTAGGAGTTGGGTTCGATTTTTTTATCATGTATTAATGTTATGAAGTCTTTTATGTATAGATTTGATTGATTTGGAGCCGAATTCGAAAGGAAAGACGGTCATTGAGGATTGAATTGGTCGTGAAAGTCTTAGGTAAGTGTTTGGTTTAACCTTATCTTGAGGGATTAGGAGTTGAATCATATTTCCTACTTGTTTCTTGTTAAGTACAACGTGTAGGCATGGTGACGAGTGTCTATACGTTGGTGTCGAGCATGACCGTGAGTCTTAAATTGATACTTGTTCAATTCTTGAAAAATACTGTAAGCATATGATTTTTTCCCTGTTAAGACGGCTCCTACAAGACTCTCAAGTTAAGGATTTTCCTTTAAATATTCATTTTTAGGATTTAATTGTGCGTGTCAGTATGATTTCATTAATGCATGCATAAAATCATAAATATACAAATTGCAGAAGCATTTAAGAGTTAATTTTATATTTTTCCTAGTTTAATTGTTAATTAGGGTTATTTCGGCCAATGCAAAATAAAAAAAAATTATTAATTAGTATTTCCGGCATTTCAATTGTGTTGCATTTTTTGTGTGTGTTTTATTTGTCACGTTTTATTTTTGTGTTGCATAAATAGGTTGTTATTAGATTAATTTAAGTTAATTAGGAATTTTAAAATACAATTAGGAATTTAATATAAAAAAAGAAGAAAAGGAAAAAAAAGAAATATATATATGTCAACAAACCACCCAGGCTGGCCATAATTGGGCCAGACTTGGGTGGCCAAGTCTTTTTAAACATTGTAAAAAACACCCAAGACCCTAGCCCAAACGCCTCTTGCCATTATCCTCTGAGCGGTCAAACCCCAAGGTCCCAAACGATGTCGTTTGGTTCACACTCATCTGGGTCGTCCATTACAAATCATCCAATGGCCCTAAAACTTCCCCCCAAAGCAAATAAAAGTGTCTGAACGTACCTATAACATTAGAAACCACAACTGCTCCTCCTCGTACAGTTTAAGTCTGATATCACCACCACCCATGAGCAGTTACAAAACCACCGTCCGTTGCCGGCCGAAAATCACCGCCGCCGGCGGTGTAACCCTAATACCTTCCAAATTTACACCATAGAAGCGTCCTACCCTCCTCTTTCCATTCCAATATGAATCATACCTCAAATCCTTGCTAGTATGCTCGAATGTTCGATCAAAGTGTGGCAGCTCCGCCGTTTACGGCGGCGGACGGTGGCAAACTGCCCTCAAACTAATACGAGTGATTCCTCTCACCAACCTCACCCTCACCATACCAGTATCTATCCTCGAACATAATCCCAACGCCTCAAATACTCACCTGAACATGGCAGCACCGCCATGCACGGCGGTGATTGCCGCCCATTGCCATCCAACGCGTCCACTACCACCCAACACCATCAAAACACCACCAATCAGTGTAGAACCACACCCAAATATTTTGTATCTTTCACCTAGTACACCCCCCCCCCCCTAAGTCTTCTCAAGCAACCCCAGGCACCTCCAAGGTTGGCAATGACATTGGATGCATTCACGCCACTTATTAGAGGCCTTACGACTCGAATTCGTTCAGCAAAGTTAATAAAAAAATCTGTAAGTTCACTTTCATTTCATTCTGTGTTTCTTTTAATAAATCTTGATTCATTTCTTTTGATTAAAAATAAAAACATGTTATTAGGTTGCAAGCATATCTGTTTTGTTAAGCCAAATTAGCCGGGCATATTCATTGTCATATTTGTTCCTAGTTTAAGCCTGAGATTTGACATGCTTTCCTTAGTCCTCGCATAATTGCCTGAAGACTAGTCTGAGTCCATTTAGAGATGATTTTGATTGCTTGCAATTATTTACTGAAGATTATTTAGCATGTGCCTCTGTTTAGTATCGAATATAAATTAGTTAAGAGGGTAATACCAAGTAAGTAGCTCAAAGGTAGTACAGGGTTTTCCTACTTATTTTCTGATAATTTTAGGACAAATGAGCAATATAGAACTTTCAACTTAGCTTTGGTAATATTAGGGACAAATAAGGGTAATGTGTGTAGTCCATTAAAGGTACATGATGGTAGAAGTGTTTAGGCCCTTCTAGAAGGGGTCTTTTGTATAAAATCAGTAGATTTACTGCAATAACTTGGGCAACAAGGCAAAAATGAAGGACCATATAGGTAAAACTTCAAATTGAAGGAAGGACTTTCAGTAAAAAACAATAGTAATGTTGCCCTAGATATTTGGCTATAAAAGAGATGGGAAGTCACTAATGAGGGGGCGGAAAAATTAGAGTTAATCATAGACACAATTAATCATAATTGCTACGGTTCCATTGGTTTTCCCTGACTTCTGGTGCTTTCAAGCTATGAAATAATCTATGGTTCATTTGAAACTGAGTTTGCATTGATATTAGTTGTTTTTTTTCTAGAGGTTTTCTTTGGTGTGCAAGTTGTTTGCATATTATGATTTTGATTTTATTTCCTTGCTAAGTTCTTTGTGATAAATTACTGGTCCTGGGTTCACCTTGGCTGACTCATTACTGATTCCTGCTGCCTTTGGTGACTGCTCACACCCATTTCATCTTGGTATTTTTCAGGTATTTCTCTGGCCTATGTCGATTGTATAGTCAAGACAGTAAAAGTCAAGCGAAATTTGGAGATAATACAAGTTGTTCAAATTAGATTATATATTCTTTTATTACTGTTGTTTTTCCTCATGTAGTGACCATGTAGTGACAAGGGTCGATTAATTTAATATTTATGAGTTGTAGATTCAGTTTTCTTTATTGCTTGATGATGTAGGTCTACTTATTTTGCTAGATTGAGATTCATGTGTTAGTTTATTACCCTCCTGATTTTGGGTCCTGTTGTTAAGTCCAATCTTGCTATAGTTGATCCTTGGCCTATTGGAATTTAATATTGATTGTAATGGTGCACTGGACATCCTGATGTGCGTGTGTAAGGGCAATGGTATCGAATGACTAGGCCCTCTCATGAATAGCCTTGATTCAGCTAAAGTTTTGGGTTTAACGTTTGTGCTCTTCCATTCAGTTTTGATTTGCTAGTTTTATTTTAAATCTGCAAGTATTTTCAAGTGTATTGGTGAGGGGTAGTCTTAAGTCCCCTCATACATAAATACCTGACATAGCAAATAAAATATAAGCTTACAGACTCACACGTTAAAACTGGTACTGATTTGAAGTTAGCATGAGTCTGTGATTTGATATTAAGTCCATAATCTTTCTTTTGGGCGCAGCATCATTTGGGCTCGTTAAACGCAAGGGAGCAAAGATTTAGCCCTCACAAAGTGATAGTAAGTCGATGGGCTTGTTAGGCCCAGACTTGATTATTCACCAATTGTAATCTTTAGTCAAAAAATAGGGAAATCCCATTAGATTAAATTGAGAAATGCCACTTAGCAAATTTTCATGGCTCTCATAAAATTAAACGCATATTCATTTCAAGCGCATTCTTAAATAATTTACTTTCCTTTATACGGGTGCACATTTATGTGACCCAAATCCAAATCCCAACGAAGTTGGAAGGTGTCAAAATCCACGGGCGCATTTATGTGATGTGGTTCGAGGCATTTTTTAATGACGTTGCAACTCTCTTTAAAAAAAAAATAACAAAGGTGGTTTAAGATTAAAAAGCATATAGGCTTGAACATGTAAAATTAATCAGAATTTTTCGCCACTTATAATAGTTTAAGCGACCGTGCTAGAACCACGGGACTCGAGGGTGCCTAACACCTTCCCTCAGGTCAACAGAATTCCTTACACGAGAATTTCTAGTTTGCAAACTCCAATTAGGAGGTCAAATTTCCTGAATTTGGGATTCTAAATAAATCGGTGACTTGGGACACCAAAAGTCAAACCTATCCCAAGTGGCGACTCTTGAATAAATAATTAATCTCATTTCGAATAGGGTCTAATTGGAAAAACTTCTTTATCCGTGTTTATCCTTCAGGGTAGCCGTGTAAAAAAGGAGTTGTAACAGCTCTGGCAACTCTGCTGGGGATAGCGTACCCAAAATTTCTGGTTCACGGTTTAAGAATTCGAGCTTACAATAACTGTTATATTTGACTTCTTCTAATTTGCTTACATATTCTGTGCTAATTTCCACATGTTTTACCGCTTTGATATTATCTGAAATATACCTATAAGCTGCTACGATTAATCCTTCACTTCTCACCCCAGGGGATATGCTTACTGGTTGAGACTCCCTATCCTGTTAGTGTCTTAACCTGAAATATGAAAGAGGCTGGATATGTTACTAAGCAGGATGACCTTTTTGTTCCTAGTACGTAGCCCCCTCCTCGATTCAAGTTGTCCGCTCGGGTGCACAGTGTAGACCACGTACCGAGGTTCTAAACTTAGTATAACAAAACCTCATGCCGGATCCCTAGAAGGAAAGTTTATTTGTATCATGCATTTGACTTCGGAAACTTAACACAATGGTTGGGTCCGTCTAGGACAGGTAACCTGAAATAAAGACCATCTTGATGCATTTTACGCGCTACTTTTGCATTTATTTGCTTTGGATTCCCATGTTTACCGGTTTGTAAATAAGGAGAGTAAATTGATAAAATAGCAGTATTAGTTCTAAATGAGGATAACCACTTGTCTTGTAAAACCAATGCTCGAATAAGCACCGAAATGTTGCCGGATTTTCGAAAAAAAAAACAGAAAAAGACAACAAACAAAAGAAAAAGGGGCTTTTCAATACTGTTATTGTTTTAAGAAATTATTTTGCCCGAACTACGCAGGTCTGATTCTCATCGGATGTGAGATACGTAGGCAAAACTCATCGGTTCCAACCCCAATTTTCAAAAATCCAAAAATATTTTCTTCTAGCTCTTTCTTTAGAAATCTTTCCTAAGAATTTTCTTTTTTTAAAAAAAAAGAGATAATAAATTCTTTTCTTTAGAAGTACTTTGGTAAATAAGTTACAAAAATAAATATATATGTTGTTTTTGAAATTCAATATTTTCTTAAAAGTCCCTCTTTGGAAATTAAGAGGCGACTTTCAAAATCCAAAAAAATATTATTTCTTTCTTACTTATAAAAAGAGGAAACAAATTAAAACTCAAACAAAATATATTCCCAAATTCAAATCAACAGCAAATTATTTTTTTTTAGAAGCTTCTCTTTCAAAAATAAAACGAAAATCAAAATCAAAAACATAAAAAAAAAATCCCTTTCTTCTTCTAAGAATTTTTTTTAAGAACCCCAATTTTCAAAAATTAAAAAAAAGAATTTATTCTTTATAAAAGTTTATCTTTGAGCCACCATTTTCAAATATAAAAAAAAACATAATAATAATATTTTCTTCAAAGTTTTCTCGAAATCCCAAAAAAACCATTTTCATTCATCTTTCGAAAATACATAAGAAAATTCAAGATTCAAGAATATTTCTTTCAAAAATTCATAAAAAATCAAAATAAAAAATCCAAAAAAAGATATTTGTTCTTTCTTCTTTAGAAGTTTTTCTTTCAAAATTTCGAAAAAAATCAAAAAATTCAAAAATATTTTCATTCTTCTTTCGAAAATTGAAAAGAAAATTCAAAATTCAAAAATGTTTTCCTTTTTCTTTAGAAGTATTTCTTTCATAAATTCAAAACAAAATCCCAAAAAATCGTAACATATTTTTCTTTCTTCTTTAGAAGTTTTTCTATCGAAATTCTAAAAACAATCTTTCTCTCTAGAAGTCCTTCTTTGCAAAAATGTTGAAGATAAATCAAATATAAAAAAAATTTCTTTCTTCTTTATAAGTGTTTCTTTTGAAAAAAACGTGAAGAAAAGAGAAAACTCGAAATCCAAAACAAAAAAACATAAATTTATTTTATTTCCTCTATTCCTAATCTTCCCGAATTACGCAACATCTGATTCATGTGAGGTCATGATACGTAGGAATCCTACATCAGGTTCGATCAACCATGGAAAAAAAAAATGAAACGAAAAAAAAACCAAAAAAAAGAGTGAAAAAATATTGATGATAATAAAGATTGACTGAGTCCATTCTAACATGTCTTTTGTTTTGAATTGCAAAGAAGTTTGAGGTGGTCGGTTTGTGTTTAGGAGACACCACACTGTTCAATAAGAATGATAACTGAGATCGAACGTGTTACAAGTGATCGAGAGACTCGGGGTCAGAGGATTCGACAAGGGTTTACTATTGTTGAGGGAAATAGAATAGTGAAACAGTAAATGACCAAATGTGTCAAGCATGGGCCAATGGCCAAGGTGAACCTTGTCGTGAGTCACAATCTGCTATACAACACGAGCAGTACCACTCTCTTGAATACCAGTCGTACTCATTTTATCCTCCCACAAACATTGAGAAGCCTGCCCAAAGGATGTTATAAGAAAAAATGACCGAAAGAGTGAAAAGCTTAGAACAAAAATTGAAAAACATGCAGGGTTCACAGGTAAAAAGAGTGTTGCCTTCAAAGGTCTATATATGTTTCCCGATGTACACTTGCTGCGTGGTTTCAAGACTCCCAAATTTGAAATGTATGATTGACATGGAGACCCCATAGCCCACCTAAAAAGGTATTGCAATCAGCTAAGAGGTGCGGGAAGAAATGAAGAATTGCTTATAGTTTATTCACGGGAGTAGCATCTGAATGGTTTTTAGATCAAGACACTTCTCATTGGTCCATGTGGGATGACATGACACAGGCCTTTGTCAAACAGTTCCAATACAACATTGACTTTGCCTTAGACCGCAATTCCCTTTCAAACCTGAAGAAGTAACCAAGTGAAAGTTTCAGGGAATATGCCATTAGATAGAGAGAGCAAGCAGCTAGGGCTAAGCCACCCATGGATGACCACGAGCTAATCAATGTATTCCTTCAAGCGCAAGAGCCAGATTATTTTCAAAACATGATGGTCGTAGTTGGCAAATCCTTTTCGGAAGCAATCAAAATGGGAGAAATGGTAGAGAATGGTCTTAAGTCAGGAAAATTTTTAAGTCAAGCAGTCCTTAAACCCACAACTTAGGTTGTCCGGGTTGAATCCGATAATATTAGTTACATAAATAAGAAGGATGAAGAAATCATGATGACAACATGGTCGAGAAGAGGTCCCAGGAGAACACCTCGAAGGTATGCGCACTCTCATCAGGTTTTCCATGACTCCCCTGAGAATTACTATCCACCTCAGAACCCACCATACTCTATTGATCCACCTCAGTATGTTGTCCATCCACCAAATCACCCAAGAAGGCGAGCACGAGTATCACAAAATATCCACCAGCCTCCGCAAAATTTTCAAGTGCCTTATAACCGATGTCCAAGCCAGGTTTATAAAGGGGAACAAAGTTGAAAGGTAATTTTACACCAATAGGAGAGTTCTATGCAAGCTTGTTTGAGAAGTTAAAGCATTATGGCATGATTGCACCCATTCCTCCAAATCATGTGCACCCATGTGCAAGAAGATTTGGCCCTTTTATAAGGTGTGAATACCATTGCGATGCCCGAGGACACGATGTTGAATGTTTTTGGGATTCAAAAAGTGAAATAGAGAGGATGATCCAAGAAAACCTGATTGCGCTTCAAGATAGTGACCCCCAGAATATCACGCAGAATCCTTTACTTGCACAGGATGACGCATACTTTGTAGGGATGATGCCTGGTGACATGGAGTTTGAGAAACCTCTCGAGAGCTTTCCATTTGAAATTGGAGAAGGCCATGGTGATTCTGATGAGCAAATTTGTGGCTAAATATATGGCTTGTCAGTTGAAAAGTCATTCCCTCATGTGTTAGGAGGGGATCTTGGTAGCTTGTTTTGATTTTTTTCTGTTTTCTGGGTTATTTCAAGGTCGTGACCCAAATTATATTTGCTTTATTGTGTTAAACTCTTCTATCCTTCTATTTTGTTCGTATGAGTCATGTCTGTCTATTTTATTGCTATTTTCATTATCCGGGTTATCTTAGGGTTGTAATTCGGATCTTAGGTCGCTTGTTTAGTCATCACACCATTCCATCCTTATTCAATAAAATTCAATTTATCCTTTTGTGTTATTTGATTCTTAGTTCTTTAATGCAAATTCTAATAACATGACAAGCATGCGAAAATTTTGGCCAGATCTTAGAAACTGATTTAATCTGAAATTGGATAACTAAAAAAAAGACAGAGAAACACTTTTGAGGATTAATAAAGAGTTGAAATACTTGGGAATTAAGGTCAAGTAAAATTCACCTTCAGTTATTGTGAAGATCGGGCTTGAGGATGTTTAGTCAATTGAAGTTTATTGGAAAGTAAGGGATGAAAAGTGTCTTGTGACCACGACACATCAAGAAGACAGGCATGTTCATCAATGACGTGACTGCGAAAGGATACTATATTTGGCGTTCTCGAGGTTGGCAGGCCCTTTTTCTACTACTCAAACACTTTATACCCATTTGTCACCCCTTTGAGCCTGTGTTATTTTCTTTGACCACCCTCTTTTGGAATCAAGTTTAGAGTCAAGAGTCGAAAAGAAATGAAAAAATATAGAGCAAATGAAAAAGAAAAAGAAAACAGAAAGAAAGTCCATGTCCCAAGAGTATAAACTGGGGCAGCTTTTAGAAAGCTCTAAGCGAAAAAAAAGAAAAGAAAAGAATTGTCAAAGGTCGATGCCCTAAAAAATAGAAGCTGGGGCAAAACCAAAAAAAAAAGAAAAAAAGGGGAAATATAAAGAAGATGAAAATTAGTTAGGTCAGATGTTTGAACTACGTTCGACCTGATTCCTTTGAAGGATACATAGACAGCCTCACGATTTGGTCCGACAAAAGAACAATTCAAGATAAATAAATCCCCGGTGGTTGAAATTACCTTTCATTTCACTTTTGAAAAAGTCGATTCCAAGAGTTGTAAGTCTACAACCCTTCATTTTAAGTCCACTTTGAGCCTTCATGCCGACCCATATGTTCAACCCTATCCAACAAAACCTTCCAAATAAAGTCCTCCTGATCAGCCTTCAAGAATTCCAAGAAAAGAAGGCAATGAGCAGTGGTTGTCACACGACATAGAGCACTGTCAAGTTGTTCGCTAAAAGGGGGAAAGAAAAAGAAGAAGAAAAAAAAGGAGAAAAATAAAAGAAAAAATGAGAGAGTCTTATTAGTGAAAATCCTCGCGGGCATTGTATGACGACTGTAAGAAGAGATGAATAGAAGAGAGAGACTTGCCGTTGAAAACACCTCGGGCACCACTAATCGAAAGTGAGGCATGAAGAAAATATGAAGGATTGGCACGAACAAGCCCAACTTCAAAGGTCATAAGAATGGTAAAAGCGAAGATTATATTAGTTGGATATATCATGTCTTTATGCCCAAAATGTATGTCATGATCATTAAGACTAGTTACTAAAAAAATCTTCCTTCTATCTTTCCGACATGGGGCATTTCTTGTCAGTATTTGTTTTTTTGTATCATTGAGTCCTTCACTCTGAGTCTGTCCTCGTCAAAACAAGCAAGAAATAATTTCAAAATCTGCTACTAGCTTTTTTGTTGCACAAAATAAAATTGGCTAGCATGCTCAGCAGTTACTTTCAGCAAACCTTGAGGATTCATGCAAGGGATCCCCCAAAAGATTCTTGTCAGCCTGCTTGGGGAACGCAAAGATAACTTGTGATTCTCTTTGATAGACAAATTGCTCAAAAAGCAGAAAGTCATTGAAGACATCAGGAAAGGTCACCTGAGCCAAGATCTCCAATCGGGACAAGGCTGATTTAGCCACAAATACAAATGGTACTGGGTGAGGAACAATAAGAGTTGGTGCAGAACAAAGGTCTCTTAAGATCGACTCGGGCTGATCGAGCAAAAGCCAAGTTGCTCAAGAATCAAGGCCACAAACCGCTACCGTTTTCAAAACTGACAAATATTTATTTGTTTGCAGCATGAACAAAGCAGTGCAAGGAAAGTGGTTCAAAAACCAAAAAAAACAAAAGAAAAAGAAAATAAAAGAAAAATGAAAAAAAAACTAAAAAAAGGAAAAAACAGCAAAACAAAATTACTTTAGGAAACACTTTCCGAACTACGTCTGACTTGATTCCGAAAGGATATGTAGGCAGTCTCTCCCTGAGGTTTAGTCATATCAAACAAAAATCCCCATTGACCCAAGAAAACCAAAACTGGGGCAGAAAATGTATTGGTTCGGTTACAAATCCATCTGAATGGTTCCAAAGTTATAGATCCCTGGGGATGTGAAAAATACCTTTGTTGGGATTAGGCACAACTCAAATTTTGACAGAAAATTAAATGAGAGAGTCTTAGCGGGGAAAAACTCCCGGCACCATAATGCGACGACGAGCAGAGAAAACCAAAATGACAGAATCCGTTCAATGAAAACTCGCAAAGAGCGCTAGCGGGCAACGGGAGAAGAGAAATAAGCGAGGCTGATTGGCGAAAACCCTAAAAGGGCACCATCGGCCGAAAAGAGGAAATATTTCCACTCAAGTCTGAATAAGTTTCTTTGGTATTGAAAGATTTGAAGTGAGAAAGCAGAAATGGATGTGCGTCGGGTATTCAGTCTAAGAAGCATGTCGTTGCCATTTAATGCCAGTTCATACTTCCAGATAAGAACCCTCTTTTCCCTCCAAATGGAACATACCTCTCTAAACTCCATGTTTCATTCCTTTCCACTTTAACTTTGATGTCCTGAACGTTCCATAAAAAAGGTAGCAGGGCTGGTCTCACAGGGTTTCTCCTGGCAAGAACTAAAGGAATGCCCGACATCGTCAAGTGCGCTTAGCCAATCCCGGCTGATCATGAAAGCTAACGCCTCAAACACGGGGAAGTAAAAGAAAGGAATTCAAAATTAAAAGGTCCATGAAGGCGAAGCAAAATCGAAAGGTTTTAAGCCAAAAAGGACAATGGCTCTTATCAAAGGTCCCAAAGGCAAGCACTGAAATCAAAGTCGGGACAAAACTCATAACCAAAGGCCTGAAAAACAAAAACCAATCCGAAAATGAGTACCCCCGGGCCAACCTACAAAGCAAATATTGGAAGTCAAGGTTTTGTCCTCTGACAGAAAGGAAGCTAAAATCAAGCATAACAAGGCCGCAAACCCAATCACTGTTTAAACTAACAGTTTGTTTTGTTTCTGAACTGAAATAGATGCAGGTATAATCTAGAAAAAAAAGAACACGGGGCGAAAACAACCAAAGGAATTACGCAAGGACCAAGAATGGTGTTGCATCAATTACAAAAGGGAAGTTTTTCTTTCATTCTTTTCCTGCAAACTCATAAATAAGCATGATGCGATTCCAATCCTTAGCTTGCCCTCGTGCAACTTGTGAATTTCCTCGGCATGACCCAAGGGTTGCATCCCATCCCCCTCCATCACAGACCAAGAAATTTCCTTCCTTCACTCCCCTGCATAACCCGGGAAGTTCCTCTTTACATCCCCAGAATGACCTGAGGGCCTCTTCTCTCCCGCTTTCTACTCCCCATCATAGTCCAAAAGTTAACGCTCCTCTATCCTTAGGATAACCTAAGGGTTTTTCCTTCTCTTCTCTATCCCCAGCACCAAAAGGATCTCTGTGGTCCCTCACTTCCTTGCAACTCCCTAGCATAACCTAGGAATTCTCTTTCAATCCCCGCACAACCCGTGGATTACCCTGGCATAACCCAGGAATTTTCATTCATCCTGGCATAACCAACGGTTTCCCCTAGCATAACCCAGGAATTTGCATGCATCCCGGCATAACCCAAGAAATTTTATTCATCCCGGCATAACCCGCTGATTCCCCTGGCATAACCCAGGAACTTTAATTCATCTCGGCATAACCCGCGGATTCCTCTGGCATAACCCAAGAAATTTCATTCATCCCGGCATAACCCGCGGATTTCCCTGATATAACCAAGGAACTTTCATTCATCTCGGCATAACCCGCGGATTCCTCTGTCATAACCTAGGAACTTTAATTCATCCCGGCATAACCCGCGGATTCCCTTGGCATAACCATGAATATTAATTCATCCCAGCATAACCCTAGGATTACCCTGGCATAACCCAGGAATTTTCATTCCCTCAGGCATAACCTGTGGATTCCTCTGCATAACCCAGGAATTTTCATTCATCCCGGCATAAACTAGGAACTTTCATTCATCCCGGCATAACCTGTAGATTCCCCTGGCAAAACCTAGAAATTTTCATTCATCCCGGCATAACCTGCGGATTCCCCTAGCATAACCCATGAAATTTCATTCATCCTGACATAACTCACGGATTCCCCTGGCATAACCCAGGAACTTTCATTCATCCCGGCATAACCCGCGGATTCCCCTGGCATAATCCAGGAACTTTCATTCATCATGGCATAACCCAAGAGTTTTCACTCATCCCAGCATAACCCGCGGATTCCCCTGGCATAACCTAGGAAAATTAATTCATTCCGGTATAACCCGC
Source organism: Nicotiana benthamiana (assembly GCA_034376525.1). NCBI lineage: Eukaryota > Viridiplantae > Streptophyta > Magnoliopsida > Solanales > Solanaceae > Nicotiana > Nicotiana benthamiana. The sequence continues at coordinate 110,976,995 of CM067332.1, read as the reverse complement.
GGATTCCCCTGGCATAACCCAGGGATTTTCATTCATCCCGGCATAACCCGTAATCCACGGATTCCTCTGGCATAACCCAGGAATTTTCATTCATCCCGGCATAACCCGGGGATTCCCCTGGCATAAACTAAGAATTTTCATTCATCCTGGCGTAACCCGTGGATTTCTCTAGCATAACCTAGGAATTTTCATTCATCCCGGCATAACCCGCGGATTCCCCTGGCATAACCAAGGAATTTTCATTCATCCCGGTATAACTCGTGGATTTCTCTAGCATAACCTAGGAATTTTCTTTCAATCCCGGCATAACCCGTGGATCTCCCTAGAATAACCTAGGAATTTTCTTTCAATCCCGGCATAACCGGTGGATCTCCCTAGCATAACCTAGGAATTTTCTTTCAATCCTGGCATAACCGGTGGATCTCCCTAGCATAACCTAGGAATTTTATTTCAATCACGGCATAACCCGTGGATCTCCGTAGCATAACCTAGGAATTTTCTTTCCATCCCGGCATAACCCAGGAATTTCTACATAACCCATGACTCTTCTTCCATCCCCAGTAGGGACCTTCCTATCCCGACATAACCCGCAGATGTTTTGTTACCCCCAGCAGGGGCTTTTTCATTTTCATCCCGGCATAACCTGCAAATCCTTCTCGTTTCCCCAGCAAGGATCCTTTCTCTTTCCCAGCATTACCTGGCGATCTTTCCAAAGGATACACAATTTCGATCTTCATTGTTTTCAATAATAACTCAGATTTGTGTTGCAAATAACTTACAAAATTTTTCTAGTGAAAACTGGGGTAGAAAATTTTGTTTGTTTTTTTGTGTTGGTGTCCGAGTAGGTTTCACCTCAAGGGACTAGATTCTAGATAACAGAAAGCGTGAGTCTCAATCAAGAATAAAAGAAAAGAGCAAAATAACCAAAAGAAGTGAATTCAAAATGATGGAGCGGACAGAGATGTGGACTGCTCTAAAGTGGAATGAAGTCACAAACTACACATGTCCCACTTTGTTTCAAAAAACTGAAGAATAAACCAACGGTTGCAGCTAATGGACATCAAGATTCACATCGAGGTCTGCAACAAAATCAGCTAAGATCCAAGATCAAGATCGTAGATATTTATATATTGAGGAATCGTGTAAACCACAGTTGATAGGATTAGCCAGCTTAGGTTTTGTTTTTCTTCTGTGTAATGAAGAGTCAGTAAGCGGTAGCAGCAACAACAGTAGTGAAATCACAGCCCATGGTAGTCTCAGCTACCAAAACTTCCAGAACTACACTCACCTGATACCTTTATCGCCGAGGATATGTAGGATACCTTTGAAGCAAGGTTCGGTAAGGAATTTTTCAAAAAAGGCTTCACACGGAGTATTCAGTCGGACGGAATTTTCTCATGTTTTGTCGCTAGTCTTTGCACGAAAATTCTACTTTTTCCGCGCAAAGAGGGGTAGCTCTGAGCATATGATTTTTTCCCTGTTGAGACAGCTCTTACAGGACTCTCAAGTTTAGGATTTTCCTTTAAATATTTATTTCAATGATTTAAATTTAGAATTTAATTGCACATGTTAGTATGATTTCATTAATGTATGCATAAAATCATAAATATAAAAATTGCATAAGCATTTATGAGTTAATTTCATATTTTTGCTAGTTTAATTGTTATTTAAGGTTATTTTGGCAAATGCAAAAATAAAAAAAAATATTAATTAGTATTTCCGGTATTTTAATTGTGTTGCATTTTTTTTGTGTGTGTTTTAATTTGTTGCATTTTATTTTTTTTTTGTTGCATAAATAGGTAGTTATTAGGTTAATTTAAGTTAATAAGGAGTTTTAAAATACAATTAGAAATTAAATATAAAAAGAAAAGAAAAGAAAAAAGCATTAACAAACCACCAAGGCCGGACACAATTGGGCCAGACCTGGGTGGCCCAAGTCTTTTTAAACACAGTAAAAAACACCCAAGACCCTAGCCAAAACGCCCATTGCCCTTATTCCCTTACCTGGTTAACCCCGGGGTCCCAAACGATGTCGTTTGGTGCCCATTCATCTGGGCCGTCCATCACAAATCATCCAATGGCCCTAACACTTCCCCCCAAAGCAAATAAAAGTGTCCAAACGTAAGTATAACATTAGAAACCAAAAATCCTCCTCCTCGTACAGTTCAAGTCTGAATATCACCACCACCCATGAGTCGTCACAAAACCACCGTCCGCCGCCGGCCGAAAATCGCCGCCGCCGCCAGCGTAACCCTAATACCTTCCAAAATTACACCGTAGAAGCGTCCCACCCTACTTTTCCCATTCCCATATGAATCATACCTCAAATCCTCACCAGTATGCTCGAATGTTCAATCAAAGCGTGGCACCTCCGCCGTCGATGGCGCCGGCCGGTGGCTAACCACCCTCAAACTAACAGCAGTGATTCCTCTCACCACCCCCACCCTCACCATACCAGTATCTACCCTCGAAAATAATCCCAACGCCTCAAATATTCACCTGAAGATGGACGCACTGCCATGCACGGCAGTGATTGTCGCCCATTGACATCCAACGCCGTCCACTGCTACCCAACACCATCAAAACACCACCAATCATTATAGAACCACACCTAAAATTTTTTTTGTATCTTTCACCTAGTACACCCCCCCCCCCCAAGTCCTCTCAAGCAACCACAGTCACCTCCAAGGTTGGCAATGACATTGGCTGCATTCACACCACTTTTTAGAGACCTTTCGACTGTAATTCCTTCAGCAAAGTTAATAAAAGAATCCACAAGTTAAGTTTGATTTCATTCTGTGTTCCTTTTAAAAATGTGGATTCATTTCTTTTGATTAAAAAATAAAAAAAAATGTTATTAGGTTGCGAGCATGTTGTTTTGTTAAGCCAAATTAACCGAGAATATTTATTGTCATATTTGTTCCTTTTTTAAACCTGAGATTCGGCATGCTTTATTAGTCCTCGCATGATTGCCTGAGGACTAGTCTGAGTCCATTTAGAGATGATTTGATTGCTTGCAGTTATTTGCTAAAGACTATTTAGCATGTGCCTCTGTTTAGTATTGTATTAAAATTACTTAAGAGAGTAATACCAAGTAAGTAGCTCAGTAGTAGTACATGATTTTCCTACTTATCTTCTGATACTTTTAGGACAAATAAGGGTAATATAGAACATACAACTTAGCTTTGGTAATATTAGGGACAAATAAGAGTAATATGGTTAGTCCATGAAAGGTAGATGATGGTAGAAGTGTTTAGGCCCTTCTAGAAGGGGTATTTAGCATAAAATCAGTAGATTTACTACAATAACATGGGCAGCAAGGCAAAAAATGAAGGGCCATATAGGTAAAAACCTGAAATTGAAGGAAGGACTTTCAGTGAAAAACAATAGTAATGTTTCCCTAGATATTTGGCTATAAAAGAGATGGGAAATCACTGAAGAGGTGGCTGGAAAAACTAGAGTTAAACATACACACAATTAATCATAATTGCTACTGTTCCATTGGTTTTCCCTGACTGCTGGTGGTTTCAAGCTATGAAATAATCTATGGTTCATTTGAAACTCAGTGTGCATTGATATTAGTTATTTTTTTCCGGAGGTTTTCTTTGGTGCAAGTTGTTTGCATATTACGATTTTGATTTTGTTTCCTTGCTGAGTTTCTTGGGATAAATTACTGGTCCTGGGTTCACCTTGGCTGACTCATTACTGATTCCTTCTGCCTTTGCTGACTTCTCACACCCATTTCATCTTTGCATTTTCCATGTATTTCTCTGGCCTCTGTCGATTGTATAGTAAAGACAGTAAAATTCGAGCGAAATTTGGAGAAATACATGTTGTTCAAATTAGATTATCTCTTATTTTATTACTGTTGTTTTTGCCTTATGTAGTGACCATGTAGTGACAAGGGTCGAATAATTTAATACTTATGAGTTGTACATTTAGTTTTCTTTATTGCTTGATGATGTAGCTCTACTTTTCGTTCTAGATTGGGATTTATGTGTTAGTTTATTACCTTCCTGATTCTGGGTCATGTTGTTATGTCCAATCTTGCTATAGTTTATCCTTGGCCTATTGGAATTTAATATTGATTGTAATGGTGCACTGCACATTCTGATGTGCATATGTAAGGGCCATGGTATCGAATGACTTGGCCATTTCATGAATAGCGTCGCTTCAGCTAAAGTTTTGGGTTTAACGTTTGTGCTCTTCCATTCATTGTTGATTTGCTAGTTTCGTTTTAAATCTACAAGTATTTGCAAGTGTATTGGCGAGGGGGATTCCTAAGTCGCCTAATACACAAATACCTGACATAGCAAATAAAATATAAGCTTACAGAGTCACATGTTAAAACAGGTACTGATTTGAAGTTAGCATGAGTCTCTGGTTTGATATTAGGTCCATGATCTTTCTTTTGGGCCTAGCATCATCTGGGCTCATTAAATGCAAGGGAGCAAAGATTTAGCCCTCATAAATTGATAGTAAGTCGCTGGGCTTATTAGGACATGACCTGATTATTCACCAATTATAATCTTTAGTTAAAAAGTAGCGAAATTCCGTTAGACTAAATTGAGAAATGCCACTTTGAAAATTTTCGTGGCTATGATAAATTAAATGCATATTCATTTCAAGCGCATTCTTAAATAATTCACTTTCCTAAATACGGGTGCACATTTATGTGACCCAAATCCAAATCCCAACGAAGTTGGAAGGTGTCAAAATCCACTGCTATATTTATGTGACGTGGTTCGAGGAATATTTTAATGACGTTGCAACTCTCTTTAAAAATAATAACAAAGGTGGTTTAAGATTAAAAAGCACATAGGTTTGAACATGTACAAAAAATCAGAATTTTTTGCCACTTATAATAGATTAAGCGACCGTGCTAGAACCACGGGAGTGGAGGGTACCTAACACCTTCCCTCGGGTCAACAAAATTCCTTACTCACGAATTTCAGGTTCGCAAACTCCAATTGGGTAGTCGAAAATTTCCTCGATTTGGGATTGTAAATAAATCGGTAACTTGGGACACCAAAAGCCAAACCTATCCCAAGTGGCAACTCTTGAATAAATAATTAATCCCATTTCAAATAATCTCACTTTAATTGGAAAAACTCATTTATACATGTTTATCCTTCGGGGTAGCCGTGTAAAGAAGGAGGTGTGACAAATGCTATGGCGTTAATAATGAGAAAAGCCATGGTATTGAACAAAGGCTTAGTTTAGTTTCATGATGGTTAAATATGAGTTACAAGTGAAGATAAAAGAGAAGTTAGAATTGAGATTGGTTATAGTTGATTTTCACTTGCCAGGATAGTGTGATTTGTAATTAATCTCTTTCCGGGACTGTTGTTGTGATCATTATAAGTTGTACATATGGAAAGGGTTGCGCGCTGCAATAATTTTTTTATTAATGAATATATACATATGGTTCGGGTTGCACGCCGCAAGATATATTATACCGGATCGGGTTGCACGCTGCAAAAAATATAATATTAGATCGGGTTGCACGTCGCAATAGATTTATTATATTTATTGGATCGGGTTGCACGCTGCAAAAGATATATTGTATTTGTCAGGTCGGGTTGCATGCCGCAACAATTATATATATGTACATATAGATTGGGTTGTGCGTCGCAACAGTAGTATGATTATGTAATTTTAGATACTCTACTGATACTTCATATCTATTGTTTTTCTGCTAGGTTAAATTGTTCCTCGAGGAATGTAGCCCCTCCCTTATACCTTCTCATTACTTGTTTATTTTTCTGTAATATATTACATAACTGCACAGGTTTGTCTGGAGTATGGTGCTAGCCTCGTCACTACCTCACCGGTGTTAGGCCAGATACTTACTAGCACATGGGGTCGGTTGTGCTGATACTACACTATGTGCTCTTTTGCACAGATCCAGGTATTAGACAGCAGTTGCAGTCGTGCGGTAGTTAGCCATCAGTTCCGCAACACACCGAGGTAGCCTTGCAGGCGTTCGCGGGCCCGACGACTCTTCTATTCTTTATTTCAATATGGTATCTCATATAGATCGAGACAGATAGTTATATTTTCTTTCAAACGGTTGAATTTAAATCTCTTAGTAGTTCGTGAGTACGTGACACCAGTTCTTGGGTTGAGGTTTTCGTTGATTTTTCGCATTGTTGTTCAGATTCCTTAATTCAAGACTTTTTCATATTTACTTGATTTCGTTGTTTTCATGATATTACTGATAGTTTTTAAAAGAAGTAAATTGTTTAATGCTAAAGGTAGTTAAGGGTTGGCTTTCCTAGCTCTCATCAATAGGCGCCATCACGACTCCCTAGGGTGGGAAATCCGAGTTGTGACAAGTTGGTATCAGAGCTCTAGGTTACATAGGTCACACGACTCATGGAAAAGCTTAGTAGAGTCTGAGGGATCGGTACAGAGACGTCAGTATTTATCCCCTAAAGGATTCCGAATTAGGAAAAGTTTCACATTTGTTCTTTTTTTTGTCGTGCGATTTGGTTTCTCAATGCTAGTTGAATTTCTACTCTATTCTTTTGAGATGGCGAGAACACGTGCTTCCTCATTTTCTGATAAACAGTCCAAGCCCCAGGCAGCTCCCGTTAGGGGTAGAAGGCGAAGTTGAGGCAGTGTTAGAGGCCATTATAGGGGCAGAGCTCAGCCCCGACAGTAGTACTAGCACCGGAGCCTTATGTTGACTTTGATGAGGAGGTTTCGTCCCTAGTCCCAGCAGTTCTGGTGGGCCCAGCTCAGGTCCCAGAGGGGTTTAATTCCACTCCAATTCTTTAGGACGCTCTGGTCTGATTGGTGGATCTTATAGAGAATGTTACCCGAGCAGGTTTGCTCCTGTAGCACCAGCCGTCTCTCAGGCTGGAGGAGGGGCCTAGACTCCTACTACTCGTACTCCAAAGTAGGTAGCTCCCCTAGATTCAGACTCCAATAGTCTAGCTAGTTGGAGTAGCTCAGCTGGTTATAGTAGCCCAAGCCAGTGATGGAGTAGCTTTGTCTGTGGATTCTTTATGAGGAGATTCGATAGGTTCACCAAGCTTTTAACTACTACCTTTTGTAGTGCATCTACCAAGGATCCTCAGGATTATTTGGACAACTGCCACGAGGTTCTTGGAAACATGGGTCTTGTTGAGACTAATGGGGTTGATTCCGCTACATTCCGGTTGTCTGGATATGCCAAGGCATGGTGGAGGGATGATTGTTTAGCTAGACCAGAAAGATCTCCAGCCTTAACCTGGGAGTAGTTCATGCATATATTTCTCGAGAAGTTTCTCCCTATTACACAGAGAGAGGCCTTTCGGAGGCAGTTCGAGCGTCTCCAGCAGGGATCCATGACAGTCACCTAGTATGAGGATAGGTTTATTAATTTAGCTCACCATGCTCTTGTTGTAATTACCATTGAGAGTGAGAGAGTGAGACGGTTTATTGATGGACTCATTCAACCTATTCGCCTCTAGATGGCTAGAGAGGCTGGGTGCGGGATATTCTTTCAGGAGGCAGCCAATATGGCCCGGGAGGATTGAGATGCTATTGTCACAGTAATATGGCAGATAAGAGATCCCATCAGTTAGGCCAATTATGTGGTGCCTCATTTGGAGGCATTCGTATGATAGGGGTCATCCTCCTAGGCCTTCTAGTCAGCGCTCCATGTTTCCCATGGTGCATCAGGTAATAGTGGTTTTGTGGTCAGTATTCTGACCACCATTCCTCTAGTGCACCATCAGCTCCTATCAGTACACTGGCACATCAGAGTTTCTAGGGAGGTCATTGAGGCTGGCAGAGTCAGCCTCAATTTCCTCAGCCACAACATTTGGGTGGATGTTATGAGTATGGTGAGTATGGTCACATCAGGAGAGATTTTCAGAGGTTTAGGGGTACTCAGTTGCAGCAGTAGGGTCCTTGCCCTATGATTCAGGCACCAGATATTCCACAGGTTGCCTAGCAAGGTAGAGGCTGGGGTAGAGTTATTAGAGGTGGAGGTAGAGGTCATAGAGGAGGAGCTCAGACCGCCAGATATGGAGGACGCCAGATATGGAGGACAGCAAGCAGTGCGCCGTCCTCGAGAGGTAGATCAGAGTGGTGAGGACCAGCTCCGATTTTATGCTCTTCTGTCAAGGCTTAAGGCAGAGGCTCTAGATGCGGTTATTACATGTACGACTCTGGTTTGTGATCAGGATGCTTAAGAGTTTTTTGATTCGAGTCTACATATTCATATGTGTCATCTTATTTTGCTCCGTACTTGATCATACCTAGTAATGTATTGGGTATTCCTGTTTATGACTCTACACTAGTAGGTGACTCCATTGTGGTCGATCGAGTCCATCGTTCTTATGCTGTGGTGATTGGGGGTCTCGAGACTTGTGTAGATTTGTTTCTTTTAGACATGGTTGATTTCGACATTATATTGAGAATGGATTGGTTATCACCTTATCACGCTATCTTGGACTTCCATGCCATTAGCTTTATCGGGTATGCCTCGTTTAGAGTGGAGAGCGAATCTAGGTCATTCTACCCGTAATGTTATATCGTATGTGAACGCTCAGTGTATTGTGGAGAAAGGGTGTTTGTTGGCTTATGTTTGGGATTCCAGTTCTGAGGTTCCCTCTTTCGTTTATGTGCCAGTTGTTTGTGAGTACCCTGATGTTTTTCCTTCAGACCTATCGGGTATGCCACCCGACAAGGATGTTGATTTCTGCATTGATCTAGTTCCGAGCACTCAGCCCATTTCTATCCCACCATATCGTATGGCCCCGCTGGAGTTGAAGAAGCTAAAGGAATAGTTGCTGGATTTGCTTGAAAAGGGTTTCATTAGACCTGTGTCTCACCTTGGGGTGCACCGGTGTTATTTTTCAAGAAAAAGGATGGGTCAATGAGAATGTGTATTGATTACCGACAATGGAACAAGGTAACTGTCAGGAATAAGTATCCATCGCCGATGATTGATGATTTGTTCAATCAGCTTCAAGGTGCCAGGGTATTTTCTAGGATTGACTTGTGATTTGGCTAACATCAATTGAGGATTAGGGCAACCGATGTCTCTAAGACAGCTTTCCACACCCCGTATGGGCATTATGAGTTCTTGGTTATGTTATTCGGGTTGATAAATACCCCAGCAGCTGTCATGGACTTAATGAATCGAGTTTTCAGTCTTTATTTGGATTCATTCGTGATGATATTCATTGATGATATGTTGATATATTCCCCCAACTAGCAGGAGCACGAGCATCACCTTAGAGTAGTTCTTCAGACTCTGAGGGATAGTTAGTTATATGCTAATTTCTCGATGTATGAATTCTGGTTGAGTTCAATTTCATTTCTAGGTCGTGTAGTATCAGTAGAGGGTATCCAGGTCGACCTAAAGAAGATTGAGACAGTCAAGAGCTGGCCTAGACCAGCATCATCTATACAGATTTAGAGTTTCTTGGGGTTGGCAGGCTACTATCGACAGTTCGTGGAGGGATTTTCATCTATTGCAGCCCCAATGGCCAGATTGACCCAGAATGGTGCCCAGTTCAGATGGTCGGATGAGTGTGATACAAGCTTTCATAAGCTCAAGACAGCTCTGACTACGACATCGGTGTTAGTGTTTCCTATAGGCTCAGAACGCCATATAGTTTGTGATGTTCCTCGTATTAGGCTTGGAGCAGTGTTGATGCAGGATGGCAAGGTCCTTGACTACACTTTGAGGCAGTTGAAGATCCATGAGAGGAATTATCTGATTCATGATTTGTAGTTGGCAGCCATAGTTCACGCATTGAATTGGAAGCATTATCTGTATGGCATGGCATGTGAGGTGTTCACAGATCACAAAAATCTTCAGTATTTGTTCTAGCAAAAGGAGTTAAATTTGAGGCAGAGAAGGCGGTTGAAGTTGTTGAAGGATTATGATATCACCATTCTATATCATCCGGGAAAGGCGAACGTGGTCGCCGATGCATTGAGTAGGAAGGCAGCCAGTATGGGCAGTCTTGCTTATATTTCGGTCGGTGAGAGGCTGCTTGATTTGCATGTTCATGCGTTACCAATCAGTCCGTGAGACTGGATATTTCTGAGCCCAGTTATGTGTTAGCTTGCATGGTCACTTGTTCTTCATAATTGGAGCATATCCGTGATCGGTGGTATGATGATCCCTATTTGTGTGGCCATAGAGACACGGTGCAACGTGGAGATGCCATGCATATTACCTTAGATGATGATGGAGTTTTGAGATTGCAGGGTTGAGTATGTGTGCCTAATGTGGACAGGCTCCGAGAGTTGATTTTGGTGGAGGCCCATAGCTCCCGGTACTATTTATCCGGGCGCCGTGAAGATATATCAATATTTGTAGCTGCATTATTGGAGGCGTAGAATGAAGAAGGATATCATAGTATATGTGACTCGTTGTTTGAATTTTCAAGAGGTTAAGTATGAGCATCAGAGGCCTGGTGGTGTATTTCAGCGTATTAAGCTTCTGGAATAGAAGTGGGAGCAGATTACTATGGACTTTGTTACGATACTTCCACTGACTCTGAAGAAGTTTGATGCAGTTTGGGTTATTGTTGATAGGCTAACCAAGTCATCACATTTCATTCCTGTGGCAGTCTCTTATTCTTCTGAGAGCTTAGCTGAGATCTATATTCGGGAGATTGTTCTCCTCCATGGTATGCTGGTATCTATCATTTAGGACCGAGGTACGTAGTTTACCTTGTGCTTCTTGAGGGCAGTTAAGCGAGAATTAGGCACACAGACTGAGTTTAGCACATCATTTCATCCCTAGATTGACAGTCAATCAGAGAGAACTATTCAGATTTTAGAGGATATGCTTTGAGCTTATGTTATTGACTTTGGAGGTTCTTGGGATCAATTCTTGCCTTTAGCGGAGTTTGCATACAACAACAACTACCAGCCAAGCATTCAGATGGCCTCTTAAATGGATTTATATGGTAGGCGGTGTTGGTCTCCGATTGGATGGTTTGAGCTGGAAGAGGCTCGGTTGTTAGGTACAAATTTGGTTCAGGAGGCCTTGGACAAGGTCAGGATCATTCAGGATAGGCTTCGTTCAGCTCATTCAAGGCAGAAGAGCTATGCACATCGCAAGGTTAGGGATGTTAATTATATGGTTGGTAAGCGGGTATTACTCCGAGTGTCGCCTATGAAGGGCGTGACGAGATTTGGGAAGAAGGGCAAGCTTAGCCCTAGGTTCATTGGTCCATTTGAGATTCTTGATCGGGCGGGAGAGACGGCATATAGACTTGCCTTATCATCGAGCTTATCATTCGTGCATTTAGTATTTCATGTGTCCATGCTTCGGAGGTATCACAGCGATCCAGCCCATGTGTTAGATTTCTGCACTGTCCAGTTGGACAAGGACTTATCTTACGAGGAGGAGCTGGTAGCTATTTTGGACTGGCAGGTTCGCCAGTTGAGATCCAAGAGTTTTCCTTCTGTTCGTGCTCAGTGGAGAGGTCAACCTCATGAGGCATCGACCTGAGAGTCCGTGTCCGATATACGGAGCCGTTACCCCCATATGTCCCCCGACTAAGGTACTTCCTTCTTCTGTCCGTTCAAGGACAAAAATGGTTAGAGGTGGATAATGTGACGACCCAAAGAGTCATCATCTATTTTCTTATCCATTCTCTAATTTTGAGGCCTCGAAAACCTTATTTAGAGTTACCTCAATTTGCGTGCATAGTCCTGGCGCATGCGGGAAAACTTAAATGTGGAATTTTGTGAAAAATGCTAAATTTTGGTGTTAAAATGAATAAATTTGAGTTCGGTTAGTATTTTTGGCAAACGGACCCGGACCCATGATTTGACAATCCCGCACCCATCATTTTACGGTCCCAGATGGTCCGCAAAAAAATATGGGACTCGGACGCATACCCGGAATCAAATTCGGAGGTCCCAAGCCCGAGAATGAACTTTTGAATGAAATTGTTTTTCTGAAATTATTAAAGAAATTGAATGAAAATTTATTTGAACGTGTTGGTATCGGGCCCGTATTTTGCTTCCAGCACCTGATAAAGGTCTCATATGTGATTTATGATATTTCTGTAAAGTTTGGTTAAAAGACGTGTCCCCGGCTTAAAGTTCTATACTAAAAAGTTTATGAAGTTTGAAGAAAAACTCTTGATTTTGAGGCTTGATTCATTGTTTTTTATGTTATTATAGCAATTTGATCGCACGGTTAAGTTTGTATGATGTCGTTGAGTTAGTACATGTGTTTGGTTAGGAGCCCCGAGGGCTCGGGTGTGATTCAGACGTGTTTCGTGATGGTTTTAGGCTTAGAAAAATTGCGGGAACTATAGTCTGTTATTGTCCAGCCTTTTGTGCTATGCGATCGTATAGTGTAAATTTTTAGGGGTTCAGCTTGTTCTATGCGATCGGATAGATCCTCCCGCGATCACATAGTGTTAGGCTGAGACATCCTTATTTTGTTCTACGCAATTGCATTAAAGCCTACGAGATCGCAATATGTTAGCCCAGCTTCATCTTTTCCTCTACGTGATCGCATACTGTCATTCGCGATCGTGGAGCCTTTCCCCCTTTACTCTATACGATCGCACTCCTTTTCCCGCGATCGCATAGGCCAATTCCACCCAGTTATATTTTTAATTTCCAAAGCAGTGTTGTTGCGGGATTTTCATAAACACTCACGAACTCTTTCTCCTCCAAGGTCCTTAGGCATCCATTGAAGCTATCATTCACCAAAGACTTCTTGGGTTAGTAATCCTTACTTGTTTCCTTCCATTTTCTTCAACATCTAATGAATTCCTAAGTGTAAAACATGTAACTAAGGGTAAAAATTAAATTTTCGATTTTCTTGACATATACCTCATTTTGGGGTGAAATTTGAAAATAAATTATATATTCGGGCTCGTGGGTGAATGGGTGATATGATTTTGGTCTGAATCCCGTGTTTCGACCAAGCAGGCCCAGGGTTTATCTTTTGAATTTTAGGAAGAATGCTTGGAAAGCTATAATGAGTTGGTTTCGATTCTTTTAGCATGTATTGATGTTATGAAGTCGTTTATGTGTAGATTTGATTGATTTGGAGACGAATTCGAAGGGAAAGACGGTTATTGAGGATTTAATTCGATAGGCGTGAGTCATATTTGCTACTTGTTTCTTGTTGAGTACAACGTATAGGCACGGTGACGAGTATCTATTAGTTGGTGCCGAGCATGACCGTTAGTCATAAATTGATACTTGTTGAATTCTTGAATAATACTATGGCTCAAATACTGAGAAAAGACATGGAATTGAACAAAGACTTAGTTTAGTTTCATGACAGTTAATTATGAGTTAAAAGTTGAAGATAAGAGAGATGTTAGAAGTTAAATTGAGATTGGTTATAGCTGATTCTCCCTTGCAAAGATAGTGTGATTTGTAGTTAATCCCTTGCTGGGACGGTTGTTGTGATCACTGTAAGTTTTACATTTGGAACGGATTGCGGGCCACAACATTTTTTTTATGAATGAATGTATATATATGGTTCGGGTTGCACGCCGCAACTGATATTATATTGGATCAGGTTGCACGCCGCAACAAATATTATATTGGATCAGGTTGCACACTGTAACAGATAATATATTGGATCGGGTTGCGCATCGCAAAAGATATATTATATTTATTGGATCGGGTTTCACACCGCAATAGTTGTATATATGTACATATGAATCGAGTTGCGCGCCGCAACAGTAGTATGATTATGTTGTTTTGGATACTATACTAATCCTTCATATCTATTGTTTTTCTGCTAGGTTAAATTGTTCCTCGAGGCATGTACCCCCTCTCTTATACCTGCTCATTACTTATTTATTTTTCATAATATATTACCTAACTGCACAGATTTGTCTGGAGTATAGTGCTAGCCTCGTCACTACCTTACCGGGATTAGGCCAAACACTTACCAGCACATGGAGTCGGTTGTGCTGAGACTACACTCTGTGCTCTTTTGCACAGATCCAGGTGTTGGACAACAACTGGAGTAGTGCGGGAGTTAGCCTTTAGTTCAGCGAGACGCCGAGGTAGCCTTGCAAGCGTTCGCAGGTCCGGCGTCTTTTTGATCTTTTATTTCAGTCTGTTATCTCATGTATTTTGAGACAAACATTTGTATTTTCTTTCAAATTGTTATATTTAGATCTCTTAGTAGGTCGTGAATACGTGACACCGGTCATTGGGTAAAGGTTTGTGTTGATTTTCTGCGTTGTTTCTCAGATTCCTTAATTCAAGACTTCCGCTTATTTACTTTATTCTGGTGTTTTCATGATATTACTGATAGTTGTTAAAAGAAGTAAATTGGTTAATGCTAAAGGTAGTTAACGGTTGGGTTGCCTAGCTCTCATCAGTATGCGCCATTACGACTCCTGAGGTGGAATATCCGGGTCGTGACATTATATTAATAAACATCCACTTTATTGTGGTACTCTTTTATTTGTGTAGTACAAACTGAAAAATAAAATGAGTAGCTTTTCACATATATATTTCCAAGCTACAAGTTGTCGTAATAGAAGATATATTTAATCTTTTCTTTATTTATAGTCTTAATATAATCAATCGCTTTCGCGTACACTTTGGAAACTGAATAAGTTTCTTTGAGACTTACTATTACATAATACATTATCGGTAATCAATTGTGTTTCTCCAAAATAGTAAGAATTGGCTCTTCGAGAGCTCTCAATCTATTTGGTACTACCACATATTCATCAACATCTATATGGAAAATATATCTTTCAAAGAGAAAGTTATACCATTATGGTTATGGTAAAATTATATGCAAGATATATTTCTTGCATTAATGTTATTCTTTAATAACACATTAGCAAAATATCTTGGTGTGTGATAAGTACGTGACCGATGACCATTCATGTCACAATAATGTCATTATTTTCTTGTATCATCTAAAACCTCCTTCTAGAGGTAAATGTGGTATATTCACTACCACTAGCATGTTTATATGCTTCCAAGAATGAATATGTATTCATAAATCAGATGTTGTCACATTCACATCATGAATGGACCATAAGCATCTATATAGTGCTTATAAAATCTCATGTCAAATTTATGACAAATATTACTTTCACAGAGTAAAGGATTATTTTGAGAATCCTTATTATTCTCACTATCGCAAAGATGACGACTATAATTTCGTCTATTACCATATCCACATACATTGATACCTTCACGGCAATAATTTTGTCTTTTTCCAGACTTATCACATATTGCTATCACATTCTCAAGGGAATGAGAATGAAGCAAATTCAATGGGAGGAGTTTTCACGTCTTGTACTCACAATGATACATGACTTTGGTCATGGAAAGATATAAAAAATTTGCCACTTCGAGTGGTTATAATTTCTTACTAACTCCACTAGAGTTATAACCGAAATTTATTTTCTTTGCTTGTATTTAAAATAAAAATATAAACTGTCAAGAATTTAAAAGAGAAAAGTAAAGTAAAATACTTACCTTAAATCCAGAATTTAATCATGTAAAAAGTTCATGGAACAACTGACAATTATTATGCACAATCCGAAAGCGTCTACTCAATTGGTTAGAGTCTCGTATTTATAACGTATTATAAAATAATAAAAGAAGAAGAGTATTACACAAGAAAGTAGGGAGAGAGAATTCTTATTGATTTTGGGATAAACTATAATAGAATATAACCCTTTATTTATACGGAGATTGTGACGTAGCACCAAGTAATAAACCCTAAAATCTCTATAAATATAAACATATACCATAAATAAAATATTGTTTATAACAAAAAATATCTACTTATAGAGTATTTTTTCTCGTTTAGCAAAATACCCAAGTGAAGCTGTAACAGAACAAGTACGTTTCGTGACCTAGTTTAGGTCGCCAACGTGGTACGTGGGCTGACAAAAGTTTTTTAGTTTTTGCAGTAAGTTGAAAAATATATACTTGTGGAATATTTTTTTTCAAATTTGGCAAAAACGTTTTATAGTGTTTGTTGAGAGTACAAAGTTTTAGGAAAAAGAAAACGTTTGGAACAAACGCTCATAATTTTCAAGATATTTATCAGCTCGATGCTCTTCAAACAGTGGATGAAAAAGAAAGCCAACAAGAAAAGAGTAACGACTATGTTTATATATTAATTAATTACTGTAATCCTACTATGTTATCTTAAATTTCAAAAATAACTATTTCGAAGATAAGTAAGTTCAGAAGTTCTTTTCACGAAAGTGGTGATACATATCATAACTATGTTTAACTTATCTCGTAGTCCATTATCCTCCTTTCTTTACACAAATATATGATGATGTGCACCACTTGTTTTGTTGGAAAACGAGGGTCTTCTTAAAACAGGAACGCAGATAAAGACAGTTAAAATTTGAATTTTATAGGTTTCAAATTATAATTTTTTTAAATTATTGGATTTTAAATTAATAATTTGTATATACTTATAATTTTTAATATAAATATAGAATTTGAAAAAAAATTATTGATTCGGCCGAGCTCCAAGTTAATAATGTGACTCCGCCCCTGAACGCAGACAAGTTAGTTAGTCAAGATTCTAGTCATCATAATCAAAATCTTTATTGTTGGAGATTTATAGCTTAATCTAGTGTTTAATGGTGGACTCCGAGAAAAGAAATTTAAAAACAAAAAGCTTGATATGCATACATGAGTTTGTCGAAACATCAATGGTTGGGAAGTTAAAGTGCTAAAAAGCACTAATCTTCTCATATGCCACTGTAAATAACTCAAAGTCTCACATACAGAGTTCTTGAAATTATGTCAGGTAGTAAAATACCATCAAATGGAAAAATAGTTCCTATTTGACGGTTGCTACTGACAATGACATGCACCCCCTGGAGATTCAGCTGCATCCACCAAGTTATGAAATGAAGGAACTATGCTAGTATATTCCAAAAGCAAAAAGGAAAAAGCAGAAGAAAAAATAATGGCATAGCTCAAGGTAAACAAGTACATGTATATATAGATCGATGTATTATGTGACTGACAATTAATCTAATAATTGGTACAAGTGATTGTCATTCGATAAAAAACTTTCTCATGAGAATAATTGCAAGAAAACAATCGACATAAAAAACTAATTGCATTCATAAAACTAACAATATTTTTATTAATAAATAATTGTGTGTACAATTCTATATGTTCTTTTGTTTCTTTTCCCTAGATTATTTTACGTGATTGAAAGATTAAGAGGTATATTTTTCGAATGTAGGATTTGTGTGATTCTTTTTGAAGTATTTAATTGCCAAAAAGTGTCCAGCCATGAGTTGATTTTGAGGAAGAATGTCTCTTGACCACTTCAAGTTTGAAAAAGATAATATTTTGATGTACTGATTTCTTTATGAATATTTTAAGAGTTTATGAGATTTTTGAAATGTCCATTAAAGAAATTTGTGTAGCCCTTTTACATAAACATGCACTAGGGTTTAAGGTGGAGTAATCTTGACTTTTAGGCAGGAAGACTATGGATTAGACATGTCTGACAGAGGTCGGACTTTAAATTCAGCAGATTTGTTATGTGAACAGGGACTAAAGGAGCGAGGGAAAGAGATCTTCTATTCTCTAGTGTTGTTTATCCTTTGTCTGAGATGTTCTGAAGGGGGCTCAATTGTAGCATGTGACGCCCATCGCAGAGGGCAGACCAAAGATGTCAAATCAAATAGTATTAGCAGACTTCGAGGCTAGCAAAATTCTAAAAAATCAGTATATATAGCATGTTAGGCGTAACCCTATCTGAATGAGAGAGGAAAATAAATAATTTTATATGGTATAATATAATTTTTCATAACACACACTTTTGGACTCGATAATGGCATAGCCCAAAGAAAAATCTGTGACATGTGCTGCGCCCACTACAAAAAAATATGACATAGGACGACATTTTATAAATGTCATATTAAGCTACATAAATGTCATAAAATTGTTTTCCAACATTTAATTTACATTTAGCTCAAGTGTCGTAGATTTCAATGTCAGAAATTTTCCGACATCTATTTTGCTGTCGGTAAAATATTGACGACATTTAATTTACGACTCTTATGAAAAGGTCGCGTTAAAACTTGTGACATTTCACATAATGCCGGCAAGTTACATACAGGTTTTCAACTTATTTTGTTTATGACATTTAGAAGTTTCGAAATTCTTGAGTTACAGTGACACTTGTACGACACATCTTGTTAAGATAATAATTGATCGTTGGCATTTACACATACTTTGATAGGACAATTCCTATAAATATAAAGCTGAAATTATAGTTTGCTATGATATAAGTATAACCTCTAGGCCGAAAGGAAGAGACAGAAGCTCTCCCTTCTCTCTACTCTACTGTTCTATTGCCTTTTCTTAGCTTTTCTCGGCGCACGTTAGTCTTCGTACATCGAGGGGTTTTCGATGGCTAGAGGAAGGGGATGGGGTAGGGGACGTCCTAAGAAACTTCCGATTCCCACCATAGATCAACTTATTACCACCACAAATCAAACATTGCTGGAGAATCAGACACTGTCTGTTGATTCTGGAGATGGAGATGAGGACAATGTGTTGCTTCCGCAAGGTGATGAAGTTAGAGATGTAGATCGTAACTTTCCTGTGTTGGTTGAACCATTGTTTCCTGTGAAGAAGCAGGGTGCTACTGAAAATCAACACATGCAGAAGGTTACCTAGTCCAAACTCAAGCTGTGATAGCTAAACCAGTTGAGGAGATGAGTGATAATGCTGTTGTACCAAACAAAAACTGGGCTAGCCTATTGCAGAAGACTCGTTTTGCATCTAATGCTATGACTTTGAAATATATTCCCCCGATGCTGTTAGAAGGACAACCAGAAGGGATACTGGACAAAGCAGAGATGAAGGAGGAGGAAAACAAGTGGAGATGTGCCCTAATCATTTACATGTTAGGGGAGGGACCAGGATACAATGCAATGAAGCGATTTATCAACACTCATTGGGCACAGGTACCTGAGCCGAATCTATTTTATCATGAAGGAGGTTACTACATTGTAAAGTTTAAAACCATGAGTGATGCTAAAGAGATTATGTGTGCTGGACCTTATTCTATAGCAAATAGACCTTTGATTCTCAAACAATGGTCGGCGGATTTTGATTTTGCTAAGGTACAATCAAGGACATAGGCCAATTGCATGCTGCTCAGTATTGTACAAGGTGATATCTAAAGTACTTGCTAACAGAATGCAACATGTTATGCCTGATATTATATGTACAGCTCAAGCTGGCTTCATACCAGGCAGAAGGATTGCAGATAATGTGATACTAGCCCATGAGTTAGTCAAGAACTATACCAGATCTCATATCTCTCCAAGGTGCATGATTAAAATTGACTTGCAAAAGGCTTATGACTATGTAGAGTGGATCCTCCTAGAGCAAGTGCTTGAAGCTTTGGGATTCCCAGACAGATTTACCAAATGGATCATGCAATGTGTTAAAACAGTGAGCTATCATATACTTCTTAATGGAGAAACAATTGTTCCTTTTAAAGCTGCCAAAGGCCTTAGGCAAGGAGATCCTATATCTCCCTTTCTTTTTACAATTGTTATGGAATATCTTAGTCGATCGTTGGCTCAACTGAAGCAGTACCAAACTTATATCTATCATCCAGGATGTAAGAAATTGGGCATCACACATATCAGTTTTGTAGATGATCTGTTATTATTTTCCAAAGGTGATACACTATCTGTTATTACTTTGTTTAAACTGTTTTCTTATTTCACTGAAGCCTCAGGTTTGAAAGCTAACTTGAACAAAAGTTCAGTAAATTTTGGAGGTGTCAGCTCAGAGGTTAAATTGCAGATTACGCAACTACTTGGTTATGGATGTGGGACATTGCCTTTCAAATATTTAGGCATTCCTCTTAATACTAAGAAGATGACACTTATCAAGTGGCAACCTTTGGTAGATAAGATCACTGCCAGAATTACTTCATGGACTACTCGAAAGTTGTCATATGCAGGCAGAATACAACTAGTACAATCAGTCTTGTTTGGCATCCAGGCTTATTAGGCTCAACTGTTTCTTATTCCTTCCAAGATCCTGAGAATGATTGAAGCTCATTGCAGAAGCTTTATTTGGTCAGGATCAGTATCAATTACTAAGAAGGCATACATTGCCTGGGATAAAATGTGCCTACCAAAATCAGCAGGTGGTCTAACTCTTACAAATCTATTAACCTGAAACAGGGCTGCCATAGCTAAATTATCTTGGGATTTGGCTCATAAGAAAGACACTTTATGGGTAAAATGGATTCATTCTGTGTATATAAAACAACAACAAGTGGAACATACTCCTGTACCTAAGCAAGCAAGTTGGGTGGTTCGAAAATTTTTTGCAGCTTACAACATGACTCATCTGAGGCAGTGCTTATATAATTCAGTGTGTTCTATTAGATCCCTCTACTTGGCTCAGATTGGCCAGCTGCCTAGAGTTCATTGGAAGAATTTAATAACAAAAAACCAGGCGAGCCCTAAAGCAGTTTTTACTTTTTGGTTGATACTCCATGATAGACTGCCTACCAAGACTCGACTATCTAAATGGGATATAACTGCTGATCTTCAATGTGTATTGTGTCAATGTGAGATTGAATCCAGGGATCATCTTTTTCTTACCTGCTCATTTCTTACTGATTTAAGGAACCACACCATGCAGTGAATTAGGGAAACTATGGGTAATGGCCTCGACTGGGAACAGTTCCTACAACTAATCATTTCTAAAGCTAAAGGTAAAACTCCTAGTGCGAGCATTTTCAAAATGGTGATAACAGAACTGTTTTATACAATTTGGTTGGAAAGAAATGTAAGGATCTTTGAGAATGTGTTCCGTAATAGTGATAGTTTGCTTCAGGAATTAGCATACACATGCAATGTTCGAAGCTCCGCCAGTACCTGTCAGCAACTGCAGCAGCTTTTTCTGTAAATTAGAGGCTTAGTATAGCATTGTAATGAATGTCGAGTTTGCTGTTTAGTTTATTCTTAAATTCTGTATTGACATTCTTTTGGTGATTAATAAAATTTTAATTACCAAAAAAAAAATTATAACCTTCAAATTTCTAAATTAAAAACCTATAAATATCATTCAACACAGAGAATTTGAAATGTAATAAATAAAAGTTTTATATAATTAACTACAAGAATGTATTAATGAACAGTTGTACATCTTTACAATTAAATAATGTTAGAATCAAACTATTCGACAGGATTTGAGCAAACTAAACAAATTCTGAAACAACAGATTTCTTCACTTCCTCGACTCTTTCTTTCACTTTTTGTGGTAAATGCGATCAGCTCCAATTCCCCTGTGCATTCTCCCTTTCGATACTCGGTACTCGATTGAATTTAGACAACATGGTTCTCCAAGGTAGTTAACATATGTTTTCATAATATGGGAATAACTAGCAGATCATTACAACAACAACAACTACCCAGTATAGTCCCACAAAGTGGGGTCTGGGGAGGGTAATATGTAGACGAGCCTTACCCCTACCCGAAAGGGCAGAGAGGCTGTTTCCAATCGACCCCCGGCTTAGTGAAGGAAAGGGAAGATTGCATAATCTACATGCAAATTAATTTCCTAAAATGAATTTATCTAGTGCACCTATTTATACAAGTATCCTTATCCATAATAAGACAACCAATTGAAGTATAGTTATCTGTCATCAACGAACAAAATGCCTTAGTAAAAAACACATAACTTTAATAAAGAATGATGTTTTTTGGCCATCAAATTTACAAGAACCTTACCATAAGTTAACACACTGTGGACTTTCTCATTGCAAATCCATATCACACACACAAAGGCTAGTAGATTTGTGCAATCGCATTTTTTACCTAATCAACCAGCATAGCCATCAGTACATTTCAACCTAGTACATTCTAAACATATTCAACCTTGTAAATAGAACATTATATTTAGACAAATTACTGGCACACCTATTATTATAGCATTTCTCCTTCAAAAGTCAAGAGTTAACAACCATACTATACTAACTAAATAGCCCCTTAATATATAAAGCTAATGATGCATATGCATTTGCAATTTACTTATAAGTATTCTTCCATTGTTTAACCAAAAAAATAGATTTTAGTCAAAGCGAAAAATTTAGAACAACATGAGTTACTGATAATCAAAAGAGAATATGCAGAAAGAATTTTGAGAGTAATATGATCAGAAAACAAGTAAATCAGAGTATATTCCAATAATATTTCGTGTCCTACAAGTGTTCAGCATTCTCCTTTTTATAGTAAACTTGAAGATACATACCTTACCTTTGTCATAATAAGGCTTTTATGAGCAATTAATGGCATTGAATGAAACGTTACACATTCATTGCATTAAATAAATATTCTTTAATGTTTGTGGTATTTAATACGAATTAAATACGGTATTTGGTGTTTTCATTGGCTATCAAATTCATCCCTTAATTCCTCTTGATCTTTGAGTCTTAAATGTCTTGAACAGGTACGGATCCTGCATCACTCGAGTAACTGCCCGTGCCTCTTCTACTACCTTTACTCGCATCCGTTGTTGCTCGTGTCTCTTGACTAACTTCATTTCTTTAGCTGTTTGACTAGCTTACGTGTGATGACACGTAATCTTTTATATATAAACTCGATTTTTCCCAATACAAATAGTCCCCCACTTTCGATTTATTCGTCAATTGAATATTTGGAAGTGGATTTTCATTAAAAAAGGGAATTTCTATCATTATTAATGCCATGACAAGGTTATTTCTATCATTATTAATGCCATGACAAGGTTAACACTTCAATTGTTTCTTCCATTTAATACTCCGTGCATGTGTCATTCCCTCATTGACTATGCAATTTTGCATCCCTTTTCAAGGCCTTCTTTTTTTTTTCTTTTACTGCTTCACTGTTCACGAAGTGCCAGTTCCCTTTATTATAGGTTTGCCGTCATTACACTCTTTCCTTTCACGGTTGTTCTCTAATATAAATATAACTTTCTTTCTTGACTTTTTCCTCATAAAGTTTTATTAAACTCTTTATTCTTCCCAATGCCGTTCACTTCTTCTCCACATAGATTTTCTTCATCATGTCTTCTTCAAACTCTAACCCTAGAAAGGTTCGTATTTTAGATAACTTTCCCAATGACCCGTTAGACATAAAAGGGGGTGATAGGCTTCTCAATTTAGGGTCCACCCGTGGTGACTGTTCTGGTTCTTCTATGCCTTCTTCTAGTTCTGGTCTTGCTTCCAGAACTAGATGTTCTTTTACTTAAAAATCATCTTCTAAGGGTAAGGAACCCTCTGAACCACTACAACATCTCTTGGTAGAAAAGATTGTCCCTGACGACTTATCTTTCCATCAAGACAGACAATCACTGCAAATCCAAGTTTTTGGCTTAGATCATGCTTATACTTACCCCACCATGGCAGAGGTATTTGCTTCCATAATTCATAAATATTGCCATTGGAGAAATAATTTTCCCATCGTAATTCCCAATCCAAATAAGAGAATTTCTTCCTGCAAGATTGGGTTTTCTTTCTTTTACACTTACCCATTTACTCTTGGATTTAAGCAGGCTATTGATCCAGTGATTTTGGATTTTTATTGTTTCTTCAATGTTTGTTTAGCATAGATTGGCCCTCTTGTATGGAGAGCGGTGGCCTGTTTAAGACATTAGTCTAACAAGGAACATGTTGATTTTTCCTTTTCCTTCCTTATTCATCTCTACCACCTAGGTTTTTTCGCAACGGCGTTTTTACCTTAGTGGAGAGGAGTAAAAGGGTTTTGGTGAGCCCTGAAGACGATAAGGATCGTAACTGGTACGCCCGATTTATTGATATCCCCACATTTGGTTTGGGGGGTAAAGAAAACACTCCCTTCCCTGAGAAGTGAAACTTTGCACGTAAGTCTTCTACCTCTCTCGTATCTCTTTCCTTCAAATTTAACATATTCTCTAACTTTAAATTCTTTTACTTTGTTGCAACCATGAGAGTTGTGGATCATGTCCCCAATTTCCGTGATTGGGTAGATAAGTTGTTGAAGACCGCATATTTGAAGCCTAGGTCGTGGAAATCTATTTCCAATTAATACGGTTGGAAAGTGAAATCTCATGGTACGAGTTTTTTTTACTTCCCCGAATGTAAGATATTCATTTTATTGCTTTAATTTTCACCCCTATTTTTGTGAGGATTTGCAATTCGAGACGTTTCTGCTAAAGCAGTTGCAGCCTCTCAAACCTCTTCAGGAGCTCAAATGACTTTAGTAAGAGCTTGGGATATACTTGTGAAGAGAAAAACCATTGATGAAGATGAAGGTGGCTCTTTAGTCACGAGGCCAAGATCTAGGAGACATATTATATTTGATGATGAAGGTTCTCCTCGTGCCTTTCCTGTTGAGCTGATCAATCTCGTCTCTGATGACGATGTTACCTCCCACGATACTCATCGGTCCATTGACCGACTTTTTACTAGTGGTTTTAAGAAGGCGAATTAGGGCCCATTTTAGATGAATTTCCCCTCTCTTGTTTTTCAACTCCAGTAACTTCAAATCCTCTTCCTTTGCCCTTAGTTTCTTTCTTACCTACTTCATCTACTTCTATTCCTTCACTTGCTCTATCTGCTCCTACTCATTCACCTGCTTCGATTTCCCCGTCTGGAATTTTCACTTCTTCTACCGCTCCTTCTTCAGTAGTTCCTCCTTCTATTGTCCATCATACAAAAGAGGGTTCTACAAGCAGAAGTGCCACCATAAGGAGCGTGACTATTGAAGTTCCCGCCAAAAGCAATCTTTTGAGGAAGTCTGGTCAGGCAGACGTTGGCTTGAGCCTTTGATTGGCTCAATTGAGAAAGAAAAAATGAATAGCCAAAGCTTCCTCACTCTGATGAATGACATATTTCATGCCACCTTGAAAGGATGTCCCTCCTTTATTTGTTTTTGCAAAAAATTTATTTTTTTACCTTGAATTCTTAATTGCCTCCTTTATTATGTTCAGTCCAGTCTTATTGGTACAGAGTTAATGGGCAGGATTTCTCTATTAGAGAAAGTGACTCGTGACTCTGAAAAAACTGTTCTTGAGTCCGAGAAAGTGGCTCGTGAATCTTAATTAGAAGCAGCTAATTGGAAAGAACAGTTTGATAGTGCTCAAACTGCTATAGAAGATTTGCAAGAAAATAGAAGTAACCCAGAGCAGTGGAGGCGAGGATTGAATTCGGAGTTGGCAGTGGCCAAAGCTTCTTCAAGACAAGAAGAGAAGGACAAAGAATTCCTTGAATGCTCTTTCTCAGAGCAATTATCGAAGTCAAATGAAGAAATTAGAGAGCTAAGAGCACTTCTAAACCAAAAAGAAGTTTATGCTGGAGATTTGGTGAAACGTTTGTCTCAAACACAAGAAAATTTGAGAATCTCCTCTGACAAGGTGCGTTCCTTAGAAAGCTCCCATGCCTCTCTCCAAGCCTCTTATGATTCAACCTTGGCTGAGAATGAAGTACTTAAAAACGAAATTGTTATCTGGGAAAGAGACTATGAGCTTCTAAGAGATAATTATGTCCCATATTCTCTATAAATATAAAGGAATTGTTCCCTTATTCCTCACTAATAATAGTGGAATCAATGGCGCAGAGTCAAAAAGAACAAAGGCCTTAATTTGCCCTTTGAAAAAAGTAAAAAAAAGCGCTAGGGAAGAGAGAGAAGTGAATTACGATTCAGACAAATCTGTGAATCGAGCAAGCTCCCCTTGCTTCTCAACTAAGAGTTTCGAATCGAAAAAGGAAACTGAACTTGACTTAAGACCAAGGAAGCGAGTGCCGAAAAAAAACCAGATTGAGATGCCCTATCGAGAGAGTCTCCAGCTCTACATCTATCTACTATTAAGAAAGGAAAGGGATAGGGTTTGAGTTACCCCGCGTAAGCCTTTGGAAGCAAACAATCGTAAAAAGGAAAAATCGAGAAGTATTTTAAGTAGAGCTAAGGTAAGTGGTGCAGCGCAGGGCTTTCACTCAAAGAGGAAGCCCCAGCGGAATGGTCAACTAAGAATGAGCAATTAGAATTGACTAAAGAAGTGAAAGTCTTGCTGTTGAAGTAAGTTGGGCTTTTCTGAACTCTCACCGTGATTCCATGAATGAAGCTGGTCTGGAGAACTTTAACTTAGATTCAAAACTATCCAAGGTTACGGAGACGATTGAAAATACTATACAACCACTGGACTTCCCTTCTCCTGTAATTGAAGTTCCCATGGTCGATGCTCCCGAAGTTGAGGTTCCAATTAATGTTGAAACTGGTGCGGATACTGGAGTAGATACCATAACTCTTCTCAACTTACCGAGCCTATTGCAGCGAGCGAAGTCGAAGTCGTGCCTATGGATGCTCCTTTAGTTGAAATTGAAGCAGTTACTTTTGATACTCCTGCTTCTCAGTGACCAGTTTTTTGTGATGAACTTGTTTTCATTTTTTTTAAGAAGTTGGTTATCAAATTCTTTTAAGGATTATTTAGAAGTAAAAGTCCCCAGTTCCTGTTATGGGACATTTTGTATAAAACAATTTTGATGACTAAGTTTATGCTTAGTCTTTAGATATATTAAGAAGTTTTTGTTACTATCATTAAACTTTAATTTGTTTTATTCTTGGCTTTTATTTTCAAGGACTTAAAGAATAGTTTACATTTTTATCCTCTGGAAATGGTTTTTGATTAAACTCATGACTAAATAACATGAGTTTTATAAAATATGGCCTTTTTTATTTCGACACTTAATGAAGAAGACGTCTCAATTTTATAATGGTGGTATTATACGATGAAAGAGATAGGAACACACATGTTTATTTTGAAATAACATGGGCAACTTTTTATTTCTGAACCTTGACATGTTTTGAATAATACTTTACATGTATTCGAATTACATCAGCTTTCTAGTAACTGTTTTACTTTCAACAGATTTTTACAAAAAGAAGAACAATAGAAAAAGGGTTTCTCCTTATAACCCATTTTAATACATAGTCTTTACCCTAACTGTTTTGAGGGTACATTCCCTTTAATTTCGAAACTAGAAAGAGTTTGAGAAGTGACTCCATTGTTCTCATGGGAAAGAACACTATGATGAGTGTTTGATAGGAAACAACTCTATGATGAATGTCGTGTCTTCATAGCTTTTAATCCGTACTTGTTCTTTCTAGGCTTAAATTTCCAAAATTCTTCTTGCCTTCTTTATACACATTCTTGTGTATAGGATGTAGTCCTCCAAGTGTTTGAGTGTTGAAGTATTAAACCTCGAGAACTTGTTAGTTTTTTTCACCCGGTCCTTTCCCTTAAAAGGAAAACATACATGACTCGGGGGTGCAATTATAGATGAAGACTGCTTAACCCTTTGTATTTCTATCAAAATAATTATAACCCTCGGCTAGGAAATTTGATACATTCCATTTGGTTGTATAGGTCGACTCATCATTTAGTACAGGTTAGCATTTTGCCTAGCATCTAAAATTGTTAGTGAAACCTTTACAATTCAAAAATAAAATTTAATATGGCGATACCTGTCCGTGGGTATTCCAAGTAATATATCATCAAATGAATAGCATTACAGTGTGAAGGCAAAATCTTCCCGTCTATTGTCTCTAATTTATATGATCCTTTTCGTGCAATATCACGAACTCTGTAGGGTCTTTCCCATGTTGGACTTAGTTTTCCCGAACTGACAACCATTGCAGATTGAAAAACCTATTTAAGCACAGAGTCCCCGATTTTTAAGAATCTGAGGCGTACCTTTCTATTGTAATAACGTTCGATCATTTATTTTTGCGCTACCATTCTTATTAGCACAACTTCTCTCTTGCCTTCTAATAAGTCCAAATTGAACCGCATCTCTTCATCGTTAGACCCTTGTGATGCTTGAGAAAATCTTGTACTTGGTTCTTCTATTTCAACTAGGATTAGTGCCTCTGCTCCATAAACCAAAGAGAAAGGTGTTTCACCTGTGCTCGTTTTTGTTGTTGTGCGATATGCCCACAAAACTCCGGGTAACACTTCAGGTCAATTACCCTTTGACTCCTCTAATCGCTTCTTTAAATTATTAATGATGACTTTGTCTGTTGATTCTGCTTTTCCATTACCCACTGAGTGGTGAGGTATAGACGTAATCCTTTTTATTTGCCAACTTTCAAGAAATTCTGTGACTTGAGCTCCGATAAATTGAGGACCATTGTCATATACAATTTCCTTTGGTACACCGAATAAACAGATTATGTTATGCAAAATAAAGTCCTTGACCTCTTTTTTTTCACACATGCTTAAATACTCCTGCCTCTACCTATTTAGTAAAATAATCAGTAAGTACGAGCAGAAACTTTACTTGACCTTTTTCTTGGGGCAACGTTCCTACGATGTCCATTCCCCATTTCATAAAGGCCATGGTGCGATGACCGGATCTAATAGTTCTGCTGGTTGGTGCATATTGTTACCGTACCTACAACATTTATCACATTTAGCTACAAAATGTCTTGCTTCTTCTTCCATTTTGGGCCAATAGTACCCTGCTCTAATGAAGGTTCTCACCAGTGATCTTCCTCCTGCGTGATTCCCACAATGCCTCTCATGTATTTATCTCATTACATAATCCTTTTGCGAAGGGCCAAGGCATCGTTCTAAGAGATAGATTCACATTTTTCGATATAAGTTTCCTTGTTTTAAAAAATATCGAGCAGCCTTTTTTCGCAGTGCATAAACTTTCTTCTTGTCATCAGGGGTGGTACCATGCTGAAAAAAGGTAATAATTTCGTTCCTCCAATCCCATGTTAAATGATTAAAATTTACGTTGTTGTTATGAGGTTCGAGAACCAAATGAAATAAATGTATAACTGAGTCATTTGCATTATGCGCTACATCAGCTGCACATGCACGATTAGCTAAGACATCTACTTCAACATTTTCATCCCTTGGTATTTGTAAGACTTCCCATGTTTGGAGTTACCTAATTAGTTCTCGCACATTTTCCAAGTATTGTTGCATCTTGGATTCCCTGGCCGTGAAGGCTCCCAGCATTTGGTTAACCGCGAGTTGTGAATCACTTTTAATCACTATCTGACTTATTCCAATTTCTCGTGCCAATTCTAGACCTGCAATCATAGCTTCATACTCCTCTTCGTTGTTAGTTAAGGAGTGACATTTAATAACTTGTCTAATAGTTTCACCCGTAGGTGGTACTAAACAACTCATAATACTGCACTTTTTTTGTTGGATGAACCATCACTGAATAAAATCCACGTACCTGGTTAGCCCCGTTAAGTACCTGAGCTTCTATATTAGCTTCTAACTGCATCCCTTGGCTGAAATCAACTAATATTTGGGACTTGTTTTCCGAGGCAGGTACGTGATTTCATACTCACTCAGTTCTATGGCCCACTTGGCCAACCTACCTAATAATTCATGCTTGTGTAATATACTACACAAAAGGTATGTAGTTACCACTACAATGGGATGACACTAAAAATATAGTCTTAATTTTCTAGATGCCATGATTAAAGCAAGTGCTAGTTTTTCCAGTTGTGGAACCATGTATGTGCATCTAATGAGGATTTACTAACATAATAGATAAGAGATTGCATACCTTGTTCTTTATGAACCAAAAACGCGCTTACAACTACTTCTGAGACAGCAAGGTAGATGAAAAGTTTCTCCCCGACCTTTTGTTTTGTAAGTAAAGGCGGATTTGATAAGTAATTATTCAAATTTCAAACTTCCTGTTGACTCTCTTCATCCCACTCAAAATGATTCTTCTTTTTAAAGGCCAAGAAAAATTTGAAACATTTTTCTGATGATTTAGAAATGAATCTCCCAAACGCTGCGATCCTTCCGGTCAGTCTCTACACTTCTTTCTTGTTTGAGAGCATATCAGGAATTTCTTCAATGGATTTAATATGTTAGGGATTTACTTCAATACCCCGTTTAGAAACAAGAAAGCCCAAAAACGTACCTCATGCTACACCAAATGCACATTTTTCTGGATTTAACTTCATATTATATTTTCAGAAAATTTTAAGCGTTTCAGTTAGATGCAATAAATGATGCTCTAAATGTTGAGTCTTAACTAGCAGGTAGTCTATTTAAACATCCATGATCTTACATAAATGTTCTTGAAATATTTATGTAACTAACCTCTGATAAGTCGAACTTGCATTATTAAGACCAAAGGGCATTACCTTATAACAATAAGTCCCCTTGTCTGTTATGAAAGAAGTTTTTTCCTCATCTTCTGGATCCATTTTCTTTTGATTGTAACCTGAGTATGCATCTAAGAAACTTAATAGCTCATGCCCTGCAATAGCAATCAACTAATTGATATGCGGTAAAGGGAAAGAATCTTTTGGACATGCCTTATTAAGATCTGTGTAATCTACGCAGACTTGCCACTTGCCGTTTTTCGTAGGTACCACAATTGTATTAGCTAACCAGTCATGATATTTTACCTCATGAATCAAACCAATTTTGTGCAATTTTTGAACTTCCTCTTGAATCACCTTATTTTTGAAAGCTCCTTGCTTTCTTTTCTTTTGCATGACTTGATGGTATGATGGATCTTCGTTTAGCTTGTGAGTCAAAACCTCCGGTGGTATCCCTGTCATATCACAATGGGACCAAGCAAAGTAATCTGCGTTAGCTTTCAAAAATTCAATTAACTTACATTCTATCTCCTGACTGATATTGGTTCATATGTACACTTTCCTCTCGGGCCAGTGTTTAAATAACACCACTTCTTCTAACTCTTCAATGGTTGTTTTGATGTTCTCGTTCTCCTCCCATTCTTGAATGGTATCAGGTCTTGAATCCACATCTATTTTCTCTTGTTTTGTTGAGGCTGACACCGCGTAGTCCCCAAATAAATTCTGTAATTTCTATTTGTATTCAACGTTATCAGTTGAATTTGCCATTAAGTTGATGCTTCTTGAAGTTTGTTGATCGCCATTGATATTCATATCCCAAGGGTGATGGAAAGTTAATGACTTGATATAATGTTGATGGGATAGCATCCATGTCATGAATCCATGCTTCCCAAGAATCATATTATAAGTCATTCCCATATTCACAACTTGAATTTTTGTATCCTTCACAACACCTTCTGCAAACGTAGTTAGGACCGCTTGTCCTTTTGTTACAACACTTGAATTATCGAACCCCGACAAAGTATGTGCTTTTGGGATTAATTTATCTTCAGCTTCCATCTCACGTAACACTCGTAACAAAACAATATTCATAGAGCTGCGTGGATCAATAAAAACTTGTTTTACGTTAGTGTCAAATACAAGTAAATATATTACCAAGGCGTCGTTTTGCAGACTGAGAAGACCCTCAACATCTGTATCGTTGAATGTAACATTTTCTTCTACAGCACATGCGCAACCGTTTTCCATGAGTGAGATATCTTGGATGTTTTATTAGCCGCGGTATATGAAACGTCATTTAATATCATCGCATCCACTTACAACATTAACGGTTCTTTTGGGCGAGGGTGGTTTCGGAGGCTCATGTATGTTCTTCATATACGCTTTCTTTACTTTCTCACTGAATAGCTCAGTGAGATACCCATGCTTTAGCAGATGATCGACCTCTCCTTGCAAAAATCTGCAGTCTGCGGTTTTATGCCCGTGGTCGTTATGAAATTCGCACCAATGATTAAGGTTTCATCTGTTTGGATTCGATCTCATCTATTTAGGCTATCGTACCTTATCTCCCATGCTTCTTAAAACAGCTATGAGTTGTGAAGTACTCACGTTGAAATTATAACCACGAAACCTTGCATTTCTGTCATCATCTTGTGACCAGCGTATGTTCCAATCGTTCCCAAATCTTGAGGTCAAGCCTGATTCTTTATTCCTTGGCCTATGATCGTACCTCTAATTGTCTCGTTTTGGTCGTGAGTCTCTTCCCGTAGGTCCTATATATGGCT
Source organism: Nicotiana benthamiana (assembly GCA_034376525.1). Lineage (NCBI taxonomy): Eukaryota > Viridiplantae > Streptophyta > Magnoliopsida > Solanales > Solanaceae > Nicotiana > Nicotiana benthamiana. The sequence goes on along the minus strand of CM067332.1, from coordinate 110,945,107 downwards.
CGTACCTATTTTTACTAGATCCATTTTCATGTTCCACACGCGTGAGGTAACTTTTTCCTCTATTTTATGTCGTAAAATATCTTCTTCAATTCTCATTTTTGTACTATATCTGTTGTAGACATCATTCCATGTTATTGTGGGGAATTCTCGGTGGCTTTACTTGATTCGTCTCGTGACTTCTGAACTTTTCTCATTCAAATTATTGGTGAAATCTATGGCGGCCTAATTGTCACGTACTGGTGGTAACATCATCCTTTCTCATTGGAATCTGTCCATGAATTCTCTAAGTAACTCGGAATCTCCCTGCTTGATTTTAAAGATGCCTTCAATTCTCTTTTCAACTTTTTGAGCTCCCGAATGCACTTTGATAAATAAATTTGCAAGCTTAACAAAAGAATTTATTGAATTTTCAGGTAAAAGAGAATATTAGGGAACCAGTTTGTTTAACCAAAAAATAGAATTTTAGTCAAAACTAGATTTTTAAAAGAACACGGGTTACTGATAATAAAGAGAATATAAAATAGAATTTTGAGAGTAATATGACTAGAAAACAAGTAAATCAGAGTATATTCCAATAATATTTCGTGTCCTACAAATGTTCAACATTCTCTTTTTATAGTAAACTTGGAGATACATACCTTACCTTTGTTATAATAAGGCTATTATGAGCAATTAATGACATTGAATAAAACGTTACACAATCGTTGCATTAAATAGATGTTCTCTCACGTTTTTGGTATTTAATACGCATTAAATATGATATGTGGTCTTTTCATAGACTATTAGATTTATCCCGTTAATTCCTCTTGATCTTTGAATCTTAAATGTCTTGAACATGTATGGATCCTGCATCACTCGAGTAACTGCCCGTACCTCTTCCGCTACCATTATTCGTATCCATTGTTGCTCGTGTCTCTTGACTAACTTCAATTCTTTAACTGTTTGACTAGCTGACATGTCATGACACGTCATCTTTAATATGTAAATTCGATTTTCCCAATACAACTATCACACTGGCAAATATTTTTATTCACATCTAATGACGGCTGACTAGGATCACGCAACTAACTATTTTGTTAAGTGAACAAGAAACAAATACATGGTGATATAAAAGCCAACACACATCTAAGTTGCTAACCTGCAGACAATTGAATCAGATAAGAGTGAGGAAATTTAATCAATTTTATTCATATTTAAAAACTAATAAACAATAAGGAATGTCAGTGTTTAAGATGCTTTATCAGGCATTTTATCAAACAGTTGTAGGGTATGATTTGTGAATGTGATTTCAACATTACTTTATTGTGTAATAACACCCCCCCACACGGCTCCCATTCAAACAAACCTACCTCAATTGCACCGCATATTATAACCACAAAACAAAATAATAAGAGGAAAATACTGGATAGCGGGGATGCTATCATGGGGAATCAGTTGCTTCAGGGGAGTTTACATAGCAGACTGCAAGAAATGTGCAAACTGGATCACTTCTAGGTCAAGCAGCTGTATTTAACATTGATTCCTAATTTCAGCAAACTTGAATGGAAGAGTTTGATGTTGCTTGCCAATGTTCATCCTAGGTATAGATTCACAATGTGGTTAGCTGCATAACAGAGGCTTCCAACGGTGGACAGATTTTAGAAAATTGGCATTCAAGTGCCTGTAGGATGTGCTTTTTGTAAACAAAGTCTAGAATCTTTTAACCACTTATTTCTGAATGTTCAATCACAAGAAATCTCTGGTCTAAACTCTGTTTATGGCTGGGACATCAGAAGACTGTTGGAGATTGAGAAAATGAAATGGATATGTAGTAAAGAAAAAAGCAGAGTGGGGATCAATGCTATAACAACCTGTGTGTTTATCAGTACTGTTGCACTAATCTGGAGGGAGAACAACATCAGATTTGAAAGAAAAGATTATTAGGAGAATCAGATATGCAGAGAAATTGTTTTACATATTCATACTCTAGGCAGGAATTGTAGTCGATGGCAGAATGGTCTACGGCAACTTAACAGTTTTTCATAGCTATAGATTGTAATAGAATGATACTATACTAAGTTGTAATTAGTGAAAGATACGTAGGTACTTAGTAGAGTTTGAATGTGATGAAAAGGAGTAGTAGCAAGTCAAAGCTACTACTAGAACTTAATCTTGTATATTTTCTGTATTAATGGATATATAATGTTCAAATAAAAAAAAAATAACAATATAGATTAAGCTTCAAAAACTTATACTCCCAATTCTTCTGCTTCAAATACATAGCGCACAAACAAAGGCAATAAATAAAGATAATTGAATTTCTCCAAGAAATTCAAACATAATTGAATTTCTCCAGATCCGATCGATCAATCAAGAAAGAAGAATTCAAACCTTGAGTTATTCTAATGGCGCAATATATGAAGAGAAGGAAATAAAGAATGAAGCAAGAAGAGAGTAAATTTTCATACTGCTATTACTGAAGATTCTTGAGATTCGCGTTTGAGTGGAGGACAGGGAGGTGGGGGGGGGGGGGGTGGAGGAATTCGGCTGGGAGAAATTGTTGAGGGGTTTGGGGGGGGCGGGGGGGAATTTGAATTGTTATGGGAGGAGGAGTAGGGTTTCTTTTAGATATTTGAGAGGGAAATATGGGAGGAAAGTTACGAAAAAATTAAAAATTCTCTCATTTTCAAATTACTAGGATATTATTGACATTTGACATACATGTTAATAAAGAATGCAGTCTTATTCTTAATTATGTGACATTTAGATCAAATGTTACTATTTTTTCATTATTTTTCTTCAAACGTCAAATTTTTGTCACATTTTTTAACAAATGTCAAGAAATAGACGTGCTCCCGACATTTATTATAAATGTCACTAATTAAATATCATCGTAGCTCATCTTTCTTGTAGTAGCCAAACCGAATAATGCTTACTCTTGGCTTGGATCATGATGCTTATAGGATCAGAGACTGAGTCTCCCTCATGATAGTGGCAGACCAAAGCTTAGCTAGGACGCTGAGTTCCGAAGGAGAATTGTATGTGATGGCGATGACACAGAGCAGGCAGATGAGTGCGGGTCAAACGGAATTGACTGGCGCTTCTATGTGGCAACCTTTTGAAGAAAGGCTGCACATATCACCTTTTATTGAAATGAGAGAGAGGAAAATAAAATTATTTATAAGATACAATACATGTTTACATAAGAAGCATGCTTTTCGGAATGATGATGGGGTAGCCCAAGGGACAAATTCGTAAGGTCTGGTGGATCAAAGCAAAAAATACATGTCATAAACTTGGATCGTGATAAATATGATATCAAAGCCCAACTCTCCCTCAATATGGTAGTAGGGGTAAAACTCAGTGAGAATGCTGAGTTCTAAGAGGGGTAAATGTGATATCCATGACGAATGACGGGTCAAGTAAGACTGACAAACTTTTGAAAAAGGAGCGCACATGTTATATTAGACAAACGCTATATGTATATATATAGAGAAGAAAAAAATAAGGAGTATTGTAAGGCACAACACAATATTGTCTGACACACGTGCTCTTGAGATTGATGACGGCGTAGCCCAAATGACTAAATAGTGAGATCTCTTGGGTCAACGTGAACAATACTTACCGTGAACTTGACATAGCACTTGTTAGTAAATAACAACAATCAGTTAGAGCTAGCAAGCCAATCAGTTAATTCTCAAAGAAGCTCTTTTGTCCATCGGAATGGTCAAGGTAAGATGGCACATATGGTGAGACAAGAATACAATCTTAAGGTTAGAGATACTTTTTTATACCAATCTTGTGTTACGTGATTTGTATGTGATGATATGCTATAACTACATATTCTAGTCAATTATAACACTCTAATTTACTATATTTTAGTTGAGTTTGCGCTTTAATCGCTAGTGTTTTGCACAAACCGGTATGTTTTATGCTTTGCATCAGTGATTCCGAGCTAAATAGATATTATATAATGAAATTAAGTGATTTGGAGCTTGAAGTCTGAGTAAGAGCTCAAGAAATTAAGCCGGGATTGGGTTCGGAGGTCAAATTTGATAATTAAGTACGAACGAAGACTCGAGGAGGCATATTGCATAGTGTCTACTAAGATAGACATAATATTTTTTTCAAAACTCCATTTAAGCTCCACAATATATGGTTGGAAAGCTAACTCAAAGAGCTACAACCTGCATGTTTTACGCTGTTCAAAATTTCAAATGGAACAGGGAGTAACCGCGGTAGGACTGCGGCAGAACGCTGCTGCAGATTCTGAAGGCCACGCTGGCCGAGGTCCTAGCGTAACCGCGGTAGGACCGTGGCAGGACGCGTAAATTTAAGGACCAAAGTGCAAAATACAGAATTTTAAGCCCTAAACCCTATTTTAAATGGAGGAATCCGGCCAAGAACTAGAGAGAACGATTTTTAGGAAGTGAAAAACATCAGAAGGAAAGGCAAGAGGCAAGGAGGATCATTGGGCATCAATCTTTAGTCCTCTTATTTGTTATTTTACTCTCGAATATGAATTCTTTTGTGATTTTTGTTATTTTCATGAGTAGCTTCTTTTGTTATCTAAGGTTTTGGTGAAACCTGTTGGGGATGAATTAGTTGTTATATAAAAATAGTTTTGAGTAGGTTGTTAATCTCTATTTGTTCAACTACATTTTGATTTTGGTTAATTGAAAGGATCCTCAATTAGCCGTTCCTATTTATTATGTATCTGCTTGAGAGAGAGAGTGTGTATATTTAGGTATTTGTTTGAATAACATTATTCCCGTAGTATAGACGAGAGTCATAACCGAGGGTTTAGTGGTTGGATTAGAGATAACAAAACCTTGGATGCAATCTAAGTGAACTATAATGTAAATCTAAGTAGTGTAGCTTGAGAGAGTGCGTCTAGTAAATTATAATAATTTCTTGAGAGAGATTTATGATAGCTGGAGAGTTCATGATTGATAGAGGCAACTAAGTCAACGCTATAAGAAATATACAACCAAGGAAATCAACAATGGGGGAAATCATTACCTTAGACCTTTATTCCAATTGTCTACAATTCAAATATAGTTAGTTTTCAGCTATTTATTTATCTTCAGTTTAAGTTGTTGGAAATACCATAAACTGTTAATTACTAAATCTCAATCTTTATAATTTAGGAAATTGTTCAATCTTGTATTCTTAGTGATATTAAACTGATACAGCTAAGCCTTAGTTCTTTGTGGGTTCAACTCTCACAAATACTCAGTTTATATTTAAACAGACCGCTTATCCTTTTTAGGACTAGAGTTGGGTGTGATAAAATTTTGGCGCTGTTGTCGGGGAACTAACGGTGTAGTTTTAGCTATATATACTGCTAGGGTTCATGTTTGAATTTTATTTTATTTTATTTTATTATTTTGTGTATTTTTTTGTATATATGAGAATTTAGGTGTGGATAATTCTACTATTAATCTCCATACATATTATGAAGGAAATCACCCATGGCAAAATTTTCAGAACATTCCTAAGAGCTAATTATGTGCACCAACTCAATCTTATTTGTGGAATGTGTGTAATGTATGTGGTGGTAAAAATGTTCACCTTCATGGTTGTGCATATATTTCTTTTTTTCCTCCAACCCCTTACTATGATGGTTCTACCTTTTCTTGTGAAATTAATAGGAACAAAGAACCTAGGAATGCGGACTTGAAGGAGATCAAGGACATGCTAAAGTGCCTTCTGGAACAAAACAATGAGACACAATTGCACATGGAAAGTCAAGAGGCAACTATTCGCAAGTTGGAGGCTCAATTGAGTCAAGTGGTTGGAGCTTTTAATGCTCAACAAGCCAATATTGAGGATAGTAGCCAAGAATAACATGAATTTGAGGTGTTAATTGGGGAAGTCAGAGTAGAACATCAACAACCTAGCCAACTACAATTTGAGGATGTCAATGTTGAAGAAGTGAGACTAGAGTCAGCCAAGGATATTGAGGATACAAATTTTGTTGACTCTAGTATCTTTGATATTTAGGATGTTGAAAATCCTAAAGTTCATGTGTTTTAGCGCATTGGTCCACACTCCGAGCATTTTTCCATATTATGTTTGTATGATGATATGGAACTAGAGTCATCCGAACCAATCAAAGAGTCAAGGAATGAGGAACAAGGTGCATATACTGTGGAATTCATCTTGCTAGAAAGTCAGGATTACATACCTCATACAAAGGCCAAAGAGTGCAGAATATTACATTATTTCCTTGGGCCTGTTAGATTCGTTCCACCGCCCCAAGATCATAATCATAAGATTGAAGCAAAACCTGGGGTTCACTTCACAAGCTCGAGGTGAAAACAAAAAGTCATTCACGTCGTACCTTTACGTTAAATAAAGCATTTGTAGGGAGGCAACCCAGCTTTACTGCTTTATTTTATTTTATTTGTGTTTTTTTTTCTAATTTTATTATTTTTGTAGTGTCAATTTCTTATTTTCTAGGAGCATGAAAAGCAAAGGTATTGGAAGGATGAAACAACAAACCAAATGGTTGGAACTAAGTGTGAGGTACCCGCACGAAGGACCAAGCTTGGGAGAAGTCTGAGTACCACATGTGCTGTTAGTGCTTCGGCCTTTGGCCTACCAGGGAGTGTTTTTTTATCCTTTTATTAGTTATGTTGTCCATTGGGGACAATGCAGAATTTTAACTATGGAATTAGGAGATTGTCTGGGTGAATTTCTATGTTATTTTAGTTGTATTGGTTTCATTGAATAATTTTTTAAATAGAAAAGATTAGACCGTTCCTGACGATGGATCTCTTCGATAATTTTATTGACGGATTTATGTCTAAAAAGTAAAAAAAAATAAAAAAAAATCTTTGTAGGTAGTGTAATAATTCCCCCTTGGGTTTTTTGTGCCGCGATTCTTTTCAAAGGATTTTATTTGAACCAGGTGTAGTTAGTTTTTTTAAAGGAATATGAGCCATTTTATTGTGTTTTGAACTGAATTTATATCTCTCGACTTTGCTATGCCTTGAGAATACTTAGTACTTTGGTTCTGACTCTTAGGCTCAACTTTTGACTCTTATAGAAGTACCTTAAATTGTATTATCTTAACTTTGCTTAACTGCTTTGATAGAGTATCTATGAATCCAATTCTGAGTGAGTTATGTGCCATGTGTATGTAAGGTTTTGTGTTATTCAGTGCATTGCATTTGACGACTAGAACTTGCCCCGTGTGTTTGAGAAAAAAAAGGAGGTATTTTTATTCAGTCTAGAAAGTGATATAGGCATTTCTTTGTTGAGCAGATATGTATATTTTACCCACTTTTATGTATCGTAGTTAACCTCTTTGAGCCTATAATCCTTTTTCTTTGGAAACCACATTACAAGGCTTACCCATTTTTTTGAATTAACCATCTATTTGAACCTTCATGAGCACTTGAATTGTTATGAACTTTATAAAAGTTAAAGTGTGATGTGGTTGGGCTTTTGAGCGGAACTAATTCATTAAGAAGAAATGTTCACTATTTTGAAAAAAGAAGAGCCACTTGAATTGAAAAAACAAATAGTTGGATTGTTGTGAAAAAATATTTCCTTGACAAGTGGTGGCTCTTGACGTAAGTGTTCTTAAAGAAGAATGAGGTAATTTACATTGATGTGAAGGTGAAGTTTTAGTTTGGCATAAGTATGAGGTTTAAATGTTAAAATGTATGTATTAAAGTGCTTAGGGAGGTGTAGTCACTCTTATATCCAAATGTATCCTACCCGTCCCGTAGCCTATATTACGACCAAATAAAGTCCTAATAGATCCTAGATTAAATGAGCTCGATTAGTGAAGTAATACACAATGGGCAAGCTCATGGTGCATCTTTTTTGGCATATGAATGTTATTTCTTAGAGTGAGTGAATTCTTTCTATCTTGAGTTTCTAAGTATTCTTAAATTTTATTGTGTGGAACTACTCTCTTGTGTTGCGTAAGGGCACTTGATTCACGAAGGCAAGGAAATGTCACTGATCTCCATGTTAGATTAAGTAGGTGAATTGTGAATAATGCGTGGTACTTGTGAGTCAAATATTGAGGTGAAGATGTTACGCTTTTGTGCTTAGTCTATTTAAAATATTCTTTGTGTGATGAGTTAGGATAATTGCTTAAAACGGCATCTGTATAAAGTGTAGTTTAATTGCACGAGGACGAGAAATGGTTTGAGTGTGGGGTATTGATGAAGGTCTATAATTACGTATTTTAGTTGATTATTACACTCTAATTTACTGCACTTTAGTTGATTTTGCGCTTTAATTGCTAGTACTTTTCACTAATAGTGTGTTTTATGCTATGTAGGAGTGATTCCGAGCTATATAGATGTTATAGGATGCAATTAAGTGATTTGGATCTTTGAGGTTTGAGTAAGAGCTCAAGAAATGAGGCCAAGATTGGGTACGGGGGTCAAATTTGATAACTAAGTACGAACGAAGACTCGAGGAGGCATATTGCGCACTGTCTAGTAAAATAGACATTATGTTTTACTCAGAATTCCATTTGGGCTCTACAGTTTATGGTTGGAAATCTAACTCAAAGGGCTACAACCTTCATGTTTTACGTTTTTCAAAATTTCAAACGGAACATGGCATAACTGCGGTAGGACCGCGTAAGAACACTGGTGCAGATTCTGAATGCCATTCTGCCTGCGGTCCTAGCGTAACAGCAGTAGGACCGTGGCTGGACGCGTAAATTTTAGGGACCAAAGTGCGAAATACGGGATTTTAAGCCCAAAACCCTATATTAAATGGAGGACTCTGGCCAAGAACGAGAGAGAACGATTTTAGGAAATGAAAAACATTTGAAGGAAGGGCAAGACGCAATGAGGATCATTGGGCATCAATCTTTAATCTTCTTCTTTGTTATTTTACCTTTGAATATGAACTTTTTTGCGATTTTTGTTATTTTCATGAGTAGTTAACTTTTTTTATCTAAGGTTTTGGTGAAACCTGTTGGAGATGAATTAGTTGTTATATTAATATGGTCTTGAGTTGGTTGTTCATTTCTATTTGTTCAACAACATTTTGATTTTAGTTAATTGAAAGGATCCTAAATTAACCGTTCCTATTTATTATGTATATTCTTGAGAGACAGTGCATATTTAGGTAGCTGTTTGAATAACATCACTTCCGGAGTATAGACTATAGTCATAACCGAGGGTTTAGAGGTTGGATTAGACATTTTAGACATAAGGTTTCCATTCCCTAGTCGTCTTTTACCGACATTAGGGCTCAAATTACTGAGTTGAGATTTTAGACATAGGGCCTCCATTCCTAAGTCGCCTTTTACAAACATTAGAGCTCCAATCCCTGAGTTGAGGTTTTTGACATAGGGCCTCCATTCCCTAGTCGCCTTTTACCAACATTAGGGCTCCGGTCTCTGAGTTGAGTTTTTAGATATAGGGCATCCATTCTCTAGTCCCCTTTTTACCAACATTAAGGCTCCAATCCTTGAGTTCGGTTTTTAGACACAGGGTTTCCAGTCTCTAGTCTCCTTTTTACCAATACGAGGGCTAAAATTCATGAGTTGAGTTTATAGACATATGGCCTCCATTCGCTAGTTGTCTTTTAACCAGCACTAGGGCTCCAATCCTTGAGTTGCATTATTACACATAGGGCCTCCATTCCCTAATCGCCTTTTACCAGCATTAGGGCTCCGATCATTGAGTGGAGTTTTTTAGACATAAAGCCTCCATCCCTAGTTACCGTTTTACCAACATTAGGGTTCCAATCCCTAAGTTATGTTTTTAGACATAGGGCCACCATTCACTAGTCGCCTTTTTACCAATAATAGGGCTCCGATTGCATTGAGTTTTTAGATATAGGGCCTTCATTCCCTAGTCACCTTTTTACCAACATTAGGTCTCCAATCATTGAGGTGAGTTTTTAGATATAGGGCCTCCATTCCCTAGTCTCCTTTTAACAACCATTAAAACTCCAATCCCTAAGTTGAGTTTTTAGACATAAGGCCTCCGTTCCCTAGTCTCTCTTCACCAACATTAAGGCTCGAATCCCTGAGTTGAGATTTTAGACAGAGGGCCTCCATTCCGTAGTCTCCTTTTTACCAACATTAGGGCTCCAATCCATGAGTTGAGTTTTTAAACACATGGCCTCCATTCCCTAGTCTCCTTTTTTACCAACATAAGGGCTACAATCCGTCTAGATGTAGGGACTCCATTCCCTAGTCATCTTTCACCAATATTAGGGCTCCAATCTCTGAGTTGAGATTTTAGACACATGGCTTGCATTACCTTGTCGCCTTTTTACCAACATTAGTGCTCTAATCCCTTAGTTGAGTATTTAGACACAGGGACTCCATTCCCTAGTCGCCTTTTACCAACATTAGGGCACCAATCCTAGGGTTGAGTTTTTAGAAATAGGGCCTCCATTCCCTAGCCGCCTTTTTACCAGTATTAGGGCTCCAATCCCTAAGTTGAGTTTTTAGACATAGGGCCTCCATTCCCTAATCACCTTTCACAAAAATTAGGGCTCCGATCCTCGAGTTGTGTTTTTTAGACTTAGGGCCACCATTCACAAGTCGCCATTCACCAATATTAGGGTTCCACTCCCTGAATTGAGTTTTTTAGACATAGGGCCTCCATTCCCTAGTCACCTTTTTACCAACATTATAGCTCTCATTCCTGAGTTGAGTTTTTGGAGATACGACGTACATTCCTTAGTCACCTTTTTACCAACATTAGGGCTTCAATCCCTGATTTGCATTTTTAGACATATGGCCTCTATTCCCTAGTCTCTTTTTACCAACATTTGGGCTCAAATCCCTGAGGTGAGTTTTTTAGACATTGGACCTCCATTCCCTAGTCGCGTTTTTACCAATATTAAGGCTCCAAACCCTGAGTTAAGTTTTTAGACATAGGGCCTCCATTTCCTAGTTGCCTTTTTACCAACATCAGGACTCCAATACCAGAGTTGAGTTTTTAGATATTTGACCTCCTTTCCCTAGTCGCCTTTTTACCAAAATTAGGGCTCCAACCCTTGAGTTGAGTTTTTACACATAGGGCCTCCATTTCCTAGTTGCCTTTTTACCAACACCAGGACTCCAATCCCTGAGTTGATTTTTTAGACATTGGACCTCCATTCCCTAGTCGTTTGTTTACAAAAATTAGGGCTCCAATCCTTGAGTTGAGTTTTTAGACAAACGACCTCCATTCCCTTGTCGCCTTTTACCAAAATTAAAGCTCCAATCTCTAGTTGAGATTTTAGGCATAAAGTCTCCATTCCTTAGTCACCTTTTACCAACATTAGGGCTCCAATCCCTGAGTAGAGTTTTTAGATATAGGGCCTCCATTTTCTACTCGCCTTTTTACCAACATTGGGACTCCAATCGCTAAGTTGAGTTTTTAGACATAGGGCCTCCACCCCCTAGTCGCCTTTTTACCAACATTAGAGCTCTAATTCCATAGTTGAGTTATTGGACATAAGGCCTTCATTCCCTAGTTTCCTTTTTACCAGTATTAGGTCTCCAATCCCTGAGTTATGTTATTAGACATAGGGCCTCTATTCCCTAGTCGCCTTTTACCAACATTAGGGCTCCAATCTGTGAGTAGAGTTTTTTAGATATAGGCCTCCATATCAAAATCGCATTTTTACCAATATTAAGGCTCCAATACCTGATTTAAGTTTTTAGACGTAGAGCCTCTATTTCCTAATTGCATTTTTTTTTACCAAAATTAGGGCTCCAATCCCTGAGTTCAGCTTTTAGATATAGGGCCTCCATTCTCCAGTCGCCTTTTTACAAAAATTAGGGCTCCAATCCTTGAGTTGAATTTTTCAACATACAACCTCCGTTACCTAGTTGCCTTTTACCTGTATTAGGGCTCCAATCCTTGAGGTTAGATTTTAGTCATCGAGTCTTCATTCCTTAGTAATCGTTTACCCACATTCGGGCTCTAATCCCTGAGTAGAGTTTTTAGATATAGGGCCTCCATTCGCTACTCGCCTTTTTACCAACATTGGGGCTCCAATCCCTAAGTTGAGTTTTTAGACATAGGGCGTCCATTCCCTAGTCGCCTTTTTACCAACATTTGGACTTCAATCCTTGATTTTAGTTTTTAGACATAGGGACTCCATTCCTAGTCACCTTTTACAAACATTAGAGCTCCAATCCCCGAGTTAAGCTTTTAGACATAGGGCCTCCATTCCCTAGTTGCCTTTTACCAACATTAGGGATCCAATCCCTGAGTTGAGTTTTTAGAAATAGGGCCTCCATTCCCTAGTCGCCTTTTCACCAGTATTAGGGCTCCAATCCCTATGTAGAGTTTTTTGACATAGGGCCTCCATTCCCTAATCACATTTCACCAACATTAGGGCTCCAATCCATGAGTTGAGTTTTTTAGACATAGGGCCTCCATTCTCTAGTCTCCATTCATTAATATTAGGGTTCTAATCCTTAGGTTGAGTTTTTTGGACATAAGGCCTCCATTTCCTAGTCGCATTTTTACCAAAATTAGAGCTCTAATTCCTGAGTTTAGTTTTTGGACATGTGACTTCCATTCCCTAGTCGCCTTTTTATCAACCTTTGCTTCCCAATACCTGAGTTGAATTTTTAGACGTAGGGCCTCTATTTCTTTGTCGACTTTGACCAACATTAGGGCTCCAATCCCTAAGTTGAGTTTTTTTAGATATAGGGCCTCCATTCCCTAGTCACCTTTTCACCAAAATTAAGGCTCCAATCCACGAGTTAAGTTTTTAGGCATAGGGCCTCTATTTCCTAGTTGCCTTTCTACCAACATTAGGGCACCAATTCCTGAGTGGAGTTTTTTAGACATAGGGCCTCCTTTTCCTAGTTCGCTTTTACCTAAATTAGCGCTCCAATCCCTGAGTTGAGTGTTTAGACATACGACCTCCATTCCCTTGTCGCCTTTTACCAACATTAAGGCTCCAATCCCTGAGTTGAGATTTTAGGCATAGAGTCTCCAATCCTTAGTAACCTTTTACCAACATTAGGGCTCCAATTTCTGAGTTGAGTGTTTATATATAGGGACTCCATTCCATACTCGCCTTTTTACCAACATTGGTGCTCCTATCCTTAAGTTGAGTTTTTAGACATAGGGCCTCAATTCCCTAGTCGCTTTATACCAATATTAGCGGTCCAATATCTTAGTTGAGTTTTTAGACATAGGGCCTCCATTCTCTAGTCCCCTTCTTAACAATATTAGGGCTCCAATCCATGAGTTGAGTTATCAGACAAGGGTCTCCATTCCTAGTCATCTTTTACCAACATTTGAGCTCCAATCCCTGATTTAAGTTTTTAGAAATAGGGCCTCCATTACTTAGTCGTCTTTCTACCACTATTAGGGCTCTAATCCCTGAGTTGATTTTTTAGACATAGGGCCTCCATTCCTTAATCACCTTTCACCAACATTAGGGATATAATCCCCGAGTTGAGTTTTTTTAGACATATGGCCTCCATTGCCTAGTCGCCTTTTACCAACATTAGGGCACCAATGTATGAGTTGAGTTTTTTTAGACATATGGCCTCCATTACCTAGTCCTCTTTTTACCAAGATTAGAGCTCAAATTCTTGAGTTGAGTTTTCAGACATTCGGCCTCCATTCCCTTGTCACCTTTTTACCAACATTAGGATACCAATCACTGAGTTCCGTTGTTTAAACATAGGGCCTTCATTCCCTAGTTGCCTTTTTACTAACGTGAGGGCTCCTATCCCTAGGTTAAGTTTTTATACATAGGGCCTCCATTCCCTAGTCGCCTTTTTACCAACAAAAGGGCTCCAATCCCTAAGTTGAATATTTTTACATAGGGCCTCCATTCCTTAGTCGCCTTTTTACCAACATTAGGGCTCCAATCCTTGAGTTGAGTTTTTACACATAGGGCCTCCATTCCCTAGTCTCCTTTTTACCAACATTTGGGCTCCAATATTTTAGTTGCGTTTTTACACATTGGTCCTCCATTCCCTAGTCGCCTTCACCAACGTTATGGTCCAATCCCTGAGTTGAGATTTTAGACATAAGGCTCCATTCCTTAATCTCTTCCTCCTAAAAAAGACACAATCCTTATTTTATTGCTTTTAAAAAAACGAGAAAAGAATAAGTTCAGACTTTTGTTACAAATAACTCACAAAATTTTCCTTGTGAAATTTGGGCAGAAAAATTTCATTCGTTTGTTTGGTTTGGCGTCTGAGCAGGTGTGACCTTGAGACACAAGATCCGAGGTGGCCGAAAGAAGGAGTTTTAATCCAAAACAAAGAAAAGAAGAAAAAGAAACAAAAGAATTGAATTCAAACTACTGAAATGGAAAAGATGCAGACTACTTGATATGATTGATGTCGCAAGCTTCGAATTTTCCGTGTTGATCTAATGTTGAAGAAAGAACCAACACCTACAATTTGTGATGATCAAGCTTCGGATCGGAGTCCATTGCAAGAACCATCTAAGACTTAAGGTCAAGGTTCAAGAGATTTATAGATAGGAATCTTGTAACTCGTAGTTGATAGGTTTAACTAGCTTAACTATTGATTTTCCTTTTCGGTGTAATAAAGAGGTTGACAAGCAGTATCAGCAGCAACAACAGTGAAATCGCAGCTTCCTGGTAGTCCCAGCTACCTAAACTTCCAGAACTACACTAACCTGATACCTTTATAGCCAAGGATATGTAGAAAATCTTTGAAGCAAGGTTCGGTCAGACACTTTTTAGAAATGCTTCCCATGGAGTTTCAAACAGGCAAAAATCCCCCATAATTGCTCATTTTATCTTTTCCCTAAAACCCTTCGAGTCTCCGATCAAAGAGGGACAACTGTGAGCACGTGATCTTTTCCTCACGTGAATTACTCAAACAGAATTCCAAAATGAGAATTAATCTTTTAATTATTAGGTATTTAAGAATTATTGCACAATTGTCTTGTTTGTTTGCATTTTTATGTGCATATTTAATTTTATTTAATCCTTTAAAAAATAAAATATGGTGCATTTTCATTTAGGATTTAATTTTACATTTTTAGACTAATTATTAAATTAATATTACAAAAATGAAAGAAACTCATAAAAAAAATTTATTTTTGCACTTTTTAATTTTTTTTTAAACTTTTGCAGTTGTGATTTAAATTTGGTTTTTAAATATTTTATGATAATTATTATATAAAATTAATTAGTATTTGTTAAGTTAATTTAGTTTTAAGAGCTAATTTAGGAATTTTATTTTTTTTATTCGGAAAAGAAAAGGGTTTAAAATTGAATATAAAATTAAAAGGAAAAGGATAAGAATGACGAGAGTCTATTTTGGCCAAAATTCGTCAAGCCCAAACGATTACCCCTTGTACTCATTAAGACCAAACTAGATCAACCCCCAAATCTAGTCCAAACCCTTCAGATCCCAAACAACGTCGTTTTATTTTTTGATCAATAATCTCGCTTGATTGGACGGTCCGGAACTAGGCATCCTTCTTATACTTATATGTCCAAATGTTCACCCATCCCCCCAAACTCATCTCTCTCAAAGTCGTCTCCCTCAGAGAAGATGAACCCTAGCCAGCAACCCTTTAAATCCCACTGTCTAGGGTGGTGGCGCCACCGCCAACCACCAGCAAAATAACAGCATATGACCTCTTCACTCTACTCTTTCCAAAAATTCACTTAGTTTCCATCAAAACTTGTCAGAAATGCACCAATATTGAATCAAACATTTAAGCCCTAGGAGCCAAATCCCGACCAGTGCATGCAAGGTAAATGGTTCGGTTTCTCAACACTAATAGGGTCGGCTTAGTCGCAAAATAATGTTGTTCGTTTGTTCTTGGCAAAAACAACTGATTGACATCATTTTGAGACTGAAATTGGTGGGTCAGTCTTGTTCGAGCTTGAATTAGTGAGTTTTCTCTTAGTCTTTTGTTTATTTTTGGTTGTTTCACTTCTTATTAGAATTTTCTTCTGGCTAAAATTGGTTCGAACCAAGTTTCTTCCCTTTAGGTTGATTTTCTAGCCTGTACTGGTTTCCGCTTCATTTTTTGTTTTTCTTCGCAATTGCTAATGGGTGTCCCCTAAGTTTGTTAACCCATATTTCATAGGTTTTGGGTTTCTAAAGTCCTGATTTCCCCCCTCCTTTTTCTCATTAATATTTTACGAGGTAGTATTTTCTGTTTTCATGTGTTTAATATTATTTGTTTCGTTTAATGTGTTTAATTGTTGATCTGTAATAGTAAAACATGAGTTAGAATAATCAAAAATTAAATCATCCCTAAAATCAGAAGTATCTGCATTTACCCTCAGTGTTTTGGATTCTTTTCTTTTATTTGGTTTTGTTTGGTCATTTCTGAGTACCCAAACCCCTAATAGTAACAATGGTCACCAGTGACCTAGTTAGAAGGGTTGGTTTAGTTGGTTTTTGGTAAAACTTAACCCAGGATAACAATTCAGGGGTAATAACAGGGTTTTGAAGGGGTAATATAGGTAATTGGTATAGGGAATCCATCAATAACTAATTGAGGAAACTTCCTGGAAGGTGAAAAAAGGATTGACTTGGCAAACATGTAAGAAATTCAGTTATTAAGTAGCAAAATTAAAAATTGAAAAAGGTTTAATGGGCAAAAAACTAAAATTTTGCTCATGCCTTGCCTATAAAGGAACCTTAACTTGACACTCAAGTCAGAATTTGGAAGAGATATTTCATTAGAATTTAGAAAAAAGAGATGAAAATTGAGAAAAAAGCAAAATGGTTAAAATTTCATAGAGTCACTGTTCCATTGACTTTCTTAGGTGATTTTTGGGGTTTTCAATTTGTGAAACAATTTATAATTCATCCGTGGTTGAAATGGACTAAATTTTAGTTTTAAAGTTTGGTTTAACGTCTATTAGGGTTACTGTTCGAGTCAGACTGGCCTTTTGGACTGTTGCGTATCTTTTTTTGTCTGAAATTGGGTATTGGATTTGCAGTCGTTTATACTGTCTTATTTATGGGTTTCATCTTTAATTTGCCGATTAATTTTCAACTGTTTCCTACTGTTGCTTCCACCTTGTTTGATTTTTCTACTGCTGCTACTTCTGGTCACCCCTGTCTCATTTTCTCGTTGGTTTTACTATTGTTACCAGGTATTAGTCACCCCTTTATTATGATAAATGGAATAATGTAATCTAGTTGAAGCGAACTAAAGTTTATTTCTACTAGAGCGTTGCCTATTAGATTTTGAAAGTCATTATACTCTAATTAGTTTAACTTCTTTTTACTATGTTTGCAATATTCTTCAGTTTGGGTCTGTTTTGATGTAATAAAGGTTTTAGCCAATTATTCTAGATAAGTTGGGAATTTGTGATTTGTATGAATAGACATTCAAAGGACTACATCACAAGATGAGATTTGTTTAAGTGTATTGAGTTCAGTGATGTAAAAATCTGCTAAAAATATTGAGTAATAGGTAGAAACTCAGAAATTGTTATAGCTTATATATATATATATATATATATATATATATATATTAGTACTTGTGACATGAAGTAATTATTTCATTGAATTGATTAGCTGACTCGTTGGTATTTTCCAGTTGGGACTGACTTACAAAAATGAGTCAATCAATTTGGAAAGGTGGAACCATTGGGCTGGTCCCCTGAGCCCAACAACTCAAGGAGCCATGGTCAGCCCCTTCACTGGGCAGACCTGATTAAATATGCATGCTAATAATAAAATTAGAACTTTAGTTTAGTTAATTCTTATCAAATGTTCAAATTTGATAATTGTGTTTCATGATTTTGTGTTAACGTTAGTTGTGTTTGCATTATCCAGTATAGGATGTGAACCTTTCTAGATTACAAGAGCTAGGCCAAATGTTGCCTTATGCTGAGTAAAAATCGAAGCCCACCATACCTCTCAGGAAACACTGGTTGTTCCCTCAATTTGGGCTTATTTGAGCCCAACTGTAGAGACTTTTCAGGATTGGACAATTGGCTGTGTTTATCATGTATGGTCTTTTGTGTTTTTTTTCCAATGTGGTTATCTCCATCAAAATATACTGTTGGCTCGAGTTTTATTTGAACCGCTTGGGTAGTCCCGCAATTATAGTTAACTGATTTATAATCGAATTGAGGTATTAGCATTAAAATAAATTAGAGGTTCCTAACATTCTTTTAATTAATTAGGCCCGTTAGTTAGAATAGTTGAGCCACATAAAATAACACAAATAGCTTATGGCCCTCCAAATTTGAGTAGAATTTCTTTTTAAAATAGGGATTGAGGTGTGCCGTCTCAAATAAAATCTAAAAATGCATGACCCTCGTATAATTGATATTTTTAATCCTTAGAATTCGAGGAGTACCATTTAGAGAATTTTCAATGGCCCTCGCAAATTTAAGAACACTTAGTTGCTTTAGGTGCGTTGGTTTAATAAATTACCTTCCTAAACTCAGGTGCGCATTTTATATGACCCAAATCCAATTCTCACAATGTTTAATAAAATATGTCTCGGACTGCGGGTGCATTTCATATGGCGTGGTCCAAAGACGTATTTTAGATAATGTTGAAATCTTCTTTAAACAATTATTAAAAACGGTTAATTAATTAAAATTATACAATAGGCTAAAACGTGCATGAAAATCAGATAGTAAGCCATTTATGATAGTTTAATCAACCGTGCTAGAACCAAGGAATCTAAGAGGTGCCTAACACCTTCCCTCGGTTTAACAGAATTTCTGGTTCATAGACTTCAAAAGGAAAGTCAAATTTCCCTCGATTTGGGATTTAAAATAAATCGGTGACTTGGTACAGTAGAAAATAAAACATACCAAGTGGCGACTCTGAATAAAATTGAATAAATAATCACATTTCGAATAATGTCACTTAAATTGAAAAAACTCCTTTACATACAACCTTCGGGGTGGTGTGTAAAAATGGAGGTGTGACAATATCAGTGTTCAGCTTTTAACCCATTTTTATTTGCCTTGGCACTGGATGCAATGATGAGTCACATTCAATTGAAAGTGCCATGATGTATGTCATTTGCAGATGACACTGTGTTGATTGACAATATGCGGGGAGGTGTTAACGCGAGGTTGGAGGTGAGACAAATCCTGAAGTGTAAAAGCTATAAGTTGAGCATGACTAAGATAGAATATTAGGAGTGGAAGTTTAGTTACATGACTCATGAAGTAGACGTGGAAGTGAGGCTTAATGCAGAAGTCATCCCAAAGAGAGGAAGTTTCGAGTATCTCGGGTCAATAATCCTAGGTAATGGGGAGATTGATAAGGATGTAACACATTTTATTGGAGTGATATAGATGAAACGGAGACTCACATCTGGTATTTTATGTGATAAGAATGTGCCGCAAAACTAAATTATAAGTTCTATAGAGCGGTGGTGAGACTGACTATGTTGTATGAGACAAAGTGTTAGCCAGTCAAAAACTTCTATTTACCTTGAAAATGGTAATAATAAAAAAAATTGATTATGAGACTCTAAAAATATATGATCTATTTTTATGCTAGTTGCTAAGCAATTGATTCTATGTGTGAGACTAGAAACAAGAAAGCAGTTAGGAATAAGGTGATAACCAAACTGATAGGTTAATAATTAGTTCCTCGAGCTTGTTGATTCGGGGGACTAGAGGTCGATTCTGGAGTTTGGCCGAAAGCTATCGAAGGTGATCGAAGTATGACTAACAATTATAACAAGATCAACGAAGTCTCTTTGTGTCCAATAATACGCAATAAATGACGAACAATAATGGTGATAGTAAATTGAAGCAATATTATGAAGAGAATATGTTAGAGACCGGAGATAATGTTCTTGTCTATTTAATATGGAGCAACAGAGGCAATAGAACGTAAGAATATCTTTATATTTAAGGGGAATCCCAATATAGTACAAAATATATTAATTATAAAGATATGGAGATGGACAACTAGATAGCGCCCTGACTCATGTTTAGAGTAGCCTACTAGACTTTATTAGCTCTAGCCATGTGCCTTGGTAACTCCCCATTTCTATCACAGTCGGGGTCAACATTGTCCCTAGGTTGAGTCTCGACGAACCTCAAGGGAGAAAACTCGACTGTAGGTTTGAATCCTTGAGCCATCGAGATTATATTTTGAGGTGTTTCACTGGAGAGGAATTGGACCCTCCAATTTCACCGTATAGAGATAGTCCCTGCGTTTACTACAACAAAGCGATAGGAAATAATTTTGAGCTTCTATTCCAGGGCATCATCTCTGTAACATCATCCAATCAGAGTATTAAATGCCACATTAAAAAAATGCACAAGGGTTGCCGTCAAATGTGACTATCCAGAAACCCATGAACCATCCTCTTTCACATCCTTTCTTATTACCTCTATCGAGAAATTTCACCACCATCATGGCTAGAACCTCTAAGTAGGTTCCTCGGAAAGATGAAACTATCTCTTCATCTCAAACACCCAAAGGGAAACCCAAGTTATACCCACCATGGGACAATGTACTCCTACCAAACTTGACATGTCGAAGGACTTTACTGTCAACAAAACCTCATCTATCCCGGGTAGATGAAACGAGTGTCCTAGTACATTAGTGTTATGACCAACATAGGGAAGATAAAGGAACTCTCTTGATGGGGGGAGGGAACAAAGGTGGAGATTTCCCGCCCAGATAACAACATAACAATTAAAAATCTGAATTCCTTTATGTATATACTTACCTGTTCACTTTGGGTCCGATCGATCCTTCTAAATCCCCTCCCCCAGAGATAGATTCAGTTATTCTCAATTTCTGCGACAAATACCAAGTGATGCTTGGTCAAATCTATCCAGCTGTCTAGAGGATAGTCTTGATGCTCTGCCATTTCTCCGATATGGTCGTGGCGATACCTTTTTCCTCAACCATTTGAGTAGGTGGTCTAGCCTTCAATTTTATCGAGGTTTGACTATGCCTCGCCACCAGGCCAAAAAATCATTTTTCTCGAGCACTGATGAGGACAAGGATCGAGGGTAGATGAGTATGTTGATCCGAGGGAAGACCTCGGACATCATTCTTGCTAGGAGGATGCCATTCCCGAAGAAGTGGAACACACAACGTAAGTATTTTTCCCTCGGACATGTTTTGTGATTTTCTTTCCCTCCTTCCAAAAAAATGATCTCTTATTGGTTTCTACAGCCACCACTTGGTGTTCTGAAGAGGCTTCGGAACTGCCGAGATGGATCAAGTGATTGGATACCTCATTTCCATATCTTGTCCGATAACCTGGCTAAGATGTGGTGGATGGCCAAGAATCATGATAATGTTTTCCTTGCCACCTATGTCTTAGCCTTATGTTTATCCCCGTATTCTTTGTGCTGATAAGTTATGGTAACTGTACTCGTGCATTCTTTAGCGAGGGTATGGAGATGAGGCCACCTCCTAGTAGCGAAATGGAGACTTCGGTGCCCGATAAGTGCAAGAAAAGGAAGGGTAAAGCGGTTGCCATCCTCTTATGGTCAATAAACCTAAGTCATGCAGGCCTCGAGCCGATATTAGAACCATGGCATCAGCTTTCAGAGCAAGCCCAGTCGTTGAGGATGAGGGTAATGACAAGGGTGAGTGTAGATTGGTATGGAGATAAAGGTAGGGCACAGGAGCCTTGAAGGCACCTCGACAAGAGGCTACAGAATTGGGAACGACAAATTTAGGTCAGTCCTGTGTGCTGAAAACCCTCGAGGAGAGTGTCAATGTGGTCCTGGATCTCCTGACCTGATTTGGTGTAGTTTTTTCTTGTGGGACCATTGCCGCTGGTCCTGAAGGTTTTGGAGCCAAAGTTTATCAGGGGCAGGAGTTGCCCACCTAGGACATCAATGCCCAGGGTGATTTTAGTTTGGGCCCTCAGTTCTCTTTGGGTGAGCGAAGGAACGCTCAAGATATGAATACCGCCAAAGCGGGGGTCCTATCAAGTGGAATGCTCCCAGCACCGTCAAGGCAGCGGAGAGGTTCCAGTAGTTAATAACCGTTTTATGTGTATTTCTTTTATGCTCGAGCATTATTCATCGTTCTTTTGACTCTTATATTTTTCCATAGTTGTAAGGAAATATATGATCATGCCCTCTCCAGGCTCCATGCAGAGCTTTCATGCTGTGAAAAGGAACTTTAGAGGCTTACCTTGGGACTTCGAGAGGTGGAGGCTTATTCTGCCCGAAAGGAGAAATTGTCAGGCAAGCTCCGAGCTACTTTGGAGGGAGCACTCTAGGAAAAAGCTGATCTCGCTGAGCATTTATTTTTCAATGCGTGAATCCGCCCTTCGTTCCAATAATTTTATAATGATTGGCGTACATTTCCCTTCATAGATCGTGCAAAAGGATTTACTGATCAGGAAAAAGAATGTGGAGATCCTCGGGCTGAGGGAGTGAAATAAGGTAGCGACTTCATAGTTGGTATCGTTACATGATCTTCTCCAAAATGCTCGAAAGGAGATTGCAGCGCTGACTGTGACCAAGTAAGAAATTAAAGGACAAGTTTCCATATACTTGCAAGACACATCCACGACAAATAAAATAACCCGTAATACATCTATATAGGCTGAGATAAAACTTGCTCGGGCTATAACTCATGCTAGTGCGAAGTAGAGGAGGGAAGTCTTAGAGGGGGTTAGAGCCAGAGGTGTCAGTTTTTCATCCAAGTTGAAGAGGACCACGAGTTGGAGAGAAAATCAGTGCTCTTGGTCACTCCATATGAGGATACTGGAGATGGTTCCGTGGATAGTGGAAATGAAGATTAGGCCTTGTGTTTCTTTGCTTATTACTTTTTCCTTTCTGCGCACGTACACACAGGGGAATAAGTCTTGTAAAGACACCCCTTGTAAATATATTTTTATCAATGCAAGAGAGTTTTTCTGTTCCATGTCTTTCCATTATTTGTATCTTGTCGCTCTTGCGGAGTTATTTAAAATTTTAATATTAACTCTTTGGTGCCCACACTTGGAGTAATCGGGACCCCTGAAATCGGGTCCAATATATAAGTTAGGTCGATAGCTTCTTTGGGGAAGGTGCTTGTGATAGCAAGAAGCCCTCGAGGTCTCGATTCCTCTTAAAGTTTATGGGGAAGCAACATTCACGCTATTTGATAATGGGAGCCCCAGGGTTGTCCCGTTAGTATATTTCTTAAGGAAAATGACGTTACCATGGCCAGAATTAATTTTCCCTCTAGGCAGGCGAGCAATCGCTGCTTTTCCACTATACAATCATTCTCTTGCTCCTCAAATGGAGATTCTGCTACTTTGAGTGACTATTTCTTCCATAGATCTTAGTTATTGGTGCTAGTTCTTCTGCTATTTCAACTCAAAATCGTTGCCTAAATCTATATCCGCTTTTTCATATTTTATCATAGCCATGACTACTACGTCGACATCCTTCCACAAAGGAAAGGGGTGTTCTGACTCTGCTACGTGTCTTGTTAGTAGTACACCACCAGTGCCCAACAAGCGAGCCTCGAGGTTCTTTGTCTCCAAGAGAGGCTTTACGTTGGAGAGACCTCCAAACATTCAAGGACATCAGGAGCATGTGTCGAGGTTCATATCATCAGTAGGGGAGGAACACCTCAAAATAATCACAAAAGATTGCAGATGGGGAGAGGGAGTGGTACTTCAAGTACCTTCCATTGAGAAGAGCTTCACAACCCACATTGAGGTTACTTTGAGATACCAGGGTACTTTGGCGTAGGCTCACCTATCCCTTTTGAAGATAGCATAGACGATAAGCTACTTTGCAGATAAGGCCGGACTCAAGTTCACCCCTAGTCATCTTGTGATGTTACACCGACCGTTGTGTTATCGGGGTCTAATTACCCTACAACGTCGATCCACCTTCCCCCTGTCACTAACATCAAAGAGGGCGAGGACCAAGGACAGATGATCTAGTTCATTCAAGCATGGACGGTAAATATCATCCATGGATAGTTTCTGCCTTTTTCTGAGAAATGGAATTCACATGTTAGTGGCCTACCTATACTTTTATCACTTTGTCTGTTGTAGAGGTGGGCTGCATAATGATATTTTCCTGTTTCAATTTGTGTTGCTACTCCTTGGTTGCCGAACGAGGTCACTGATTTAGCCGAGTGGTCTCATAAGCTGGTAGTTTGTTCGACTTATGGTTAGCGCATATCGCGAGACATGTCTAACGGGAGATGGGAGGCAAAGCATCATGGTAGGCGCTTGGTGGTTTATTTACCCAGAATGGCCTTTTCTTTTTAGCGTACTAACTTAGCCGCCACAGGTATTTGAGATTTTTCTAAGATGAGGTTGTGCCCCTTGGGGGAGGAGGAAAACTGCCGACCTTGGGATGGAGTCTCGGTTATAAATGAATAAGGTCTTCGAGGAGTGAGGAGGCTAACAGCGGGCGAGTCCTTCTTAGAGGTTCAAAAAAGGCGATTTGATCGATTATCCGCCTTTGGAGGCCTCCCTTTTTGAATGAACATTCCCTATTTTTGCTAAGGGTACTTAGAGTAGTGAGGAGCACATGGTGCCTTCTCCTTTTCCTACAAAAGAAGCTTTGGGGGACACTCAGTGATCGATCACTGGCTAGGCCTTTGGTAAGGCTCAGCGGCTCGTCTTAATGGTAAGCTTCAAGAGAAGGCATAGGATTCCATTTTTACACTCTTCCTTTCTTATTGAATTTTCTTTCGCAGACCTTTGACAGGATTAAGTCCGAGCTCCTTCATTTTGATGCTAAGTTGCGAAAAGCTTCGGAAATGGAGAAATCCCTTAAGCTTCTTTGTGTGAGAAAGGAAGGCGAGCTGGAATCCATGTGGTGTGAGGCAGATCAAAGCTGGAACTACGAGAGCCGTCCCAAAAAATAGGTAGCCTATATTGTTGTGTTGACATAAGCTCCTCCCTTCATTTTTAGAGATTAATGTTTCGATATTTCAGTTGGAGAGCAAAACAGAGAAGCTAGAATGACTTTGGGGCGAAGTTGGCCGGGCAAAGTATGAGTTTAATGAGCTGCAAGGTCAGGTAGATTCTCAAGTTTTGGCCAAGGAGAGTGTTTTGGCTAAGACTTCCACCCTTGAGATGCAAGTCTATACCACTCGTGTGAATGATTCTACCCGAGTGGATTTTATCGCAAGGCTCATATCCGAGCATTCTAAGGCAAATGTCAAGGTGGTGAATGCCCGGCCGAGGTTGTAATGAGCAACACTAGGGCAGACCAGAGAATACCGACCTATTTGAAAAGTGTTGCCGCGGCTAGAGCTGAGCTGAGGGGAACACTTGATCATGTGAGCAGTAGTAAAGAGTATGTGAAGTGAAAATCACATAGGGGAACTCACGAGGAAATTCATGCTAGGGTCTTCGAACATTTGGAAGAGATCAAGAATGCCGAGACGGAAGAATACGATGCCAAGTTCCTTCTGTTCGATACAAAAGATGGCGAGCATGGGGACGTCGAGCCATAGTCCCAAATGGGGACATTTATTTCCTTCTCCGGCTGTATGCAATGCTTTCACAGTATTGAGCAAATAGAGCTTGTATTTTATTACATGTGTGTATAAGAAGGAAACCTCATGATTTTGCATCTTCTAGGTTTCTCTTTGCCTAGATTTTAGCTATATCATCCGGTCTTTGAATTGGTAGTAATCCTTAGATTTGCGATATGGCCTCGGGGCTCATTAGGCTAGCTCGTAGGCTCTTATGTGCTTGGTCAACACAACGTTTTACGTATGGGATCGCTACAATAGCTCTTACACATTAGGTCGAAGAAAGCTTTTATATCGGCTAGCAACAATTGATCTTACACCTTGCTCTTAGTCATATTTAGTTAACTATTTTGTGTTCGATCTCTGAGTTGGGTTTCGACTCGAGCTCCTTCGACCCTCAAGTTTTGGATTTGCGCGGGCTGGCAACATTGGCTCTTACACCTTGGGTCGAAGTGACCTTTTGTGTGGGATGACGAAAATAGCTCTTACACCTTGGGTCGAAGCGACCTTTTGTGTGGGATGGCAACAGTGGCTCTTACGCCTTGGGTTAAAGAGACCTTTTGTTTGGGCTATCGACAATGTCACTTACGCCTTGGGTGGAAGACACCTTTTATTTGCTTTACTTTTCCCTTGTTAAGGACTTTTTGAAACAATCTTTTCCGGACTCTTCAATGGTTTGGTTAAAACCTCGATTAGGAGATATGTAGCGATGATAGAGTACCTCAGTAGGTTTGGCTCGGAGGCTTAGTGTCTCAAAACCTATGACGTGGAGCTGACATAATCGAAGCTCTTTTTCTTATGTCTAGGGTAGCCTATTTAGTTGGTTCTTTTTGAAGTAGATTCGAAGTAATTGAAGGCTTGTGATTTTGTAGCGAGGATTAGGCATCCCTGAGTCGCGTTAGTTTTGTTGGTACAACATCATAAACGTAGTCATTTATGCTTTGCCAGAGCCATTTTTTATCCTGAATTAAGTAGTTTCGGCTACTCTATCGAGGGTATGCCTTTTAGGGGTCATACAAGTTCAAATATAGCCTTAACTTTGACATTGGGTTTATGCCTTTAGGATGGTCTTAGAAAACGTTCATGCCATTGAGGTCTTATAGTGTTTCACATGCTTGGTATAAGTAGGGTTCATGCCTTGATTGAGGTACTGTAGATACTATTGCTGCCTTATGTGGGTCTTACGAGACTGAGTCAGCCTGCTTGGGGTCTTATGGCCTTGGGGTTTTTTATGAATGGTGATCGGTGAAAGGCCCCGAGTCATCGAGGGTATCCTGGCTCGGGAACCATTGCTCATAAACTTGGTATTCCCTCATTGAGGGCTTGCGATTTTAGAGATTTTGCCCCTGGGGTAATGTATTTTTTTAGGTTTTAACACCAGTACCACAGTGTCCGGGACAATTTCGGCCTTGGAGACATTTTGTGATTTTCATGTTGCCTCGTTGAGGGATTATGAGTTTGGAATTTCAATACGAAGGTCGTTCAAATATTGAATTATTGATGCCAGTCCCCCATTGTTCGGGATGTTTTTGATAGAGGGACCATTTTTAAAAAAATTTTGAGTTTCTCTTGGAGTGTGAGATGCTTTTATTAAAGATATTCTTCGATTAGTTAGTACAAGTATATATATTTTTTCACCATCGGCCGCCCTACTATGTGGACACGGTTCGTTCAACCGATTGGCCTGACATATCATTTTTCTATTGGGACCCTATTCGGCGTTTCACATCTTTTTCGATGGCCACATGTATTCGAGGTTAGTTTCAAAAGAAGTCTTGAATACTTGTTGAGTATTCCTTAGGTAGCATGTTGATGTTGCCTCGTTAAAAACCTTGCCAGTAAAACCCTTTTCAGGATAAAAACTTGATCGAAGGAAAAGAGTACAATAGATGCTTTAAAACCTCAAGGTTTTCGAGCTGTCTTAACATTTTGACTACCCCGACCGGTCGCCTGCACAAGGGTTAGTAAGATCATATAAAACGAGAGGGGATATGGTTATACCTTAGTGGCGATGGCACTTTTTAACATCAGTATTCACTCGAGGGACGAGATATGGTCCTCTATTTGGATACAGCTGAGTGCGCATCTCGTGGTTGCTATCTTGCCATTGGTTTATTTATCAATCCTTATGCGGGTGGAAATGTTGGTGTTTTGGCTAGTGGAAGCTGTCTCAAAAGATCGTATAAGTGACATGTTGTGGCTTCTCCACTTTGTTCTTTTTGGTTGTTTGACTTTCTCGAAACTGATATTTTGCTCGGTTGTTAAGGAATTTCAAAAGATGATCGTTGTCGAGTAATCGGGCCTATTCCTCCTGAAGTTTCCAATAACCTTCGGTTCTGTGTCCATGTGTGTAGTAAAATTCGCACACTAGGTTATGGTTCCTTTGTGAAGGATCCGATTATACAGGCCTGGGCCGTATGGCATATTTGAATTTTCTAATGGCGAACACGATGTCTGACACATCAATGTTGAAGCTATATTCTGATAAGTAAGGTTCCTTTGTTGGTGATGTGTTCCTATAGAACCTGGCTCTGTTGATTATTCTTCGAGGATTTTGTCTTCGGTTTATCTTTCGATCATTTGAAGATGGGTTACGCCTCGGAGCGCTCCTTTTGTCTTTGGTGTATTCCAGATATCATTCTTTGTTTGACTTTGGCTTCTTCATCAGGGACCTTTTTGGGTATACTGAGCCCGAGGGGGCTCCCAGCTGGTCATCTTTGACCCTGATTTTTGACTGGTATCAATTGTAGATGTCCGACCATATCATGATGGAATTTTTTACCATATTCTCTTTTATCTACTTCGAAGACACCAAGCTTCGATCATTTAGACCTTGAGTGAAGGCTTATACTGTCCAGTCTTTAGAGACCGGTGGTAGTTCCATTCGTTCCATTTGAAAGCGAGAAACAAATTCTCACAACATCTCAGTATCCCTTTGCTTGATTTTGAAGACGTCAGATTTCCTTGTGGTCACCTTGATGGTCATGACATGTGCCTTTATGAAGGAATAGACCAGCATGGAAAATGAGTCTATAGAGTTTGGGGCCAAGTTATGATACCACCTCACTGCCCTTTAGAAAGTGTTTCTCCAAATGTTTTCAGTAGGATAGACTCGATCTTCTCATCCTTCATGTCATTGCCCTTTACTGCACAAGTGTAAGAAATAACGTGCTCATTAGGGTCCGAGGTAGCGTTATATTTCAGATGTTCTAGTATTATGAACTTCTTTGGAATGGGTTTCGGGGCCACTTCCTTTAGGAACGACTTCTATACGAACTTCTTTGAGTCCACACCTTTCAAGATTAGGGGCGCTCATGGAATTTGGTCGACCCTAGAGTTGTAAGTGTCGAGCTTGTTATCGTTGGCTTCTATCATTTTTTCGAACTATTCGATCCTTCTAGTGAGGTACTCGAGCATCTTTATGATGACAGGATGAATTATTGACCTGTTATTACTCGATCTCTCCGGTACCTGTTAATCCAGGTGAGCTGTCCCCGGTGCTACTATGCTAGGAATTTTCTGGTGACTTTCTAATTGAGCGATAGACAACTATTGTGCCTGCAAAATTTCCAAAATAACATGATGGCTAACCTCTCGTTCATCCCTAGTAGGGGTTTTCTGAGTTTCCTATTGACCTCCTTGGTGCACATTCCTGTTGGCGTGTGAGCTTATACCGACCTGTTGGGTGTCGCGCGAGACTGCATTCATTGGAATTGTTCGTTTTGCATTATCAAGGTCTTGTGGTCGCACACCAACACTTGGAGCAGGCATATTGTTCTCTTCGTGGTTCTCAAGACTGTTGTTTTAACCTCCATTTACTGAGCTATACATTTCGACCTGAAATTGAAGATCCTGGACAAGAAAAGGTGTGAAAGATAACATGCGTAGTGAAATGAAACCAACAAGAAAATAATCACTATTATTTTGTTTCCCCATGGTGGGCGCCAAAGTGTTTACCGTGAAAATGGTAATAATAATTAAATTTTATTATGGGACTCTAAAAATATGTGATCTATTTTTATGCTAGTTGCTAAGTAGTTGATGCTATGTGCGAGACTTAGAAAGAGATAAGAGTTAGGAATAAGGTGATGACTAAATTCATAGGTTAACAATCCGGGCCTCGATCTTGTCGATTCGGAGGCTTCGAGGTCGATTCTAGAGCTCGGCTGGAATTTGTCGAAGTTGATCGAACTATGACTAAAAGATATAATAAGATCAATGAAGGATCTCTGTGGCCAATAATAAGCATTAAATGATGATAATAAATGGAAGCAATAATATCAGGATAATATGTTAGAGAGCAGAAAGAATATTCTTATCTATTTAGTATAGAGCAACAAAGGCAACATGAGTTTCCGAAATGACAAGCATCCCCTTTATATATTAGGAAAATCCCAACACTTTGCAAAATTCATTAATTACAAAGATATGGAGATGAGACAACTAGATGGCACCCTGATTCGTGTTTAGAGTAGCCTACTAGAATTTGTCAACCCTAGATGTGTGCCTTGGGAACTCCCCATTTCTATTCGGGGTCTACATTGTCACCAAGTCGAGTATTGATAAGCCTCGAGGGAGGAAACTCAACCGTAGCTTTGTAGCCTGGATCCTCCAATATGATCTACTAAGGTTCTTCGATGGTGAGGAATTGGACCATCCGATTTCATCGCATACAGCTTCCATGTCTAGAAAATTTAGGTAGTAGAGATGAAAATATTAAGATGGATGTGCGGGCATACCAAAATAGGTAAGATTATGAATAAAAATATTATAAATGGTAGGCGTGGCCCCGATTGAGGACAAGATACGTAAAACGAGACTTAGATGATTCTGGCGTGTGAAAAAGTGAGGCACAAATGATCAGTAAAGATGTGCGAGAGGTTGGCTTTTGGGTGTCTGTGGAGAGGTAGAATTAGACCAAAGAAGTATCAGAGAAAGGAAATTAGATAGGACATGACACTATTTCAGATTTGAGGACATGACCTTTTATATGAAGTTGTGGTGATCGAAAATTAGGGTAGAAGGTTAGTAAGTTACCGTGCATCTCCTAATCTTCACCAGTAATATCTATGTTATTCTTGTACTTTATTATTTTCTGATTGTTATCACTATATGTTGGTTCTTTTGCTTCTGTTATCTTTTTATCTTGCTAATGTTTTTCTTGTTGCTAGTATTTTTTTCATCTTACCTTGAGCCGAGGGTCTACCAGAAATAGCATCTCTACATTTTCAAGTAGAGATGTGTCCATACATATTACCCTCCCCAGAAACCACTTATGAGATTATATTGGGCTTCTTGTCATTGTTGTTGTTGATTTTTGGTTGAATAAATATACATATGCATGCAGGAAAAAGTGAATATGATTTTAAGCCAATCTAAAAGTTGGGCTAAATATATAGTACATGAGAAATCTTCTGAATTACGGTCTTATTTTATAGTATGTTATAAATAGACATATTTAAGAAAAAAATTTTAATTTTAATTTTATTTTGTAATTAAATGAATTATGAGAAAATAATACATTAAAATTAGATAAAAATTATGCGGGCTCAATCATGACGCTTTGTTTAGTTCATAGGATACAATTAATCTAAGCAGAAGTAATCTTTGGATGAGTCGTCTATTCCAACTTAACTCAGTCACATCGGGGTTACCTAGTGAGATTTACATGTACTATTTGATTTGCGAGTTATTGCATAGTAAACAGGTTACCACGTGCGCACCTAAACGTTTGCACCTACGGGTTTCCCTTTGAAATTTTCCAAAAGAATTCATTATGATAATTTGATTGGTCGTTTCGAGTGCGAGCCTTAATTAAAATGTTCTAAGATCTATCATACCTTCATTTGATATTACTTGATTTGTGTGTGTGGTCCCTTCCGCTTTTCGGAAAGCTTTTACATAAAATTTTGAAGAAATGTGATTTTTGACTTAATAAAAGGCTTGAGTTGACATTGGTAAATATTTTTGGCAAACGACCTTATATCGGTATTTTGACAATTCTGATACGTTCGAATGATATTTTTGGACTTGTACATACGTTTGGTTGGGGTCTAGGGTGACCCGAGCATATTTCTACACATTAGGTGAAAAATTGTGAAAATGAGTTTTAAAGTTGAAATTCTTGAGTTTTGAGGATGGATTATTGTTATTTTATGTTATTTAATGAATTAAGGTAGCTAGCAAGCTTTCTAGAATGTTATTTTGCTTGAGTAGAAGTTCGATTTTGAGCCCGAGGGGCTTGGGTGAGTTTTGGAGTGAGTATCAGATGAGTTTCGATGGTTTAGGACTGTTGGTGCTAGCCTGTAGATCTCACATTTGCGAGCCCTCTTTTGCAGTCCATGGATCACATTTGCAATAAAAGGGATGGGTTGTTTGTCCTTGAATTTTCGAGTAAAAGCTGGCTGTTGCGAAGATTGGGCAGTCACTTTTGCAAACTCTTTGGTCACATTTGCGACCATTGAGCATTTAGGATATCTTCGAATATACAAAGCGATTACCTATATTCGCGAAGGTGGGAAATTTGCATTTACTTTATAAATGTCGCATTTGCGACTTCACTGGGCATGATACACTGATCAAATTTTATATCAGTGTGCTGCATTTGTGAACAAGTGCTCGCAACTTCGATACTTGCAGCTGGGTAAAAGAGGAAAAACTGGAACTTAGCTCATTTTACACAATTTTTAAACACTAAACATTTTTGAGTCAATTTTTAAAGAACTTTCTCTTCGCAGGTTCATTGGTAAGAATATTTAACTAGTTATCAATAAATTTCAATAATTTCATGAGTTTTAAACATCAAATCTAGGGATTTCATGGTAGAAATTAGGAATTTTGGGTAGAATTTAGGGATTCTGTAAAATTAAGATTTAGACCACGAATTTAGGTCAGATTTCGAAAGAAATCATATAACCAGCTCAGGGGTGAATCAGTCATTGAGATTTGGTGTGAATCTCAAATTTGACCAAGCAAGCCCGGGGTCGACTTTTCTTTGCTTTACCAATATAGCTAAAGATTTAACGTTTTTCATTCTTGTATAGTTTCTAAAGCTTATTTTGAATTGTTTGAACTATATTTAGGTATATTTGTTTGGATTGGAGGTTTGTACGAAAGGAAAAGCAGTGCTTTGTTGTTGATTTGGTGGTAAAAGTAAGTAAGTAACATGTTTATCTTCGACTTGAGAGAATTAGGGCTCGTTGGTCTATTTACTACATGAACTATGTGTGATAACAATATATATGTGAAGTTACGAGTGCATATGCATTGTCATGGGCTAAATCATGCGGGTTGGTCTATTTATCTTATTGTCTTTGTTAGCCCATGGAGATGTCTAGTTACCTTTATAACATTGTTTAGTCTATGTTATATTTGGTTACTTGCCTTAAATTGCTACATGTTATTATTTTTATTATGCCTTGTTTGTTATCTTTCAAATAATTGCTGCATGTTTTAGTTTATTTATTCTTCAATAAATACCTGCTTACTTGTTATATGTTCAAGCTTGTATTAATTGTATATCTCCATTGATACATGTCTTTACTTGCCTTTATTGTTCTTACCATACTTGTGCACTTATTTTTGTTATGTCTAATTATAAAAGTCTTATAGATATTCTTGTACTGATTAATTGTCGAGGTTTGAGAATACATGGGGTTGGTTATTCTCTGTTATATTGATAGATCATTGATGTTCAATGCACTTTATTTTCTTTTGTGCTGAAACCACAAAATTTAGTTGCATTTAGAGGTTCATATTAATGAGTTGACAATGCGAACGAGTTGTGCTCTATAAAAGATAATAATAAAAAACTGAGATTGATTTTCATGCCTCAACATATATTGTGAAATGTTATTGCAATCAGTTTGCATGCTGTAATAGATATTATGGTAAATGTTGGGACCGGGTTGCGTACCCCAACAAAGTTTGATGTATCACAACTATTTTGCCCTATAGTTCTTGTCTTGATTCAATTATTGGAGGTTATGAGGTGATATTATTCTGGGGCCCTCTATTAGATGATCTACAGGGTCCATTTTTACTTCTTTATCTGTATTTCTAATTTTTTTTTTATTATTAGTTTCAGTTTATTGTGTGTGTCTTGTCATTTCTTCATCACTACTTTGTCGAGGTTAGGATTGACGGTTACACATAGTGCATGTCGTAATCATACTATACTTTTACACTTCTTGTGCAAATCCCGATACTGGTTCTAATGCTGAATAGAGGCGTTCGCTCATATCTGACTTGCCCAGGAGACTTGAGGTAGATTTTCTTGACATTTGCTGACCCAAAAGTCCCCTTGTACCTTATATTTACTCTTTTTCTTGCTTCAAAAATGTATTCAATTTAGAATGAATTTATTGCATTTTTGTTGCTCATGTATTTATGATACCGACTTTCTAGGATTAGCATATACCGTGTTATTTATGAATTTTTAATATTTACAATTTTTACTAACCGTTATATAGTATTAATGTAACGATCCAAACGACCGTTTTGAGAAATTAAGCTTCGTTCAACGGCATAAGGTATGGAACAGCTTCAGAATATGAATATCGACTTGCGTGCATGGTGAAATTCAGTTTTAGGATGGTTTAGAGTCAAATTGGAAAAACGAATCTAGTTTTGGAAGTTTAAACGGTAAAAAATTAATCGAAATTGGAGTTTTGAGTAAACGAACTCAGAATGGTCATGTGTGTGATCTCAACCGCTTCGTATGGTGATTTTGGACTGAGGCGCGCATCTGGATTTAGATTTGGAGGTCTGTAGCGTGAATTGAGGGATTTTAGCAAAAATTGGAAAAGTTGAAGTTTTCGAAATGAAGAAGTTTGACCCACAAATGACTTTGTGACATCGGGGTCGGAATACAATTTCGAGAGTTGGAGCTGCTTTATTATGTTATTTTTCATGTGATTGAAAAATGTGGCGTCAGTCCGAGTTAACTTGTTAGTTGTCAGCATGAGATTCGATATTTGAAGATTTGGAAGTTCATAAGCTTGAATTTTTATTTAATTCATCGTTTCTATGTTGTTTTATATAATTTGAAACTACGAGTGAGTCCGTGTTAGGTTATATGACTTGTGTGTGTAAGGACGGATGCGAACGCGAAGAAGGGTTTCGAGGTGGTCTCCAACACTACATCGCGATTGAGAAGGTCTATCTTTCTATGCTTCGCGATCGCATCGTTAACCTAGTGTTTGCATAGTAGGAATTAGGAGTTGGGTTTGTTTACCATTTTTACTCTTTGTGTTCGCATAAACACCTCTACGATCACGTAAGCCCCACCCGCTATTCTTTGCGTTCATGTCGATTTTCACGTGATTGCAATGTGTATTTTTGGGCAGCCTTGAATTCTCCTTTACGCGATCGCATTCCTTCTTCCGCGATCGCGATGAACAAATAGCTGGGCAGATAGATTAAATCCCAAATTCAAGGGTTTCACATTTTTTATCACATTTTAACTTCTATGGCTCGGTTCTTGGCGATGTTTGAAGTAATTTTCACCTGGATGACTTAGGTAAGTAGTTGTCACTCGATTTAGACTAATTTCCACGAATATCCTCTTAAATTCATAGTTAAATTTCGAATTTTGAATGAAAATTTGGTAGAACTTCTTAGGCCAAATTATTGAGTTTTTATTGGATTTTTGACATCTGATTTGAGAGATTTCTATATGGTTAGACTCGTGTAAGTCTGAGGTTTCTAAAAGCAATTATTTCACCCGAATTTGAGATATTGGTCTGAGGGGCATTTTGGTCATTTCACCCAACTTCGCGTCTTAGCTTTGAGTTAAATCATGGAATCAGTTTCTTGAGATGTTATCTAAGATATGTAATTGAATTGAATAGATTTGGGACATTTGGAGTCAGGTACTCTTTGCAAGAACGTGGTTTCTAGAGTTTTTTGAGCCGGTTCAATGTAAGTGTCTTGCCTAACCTTGTGTGGGGGACTTCCCATTAGGATTTGAGTCTTCTCTGTTGATTGTATTCCTTATACGTGAGGTCATGAGTGCGTGCTCGGATTTATTTTGTGGAGATTTGTGCCTTTTAGGCACTTAGACCCTTGTATTCATTGAGTGTGAAGTTTTTTTTTGATATGATCGAGTTCTCAGTTATTAGTTTCACCTCTACATGTCTTACTTAGAATTTAATTAACCTTTTAAGTTTATTCTTACTGCTTAATTGACTCTTACTTTGGTTAACTGAAGATCTCTACCCTTCTATAGTCACGTTATCTTTCATAACTGCTTGTCTCTATTTGGAAATCATTAGTATCTCTCATGTAATTGATTGGTCTTAATTGAGGTTACGATTATCTTTCCCTCTGTTCATCCTTAATTGAAATCATTGTTAATTCTTTGTAAGTTGCCTAACTATAAAGAAGTTAGATATCCTATGTTTAGTTGATATTTGCTTATTTAAAATTAATTGATTCATGATAACTTCTTTATTGTTAAAACTATGTATTATGATATTGTTGTTTCATATTTGTTTTCTCCCTTGTTAAGTTGTAATAATTACGATAAGTATTTTCCATTGGGGTTAATCCTCGTGAGCTAGTATTACCGCCCTGGTGAACGAAAGTTTTTGAGTTAATTCACTTGCTGTGCTCTTGTATATATTGTATTTGTTGCTGTTGTACTTGATATTGTAGATGCATGAGATTTCTTTCGTGTGGTTGTTGATATTGTTGATGCACAAGGTTTCTGCTATGCAGTTATTGATATTGTTGGTGCATGAGGTTTATGCCATGCGGTTATTAATGTTGTGATGAATGAGGTTTCGTCCATGCAATTGTTGTTGAGGTGTTCCACGAGGTATTTGTCGTGCTTCTGTTACTATTGACATATTGGACATACAGCGTACTAAGGCGGGATATGTTCATATGCTTATATGTGGGTTGTGCGCATGTGGAAAAATAAGATGAGAAATACTATGTTGCACGTTTGGCGAAATATGGCGGTACTTATTATGTCATTAATTGCACATGTGGTGAAATACAGATGGATATGTCAAGGATTGATTGTAAGGATTGTGACGGCCCGTGGAGGCATTTCTATTTTCGTTTAATATTTTGATTGTGTTGGAATTCCTATATAAGCTTTATCTTGTGAATGTGGCGGGGGAACATTGCGCGTGCTGCCCGCCCTTATTCTTATCTTTATTAGCTGGTAGAAATCTTGTTAAAACACTCACACAAGCATACACATAGTTGAAACACTCCTATTGGAGGTGAAGTTCCCCTGATTTTTCAAAGTATATAGGTAATTCCTAGTTTAGTAATTACATATGAGAGAATGGCCCTAGTTGGCAAGTTTGTTGTCAGCATGACTATGAGATTGATGGGGGCACACGATGTTGATTGTTAGATTTCAGATGCTAGGTTTTCATGAGTTGTGGTTTTACTGACATTTGGTAAATTAGTGGAAATAGTCGAATAAGACCGTATGTTAACATCACCGTAGAACCATGGGTTATTGTTTTGTTTTCCACTTACTGTGTTGTGATCTTACGAGTTGGATTGTGTTTTGCTGTTACTATGTATCATTACTTCTTATATTCTCGTTGTTACTTGTTGTTCTTTTTCTCTCATTGTGATTGTATCATTAATGGTCAATACATGCACTCTATACATAAATATATGTATATTATTTTTGATGTTCCTATAGTTATACTGTTTATTTGACCGGTAGGTGTCTTGACTATTCCTCGTTACTACTTCATCGAGGTTAGTCTTGATACATACTGCGCACCGCTGTGGCGTGCTCATGCTACTCTTCTGCATATTTTTGTTGTGCAGATATATGTACTCCCACTCAATTCTGTCAGCCTTGGAAGGTGGCGTTCCGGTAGAGACTTCAAGGTATATCTGCTACATTTGCAGACCGAGGAGTCCCTTTTCAGCTTTCTGTAATAAGTATTGCTCTTTAATATTTTTCCCTTTTATAGGCATTCTTGAGTGAGAGCCTCTTATGTATCCCTTAGCTTGTGATTTGTGAGATTCCGGGTTTTGGGAATTTTGTTAGCTTCGAGAGCTGTTAATGTATGTGCCAAGTGGCACCTTAACCACAGTTTTGTGTTATCAGTTCAGGTTTAATCATTTTCTTCCGCAATTGTGGTTTATATTCCACATTGATAGGCTTACCTAGTCATAGATGCTAGGTGTCATCATGATGGTTCACGGAGGGTGAACCGTGTCGTGACAATTAATGTTATTCTATTTAAACTTGTTAAAATGTATTATAATTTAGCTAATGCCGGCTTTCCTACCAAGTGGAAGTTAAGTGCCATCATGATCCTATGGTTGGGATTTTGGATCATATATTGCTATCAAAGCGCTAGGTTTCCTGGATATCACGAGTCATAAGCAAGCTTAGTAGAGTCTGGAGGATGGATACAGAGACGTCTACACTTATCTTCAAGAGGCTACCGGGCATTAGGAAAATTTCACTTCTTGTGTTCTCAATAATGTAATTTTATTTTATCTTCGAGTTTGAATCATATTATTCTTGTTCTCTCATAGATGTTGAGGAAATGCACCACATCCTAAGCCGACCACGAGGCGGAGCCTCAGGTTGTTGCCACTACCAGGGGTATGAGCCGAGGAAGAGCCAGAGGTAGAGCTCAACCTAGAGCACATATAGAAGCAGCCAATGCAGAGTCTTTGATCGATAAAGAGGAGGATATACCTTCCTCGGCCGTGCTAGTTAGACCAACTTTAATGGTTTGGCTTCAGAGGATGCACATGGTTTCCTCAAAGATTTCCTTTGTGCTCTTCGCATTATAGGTATTGTGGAGACATGTGGAATTGTTTTTACTATGTTCCACCTTAAGGGAGTGACATACCAGTGGTGGCGAGACAAGGTGAAAATATTATTATGCGTGTGTGGTGAGACAAGGCAAGTATTTCCTTTGTTATTGCACATGTGACGAGACAAGGTGATATTTGTTTGGGAATGATTTATGATGACTTGTAATGGCCTAGGGACATTATTATTTTTGATATTTGTGTAATGGTGTGCCCACCTTCTGTTATTTGTATCATGTACATTTTGTTGAAACACGTTCTCAAACTAAACGTGTGTTGATCTGTGTAGGTTTTGATAAATGACAAACCAACGAGCATGGAACGTTAACAGTCAAGCACAAGAGAAACAAGAACAAGATCAAGTAAAGCAACGAAGTTATACTTGGGTCGTTTTATAGTGTGATCTTGATTCAACAACAGATTCAACTATTGGCTTCTCTCGTAAAATCATTTTCATCAAAACATGCATCTTTGAATTAAAACAAAATGATTTGCATTTTAGCCAAAATGATTTTTAAACATGTCTTTTAAATCTGGACATATATAATCGATTATATATGCTACATAATCGATTATATTAAGACCGCCAAAACTGGAATTTTCAAAAACAACAGAACAATCGATTATATACTTGTTTAACAATCGATTATATTGAGACAGTGCTTAAACTCAAATTTTCAAACTGCAAAGTAATCGATTATATGTTTTCCACAATCGATTACATTGAGACAGTGTTTAAATGAAATTTTTCAAAGAAGCAAAACAATCGATTATACTTTTCAACTAATCGATTATGTTCAGACCGTTGCCAAAGCGTTGTTTTAAACTTAAAAAAATAATCGATTATACACAGCTGATAATCGATTATGTTAGCACAGAATCTTAAACTGATTTTTGAACGTTAACGTACAATCGATTATATTTCATAAACAATCGATTATTCTCCATAAAATCAGGATATGATCTTTTGAAAGATTTGCATATAATCGATTATACAGTCTACATAATCGATTATTCTCCCTAAAATCACGAGACTGTTTTTTGAACGTTGGTCAAATAATCGATTATATAGACCATCTAATCGATTATATGAGCACAGAATCAGGAATTTTGTTTGACAATTATGCAACGGTCTGGGGCATTTTGAGGCCTATAAATACACCTCTAAATCACTTTTTTTTTTTTAAGTACAACAACTGAGCATAAACATACAAAAGCTTACATACTCTTGCATCAATTATTTCATATTGAATTCATCACTTTTGAGAGCCAATTTCTTGAAGAAGTTGTTGTATTCTTGAGCTTATTAATTTGTACTCATATCTACTCTTTGAGAGAGCAATTGTATAAGTGAGTATTGAGTGTTTATACACTTGAAGGGAAATTCTATAATCCCTTGTTGTAAGAAGGAACATTTTATTCCTTCGTTTGAAGTCTTGAAGTGCGGTATCTTTGAGCAACGGTTGTTGAGGCTTGTGTTACTCAAGTTCTCAGTTGTAACGGTTTGTTAAGCACCCGGAAGCTTAACGAGTTTAGTAGAACCTCGAGAGAGTCTCTCGGGAGACTGGACGTAACCACACTTGTGGCCAACCAGTATAAAATCGGTGCATCTCTTCCGTACTCTTTTAATTCCGCAATTTGATTCAAGTTAATTTTTATTTCTGCAGAATTTTGTATAAAACGCTATTCACCCCCCTCTAGCGTTAAGCACTTATTCTAACAATTGGTATCAGAGCCTAACTCTCTGTAAGACTTAACCGTTTGAGAGAAACTTTCCATCGCTTCTTCTCGTAGTGCTTATGCAGGAATAGGTGAAGGTTCATGCACCACAAGGCCACCACTATTTGATGGAACCAACTACACCTATTGGAAAGAGAGATTGAGGATATTCATCCAGTCAAATAATTTCATATCTGGAAAATTATTAAAAATGGAGAGCAACTACCAACTAAAAAGGATGGTGATAAACTCATCCCAAAATTAGAAGAGGAGTATGATGCAGATGATATAAGAAAGGTAGAGAACAACGCAAAGGCAATTAATATGTTGTACTGCGCAGTAAATCCCGATGACTATCGGAAAATATCATGCAGCACAATCGCAAAACAAATGTGGGATAAGCTCGAAATCACATACGAAGGCACAGACCAGGTACGTGAAGCAAAAATTGATTTCTTAACTCACGAGTATGAATTGTTTCACATGAAGGAAGGTGAGAAAATAGACGACATGTTTGAACGATTTTGAAAAATCGTCAATGATCTTCACGCCCTAAGAAGACATTTACGGATCGGGAACTTGTCCGTAAAATTCTCCGAAGCCCTAATCCGGAATGGCGTTCAAAGGCCAGTGCTATCCAGGAATCAATCGGGGTAACAAATGTCACAATCGACGGGCTAAGAGGTAACCTTAAAACATATGAGTCTACTATTCTTAACCCTCCTGTAGATGATCAAAGGCAAAGGAAAATTGCCTTAAAAGCAAAAACGGCTCAACCTCAAATTGATGAGGACTCAAGCAACTATGACACCGAGCTCGGTCTTGTCATCAAAAGATTCAACAAGTTCATGCGAAAGGAGTACGAACGAAAAGGTAAGAAACAAGGAGGTGAGTTAAAATGCTATGGATGCGGAGAACTCGGGCATATTAAACCAAAATGCCCAAACGCCAAAGTGGAGAAGAAGGTAGGTAAAAAGCAAAGAGCCTACATCTCTTGGGGAGGCGACTCCGGCGACGAATCTAGTGACGGAGAAGAAGAGAAGACCGCAAACTTATGTCTCATGGCAAATGAAGAAAAACAAAACGAGGTATGTTTGAAGGGATCAAGTGTACTTTGGTACCTTGATAGTGGATGCTCCAAACACATGACCGGGGATGCATCTAAATTCCTTCAACTAGAACCCAAGGAAGGAGGAAGCGTTATTTTCGGTGACAATAACAGAGGAAAAATTATCGGCATTGGCTTTGTCGGTAAGGACGAAACCTCCGCTATTAAAAATATCTTGTTAGTTAAAGGTTTAAAACATAATCTCTTGAGCATAAGTCAATTATGTGACAAGGGAAATCTTGTTTTATTTGATTCCGAAGAATGCTTGGTTATTCGTCGTCGTGATTTCAAAATTATTCTTCGTGGCATTAGAATAGATAATATCTATATGGTTGATCTAGAAAATTCTTCATCAAGTTTTGTAAATTGCTTATTGAGTAAAGTAGACGACATGTGGCTATGGCATCGTAGAGTAGCTCATATAAACATGAATCTTTTAAACAAACTAGTCTCACAAGATCTAGTAATTGGTCTTCCAAATATATTTCTGAAAAAGATTCTATTTGTGACTCATGCCAAAAAGGAAAACAAACAAAAGCTTATTTTAAATCAAAGAATATTGTTTCAACCAATAGACCTTTACAACTTCTTCACATGGATCTTTTGGACCATCTCGAGTTAAAAGTCTTGGTGGAAATTTATATGCTTTTGTAATTGTTGATGACTACTCTCGATTCACATGGACATTGTTTCTAGCTCATAAAAGTGATGCATTTCATGCTTTCAAAAGTTTTCTTAAACGTGTGCAAAATGAAAAGAGTACAACCGTCACTTCCATAAGAACTGATCATGGGGGAGAGTTCGATCATAATCTCTTCGCGGATTTTTGTGACGAACTCGGTATTGAACATACCTTTTCGGCTCCACGTACACCAAAACAAAATGGAGTGGTGGAACGGAAAAATCGTTGCCTCGAAGAGATGGCTAGAACCATGCTCGATGAGTCAAAGGTTTCCAAGAAATTTTGGGCGGATGCCGTGAGTACCGCTTGCTATGTTTTAAACAGAGCAGTCATTCAACCGATACTCATGAAAACCCCATATGAACTCGATAAGGGAAGAAAGCCTAATATCTCCCATCTTAGAGTTTTTGGTTGTAAATGTTTTATCCATAATAATGGAAAAGATAATTTGGGAAAGTTTGATGCAAAATCTGATGAAGGTATTTTTCTTGGTTACTCATCTCGTAGTAAAGCGTATAGAGTATTTAATAATCGTACTGAAACTGTCGAGGAGACCCCTCATATTGTATTTTGTGAAAGTGATGCTCGCTTGGCGAGAAAGAAATTTTGTGATGATCTTGCAGAATCTTTAAACAAGATGAATATTCAAGACAAGGAGCAAACGGAAAATTCAAAGGAGATTCAAGATGAACCCATGGAACAACCGCAAGAGGAGACACAATCACAAGAATCGATGATGCCTAAGGCTTGGAGGACGTCTAAAGACCATCCTCTCGACAAGGTAATTGGCGACATCGAGAAATGGGTAAGTACTCGAAACCTTCTCAAAGACACCATAAGTCATATGGCATTTGTTTCCCAAATTGAACCTACTACCATCTCTGAAGCAATTGGGGATGAGCATTGGACCTTTGCAATGCAAGAGGAGCTTAACCAATTTAAACGTAATGACGTTTGGGAATTGGTGCCAAGACCCGATAACCATACCATAATTGGTACGAAATGGGTTTTTTGGAATAAATTAGACGAAAATGGAATTATCACTAGAAACAAAGCAAGGTTAGTTGCAAAGGGTTATAATCAAGAAGAAGGCATTGATTATGAAAAAACATATGCACCCGTAGCACGTTTAGAAGCTATACGTTTATTACTTGCATTTTCTTCCTCAATGAATTTTAAATTGTATCAAATGGATGTCAAGAGTGCCTTCCTCAACGGATTTATTCAAGAGGAAGTGTATGTTGAACAACCCCCGGGGTTCGAAGACTCTAAATCTCCGGATTATTTCTTTAAGCTCAAGAAAGCACTCTATGGTCTGAAACAAGCTTCACGAGCTTGGTATGAATGCTTGAGCAAATTCCTATTAGAAAATGAATTCAATAGGGGGAAAGTCGATACTACACTTTTTATCAAGAGTAAAGACAATGACATTCTTTTAGTACAAATTTATGTTGATGACATTATTTTTGGTTCCACTAACGAGTCTCTATGCAAGGAATTCTCAAATTTACTGACTAGTGAATTTGAGATGTCAATGATGGGTGAGCTTACTTTCTTTTTGGGGTTGCAAGTGAAACAAATGAAAGAAGGCACTTTCATTTGTCAATCTAAGTATTGCAAAGAATTGCTAAATCGATTTGAAATGAGCAATGCTAAAGCAATGGGCACTCCAATGAGCACATCCGACCATCTTGACAAGGATGAAAAAGGTAAGGAAGTCGATACCAAAAAGTACCGAGGTATGATTGGCTCTCTTCTTTATTTAACTGCTAGTAGACCGGACATCATGTTTAGCGTTTTTTTATGCGCTCGATATCAATCATGTCCAAAGGAGTCTCACCTAACTGCGGTAAAACGGATAATGAAGTACCTTGTTGGAACGATAAATGTGGGACTTTGGTATCCCAAAGGTTCTTCATGCCAACTTGTTGGCTATTCCGATTCCGATTTTGCTGGATGCAGATTGGACCGCAAGAGCACTAGTGGCACTTACCATTTGCTCGGTAGCTCATTAGTTTCTTGGTTTAGCAAGAAACAAGCAAGTGTTGCGTTATCCACAACAGAGGCTGAATATATAGCCGCGGGGAGTTCTTGTGCACAAATCCTTTGGATGAAGCAACAACTCTCGGATTATGGTCTTAGTATTGACCACGTACCTCTTCGATGTGACAATACTATCGCCATAAGCTTGACGAAGAATCCTATTCTTCACTCAAGAATGAAACACATAGACATTAGGCACCATTTTATAAGAGATCACGTTCTCAAAGGTGATGTCGAAATTGAGTTCGTTGAAACTAAACTTCAATTAGCCGACATCTTCACCAAACCTTTAGATAAAGAGTCGTTCTTCCGTATTCGAAGTGAACTCGGAATTCTTGACTCTACGTTGATCTAATGCATACACTTAGGTTGCATTTATTTTTTGAATAATTACTGACTTGAGCGTCGGAGGCGCCTAATTTTCTTTTGCAGGTATCGCCCCAAAGACAGGGGGAATTCTTTAACACTGGTGTCATATAATCGATTATTTACTACGCATAATCGATTATTTCTAACAACTGAGTTGTGCAGGATTTTTGCAATCATATATAGTAATCGATTATCTGTATCGCTAATCGATTTTGTTAAAATTGCTTTACAAGTTTTTGACAATAATCGATTATTTACATTGGCAGAATCGATTCTCTTACTGTCTCTGTTGTCCATATAACACTGCCTTCATATAATCGATTATCCAAAATTCCATAATCGATTATCCAACAATCACTCGGGACATTATAACTCACTGCCTTAATATAACCGATTATTCAAAGTCCCATAATCGATTATCTCAGAATCACTTAACCATACAATACTTACTGCCTTCATATAATCGATTACCCCAATCGCATAATCGATTATCTGTCTTCTGACTAATTCAAATATTGTCCATAATCGATTATTCAGGTTTAATAATCGATTCTCAAACGGTCAGTATTCGAA
The DNA here is from genome assembly GCA_034376525.1 of Nicotiana benthamiana. Classification (NCBI taxonomy): domain Eukaryota; kingdom Viridiplantae; phylum Streptophyta; class Magnoliopsida; order Solanales; family Solanaceae; genus Nicotiana; species Nicotiana benthamiana. The sequence continues at coordinate 110,900,458 of CM067332.1, read as the reverse complement.
TTTTGTTGCCGTTTGGCTCCCGCAACACTCACATAATCAATTTTTTTTCTTTTGAGTACAATTCAAAATTCCTTAATAATCGATTATTTCGACTCCATAGTCGATCATGCAACGGTCAGTGTTCAAATGTTTTCCGTTTCTGACTGTTTGAAATCTCCAAAATTGCAGCCTTTTCCCATTCAATGCTTTTCTTTCCTCCATTCTATAAATAGGGTCTTCCACCTTCAGTATGTTCACCTCAACATCAATCTAAGCTTCAAAAAAAATTTCTTGAAAATCTCTCCAAAACTTCTTTAACAGCTCTCAATCTTTCATCAAAATGACGAGCAGGCACACCAAACGCTCTCGTTCCGGCAAAAATGTTGCTTCCTCTTCCGCCGCTCCTCCTCCCGTTTTTCCTTACAAAGACGGCTCTTATTTGCGGTCCGACACTGCACCCGAAGTAACTCGATTCACGGAAAAATTTGAAAATCGAGAAATCCTTCCTCCTCGCTTTTCGACTAATCAATATCTTGAATCTAGCGCCCCTGCGGCAACTGCAAACATACTTAGGCAAAGCCAACTACTTGGTTTTCTATATCTTAAATATCCTCACATTCATCCTCCCTTGATTCGCGCCTTCTATTCAAATCTTCAGGAGGACGCAGATGGTGATCTTGTTTCAAACATTAATGGAGTTCCAATTCTTTTAACCGCAGAAACCTTACAAATGATCACTCAACTTGCTCGAAATGGGAAAGACATTTCACTTTGCACTAGAGAAGCCGGAGCATTATTTGATGAACAACTTCTCTTAAACCAAATAGGGCTTGGAGCATTTGATTTTACTCTAGACAACCGTCGCCCAACCATTAGGGGCATGCTCCCGGAATATCGACTAATCTTCTATTTTATCACTCGAGTTCTCAAACCTCGCAAATTCAATCACACCACAATCTCCTATGAGGACGCAAAACTTATGCATGCCATTATCACCGGGGCTTGCATCAATTGGTGCAAGTTCGTCAAGATCCACATGCTTGATGCCATTGGGGACGATAAACCACTTCCTTATGCCTTTCTTTTAATGAATCTTCTTGAAGCCTCCGGTTTCAACACCACTGTTGGTCCTCTCAAAAAGGGCACCAAACATTGGGAAATTTCCGAATCTTCCTTTCCCAATGTCGGCGAACACGTGGCTCCTCCTCCTCCTCCAACTTCTCAAACGCGTCGCCCTCAAGCTCCAACTCTTCAAACCATTTCAGACCAACTTGCTTCATTGTCCACCTCCGTCAATCGTATTGATCAAAACGTCACTCGATTGACTTATGAGCTTCATGGATACTTTGATCATGTTCACTATCCTTATGCTGGACTTGTCCTTCATGAAGCAGTGCCAGATGATGAGGATGACAATGAATAATTTTTTCTTGCTTGTAGTTGATTAATTTTTTTTTTAAGTCTTATTATGTATTCCACTATTTTCTAATAAAATTTTTATTGCTTTTTGTTAATGTCAAATGGGGGAAGAATAAGGGCTATGCACACTAATAAACATTTGCAGGGGGAACTCATAAATTGAGGGGGAATACTTGTCTTGAACTGTCATTAATATGACTGTCATTAATATGCATATCCCGATATTGGTTTGCCATTATCAAAAAGGGGGAAATTGTTGAAACACGTTCTCAACCAAAACGTGTGTTGATCTGTGTAGGTTTTGATAAATGCCAAACCAACGAGCATGGAACGTTAACAGTCAAGCACAAGAGATACAAGAACAAGATCAAGTAAAGCAACGAAGTTATACTTTGGTCGTTTTATAGTGTGATCTTAATTCAACAACAGATTCAACTATTGGCTTCTCTCGTAAAATCATTTTCATCAAAACATGCATCTTTGAATTAAAACAAAATTATTTGCATTTTAGCCAAAATGATTTTTAAACATGTCTTTTAAATCTGGACATATATAATCGATTATATATGCTACATAATCGATTATATTAAGACCGCCAAAACTGGAATTTTCAAAAACAACAGAACAATCGATTATATACTTGTTTAACAATCGATTATATTGAGACAGTGCTTAAACTCAAATTTTCAAACTGCAAAGTAATCGATTATATGTTTTCCACAATCGATTACATTGAGACAGTGTATAAATAAAATTTTCAAAGAAGCAAAACAATCGATTATCCTTTTCAACTAATCGATTATGTTCAGACCGTTGCCAAAGTGTTGTTTTAAACTTTAAAAATAATCGATTATACACAGCTGATAATCGATTATGTTAGCACAGAATCTTAAACTGATTTTTGAACGTTAACGTACAATCGATTATGTTTCATAAACAATCGATTATTCTCCTTAAAATCAGGATATGATCTTTTGAAAGATTTGCATATAATCGATTATACAGTCTACATAATCGATTATTCTCCCTAAAATCACGAGACTGTTCTTTGAACGTTGGTCAAATAATCGATTATATAGACCATCTAATCGATTATATGAGCACAGAATCAGGAATTTTGTTTGACAATTATGCAACGGTCTGGGGCATTTTGAGGCCTATAAATACACCTCTAAATCACTTTTTTAAGTACAACAACTGAGCATTAACTTACAAAAGCTTACATACTCTTGCATCAATTATTTCATATTGAATTCATCACTTTTGAGAGCCAATTTCTTGAAGAAGTTGTTGTATTCTTGAGCTTATTAATTTGTACTCATATCTAATCTTTGAGAGAGCAATTGTATAAGTGAGTATTGAGTGTTTACACACTTGAAGGGAAATTCTATAATCCCTTGTTGTAAGAAGGAACATTTTATTCCTTTGTTTGAAGTCTTGAAGTGTGGTATCTTCGAGCAACATTTCTTGAGGCTTGTGTGACTCAAGTTCTCAGTTGTAACGGTTTGCTTAGCACCCGGAAGCTTAACGAGTTTAGTAGAACCTCGAGAGAGTCTCTCGGGAGATTGGACGTAACCACACTTGTGGCCAACCAGTATAAAATCAGTGCATCTCTTCCATACTCTTTTAATTCCGCAATTTGATTCAAGTTAATTTTTATTTATGCAGAATTTTGTATAAAACGCTATTCACCCCCCCCCCCCCCCCTACCGTTAAGCACTTATTCTAACACATTTATGGGGTGATCTTTTCATATGTGTCATTTATTGTCTCTACTCTTCCGTGTTGACTTGAATTGTGGTAAAACACTTGCACATGCATACATGTAAACAAATCACGCATGTCGTGACAAGTTGGTATTAGAGCTCTAGGTTCATATGATTCATGAATCACAAGCAAGTTTATTAGTTTTGTGCTGATCGGTACGGAGACATCTGTACTTATCTACGAGAGGCTATGTAACTGTTAGGAAAAATTACATTTCATTTTATTTCCTTGTCATGCGAGATTTTTATATCAAAATTTTAAGCTTCTGTCTTCTATTCTCTTACAGATGTTGAGGACACGTGCTACCCAAGATGATCAGGCATCTACGACCCCTATTACAACCATTAGAGGCTTGGGTCGGGGTACTGTCATACCCCAACCTCGGGAGGCGCGATCGGCACCTAATCGAGTGAACCCAACTCAACAAGCCTTATCAAACACTACTTAACTAGCTCAATATAATTAAGGAAGCCATGCATTCACTTATTTAGACAAGGAAAGGTAGTACATTCAACATTATTAGTTCATTTTATGTCACAACATTAAATCGTAGTTAAGCTTCCAAGATTCCATATTGTTATTATTTCGAAGAAAGCAAGAGTACAAGGTTACAACATGGTTCATTGACCTATCTAATACCCGTACATAAGCCACACAAATGTCCACGGAGCCTCTAAGGATGCAAAAGTTAGTAACAACATTGCCGACAACAAGTCCCGACTATACCTCAAAATGGATATCTATAACAAAAGGGTGTACAACATAACCCCTTGAAGGAGGAAGGGGCTCACCAAAATTTTGAGAAAACGATGCTCTACTACACACAATTGGTACTATCCGCTATGGAGCCTACATTCATTTAAAAATGTAGCATCCCCGGCAAAAGGGACAATAGTACCATGGAATAGTACTAGTATGTATAACTAAACACTATCCTTTTAGAAAGAACAACCATATAAAATTAAAGAGGAAATCGCAAATAAAACAAAGTATAAAATAAGCACTTTACCGACAATATAAGGAGGTTCACATGATTTTCACTTAGTTTCTATAATTTTAGATTGGAGCATCCCACACTGTTGTATCATTATCCACTTTCCCACTTCTTCTTTGAGCGAAGTCCGATCACGGTTTGATCGGCCTGAGCCTTCCCTTGAATACGTTGCCATTATTTCATTCACACTTTCTGGTTTCAATTATTAATATACTATCACTATGTGTATATATCATGGCGTCCGATCACGGAACAATAAGCTAAGCTGCCTCCCCGAGACATTACCATTTTCCATTATTCACCTCTCTCAAATATTTGGTTATACATGTATAAGTTTATCGACACTTGGATCAACAATTTTGACATTTCATAACTCCCGTTTCATGTTGTCCTATTTTCAACATCTACGTAGCAACTTAAAGTCACATGCATATACAAAAGCAATTTAAGTCACATCCATAGAAGGAAATTCGTCAAGTTTGGCATATTAGTTACAAAGTAACCTTGGCATGACAGTTAGGCATTTGGCACATAAATCATGTTCTCCATACATCGTCCATTTAAAAGATAGCACAATAATACATAACGAATTACCTACCACATACATTTTCACGACATCAATTCACTTAACATAAGAAGTACTCCATCAACTATGGTTCAGAATGTCAACATTTGCACGGTCACCATGGAAGCTCAATTCGTCAATAAAGCATTTCCCTAATACTTATGAAATTCAGGGGCTCATGGAAATTCAATCTATTGTACAAGAATTACAGTTTAATTAAGAATTAGAGACGAGATTAAGATTGTAGCTCATTTGAGAATATTTTCAAACGTAAAAGGTGCATCATGATCTTAGGCCACTTTTGAAAGAAATTTTCTCAATATTATACCCCAATCGTTGTCTTTTTAGTGCTTATCCTCCCCATACCCCATTATTTCTTCTGCATCCAAGATTATGTCATGCCCTAAAATTGAGGGATATGACTGGCACTCGACCGGGTAGCCCCGGTCAAGCGGAGCTGGGTGACTTTCCTATCCCACGTGTTACTCCATGTTTTCGTTACTCGTTAATCAAGTGAAATAGCCACTTATAATTTAAGCATAAACTTACAACTTGAATCCACTTCTACTTTTTATCATTACCAACATATGATACAAATACTTACAAAATTTACCAGCATGGATCACGATTACGAACCGTACAATTACTTACCCAAAATATATATGTACAGTACCCACATTGTGACTACGGAGCCTATAGGTATACAAAAGAGTGTTACAATACTCGACGGTAATAAGGCTCTAGCAATACCTTACATAAATACAAAAATAAGACTCCGGAAGAAAAGCGGCATGCGCCACGAGAGGAAATGGGCTCACCAATTAAGTTGACGCAAAGTGATGGAGTTCTACAGTCGGTGGACTGCAGTACCTACAGTGGAACCACCTACAATCATAACATGAATATAGCGCCCCCTGCAAAATGGATGTCAAAACATTTGAATTGTACTAGTATGTATGAATAAACATTACCCCAAGTTAAATCAATCAATACATAGATAACAAACGGTAATAGAATCAACAACCAAATGCACATGAAAGGAACAACCAAAGACAAAAGTTTCACTATCTCTCCTTTTTCCTTTCCTGCGTCCCTGTATTCACGACTTTCATATATTTTCATTTCAACAATGATAATGATCACATTCCCTCAAACAACACATCACAACAATCATCATTTCAAGGAACAAAAGTTTATATCAACAATTCATGTATTTAGGCCCAAGGTATAATAATTCTCACCAAATAGTAGTTCATATACAAGGCATTGCCACAATTGTTCAACTCATTCATAACATTTCACATCGATGCCCACAAATAATTACAAGCTTTGCACATAGGAAGAAAAAAACAAAATCACAAGTTTCAAAATCTCTCGTTTTCTCCTTTCAATATCATTTCTTACGAAAGAGTTCCATATATTTTCAATTAAATAGTGATTATGATCACTTTTCCACCCTTATTACTCCGACCACCATTATCACCTCGGCCACCCTTATCACCACAACTCACACCTCTTTATTTCGTGATGCCGCTCGCAATCTGATCCCACCGGACAATCATATTTCACACAACAACAACAACAACAACAATTCAAAAAGTGTTTCATAAATATCAATACAATTTCCATCATGTCCAACATCCGGATACAATTCAAGTTATAATGATAATTTCCCACAACAAGCCACATATGATATTACCGCAGTTGTTTCAATTACATCAATTACGACTTCTTTCCATCATTTGTTACATAGCTCTTTTCACACAAATACATTTACACACACTTGGATTGTTACCATTTACTTACTCTATCATATCAAGAAACTTAACCAATCAAGTCACATTAATCACAATAATTCACAATCACATATCACGGTGCTGTGGAAATCAACTAAGACAATTAGTACATAGATAACAAACTGTAATAGTATCAACAACCAAATGCACATGAAAGGTACAACCAAAGGCAAAACTTTCACTATCTCTCCTTTTTCCTTTCCTGCGTCCCCGTATTCACGAATTTCATATATTTTCATTTTAACGGTGATACTGATCACATTCCCTCAAACAACACATCACAGCAATCATCATTTCAAGGAACAAAAGTTTATATCGACAATTCATGTATTTAGGCCCAAGGCATAATAATTCTCACCAAACAGTAGTTCATATACAAGGCATTGCAACAATTGTTCAACTCATTCATAACATTTCACATCGATGCCCTCAAATAATTACAGGCTTTGCACATAGGAAGAAACAAACAAAATCACAAGTTTCACGATCTCTCCTTTTCTCCTTTCAATATCATTTCTTATGAAATAGTTTCATATATTTTCATTTCAATAGTGATTATGATAACATTTAAACCCTTATTACACCAACCACCCTTATCACCTCGGCCACCCTTATCACCACAACTCACACCTCATTATTTCCTGTTGCCGCTCGCAATCCGGTCCCACCGGACAATCATATTCACACAACAACAACAACAACAACAATTCACAAAGAGTTTCATAAATATCAATACCATTTCCATCATGTCCAACATCCGGATACAATTCAAGTTATAACGATAATTGTACAAGCCACATATGATATTACCGCAGTTGTTTCAATTACATCAGTTACGACTTCTTTCCATCATTTTATACATAGCTCTTTCCACACAAACACATTTACACACACTTGGATTGTTACCATTTACTTACTCTATCATATCAAGAAACTTAACCAACAACATTCAAGGCACATTAATCACAATAATTCACAATCACAAATCATGGTGGTGTGGAAATCAACTAAGACAATCAATACACATATTTTCATATAAGGTACACATATCGTATGCCCGCCACAACCAGGGGATTCTACAAGATTTAAAGATAGTCATACATACCTGAAAGAGCTTTTCGTTAAGTTTTTTCAATACACCAACACCTGTAGCAATAACAATCTACAAAAAGATAGCAAAGATTGATAAATAATTTGGAAGATTTTCCATGGTATAACTCCCTTAGAAATTTCATCAGGCACCTAACATGTGAAGTAGACTACAAGGTTTAGAAATGGAAATATCTTCTTCCTTCACATAAATCTTAACAAAAAATACCCAAATTAGTTATTTAGCCACACATACTACAACTTAGTCCCACATGCATGGCCTATTTCTAACCCTCACAACTTATTTGAACTCTTAACTTCTTGTGTGAATATTTTAGAAGTAGAACTTACGTGGATGGACGACAAAATATGGTTATCCTCCTTGATTCTTGAAGACTTGAGCAAGATCTAGATGATTTATGAAGTTAATCCCCTTTTCTCTCTCTCTAAAAAATAGTGGAAAATTACCCCAAATGAAGCCCCTGACCCTATTTATGAAAATGGGGTCGGGTTATAAAAATAGGAAAAATAATCCTCCGGAACAGGGTCTGCAATCGCATAATGTATTGCAGAACCACCATGCGAGCTGCACAATGAATCACAGAATTAGTGCCAAAAACTTGGCTACACTAGCCCAGTCTGCGACCATGTTTGTGATCATATATAAAAAATGGGGACAGCATTGTGATTCTGAGATCGCAAATTCAGTACAGGATTACGTTTTTCTAGACTTCACTAATTTGACAATAACTTTGCGTAGCAATGTCCAAATGATGAAATTTTTGAAGTGTTGAAAACTAGACTCGAAGATATTTAATTTTATAGGTTATTGATCACATAATACCTTACATTGTTAGATATGATCGTTCAAACTGTGTACTAGTGCAAACTCATTTGGAATTTTAACCTATTACGAACTTTTTCCCGTTTGGCTTAGACTTAGGCTTACCGTTGGACCTCACATTAGTTATTATATGACTCAATACATGTATTAGCCACATCCAATTCATTTATATCTTATTTAATGCACATAAAATATTATAATTAGTCTACCAGAAACCCCAAATTCCTTATAGCTTAGCAAAATTTTCCAGGGCCTTATAGATTACGAACCCTTATACCTATGTACCCATTTGCTAATTGCCTACTTGAATAGAATTTTTGACTTCATTGATGAGGGTACAATTCTTAGCTCTTAAGATGCAGACCTAGTTGCTTCAATTTACAATCTTCAAGGATTTGGGCCAAGGATTGAGAGAGGACTTGATGAAAATTATTCCCTTTCCCTTAATAACTCCCATTCTCACTCTATATGTCGTGAAATAACAAGAAAATGGTCTAATGGGGTATTAATTATAGGATGGGGTTGGGATGTAAAAATTAGAAAATAGGAGCCCCAAGCCAGATCTGCGATCACAAAGTTGACATGTGGCTTGCAGAATGGACCGCAAAAAATGCTCCCTAAAACCTGAACACACTGTCTGGGTATGCGGTAGAAATGCAGTTCGTATACCCGTTCTGCAGTTGCATAATGCACCTCATAACTGCCCCTTACAATATTCCAAGTGAATTATGGGAAGACTATGGGTCTTCATATCAGTTATTGATCGTATAATTAACTTCATAGTTGATCTCAAATTTTACCAACACACTGACTCATTTTCCAATTACTATGCTTTCCGCATACCTGATATGTGATCAGATTCTAGACTGCAGAATCAGACTTTTCTAGAAAATAATATTTATGACTCTTTAGTGCAGAAATCAATCTAAAGGGTCCGAACCGCGGTGAGGAAGCATTTTTATGAAATTCTAACACATGATCCTAACTTAGCACCACAAGATTAGAGTTTTTGAGGGGTAGAGATTAAACACGCGCACGCGGTGCATCCAGAGCGCCTATGCAAGCTGCCACTGAGGTACCACCAGTAGTTCCAACCCGAGCTCAAACACCCGGTACTTCTATTGCTACGACCACGTCAACACATTAGGAGACTCTGGCATATTTTATGAGCATGTACATAATTTTGGCTTCAGTAAGGTTGCTTCCCCTTCCAGCAGTCACATCCCAGGGTCATGGAGGAGTACAGACCCCCCCGCCCGCAATCTTGAGCAGCGAGTGCATATGGAGCAGGTTTTAAAGATTTTTTTGGTACAACCGATAGTTCTAGATCAGCCCGAGGATAGGGCAGTGACTTCCGAAGATGAGCAGCAGAGGTTGTAGATGTTCAAGATGTATAAGCCTCATTTTTAATGGTTTATCATTAGATGATGCTCTGGGATTTTTGGATGACTGCTACCATATTCTTTGTACCATGGGTATCTCTTCGAGTGGGGTTTCTTTAACTACCTTCCATCTTCGAGGTGCTACCTATGAGTGATTGTGTACTTATGAGTTAAATAGCCCGAATAAGGCAGCCTCACTAACTTGGACTCATTTTTTAGATTTGTTCCTGAGAGAGTATGTTCCTCATAAACTAAAAGATTCACGACATGCAGAGTTTCAGCATTTGTGCCATGGTGCTCTTACTTTTTCAGAGTATGATGTCCGTTACATTAGTTTGGCTAGGCATGCACCAGCCTTGGTTTCTTCTATTCGCGATAGGGTTCGCTGGTTTATTGATTGGCTTATTCCCGGCATCAGGTCTAGCATAGTGCGTGAATTGGAGATGGATATTTCCTATTAGTAAGCGGTGAGCATTGCTAGGAGGATTAAGGGTATGCATGCTGGAGAGAGAGTAGAGAGGGAGGCCAAGAGGTCTTGAGAGTCGGGCCATTATTTTGGTGCCCGTGTCCTAGCTGTTGCTTATCATGGTAGGGGATATATAAGTCACCCTATTCATTCAGCTCTTCCAGTAGCCAGTAGTTCTCTAGGTCCTCCTAGGACTTCCTACTCGTAATGCGGGTGGTGCCTCCAATTCTATAATCACAGGTATTGTCATTGTTTATCATAAAGATGCATCGGTTCAATTCGATACACGGTCCACTTACTCTTATGTATCTTCTTATTTTGCTATACATTTGGGTGTACCTTGAGATTCTGTGAGTTCCCCTATTTATGTTTTTACTCATGTGGGAGATTCTCTACTTGTAGACCGCATTTATTGGTCGTATTTGGATACTCTTCGTGGTTTTGAGACTAGAGCCGATTTATTGTTACTCAGCATTCGTGATTTTGAAATTATCTTGGGCATGAATTGCTTGTCACCCCATTATGCTATTCTTGACTATCACGCCAAAACTATGATATTGGCTATGCCCACATATTGAGTGGAGGTGTACTTTAGATAACACTCCCAGTAGAGTTATTTCTTTTCTTAAAGCTAAGCGTATGGTTGAGAAGGGGCATGACACGTATTTATCTTATCTAAGAGATGTCAGTATTGATATCCTTTCAAGTAGTACGAGATTTTCCCAATGTGTTTCCAGCTGACCTTCCAAGCATGCCGCCTTATAGAGATATTTTTTTGGCATTGATTTGTTGCTGAACACTTAGCCCATTTCTATCCCCTCGTATCGTATAGCTCCTCCTGAGTTGAAGAAGTTGAAGGATTCATTATAGGTATTGCTTGATAAGGGTTATATTCAACCAAATGTATCGCCTTGGGGTGCTTCTGTCATGTTTGTTAAGAAAAAGAATGGCTCTATGTGTATGTGTATTAATTATCACCAGTTGAACAGGGTTATTGTGAAGAAACATTATCCTTTGCCTCGTATGATGATCTTTTTGTCCAGCTTCAGGGTGGACAAGATTTTACTAAGTTTGACTTGCGCTCAGGTTACCATCACTTGATTATTCTGGAGCAAGATATCCCGAAGACTATTTTCAGGACTCTGTATGGTCTTTACGAGTTTCTTGATATTTCATTTGGGCTGCGAATGCCCCATCAGCCTTTGTGTATTTCACAGTGTGTTTCAGCTGTATCTTGTCTCATTCGTCATTATCTTTATTGATGATATTTGGGTGTATTCCCGGAGCCGAGAAGATCATGAGCACCACATGAGGTCTATGGTTCCGACTCTGAGAGAGAAGAAGTTATATGCTAAGTTCTCGAAATATGAGTTTTGGATGGATTCAATGGCATTTTTGGGCCACGTGGTACCGCGTTAGGGTATTCAGGTGGATCCAAAAAAGATAGAGGCAGTGCAGAGTTGGCCCAGACAATCCTCAGCTACAGAGATCCACAACTTTTGCAATTTACCTAGTTATATAGATTAGGTTCCATCATGATGGTTAACGGAGGGAGAATCGGGGTCGTGACATAGAGATTGTTGGACAGATAGAGAGGATTTATTATCTAGTGGAGAGACTGCATGGAAGAAGTCTCCTCGTTATATATGTTTTTCCGACGGTGCCTCCTCTGTAGTTAGGGGTTCATTTAGTACAGTCTATCCTCCCGAGACTATTTCGTGCTTCTGGTTGGACAAGTGCTTTGGACAGTCATGGTTCCTATGGGTATCATCTAGTATTCATCACACATTCACTTTTATTAGTGCACCATTGGTATAGAGTTACTATTGTGGTTATTCGGGTCATCATGGATTGTCTCAAACTCAGTAGTTACGCCATTTGTGGGGTTGCTTTGAATGCATTGATGCAGTCATATTAGGAAATACTGCCCTAGATATAGGAGAAATATACCACAACTTGGTACTCGTGCCATAATTTTGTCACAGGTTACACTACCACCTATTCAGTCAGCTAGAAGCGGGATCAAGTAGCCCGAAGTGGTAGTTTGGCCATTAGAGGTAGAGAATAACCAAGGAGATGCCGTCTGAGAGGTTGAGGTCAGATTGATAGTACTCATCTATGTTGCTATGCATTTCTAGCTAGGCCTGAGCTATGTCATAAAAGGTATTGTTCCCATTTCTGTAGAGATGCCTCAATTTTATTTGATCCAAATTCCACTTATTTGTATGTGTCATCCTATTTTACTTGTTATTTAGACATGTCTCGTAATTCCTTAATTGCCCCTATTTATATGTATACGCCTGTGGGAAATTCTATTGTGGTAGATCATGTTTATCGCTCGTGTGTGGTCTCTATAAAGAGTAATGAGACTAGGGAATACCTTCTGTTATTCTGTATAGTAGAATTTAACGTAATTTTCGGTATAGATTTGTTGTTTATATATTAAACTATTCTAGATTTTCACGCTAACACCATGACAATGGCGATGCCGGGAATGCTGAGATTGGAGCGGATAGGTTCTTTGGGTTATGCATCTATCAAGATGGTGTCTTCTCTGAAGTCACATCAGATGGTTGAGAAGGGGTTTTGGGGTACTTCGACGTTGTGAGGGATATTAGTGTTGCTACTCTTACTGTTAAGTTAGTTACGGAAGTAAGAGACGTTCCAGATGTTTTATAGCAGACCTACCGGGCATGCCGACCGATAGGGTCATTGATCTTATGAGGCTAGATGTTTCACAACCTAGTTGGATACTTGCTGGTAATGTTGCTCAGTCATCGTTACGATTGATGATGATGGTTTTCTACGGCTTCAAGACCGGATTTGTGGCACAAATATTGACGGGTTGAGAGATTTTATCCTTTAGGAGGCCCACAGTTCGCTTCATTCCATTAACCTAGGTTTCACGAAGATGTACCGTGGATATAACTATTGTTGGAGGAGAATGGAGAAAGATATTATTGCTTATATCTCTCGTTGTTTAAATTGTCACCAGGTGAAGTACGAGCATCAGAAACCGGGTGGATTGATTCAGAGATTAGAAATAACGAAATGGAAATGAGAGCACATCACTATGGATTTTGGGGTAGATGTCGACGACCAATTTTGACCCTTCCTTTTAAAATTAATTTATTTATACTTAATAATTTGCAATGAATTATTAAAAGTATTTTCTGTATATACCTTTTTTGTATAAAAGAATTAAGCATTAAGTGTTATCAGATTAATAAGTTAGTATTATAATTACCCAATATATCATGATTATTGTTTTAAGATTGTTTAAATAACTTTATACACATCACATTGGCATTAAGATTAATTTAATTTATTATTCCTTAATTTATAGTTAATTAGATTGTAATAATAATTAAATATTAGTGTCAAAATTTAGAAGACAAGGTATTTTACAAATAATTAGTTCAATAATTAGTAATGTATTTGATAATTATAATTTTTATTCAATTTTATAAAAAATAATTAGGATTATTTAATTTTCAAAAGGGTTAAAAGATAAAGAGCTACAATTGCAAGTGCTTAATTAAACGTAAGGTGGCTATCATTTAAATCTATCTTATCCCAATGACCAAGCCCAATCCATAATTAACCCAATCCAAACACAACTTTCCCTTCCAACTGGGAAATCCATGACCTCTTCTCTGATCCAATGAAATCACGCCACTATCATGCCCCGAACCAAGGGGACGAGATTGGCACATGGTGCCTAACCTATCCTTGTGTACAACCTTGTGACTAAGGGACTCTAAACGTGTGATGTCATACTTTGGCCATGGCCGCATTGAGAGACACCTGTTAATGCTAACAAAATATTAATATAAAGCTGGGCCGACAAGGCCTTCATAACTACTACAGCTGGCAAACCAAAAAAATATACATAAAAGGCTTACCAACCAAACATACTGCACTAAATGGAAGGATATGTAAACAAGACTCTACTGGGGAATATATTGTGATCGGAACAGCTCCCTGACCTACTCATAACATATATACATATATCCATAAGATGTACATAAAGCGCTAAATCTAGAAACTACGAAAGGCATGGATCTTATCAATCAAGCTTAACTCGGGCAACACTTAATGAGGAGGTCTACCAGTCTATCTGTCTAAACCTGCTAGCATGAAATATACCTCCCCCCAAAAACGGATGTCCGTACGAAATACCGAGTTTGGAAGGCAATATACTGAAAGCTTAAACTGATAATATAATAAGTGAAAGCAATTGGAAGTTAAAGACAATCTAAAGATGCTTACATTCTGATATTGACACAACTCTTTCAATATAGTAAGTAAAATAGTTTTTCGGCCATATAAAGCTTTTTATATAAATAAATGCTCTACCATAGTAGGCTTTCTCATAAGCACTCGGCCATACTAGTCTTTGATTCACCACCTAATGATTTAAGTGCATTAGGATTCTAAGAAGGGTTTTGTTGGATAACCAAAGATTGGGCAAGGGCTTAAAATTATTTCAAGGGGAAGGTGTTAGGCACCCCTTAGAATCCACTAGTGTGGTTCCCGACCAAGATATTGTTGTGACTTTAATGCAAATAACACATAAGCCAGCAAGAGTTTCACATAAGAGGTATTTTCGTGTAATGGCCACAAATAAAATCAGAAGGAGCTGAAGATAGTTAATTTTTCTTTCTTAGAAGAAATGGTTTTAAAATATTTACAAGAATTAAAGAACAAAGGGGAGATGTCCTAGGTTTATCAATAATATGGATAATATAAATGCAATACCCAGTAATCACTCCTCAGAAAGGGGCTACACGTTGTATTAATGCACCGATCATCATATCCATATCTATCCCCCCCCCCCCCCCCCCCCCCCGTTTAAGGTATTAAAGCATGACATGGTCTCGTTTTCTTATTGCATGCTATTACCCGCCCCGATCCTATAAACCCCGGAGGTGCTTGGGACTACTATTACTACAACTGGGAGGAATGGTTTGGCTTATTTTTGGTTTCAATTGTAAAAATACTAAGGCGACACGTAAGAACACATATGACAAGTTTGAGGGAAGCATATAAACAAACGAAAGGCTCAAACATACCTCAGTTAAAAAAGAGAAAGCACATTGTTTAGCATGTCTTGCATGTATTGTTTAGGGTCTGATTTAGTACTGGACATGGAAGAACTTAAAGGTTGAGGCTAATTGATGTACGATATAGTTCAAATAAGAAGCCTTAATCAGGCCTGCATGCTGGTTGTAGTGAACAAAATCTAATTCAGCTTAGACGTTTATCTTAGGCTTGCCTAAGTATTGGATAAAGCTCCTATTGGCATGATATCTGCTGTTTTTAGAAACGATTAAGTATACTGATTTCAGAAAAGGTTATTAGTTAATCCAGAAAGGTGAGTTTGTCAAAGATCAAAAGTTCCGCATACGTTAGACATTATTGTTACTAGTTTTTGACTTATTAGCGAGTGAAATGTTTCAGACTTTGTTATTAACTCCTATAGGCATGCTTTCTAGGCGTTATTAATTTTAATCAATCGTACAGACATGGAAGGAGTGAAAATATCCTATAGGATTGGCATCTAAATTAAGTTAGTTATTTAAGCCCTATAAACAGGTTCGTCTAGTGACAAATACATATGCAAGAGTTGGATTTCCAGTTGATTATGAACTTGGTATCTATATGAGAGATGCAAAATTTTCTTATAAACATGGTATGGATATGTGATAATGCAGAAACCTATAGGCAGGATATCAATATGGATGCAGAAGTGTAGAAAACTGTAGGCAAGGATATCTATATAAACGCAGAAGTGCAAAAAACTATAGTCATGATATCTATATGAATGCAGAAGTGCAGAAACAAAAAGCAAGATATCAATATGTATGCACAACTGCAAAAACTATAGGCAGTATATCTATGTGATATACATAAAGAATAAGTTTCTATTAACTAGATATATATGTGATTTGCAGAAATAAGAAATTCCCTATGAATAGGATATCTATCTGTTATGTAGAAATAAGAAATTCCCTATGAACAAGATCTCTAATTTTTTATACATGCATGATTACCCCTCCCTTTTCTCTAGCCACCCCAAAGGTTTTACTATGAGTTATTATATTCCAAAGAAAGGAAAATACACCAGAAATTGAAAATTACAACCAAGGAGAGCCTGATTCACACTTCCTGTATAATTTATGAAGTAAACCAACTCTAAAGATCATGTTTCAGAGCCTTTCTCTCATTTGGATGTGTCAGAGTTCCCTAAGAGTTTCATATGGACTTCGGGTAGTGCTCACACCCAAATGTACTACAGGGTTAAGACATACTGTAGTGTGTAGGGGCCAACCTGTTGGACAATACGCTTTACGCTAGAAGGGGGGGTGAATAGCGTTTTAAAAATATTAAGCGTTTTAGTGCGGAATTTAAAAACTTTGCAGAAATTAAAACAAGTGCAGTAGAATAAACTTACACAATGATGTATCCTGGTTGGCCACAAACGTGGTTAGTCCAGTCCCCGAGAGACTCTCTCGAGATTTCCACTAAACTTGTCAAGCTTGCGGGTGCTTAACAAACCGTTACAGCCGAGGACACAAGCCTCACCTAGGTGCTCGGGGATCACAATCCCAAAGACTTCAATTGCTCGGGGATACCAATCCCAAAGACTTCAATTGCTCGGGGATAACAATCCCAAAGACTTCAACTGCTCGGGGATAACAATCCCAAAGACTTCAACTGCTCGGGGATAACAATCCCAAAGACTTCAACTGCTCGGGGATAACAATCCCAAAGACTTCAACTGCTCGGGGATAACAATCCCAAAGACTTCAACTGCTCGGGGATAACAATCCCAAAGACTTCAACTGCTCGGGGATAACAATCCCAAAGACTTCAACCGAGGAATCACAAGTTCCTCAACAAACGAGAATCGCAATTCTCTTACAAACACAAAACACACTCACTTTACAACGCACTCCTTAATGAGTAGATATGAGTAGAAATAGTACGCTCAAGATCACAACAACTTAGCTCAATAGAATGGCTCTTCAAAAAGCTTTATGGATGAATGGAAAATGATGATCAATGTAAGAAAGCTTTTAGCAATGAAAATACTCAAAGTGTATATGTTGTTGTTGTGAAAACACTGAGTTGAAGCTGTATTTATAGGTGAAAAACTCAGTCTTACCGTTGTCTAATTGCCAATTAAGGATTGCTGAAATTACTCAGTGCCAATCGATTGTCAAGACTAAACAATCGATTGTTTGCCTATCAGATTAAAAATTCAATCCCAGATTTTACGTCAACAATCGATTACTTCAAATCAATAATCGATTATTTATAACGTTAAGAAATCCTTTCCAATTTTTGGCATAAAACATCGATTGTCCGGAAATCAACAATCGATTATTTTAACAACATTCAGAAAATCTTTTCCAGATTTTAAGCAAAACATCGATTGTTAAATATCAACAATCGATTACCTGAAGGTAATTGAAAATATATGACAACGGTCAGCTTCAACAATCAATTATCAAATGGAATAATCGATTATTAATTAATTTCAAAACTCTCTGTCTCATATATAATCGATTATCAAAAGCCACAATCGATTATCATCTTATTTAAAATCACTGGGAGACATTTTTCTCATTCTAATCGATTACCATTAGTTCATAATCGATTTTTATGAGTTTTGAAAACTTTGCCTCAGTTAACAATCGATTATCATAAGTACACAATCGATTGTTATGCAGTTTGCAAAAACCTGATGTTAACTGACTTACTCACAATCGATTATCATTAATTCACAATCGATTGTCATGCAGTCTTGGCTTAGAGATACTCGATTATCATAAATACATAATCGATTATCTTAGCCCAGATTTTTGAGGCATGCTTGGAAAACATTTTAACAAATGTAAATATGCATAGTTTAAAATCATTTGACACTTAATTTAAATATGCATGATTTTGGAAAAATAATTTTAGTGGAGAAGCCATGTTATGAGCCAAATTGAGGAATCAAGATCACAATTAATATTGACTCAATTATAACATTTCTAAACTTTGTCTTGAGCTTCTTGTAATGCATCCATTTTGTGCTTGTCCTTGAGTACTGCTATATATCGCTTTTTGCTTTGTTTGACATTCATCAAAACCTACAAAAGAACACACGTTTAGTATATTGCATTTGAAACGTGTTTCCAACAATTTCCCCCTTTTTGATAATGGCAAACATAAGCGGGACATATGCAATAATTATTTTGATAATCCAAGACAAGTGTAAAGTATGCAATTTGATGTTCCCCCTCAATTCATGTTCCCCCTCACTTTAAGCATGAATGAAGTTGAGAGTGATATAGCATACTTCTTGATATCCCGTTTCTTCCCCCTTTTGCCATTAGCAAAAATATATACAAGAGAAGAATAAAGAAAATATGAAATAAACAAAAGTTTATTTATTGGAAAATAACATTACATGGGTGGAGCCAAACACAATAAAACGAACAACAACTAACCAACCAAGGAAAAACAAATCAAAAACAACAATTTCACATCATCAAAAACAACAATTTCATCATTCATCACCCCCATCCCCTTCATCATCATTGGGAGGCGCTTGATATGGCACCACCTGAGCATAGGCATAATGCACGTGATCTAAGTAACCATGGACCTCACGGGTTAATTGAGTAATTTGGTCAGAGATAGTCCGGAGGGTAGGCTCCTGAGGAGGATGAGCACGACGGGCTTGTCGATTTTGAAAAGGATGTGCTAGGGTTTTTCAAAGATAACAAGATAATTTGATGCTTGGGAGGCTTGAGTGAGTATACAAGAGCATATGTGCAGCCTATATATAGAGAAGGAATGAATCTTACACTTATTTGAAAAGATTTGAAGAGATTTGAAGAGCTTTGAAGTCTGAAACGGTAAAAATAAATTCACTGACCGTTCAATAATCGATTGTTTGAATAGAATAATTGATTGTCATTAATGAAAATGATCTGACACATCGATTATACGCCAGAACGGAAAAAAAATTTGAAAAAGATAGTCGATTGTCAAACTTGGTAATCGATTGTTTTTCATATTTATGACCTGACAGGAATCGATTGTAGAGCCAAAACGGTAACATAAGTTTAAAACAGATAATCGATTGTCAATATATAGTAATCGATTATTTCACTCACAGAGAGTTTGGATTTTGGCAAATAATCGATTGGCAGAACAAATAATCGATTGTTTGGAAGGGGGATGCTAAAATGATGAGACTTAATTCTATCAAGCAATGTAAACATTCAACAAGATTTCATGACAAAAAAAATTGAATCAACAAATGATCGATTATTGATACTGATAATCGATTTTAAGCATAAATAATCGATTATGATCGATTTTTCTTGTATCAAGACAATTTATACTTTCCTCTTACCTTTTGGGGGATACCTGCAAAATAGAATTAAACATCTCCGACGCTCAAGTCAGTAATCTATAAATGAAATAATAACTTTGAAACTAGTGTAGTCGGGTGAAAAACGTGAACTCTTAAGAATTTTGTCCTAGGATGTTCTTAAGAGGGTTTAGGGTACTTACCTTCCCTTCGACTTTGCCAATTACCTGATTTTGAACGTCCTCCGTTCATTTTGGTCTTTTGGCTCATTCTTCAATTTAAGAAGCTTCTTCCACAATTTTGCCTTTGTCTTCCTTGTATTTTGTCTTTTAAATTTTTCGAAAATACTTCCGATTTTGAAAAAAATGCCTAAATCGACTTTTCCGTCTCTTCCTCCTTCTTTGTGCTTTAATTGAAGGAATTTTGAATTCGTCTCCCGTCAAGTGTTTGGAGCATCCACTACACTTGATTCCTTCAAGCACACCTGCAAAACAAATCAATGCTCTTTTGGTACCCATACCATTTTGGGTCCTTGGGGGTTAGGCAAATAACGACCATAATAATATGAGGAATCTCTATGCTTTGTAAAACACATAGGTGCAATATGACCTATACGATTGCAGTAATGACATATTACGTTCGGGTTGTGTTGATTCCTAGGTTGAGCCAACAAAGTTCTAGGCGAATGAAAATGATTAACACTAGACATATTGTTCCCATTTCTAGTATAATATCTAGATGGTCTAAAGTCATTAGTGCTAGACTTGTTGAAGGACCTAGTGTCATGTCTAGGTGGTCTAAGCTCGTTCCTAGAGTTATTTCTTGGTTGCCGAAAATTACTATTTGTAGGCTTGTTTGCAAGAATCCTAGATTCGGATCTAGGTTGTCTAAAGATATTAGTTCTACCCTTATTTTCATACATTCTAGCATAATGTCTAGGTGGTCTAAAAGAATTTGTTCTAGGCTTGTTTAATACCTTAGAGTTATTTCTAGGTGGAGTAGTGAAGTTTTTGTTTTTATGCCGTTGATTTTTCTTAGGCGTTTCTTTTTCAACAACTTTAGGAACTTCTTTACTACGTGTTTCTAATGTTTTCCTAAGTTCTGTGTTTTCTAGTTTTAAGGACTCACAAGCAGTACAAGTAGAGCATTTATCAACACAAGAGGCTTCATGCATAGTCTTGATGACTTGTCTAAGTTCTATACTATCATTTAACAAAAATTGATTTTCATTTGCAAGATTCTCGTTATCACGAGACAGATTTTCAACACCTTTTTGAGCTAAAGAAAGACGTTCTTCAAAGTTCTTGTCTTTTAAAAAGAGTTGTTTTTGAAAATCCTCTTCTTGTAAAGAAAGAGTTCTTTGTAAATCTTTAATAGTCTTAGAAGCATTTACCAACTCATCATGCAGTTTGTTATAAGCAATTCGCATATCGTTAGATGTACTTACCTCGTCTTTTTCGTCTGCCATGAGGCACTGACCAGTTGATTCATCGTTTGTGCTGACCGCTTTTTGAGGCGTGTTTTCGTGCAATTCCTCAAGTTTGTCCCACATTTCCTTAGCAGTTTTATAGTGGGAGATTTTTCGCCAAAGTTCCTGGTTCAAGGCGTTATGTAATATATTCATAGCTTTAGTGTTGTATTCACTTACCTTATCTTTCCCAACTTTTGTCGTCAGTTGATCACTGTGTTTAATAGCTTGCCATAGATACAAATCGTTTGCCATTGTAAAAACTTGCATCCGATATTTCCAGACTGAGTAGTCGTTTTCGTCTAATATTGGAGGCGACATGCTGCATTCTCCTTCACCTATTCCTGCAAAGAAATTTAGAGTAGAAGCCATGGATGGTTCTCTCAAACGGTTAAGTTTTTCAGAGAGTATGGCTCTGATACCAATTGTTGGACAATACGCTTTACGCTAGAAGGGGGGGTGAATAGCGTTTTAAAAATATTAAGCGTTTTAGTGCGGAATTTAAAAACTTTGCAGAAATTAAAACAAGTGCAGTAGAATAAACTTACACAATGATGTATCCTGGTTGGCCACAAACGTGGTTAGTCCAGTCCCCGAGAGACTCTCTCGAGATTTCCACTAAACTTGTCAAGCTTGCGGGTGCTTAACAAACCGTTACAGCTGAGGACACAAGCCTCACCTAGGTGCTCGGGGATCACAATCCCAAAGACTTCAATTGCTCGGGGATACCAATCCCAAAGACTTCAATTGCTCGGGGATAACAATCCCAAAGACTTCAACTGCTCGGGGATAACAATCCCAAAGACTTCAACTGCTCGGGGATAACAATCCCAAAGACTTCAACTGCTCGGGGATAACAATCCCAAAGACTTCAACTGCTCGGGGATAACAATCCCAAAGACTTCAACTGCTCGGGGATAACAATCCCAAAGACTTCAACTGCTCGGGGATAACAATCCCAAAGACTTCAACCGAGGAATCACAAGTTCCTCAACAAACGAGAATCGCAATTCTCTTACAAACACAAAACACACTCACTTTACAACGCACTCCTTAATGAGTAGATATGAGTAGAAATAGTACGCTCAAGATCACAACAACTTAGCTCAATAGAATGGCTCTTCAAAAAGCTTTATGGATGAATGGAAAATGATGATCAATGTAAGAAAGCTTTTAGCAATGAAAATACTCAAAGTGTATATGTTGTTGTTGTGAAAACACTGAGTTGAAGCTGTATTTATAGGTGAAAAACTCAGTCTTACCGTTGTCTAATTGCCAATTAAGGATTGCTGAAATTACTCAGTGCCAATCGATTGTCAAGACTAAACAATCGATTGTTTGCCTATCAGATTAAAAATTCAATCCCAGATTTTACGTCAACAATCGATTACTTCAAATCAATAATCGATTATTTATAACGTTAAGAAATCCTTTCCAATTTTTGGCATAAAACATCGATTGTCCGGAAATCAACAATCGATTATTTTAACAACGTTCAGAAAATCTTTTCCAGATTTTAAGCAAAACATCGATTGTTAAATATCAACAATCGATTACCTGAAGGTAATTGAAAATATATGACAACGGTCAGCTTCAACAATCAATTATCAAATGGAATAATCGATTATTAATTAATTTCAAAACTCTCTGTCTCATATATAATCGATTATCAAAAGCCACAATCGATTATCATCTTATTTAAAATCACTGGGAGACATTTTTCTCATTCTAATCGATTACCATTAGTTCATAATCGATTTTTATGAGTTTTGAAAACTTTGCCTCAGTTAACAATCGATTATCATAAGTACACAATCGATTGTTATGCAGTTTGCAAAAACCTGATGTTAACTGACTTACTCACAATCGATTATCATTAATTCACAATCGATTGTCATGCAGTCTTGGCTTAGAGATACTCGATTATCATAAATACATAATCGATTATCTTAGCCCAGATTTTTGAGGCATGCTTGGAAAACATTTTAACAAATGTAAATATGCATAGTTTAAAATCATTTGACACTTAATTTAAATATGCATGATTTTGGAAAAATAATTTTAGTGGAGAAGCCATGTTATGAGCCAAGTTGAGGAATCAAGATCACAATTAATATTGACTAAATTATAACATTTCTAAACTTTGTCTTGAGCTTCTTGTAATGCATCCATTTTGTGCTTGTCCTTGAGTACTGCTATATATCGCTTTTTGCTTTGTTTGACATTCATCAAAACCTACAAAAGAACACACGTTTAGTATATTGCATTTGAAACGTGTTTCCAACACAACCCTCAAGTGTCCAAGTTTAGAGGGAACTCAAGGTCCCAAGGAAAGGCTCACAGGAAGGGGGCAAAACATAGAGACTACGAGATAGTGTAAGTGCAGAGTTCTGAAAAGAGGAAAGGGGAAAGGAAACGATACACATAGATACATATAGGGGAATAGGAAATAGGAAAGTGGTAAAGAGGCAAGGACAGGCTAGTGGGCATACCCAGCAATGGAAAATGCTGGCACACCTCACAAGCCTGTTATAACTCATTGTTTAAGAGTTTAGGATCCTCTAAGGGATAAAGTCCAAACCATGGAAAATAACTTTAAATATTGCCATTTATTAAACTATAAACCAAAGTACATTAAGGGAAATAGGGAGAAGGTATTCACAGCGGAAACAAGCCAAAAGAAATTAACATAGTAATTAAATATTTAACTCTGCAGCAGTAGAAAGTAGATATACATACAGAAAGCTATAAGTAAACATGGAGATGCTGAAGCTTAAATTAGGATATCCCAGTTTTAAAGAAAACAAGTAGAAAAAGTAGTTTTCTTGTAAAAGCCAAAGTGCAAATAGGAAGGTAGAATACTATGAGTGTGAGTTCAGAAGAGATTGTGAAGTTGTGAAGTTTGAAGTGTGTGATTGTTAGAAAAATCATGTGCCTTTTATAGTGTTGGTGGGAGGAAAAAGTAAGGTAAGAAATAATTAAAGAACTGATTGTCAATCAATCATATAAGGTTTCCCTTAATTAAGGAATTCAGATTCAAATAGGTATAAGCCAAATAAGGAAAGAAATTAATGAACCCTTTGTGTAAAGCATGCGATTGAGGGAAAATACATATAGGTTATTTAAAGATAGGGCTTTGACAGTACAAGATTTGGTAAAATAAGGCAAGGGAATCAATTAACAGCCAGGAAATCAGAGGTCAAAGATTTGATATGAATGAACCAAGTCAGAAAGGTGGAAAAGATTTTAACTTAAAGAAAATCAGCAAACAATCAGCTAGACCTATTTATAAGGAATTCTGAATCAATCAGAAGTTTGAATATCCTTTTAAAGGGAGACTCATAACATACCAAAAATCACACTGACACGTTATCCATGAATGAAACTTGTCATAAAATAAGTAAAAATTCCAGTATAGGAGACTTAAACAAAAAATTTAGAATTCTATGTAAACAAAGATGTCCAGACTCGGTTCAGAGACTCAAAGTCGGTCTGAAAGAATTAGAGGATCTTCGAAATAAAAGCCCTAGTTTGAAAAAACCAGAAAGCAAAGAGGAGGGGCCAAGCAAATTGAATCGAGAGATATGTAGATGTTTCAGAAGAGAAGTGAAGCTTCTAACATGCCTCTTTTAGAAATCATGATGCAAACACAGTAGAGGGATTCAAAGAACATAATGGGAAATAGTAGAAGAAACATGCTTTTGAGAAGAAACATAACAAAAGTTCAGTAGAAAAAAATAGTAAAAACACTTAAGAATACATTAGAAGAAACATGCTTAATATGGACTTTTTAGAAGAACTCAAACAAGGTTCAATAGAATACAAATAGTAGAACGCTTAAGAATCATGTAGAAAAAACATACTTTAGAAGAACTCAAACATGGTTCACTAGAAGGCAAACAAAGAAACTTAAGAACTTACTGAAAAATGTAGTAGAAGAATAGAAGGACATCAAAAAAGTATAGCAAAAGAACATGTAGGAAAACATAGTAAGATGAACATATAAGAACATGGTATAGAAACACAGCACAAGAACAGAATATAGAAAGCACAATAGAAGAACATATATGGTAGATGGAAAGAATAAGAACACAGTAGAGTCAATACACACGAAAAATAACTAGAAGAAGATCAGATAAGCACATAAGCATATTTTAGAAAACCCTAGGTCGTAAAATAAAGGTTTCTGAAAGTGATTTTGAATGAAAAGTAGATAGAATCATTTGAAACTTCAAGTAAAGAACATACATGCAAAATATTTATGAAATTGGAGAAAACCTAGAAGGTTTGGGTTTTGGGAGAACCCTAGAGACGAGAAAGGCTTTGAAAAGATAATCGATTAGAGTCGGAGAAGACAGAACGATACTCAAACAACCTTGATATGCTGGAGCAAGGTCGAAGATGACCATGAGACCATAAATTGGCAAAGGTCTGAGCACAAACCTTCGAGGTTCGCCCTCAAATCTTCAAGTATCAAGCGCATAGGAGCAATAGGAGGTGAGTATATGGGCCTCAAACCTGAGAAGCCATTGATTCCGGTGAGTTTCAAGGTGGGAGATAATGGGAGGCGGCTAGGGTTAGGGAAGGTTCCAGAGAGTTTGAGAGAGAAGAGGGGATTGAGAGGTGGCGGGTAGGTGAAAGTGATTTAGGGCTGGGGGTTTTGTGAATTAAAAAGGGAAAGGGGAAATTGATGCCATTGATCAAAATGATCAACGACATGGATCAAAAGGGAGGCTGGGAGGGTTAGATTAGTTGGGTCAAGGGCTAGTTGAATTGAAATTGGTCCGGTCAATTTGTGTTTTAAAATTTGGTTAGTGGGGGGATTGATTTGGGCTACAATTGAAATGAAATAAGGGAAGTATTTAAATGGCAACTTTTTAATTTTATATTTTATAAAAAATAGAAAAATGATTTTTGAAAATAAACAAAAGGTACTAAATTAATTAATACAATATAAGTATAAAAGTAAAATATTGGAATCAATTTTTGGAAACGCAGTCAAATCTTAAAATAGGCTAAAATTGCAATTAAGTGCAATTTAGCTTTAAAATTATCAAATAAATTTATTAAAATGTACAAAGACTAACTTAGCTATATTTTGGTATAAATATGAGAACAATAAGTGAATTGGTAAAATGATAATTTTGGGAATAATTATTGATTTTTGTACTGGAAAACCTCCATCGGCATACTCCGCCGACGGACCCTGAACTACATATGGCCTGATTCCAGTAAGAACAGGGATATATAGGTAGCTCAAGCTGCAGAGCATGGTCTACCTTTTCAATCCATTTTTCGCAGTCATAAATAGGCCATCATATATTTACCCGACAACCCTTTCATCCTTCCGGGTAAAGAGGAGCAGCTGTTGATACCCAATTTTTTCCTGTATAATTTTTATATAAATTTTTTTTTCAAAAAAGTATATGTATGCATATATAAGTATGTCGAAGTATTTAATTATTTTTTCCAATTTTAAAATATTTTTAAACAAATTTATTACACTATTTTAACAATACAACAACAACAACAACAACCCAGCATAATCCCGCTTAGTGGGGTCTGTGGAGGATAGTATGTACGCAGACCTTACCCCTACCCTTGGGTAGAGAGGCTGTTTCCAAATAGACCCCCGTTGCTGGGATTTACATTTTTTAGATCCTTGTCACTGAATCTGTTAGACTCATGTTTTGATATGAAAAGTTTTGTCATGGGGTTCATTTGAATTTCAAAGTTTTTTTTTTTTTGTTGCCTCTTCTGATTTCAATCGGAATTGGTTCAATTCTGCTCATGGAGCTTGTTTGAGTTTTGTGGGTGCTTTGTGGTTTGATTTTGTTGTTCATGTTTAATTCTGTGGTTCGCGATCCAAGCTTATGTTACTATCTTGGATTTCCGATCAAACGTAGTTTGTTGTCAAAGTGCAAAGAGGCGGTAAAAGTTTCCGTTCGCTGATCCCGATCGGAATGTCGTCCATTGTTTCTGGTAAAAGGCGTCCAGGCTACGTTTGTAATTCGGCTTTACTCCATTGTAAATCTCACTTGGACTTTTCTACTAGATCAAGTTCATTTGGCTTAAAGTTCCACTCTCTCGTTACTACCCTTTTACTTTCGTCAGCTTCGTGTGCTACAAATCATGAGCAGTAGCTTTAGTTTATTTTGATTTGTTATCGTGGTCTTATTTCACAAATGCTTCAAGATTCTGTTAGTATAGTCTTGTTAGTATTAGTTGTCCAGGATTTCTTATAGTCTATCTCTTATTTTGTTAGTTAATTGGGTATATACGGATATATAATTTGAGGTTGGATACAAGTTTTCATTTTCCACGTGCATTTGTTATCCATGATTCAGTAGCTTCACCAATAATTTCAGAATTTAGAAAGAACAAATCATGACGCCGTAGTTGTTTTAGGCACGTTAGTTTAATAATTTACCTTTCCTAAATTCGGGTGCACATTTATATGATCCAAATTGAAATCTCGACATTAGATAAAATGTGTTATTCTTTTGGTTCTCTTGGAACGAGTTAATAATAGTAGAATCATGTCTTCTTTTACGGTTGAATTTATTGCTAAGCTCGTTTAAGGTTTACTCCTTAGAATAGAAATTCTGTTGATATTATATTAAACTATCATGAAAGTATAATTAGTTCCATGTTTGGTATTAGTCTTTGAATATTTTTAGTCAAGTTTTGAATTATCCTATTCTAAGATTCTATGTCAGTTCAAAATTCCAATTGTGATTTCTTTAGTTTTTCCTCTATGGTAGCATATATAGGATATGAAAGAGTAGAATTCTGTTGGTTATTAGATTATTTTCCTTTTTATATAAAGGAAAGGAAGAAAACCAGGATCGTTTGATGAAAGTTTTCAACATTTGTAGTAGTAAAATTGAAATCGAGGTGTGCCATGCCAAATAAAATCACACTGGTATGACCCTCCGTTTATATTGTATTGATCCTTAGAATCCGAGGCGAGCCGTTTAGTCGAAATTCCATGGCCCTCGCAAACTTGCAAACACATATTCATTTTAGGCGCACTAGTTAAATAATTCACTTTCCTAAATGCGGGTGCGCATTTATGTGACCCAAATTCAAATCCCAACGATATTAAAATACGTCAAAAATCACGGGTGTATTTGTGACGTGGTTCGAGACATATTTTTATAACGTTGCAATTCTCTTTAAAAAATAATGATAAGATCGGTTAAAAAGTTAAAATTGATACATAGGTTCATAATTGTTTAAAATCAGATAATTTAAGCCGAATATAACAGTTAAGTGACCATGCTATAACCACGGAACTCGGGAATGCCTAACACCTTCTCTTGGGTTAACAAAATTCCTTACTCAGGTTTCTGGTTCACAGACTATTAAATCTTCCAAGTGGCGACTCTGAATCTTTTACACAAATCCCATTTCGATTGTCCTTAAATTGAAAAATCTCCCTTTATTATACCCTCTCGAGGGTGTAGTAGCCAAAAGGAGGTGTGACAGGGCACAAAAATCTGGTCCTGCATCCTAACACCCTATCATCACCAATGGTCATATCTCTGGAATCATTATGCTGAAATCTATCCCTAAGGAAAAGCAACTGTGGATCATCATACTCGCACTTTCTGATGCGATCATATAAAGAAGACCGAGAAACCACACAAGCCAATACCCGACTAGGCTCCGAAATATCCAACCTCACGAACTGATTGGCCAAGGCCTGAACATCAACTGCAAGAGGTCTGTTCCGAACTGGAATATATGCCAAACTCCCCATACTCAGTGCCTTTCACCTCAAAGCATCGACCACCATATTGGCGTTTCTCGGATGACACAATATAGTGATATGATAATCATTAAGATACTCCAACCGTCTCTGATGCCTCAAATTAAGATCCTTTTACTTGAACAAATGTTGAAGACTGCTATGACCAATGAACACCTCAGAAGCTACGCCATACGAGTAATGCCTCCAGATCTTCTATGTATGAACCATAACAGCCAACTCCAAATCATGAACGAGGTAGTTCTTCTCATGGGGCTTCAACTGATTAGAATCATAAGCAATAACTCTACCCCCCCCCCCCCCCTACATCAACACACAACCAATCCCAATTCTTGAAGCATCACAATACAAGGTATATGAACATGAAGCTGATAGAAAAACCAACACTGAAGTTGTGGTCAAGGCTGTATTGAGCTTCTGAAAGCTCTCCTCACACTCGTCCGACCATACAAATGAAGCTCCTTTCTGAGTCAACTTGGTCAAGGGCAATGCGATAGATGAGAATCCTTGAACAGACTTGTGACAATAGCTTTCCAAATCAAGAAACCTGTGAATTTCTATAGCTGAAGACGGTCTGGGTCATCTCTGAACTGCCTCTATCTTTTTTGGATCAACTTGAATACCCTCACTGGACACCACATGTCCCAAGAATACCACTGAACCGAGCCAAAACTTACACATGGAGAACTTTGAATTAAGCTTCTCCTCCCTTAGTCTCTACAACACAACCCTCAAATACTCCTCGTGCTCCCTACGTGAATACACCAGAATATCATCAATGAAGGCTATGAAAAATGAGTCAAGATAAGGCTAAAACACGTTGTTCATTAAATGCATGAACGTTGTTGGGCCTTGGTCAGCCCAAAAGACATAACCAGGAACTCATAATAACCATATCTTGTCCTAAAGGCCATCTTAAGTATATCTAATTCCTGATCATCAACTTGTAATAACCTGAATGGAGATCAATCTTGGAGAACACTCTCGTTCCTTGAAGTTGGTCGAATAAATCATCACTGCTAGGTAAAGGATACTTGTTCTTTATTGTTACCTTGTTCAATTTCCTATAATCAATGCATATTATTATAGTGCCATCCTTTTTCTTCACAAACAGAACTGGTGCACCCTAAGGTGATACACTAGGCCGAATGAACCCTTTATCAAGTAGTTCTTGAAGATGCTTCTTTAACTCTAGTAGTGCCATAAGATACACGGAATAGAAATGGTCTGAGTTCCCGACACCAGGTAAATACCAAAATCAATATCCCTATCCTATGGAATTCCTGCTAGGTCTGTAGAAAAAATACATCAGAAAAATCCCTTACAATTAGAACAGAATCAATACTAGGATTCTCAGCTTTGATATCCCTCGCAAAAGCTAGATACGAAAGACAACCGCTCCCAACAATACATTGGG
This sequence comes from Nicotiana benthamiana, assembly GCA_034376525.1. NCBI lineage: Eukaryota > Viridiplantae > Streptophyta > Magnoliopsida > Solanales > Solanaceae > Nicotiana > Nicotiana benthamiana. The sequence goes on along the minus strand of CM067332.1, from coordinate 110,870,122 downwards.
CCTTCATGAGAGGGATCACTTTACTAGGAACATTATCATTCACGCCTCGCCACTCGATAAGGGGCACAACTGGTATAGACAATGTGACTGTCTTATCATGATAGTCCAAAATAGCACGACACAGATACAATCAATCCATGGCAAAAATGACATCAAAATCCACCATGATCAATAATAATATATCCACTCGGATCTCCAGGCCTCCAATAGTCACCACACAACATTGGTATACATGATCTACAATAACAGTATCACCTTCCGATGTAGATACATGAATATGTAAAGCAAAAACACTCATGGTGTGTACCCAAATAACGAGCAAAGTATGATGACACATAAGAGAAGGTGGAACCTGGATCAAATAATATTGAGGCATCACAATAGCAGACTAAAACAATACCAGTAATAACAACATCTAAAGCAATAACATCGGGTCTGCCCGAAAGTTCATTGAAATGGGCCTGACCGCCCATGATCAACCATCCCCTTGGTGCGACCCCTAGCTGACTAACCTGAATCCCTAGCTGGTTGGACGGGTGGTGGTGAAGCAAATGGTGCTGAAGCCGATGACTGGCCCCTCTGCTTTGATGAACTAGAAAAATGACGAGGGCACTACCTCTACATACGATCTCTCTGCACTCATAACAACTCCCAGGTGCTGGAGAAGGGGACTAAAGGGAGTCCCTCGCACTGGCGTGACTAGCAGATGCACTCGGCATAGAAGAGCCCTAAACTGATGGAGCACATGATGAACTCTAAGTTGGAAAGGCACTAAGTGATTAAATGCACAGATGAGAACTATGACACGATGACACCCCCATGATAACTTGGGCGAGCTGGCTGAGCGGGCTTGAGTGGACGGCCTCTGTCGTGATGAAATTGACCCATCGAAGGAGAACCACAGTAACAGCCAGATCCTCGATGCCTTTTGGACTCCTTCTCCTCTCGCATATGGCGATGAACACACTCAATCTCACAGGCGATATCCACAACCTCCTCAAGAGTAGCACCAGTCACCCTCTCCCCGGTCATGGTAATACGAAGCTGATAAGTAAGACCACCAACAAACCTCATGATCCTCTTTCTATTTGTCAGAACCAACCAGATGGCATGACGAGCCAACTCAAAGAACCTCAACTCATACTGCGACACGGTCGTCTATCCCTGACACAACCACTCAAACTGCCGACGTAGCTCCCCTCTACGAGACTGCGACACATACTTCTCCAAAAAAAGAACGGGGAATTGCTTCCAGGTTAGGGGTACTGCAGCAACAGGCCTTCGCCTGTCCAAATCCTCCTACCAAGTTAAAGCAGGTCTTGAAAATTGATAAGTCGTGAAAGTGACCCTACTGGTCTCTAGAATACCGGTTGTATAAATCATCCTGTAACACTTGTCCAAAAAGCCCGGGGCATCCTCACCCTCTCCACCACTGAAGGTTGGAGGTTAAAGTCTACCAAACCTCTCCAACCTAAGTTTCTTGTCCTTTTGCATGGCAAGAACTATATAGTCCTGAGTAGCTGTATCCGGCTTGACTAGATGTGTCCCCGACATCTTAAGTCCCTGCACGATCTGCTCATGTATGCGATCCGTAGGAGTTTTACTGCCTCCCCCGGCCTAAGAAGTAGCTGCAGCTGTAGTGGTTGAAACTGCCTGAGCTAAGCTAGTGCAAATTTATAAGATCTAATCCAAGGCCTCATAAAGACCCGGAATTACAATGGGCAAAACTAGTGCCTGAGCTGGTGCTGCTGGAGCATCCATAGCTTGGACCTGGTCCTAAACTGGGGCAGCTAGTTAATCTACAAGTGTTGCCCTTACTGCTCTACCTATACCAAAATCACGACAACATCCTCAGCCTCTGGTGGCCAAACCTGGTGGTATTGGTGGTCGTCCATACTGACCGATAGCATATATCCTCACAATTTGTGAGAAAATAAAATAACAGAAGTTTAGTACTTGGATCAACAAATTTTCACGACAAGAATTTCAAGAATATGAAATTTTCCTTAAGGTTCTACAGCCTCTCGATGATAAATACATACGTCTCTATACCGATCCGCAAGACACTACTAAACCTGCTCGTGACTCGTAAGACCTATGTAACCTAAGATCTAATACCAACTTGTCTCGACCCTAAACCTGGAGTCAGTCGTGATGGCGTCTCTCGTGAAAACAAGGCCAGCCGATTAACCCAAATTCACTATTTAAATAATTAAACAATAATAAACAGCTTAATCATGAGTAAATAAACCAAAGTCGAAGAAAAGATAGCATAATATACGAAATATAGTCCAAATATAGCCTGATACCAGGGTGCTACAAGTTACGAGCATCTAACAACATGGAATAATCCATGGCAACTACAGTGTTTAGTACATAACGTAGAACATAAAGGAAAAGAGATAGGGAGGAGCTCTAGGCTGCGAATGCCAATAGCTACCTAAAGACTCCTCAGATCTGCCTAAATGTGGAAATGATTAGCACATGGGAGTGGGACCAGATACTCCTAAATCTCCACACAGGGTGCAGGGAGGAAAGTGAGCACTCCAACTCAATGAGTAACAAATGTAAATAGCGATTGAAAGCAAGAAAACGTGTATGGCACGAGGCATTATATAACGAAGTAGTAAAAGCATTTAACAACAGTAAACTGGTGAAAAGATAAGTAAAACCCTTTTTCAATGAGTAAGCAGGTAATCGACAGGCAATTAAGGAAAAAGTAAACACACAAAAGTTCGCCCCTCGGGAACACTATCAACCAATCCACCCTCGGTAATATCTAAGAACAATACTGGCCCCTCGGGCTCAATCTCACATCAAAATGGTTACCCGCGCTCACTGGGGGTGTGTAGTATCCTAGAGGAGCCCCTATGGCCCAACTGCAAAATCAAGACATCTCGTCACATCATTACTAAGCTTTTGGCCTCATATCAACCAAGCCTCCTCATGGAATACATATCTCATGCACTCGGCCTCATATCAATATCAGTGTCCTCACAACATAGGCCCTCGACCTTACTAAGTCAAAAATTCTCACAAGCCACTCGAATAATAGTAAAATAGTATTTCTCGGCCCAAACATCATTTGGAATATCATTTAAGTATTAAAAGTGAGTAAACATGGTTGAGTATGAAAATAGTAACATGACTGAGTTTAGGTATAAAGTCAAACCTGTGAGGATATATCAATAAAAATCCCTGAAGGGTTAAAATAGTTGGCACGAAGCCCAAGTATGGGTTTTAGTCAAATATGTCGTAAAATCATCAATCGGGACCGACCAAGTCACAATCCCCAATAGTCCATGACCCCACGCTCGCCATCAAGCGTGTGCCTCACCTTAATGTAGCACTACAATGTGCAAATCTAGGGTTTCAAACCCTCAGAACATCACTTACAATCGTTACTCACCTCGAATCGGTCAAATCTCTAGCTCGTGATGCCTTTGCCCTCGAATCGGCCTCCAACCGCATCAAATCTATCCAAAATCATAATAAGGACGTCTAAATATGATAAGGGAACAGAGACCAAGTGAAAACAATCAGTAATTGACAAATCACAAAATTATCAAAACTCGACTCTCAGGCCCACGTCTTGGAATTCAATAATTTTTACATAAATAGATTCCTCATCTAACCACGAGTTCATACATATCAAAAGTTAAGAAATCCAATCACAAATGGTCCATCAAATCCTCAATCAAAGGTTGAACCTCCCAAGCCCTAGTTCTTCAATTTGTGGCTTAATTTCCATGATTACTAGATGGAATTCACACTAGAATCAAGTTTTAAGTGCAAGAATCTTACCGCTATGTGATTTCCCTTGAATCCCTCTTCAATTCTCTTCAAAAAAGCTTTGAAATTGACCAACAATGGTGAAACTTAGCCTCAAATTTGGGGAACTGAACTTTTAAAACATTCTGCCCAGCTATTAAATTTACTTCATCACAATCGCGGGACAACCTTTGCGATTGCAAAGCACCATTCCTCAGCTCTTAAAAATTACTCTATGTGAATGCATAAAACATCCTACGAACACTATGCCCAGGAAACTAACTCTAAGTAATCGTGGACTGCCTACCGTGTTTGCAATTAACAAATCAAAGCCAAGACCCCAGGTCTACTTCACTCTACGCGAACGCAACCTTCACCACGCGTTCAGATCAACAACTTCGCCACTTTATGTGATTGCAACTCAAACTTCCCGAACGCAAAGAACAAATGGACTTTCCCTAAAGTGCTTCTATGTGATCGTAGGAACCCCTATGCGGTTGCAGAGAAGGAATCTCTACAACAGCTGAACCTGCAATTCTACAACTTCACCAAGGCATGAAATGGTCTAGTTGACCATTCGAAACTCACCCGAGGCCCCCAGGACCCCCACCAAACCAACATATCCTAAAACCTTATTTAAACTTGTACCAGTCTTCAAAACACCTCAAACATCAAATCTACCAAAACACATTGGATTCAAGACTAAGTTTCCAAAATCTTCTGAATTTTGCGTTTGATAAAATAGACTAACCAAACCACGTCTGAATGACCTAAAACTTCACGCACACATCCCAAATGCAACGGATCAGTTCAAATAATCGAAGGTAATAAAAAATCATGAGACACCTTCTCTCTAAGTCTAAGAGAGAGAAAGCTTGCGAAGTCTTGTTTCAATGGGATTAAAAGTGTGATTTCATCTCAATTTTAATCCCAAAGGAACACCTTTCCTGTCATAAACATTTCCCAACTGTTTTTTCATCCTTTTCTATAATCTTTCTAACAAAATCATAATTTCAAATTTTAGGAATACTGTAGCATCATATTCTTCATCATAATCTGGCTTATCTAAGCACCTCTTTAGTATACAATTGTTCTGTCTCTCATTATCTTGCTTCAAGTCAAACAGATCGGTTTCTTCTCTTAAAATTGTATAGATTTGAGAATCTATCAAGAATTTCATCTGCTACTGTTTGGTTGAATATATTTTCTGGATTTTGCTAAACTGATCTGTTGCAAAGCTTCTGCACCTGTGTATTTCGATAATTTTCTCATTGGAGTGTTAAGGAAATTCAGTTTCATTAAAATCCTCCATGATCACTATTGCTCAAAGTTATTAAACATCGGTATAGTTTGTGTTCAAAAATTCAGTTCTTTTGAAAAACTGTAGCACACAGTTTCATCTTCAACAACCATTTTTCTGGCAGTTTTGACGATTATTGGACGACGTTCATGGCCTCCATGGCCGCTGACCAGTCATCTCCAATGGCTGGTCAGCCATCTCAAGCAACAACGTCCGACCATAACAATACCACAACTTTACCCAAGCCTTTGGATTATTCAAATAACCTAAAACCAGCCACGATCAATATTCCAGTCCAAGGACAAGGTAATATCGAGCCTATTCCGATGCGTCGACCTATTTTATTACAAGGAGAGCCTATGGTACGTTTCACTAAACCTGAGGTAGATCGAATGAACAAGATTGAAAATCTCCATTATGCTGTCGTGTGCAAATTTTCGTATGGTTGACTGGAGATTAACGAATTACGTCGAATTGTCCCGATTCAATGCTGAATCAAAGGCGAGTGTACTATTGGAAACCTTCGGGACAAACATGTATTGATAAGATTGACGCTATGGTAAGATTTTGTTGGCTTCTCATCGAAGAATGTTTACAATGTGAAAGACAGGGCTAGAAATGATTACCAATTGGGAACTTTGATATATGATGCTAATTTCAAAGTCGATGAGGAAACACCCAAGGGAATGGCTTGGATTTCTTTTCCAAATTTACTGTCAACTTATTTTGCAAAAAAATGTCTGTTTTCATTGGCTTATGCTGTGGGAAAGCCAATTCATCTTTATTTGGCTACTATTAACAAGACAAGGCCAAGTTGTGCATGTGTTAAGGTGTTAATTGATTTATTAACTGATTTACCAAAAAAAGTGCGCATGGATATTGTTAATGAGCCAACGGGGGAAGTCAGGACTGAGTGGGTGACGATTAAATACGATTACCTTCCAAAATACTGCAAAGAATGCAAGTTAGAAGGACATGATATCTTTGAATGTTGGAGAAATTATCCGGAGTTAAGGGAAAAGAAAAATGCCCAGCAACAAGAATTTGTTGATACTGTGCAACAACGTAGTAACAAACTTACAAAACATGATGCTCCCATAATGACTCTTACCAGCGGCAAGGTGGTTGGTAATGTAGGCCCTCAATGGAAGGAAGTCCGCGATAATAGGGTTCTTAACAAATGAAATCAAACATAAGTTTCTGCTACACAAAGTAAAGAAATAGTTCTTGGTAACAATACCGATGTCACAAAACAAATCCAAACTACCAACCAATTTGCAGTCTTAGAAATTGAAAATGCTAACAACAATGAAGGTAACCAACTAGCAGTTACAGAGGAATCTCCACTTCAAAAACAACAAGAAACAATGATATTCATCAATATAATTGCACAACAGGTGTGGAAAATGTTTTAGAGAAGTAGGATTTTTATTTTCTAATACGCAAATGGTACAAGATATAACTTCTCCCGCCTCCTCTAGCAGACAACCATCCAAGACACAACCAAAGAAACTGAAACATGCAAACCTTCATTCAATCCTACAACAAAAAGAAATCTTGAAGACAGTAGGGAATCAAGCAGATTGTGTACAACAAGTTTTTGGGAAAGAGCACCATATTGACAGCTACTCTACTGCCAAATGGGTTCAGGAAGCTTTCAAAAATAATGCAGTTCAGGTCAATACTTTATGTGAAGACATTCCTTTACAGGACACCAAAGATGACCAACAATTAGCAAACAACAATGAAAATGAATTTGTTGATGATGCAGATTTTTGGGAAATTCAGGACCAATGAAAAAGAAAAATGGCCAGCAGGAATACTATGGCTCAAAAAAACAGTGGAAGTCATAGAAGATGATCAGATTCCAGATACAAAGCATAGTGATGATGAAAATGGAGGAAATGAAGTGGAAAATGACGACCAAAATGTTAATAATAATGTCAATGCAACTGCTTTTCATAGAATAAGTGAATGCGCAAATGCAGTAGTCGAAAAGACAGCAGAGGGAAACATTAATATCATAGATCCCTTGCTAGTTGGAGTCTACATTAATGTGATATGGGACAAGGAAGAGAAGTATGGAGGCTTACCAGTTTCTCTTCTTGAAGTAGATGACTTTAAACACTGCATATATTCCTGCACTCTGACAGATTTGGGTTTTAAAGGAAGCATATTTACATGGTGGAATGGTAGATTAGAGGAGGATTGTATATTCAAAAGATTGGATAGATGTTTAGGCAATGATGAATTGCAACAGACCTTTCCTAGATGGGAGGTATCTCACCTGTCCAAAATTGGCTCCGATCATTGCCTGATGCTGCTAAAATATGATATAAAAACTCCCCCAATTAAGAAGTCGTTCAGATTTCTAAATTTCTGGACAAAGCATGAAACATTCAAAGATGTAGTCAAGGAGAATTGGAATGCTGATTTTACAGCTAACCCTTTCACCACTTTTAACTACAAGTTAAAGAAGCTTAAACATGTAGTATCTACCTGGAGCAGAGCTAAATATGGAGACATATTCCAAAATATTGCAAGTATTGAGGAGATGGTCCTAGTTCATGAAAGTCAATTTGAACTTAACCCTACACAGATAAAAAGACAGAGATTACAACAGGTACAAGCTGAAATGATTAAATACCTTGCTTTAGAATAACTTTTTTGGAAACAAAAAGCAAGCATGTTATGGTTCAAATATGGCGATAGAAACATTAAATTCTTCCATGCTCAAGTTAATGGGAGAAGGAAGTGACTGAAATTACCAAGGATCTAGAATAACCTTGGTAACTGGATTGAAGAAGATCGCTTAATAGCAGAAGAAACAGTAAAATTCTACAAGGATCAATTCACTGAGAGTACAGTTCCTAATGCATTTGATATTCTAAATGATCTACCTTCAATGGTAGATAATGAACAATGTGAGAGATTAATGGCTTTGCCTTCGAATGAGGAAGTGAAGAGAGCAGTTATGGGGCTGAATGGAGACCCAGCAGGCGGACCGGGTGGTTTTACTGGAGCTTTTTAACAAACTTGTTGGGAAATTATTGAAGAAAATGTAGTCGGCATGGTCAAGTCTTTCTTCTGCGGTCAGCAGCTGTCAAAGAGTGTGACGCACACAAACTTGGTTTTAATACCAAAGAAAAAAAGAAGTGTCTACCTTTGCAGACATGAGACCAAGTAGTCTTACAAACTTTGTTAACAAGATTTTCTCGCGGGTCATCCATGAAAGGTTGGTTGAATGGCTACCGGGCATAATCGCAGACGAACAGGCAGGTTTTGTAAAAGGATGAAGTATCCTTGAGAAGGTACTTCTCACTCAAGAAATCACTAAGGATATCAGGTTAAGAACAAAAGAAGGTCTAAACGTTGTGATTAAGCTAAACATGACAAAAGCATATGATAGATTATCATGTCTATTCCTGACTAAAATACTAAGAAAGATGGGATTTCCTGAAGATTTTATTGGATTGGTATTTGATTTGATTGGGAATAATTGATACTCTATTCTTATAAATGGTCAGCCAAATGGTTTTTTCAAATCATCAAGGGGAGTTAAGCAAGGAGACCCTCTGTCACCAACCCTATTCATTCTAGCAGCAGAAGCACTGTCTCGAGGTTTGAATTCACTCAATACTAACCTGTATTTCTGTGGATTTGGACTATAAAAATGGAGCCCAAAAGTAAACCATCTTGAATTCGCAGATGATACAATCATTTTCTCATCTGATGCAACTTCATTGTCGCTAGTAATGGAGGTTCTGCAAGCTTATGAATCATCATCTGGTCAACTAGTGAACAGAGCCAAATCAGCCATATATCTGCATCATTGAACAGATAATGACGTGATTAACAAGGTGGAACGGATTACTGGTATAGCAAGACAGTGTTTCCCTATAACCTATCTTGGATGTCCTATTTTTTATGCCAGAAAAAGTAGTGATTATTACCAGGGATTAATTACTGAGGTTATGGACAAACTACAGTCGTGGAAAGGAAAACTCCTATCTGTAGGAGGAAGGGCTGTATTGATCACAAATGTCCTGCAGAGTATCCCAGTTCATATGTTATCAGCAGTTAATCCACCAAGATATGTGATCAACAAATTGCATTGCATTTTTGCCAAATTTATCTTGAGTTGCAATGTGGGAGGTAGCTCCAGACATTGGTCATCATAGACTAACCTGTGTATGCCATATCAGGAGGAAGGTATAGGTTTCAGATCCCTTAATGATGTATCCAAGGCACTTTTCTGCAAATTGTGGTGGAATTTCAGGACAATTCCCAGCTTATGGAGTGCTTTTATGTGTCAAACGTACTGCAAGAAAATAAATCCTTGAATTGTACCGTGGAAGGGTGGATCCCATGTGTGGAGAAAAATGCTTGAATGTAGGAACTTGATAGAGCATCAAATCTTCTGGAAATTGAGAATGGGATCGGCTCATTTCTGGTTCGACAATTGGACTGAGATACAAGCCTTATATTTCCAACTGCCTGCACAGTTTGTCTTTGATGAAAACATTCACAATGTCAATGATATGATTGAAAATAGTGTGTGGAATTTGGAAAAGTTATTTCAAACTCTATCTAAAGAGTTGGCAAACCACATTGTGCAGAATATTAGACCCCTATTTGAAGGTGCAGACTTAGATACTCCATTCTGGATGCTTGAAACAAGGGGACATTTTTCAGTGAAATCTGCATGGGAGTACCTGCGAAGAAGAGACATTCCAAGGATAGCTTAGAAGATGATATGGGTCAAAGGCTTACCATTCAAGATATCCTTCTTTCTATGGAAGATGTGGAAAGCCAAACTGCCAATGATTTCTTGCGTAGAATATGATACTCCATGGAATCTAAATGTTGGTGGTCTGAAGATCCTGTGGAAGTAACTTGCAGAGAGACAGTGGTACAAACCATGGAAGCGTCAAACAAGATTACATGGATACTTCATCAAGATTACTCAACAGAAAAGAAGACATCTGCAACAAAAAATTTTGTGCACATACATGCACATCACTGGAATGCAGGTTTCTTAATGAAGAAAAGGAATCGAAAATGATTTTAGTTCTCGCCTAAAATTATGTTCGATGTTTTAATGAGGTTCTCATGTGTAGAGAAAGAGTTTCACAGCCAACTGAAAGAGAATGAAATCGAGTACAGTTCTAGGGACAAACTAATGCAATACAAGCGTGGGTATCAAGACCAAGGAATATTGGAATTCTTTATTTTCTCATGTCTAATAAAGAAGTTATGATCGATGTCATTTGCTTGCACGCTGGATTCAAACGACGTGTTTTGGGAAAAAAGCACCATCAATGTTCCTAAAGTGCTTCAACGTTACTTATTCTTGCAACCGTGACTAGTGAAGCACGATCTTCAAGCAGCTCCATTTCTTAATTCACGCATGTGCAATGTTTTCATGCAAGAGTGACACGGTCTTCAAGCAAATGCATTTGTTAATTCAAGCATGCAAGCGTGACAAGGGATGCTCGGTCTTCAAGCAGTTGCTTCACGGTCTTCAAGAAGCTCCACTTTTGTTAATTCACGCAAGCAAGCGTGACAAGGGATTCTCGGACTTCAAGAAATTGCTTCTGCTTCAGGATTGTTTATTCACGCGTGGTTAGTGAAACTTTCCCATAATCCCATATGGAAAAAGGTGCTACATGGTAATTTTTTATGTTGGCATGTCTTCTTTGTCTATTTTCTAATGAATTTTCACTTGGTGGTATTAATGCTTTGCATTGAATCCAATGGAAGGGATTTAAAAATAGGCAATAACTCAAGCCATCACTTTTCTTTTTGTTGCACGCTTGATTCAATCGAGTTGCTTTTGGAGGGCTGTCCCTTGGTGCTCATTCTCTGGAGGAAGGAAACGACTCATTGCAAGTGCTTGGTAGACAAAGTATGGAGTTAGTGTTCAATTACACTGATTGTCATCAAATGTTAAGTATAGTCCACAATTGTGATACCAACTTTGAGTATACTACTCAACTTTGGTAATAGGATGATTGTAATTGTCAAATTTTAGTACTCTCATTTCATAAGAACCCATGATTTTGTAAATATTTTTGTGTTTACTTATTATTATAAAATCTAGCCCTAGTCGTTTGCCTAGCAGATTGTCAAAAAACAATGCAACGGATCTACTGCAAGTATCGGAATTCCATTTCGACCCCTATATTAAAATCTCGCCTACCAACCAAAAATGCCAACATATTAACTTTGCCAATTCAATCATAAATCTACTCCGAGCCTCTAAAACCCATTTCGATTACACTCTTGTGTCCCAAATCACCTCATAATGTTAACCAAACCATCAGAACTCAAATCTGAGCCCTCTAACATATAGGTCACCATCCGGTTGATTTTTTCCAACTTAAACTTTCTTAGAAGAGACTAAGTGTCTCAATCCTTATTAAAAATCATTTAGGATTCGATCCGAGAAACCTGATGCCACAAAACTTAAATAGACAAAGGAAGAAGAAGAAGAAGAAGAAGAAGAAATAGGGGAAATAGAGCGGTAACTCATGAGACGATTGCCGGGTCGTGACATCATATAGGTTCATATCTAACAAAAATCTAATAGCCTTGAAAAGTGTGAAAGAAGTTATATACTCAATCTATTTTCATATTAGATTAGGTACTTTTCTATTTAGTCTGTTTCAAAACAAATGACACATTTCTAAATTTAAAAATAATTCAACTTTAAGCTCATCATTTTACCCACTTACCTAGAATGAAAAGTTTTTATCGAAACACAATAGACGCAGAAACTGTTTATACCTTAAGCATTTAAGACCACGAGTTTCAAAAGTCTTTTTCTTTTTTCTTAAATTCTGTACTGAGTCAAACTACCTCATCTAATATGAAAGAAGGGAGTAATATGCTCTGATATCAAAGTCCTTAGTCTCCTCATCAGTTTTTAACTAACTTAATGCAGGAAATCTGATGTTATAATGCAGGTGATCAGCTGTTTTTCTTTGTCCTAAATTTGATTGAGTTGTTGCGCTTGCTTCTGACCTATAGACCATTTCTAGAAAAGCCCGAAGACAACACTCCTAAGTCCAATAATGATAGTGCAACATGAATAAGAAAATGGCATACAAAAGACGCTTGTGGGGTCTCTATTGAAATAATAAAATAAGAAAGAAACAAGTTGCAATCACAACTTGTTCAATAAAGGAAGAAACAAAAAAGTTTTAAGTTACATTACAGGTTGCAACAAGTTACTGAAACCAAAACAAACTTTGGGCGGTGGTTGCAATGATATTGAGCGTTCTTATTGGTCCAAACACTGGCAATTCCTCCTATAAATAAGGGCTCAATGTAAGACCCCATGAAGACTTGTACTCAAAATCTAGTAACTTGTACTGCCAAGTTTTAAATATGTGTTAGGAATGTGTAAAATTATATTGATCTAGCCTTTAAAAATCAAGAATCAAAGTTTTCCAAAAAAATGCTATTATGCGATCTAGAATATGGTCGCAGATCAACTATGCAAACCGCATTTTTGCCATAAGGTGAGCGAGTGGTTCAGTTAAAATTGAGGTCAAAATGCGGTGCATTATGTGACCGCATAACTGATATACGGACTGCATAGTCGTTGCATATTTAACTTTGGATTATGCAAAGATGCAGATTTGTAGTGCATTATGAGACTGCAGATCGGGTATGCGGACCGCATTTCTTCCACAAACCCAAACAAAGATTTCAAATTTTTGGAACACTTTTGCGGTGCATTCTGCATACCGCATTTCTCCTCCGAGATAACAAAGCACGACCGGAGATATGACTCGGGCTCATTTTATCCTAAATTTTAAACCCGAACCCTCATTTTAACATAATTTCTGAAAAACTAGCGAGAGGAAGGCAGGATTCTTGAGAGAGAAAGCTTTACATTCATCGATTTGATTCCTCAAAGTCACCCGGCCGGGTAAATTTCAATTAATTGCCTTCACCACTGTTCTTGTAGGTAAAATTCCCAACCCTTTCTAATCGTTTTTCAGATTTAAACAAAAAGGGGGATCCTTATGCATTGATTCTTGAAAACATAAGTTGGAATACACATGCATGTTCTTAAAAACCTAAAATTTAGTTAAAGGAATTGGGTAGGAGTAAATATTTGCAAATGTAGGGATTGAAAACCTAAATAAGCTTAGGTAGTAATTGTGAACTTTAATTCTACGATGTATGTGTTGACTTGTGAACTATATTGTTGGTAATAAGCTGTTGGTGAGTTGAAAGTAGAAGTAAAAAAGGAAATTTGACTCCAGGTACGTATGACTAACTTTAAACTTTGTAAGGTCACCTCGCTTGGTGTACAAGTGATTGGTATGTATCACTTATGTGGACTATTTGTGAATTCTTGTGATTCATATTCCTTGAACGTTAATGCTTATGTTTCCAAATATGATTGTGTGAGTAAATAGCAACAAACCAAGTATGTATAAATGTGTTTATGTGGTAAGAGTTGTTTAACAAATGATGGAAAGAAGTCGTAATTGATGTAATTGAAAAATCTGTGGTAATATTATGTGTGGTTTGTCGCGAGCAATTATTGTTGTGACTTGAATTGTATCTGGGCTGTTGTTCTTGTTGGAAATAGTATTGATGTTTATGAAACTCTTTGTAGATTATTGTTGTTGTGGTGTGTGAAGTGTGATACTCTTGTGGGATCGGGTTGCTCGACACAACACGAAGTAATATGGTGTGGGTTGTGGTGATAAGGGTGGTCGAGGTAATAAGTGTTGGAAACACGTTCTCAATGCAATATACTAAAACATGTGTTCTTTTGTATAGGTTTTGATGAATGACAAACGAAGCGAAAATTGATATATGACGAAGTTCAAGAAACAAGCGCACAATTGATATACATCGAGATTCAAGCTCAAGACAAAATTTTATAGTTTAATTGAGTCATTCTTACTTGTGATCTTGATCCTACAACTTGACTCGTAACATGGCTTCTCTCATAAAACTATTTTCCAAAATCATGCATATTTAATTTAATGCTAAATGATTTTAAATCATGCATATTTTCATTAGTCAAAATGATTTTTAAATGCCTCTGAAAACTGGACTAAGATAATCGATTATGTACTAATGATAATCGATCATGTTGAGCCAAGACTGCATGACAATCGATTGTGAACTAATGACAATCGATTGTTTTCAGGCAGTGAACATCAGGTTTCTTCAAACCTGCATGACAATCGATTGTGAACCTTATGACAATCGATTGTGATGAGGCAGTGTCCATCAAAGTTTTTCAAAACTCAGAATAATCGATTGTGAAGCTAATGACAATCGATTGTGAAGAGACAATGTCCTTCAAATTTTTCAAAGTCACAAAATAATCGATTGTGAACTAACGACAACCGATTGTGTTGAGGCAGTGACTTCCAGTGATTTTCAAATTTTTTAAATAATCGATTGTGAGTATATAACAATCGATTGTCAAGAGGCAGTGTCTAAAATGTTTTTCAAAAACTGATAAGTAATCGATTGTTGACTTTGTGCAATCGATTGTGAAGCTGACCGTTGTCGACCGTCAGGTAATCGATTATTGATTCTGTATAATCGATTGTTTTGATTAAAATCCGGAAAAGATTTTTTGAACGTTATTGGGTAATCGATTATTGATTTTGTATAATCGATTGTTTTGATTAAAATCCGGAAAAGATTTTTTGAACGTTGCTGAGTAATCGATTGTTGATTCTGGACAATCGATTGTTTGTGGTAAAATCTGGAAAGGATTTTTTGAACGTTGCCAGTAATCGATTATGGATTGTAAGTAATCGATTATCAAGCGTAAAATCTGTGATTGAATTTTGATCTAACTGGCAGACAATCGATTGTTGGGGTTTGACAGTCGATTGTCAGTGAGTAAAATCAGCAACTCTTAATTGGCAATTAGGCAACGGCAATGCCAAGTTTTTCAACTATAAATACAGCTTCATTTCAGTGTTTTAAACACAACAACATACTACAACTGATCATTACATTGCTATAAGCTTGCATACTTTTGTTTATCATTTTATATTCAATTTCATAAAGCTTTTGAGGGCCATATTCTTGTCCAAAGTTGTTGTGATCCAGAGCTTACTTCTTTTACTCATATCTACTCATTAAGGAGTATTTTGTTTGAGTGTTTTAGTGTTGTATACACTTGTAAGAGAATTGTAATTCTCTTGTTGTAAGGAACTTGTGTTTCCTTGGTTGAAGTCTTGGAGTGTTGTAACTCCGAGCAAAGGTGTTGAGGCTTGCGTCCTCAAGTTGTAAAGGTTTGTTAAGCACCCGGAAGCTTGACACGTTAGTGGAAAATCTCGAGAGAGTCTCTCGGGGACTGGACTAGCCACACGTTGTGGTGAACCAGGATATATCTGTGTGTAAGTTATTATTTATCGCACTTATTTACTTCCTGCAAATTTTAATTTCCGCAAGTTTACGCTAAATTTTATTATAACGCTATTCACCCCCCCCCCCCTAGCGTTAAGCGTATTATCTAACAATTGGTATCAGAGCCCAACTCTCTGAAAACTTAACAGTTTGAGAGAACCATCCATGGCTTCTACTCGTGATTCTTTTGCAGGAATTGATGAAGGACAGTGCTCCACACGACCACCTCTATTCAACGGTACAAATTACACGTACTGGAAGGAGAGGATGAAGATCTTCATTCAGTCCAACAGCTTTCACATTTGGAAGGTGATAATGAAGGGAAGCGAAATTCCAACAAAGAAGGTGGAAAACGAATGGGTTCCTAAGTCCGAGGATGAGTATGACGCGGATGACATCCGAAAGGTTCAAAATAATGCTAAAGCAATTAATTTATTATATTGTGCTGTTAATGCTGACGATTACAGGAAAATATCGTGTTGCACAACGGTAAAGGAGATGTGGGACAAGCTAGAAGTTACGTACGAAGGTACGGACCAGGTAAGGGAAGCAAAAATTGATTTCCTAACCCATTCTTATGAATTATTTCACATGAAGGAAGGTGAAAAGGTGGACGAAATGTTTGAGCGATTTTCAATAATCGTAAATGACTTACATGCTCTCAAGAAAACATTCACGGATAGAGAGCTCGTTTGAAAAATTCTTAGAAGTCTCACACCGGCATGGAGATCAAAGGCCGATGCAATTCAAGAATCCATTGGCGTTTCAAACGTCACCATCGACGCACTAAGAGGTAACCTTAAAACCTATGAATCTACTATTCATAACCCTTTTGTTGATGATCAAAGGAGGCAAAGAATAGCTCTAAAGGCGAGCACAAGCCAACTGCAAATTGATGAGGAAGGAGACAACAAGTTTGGACTCGTTATAAAAAGATTTCAAAGGTTCATGCACAAGGAGTATGAACGCAAGGGCAAAAAGCAAGGCGAACAAATCAAGTGCTATGAATGTGGTGAAACCGGGCACATCAAATCAAATTTCCCAAACATCAAAAAGGAGAAGAAACCTTTTAAAAAGCAACGTGCACACATTTCTTGGGGAGGTGACTCCGGAGATGAGTCAAGCGAAGGAGAAGAAGACGAAGCAGCAAATCTTTGCCTTATGGCACAAGAAGACAACAAAGATGAGGTATGTCAAATTTCGTCTAAAAACTTCTTTACTCTTGAAGAAATGCAAACTGCTTTTGATGAATTATATGCTGAGTTTATTAAGGCTTGAAAAACTGTTAAGGGCATAAAAGAAAATGCTTCATTAAAAGAAAAGGATTTTCAAAAACAGCTTTCTTTGAAAGAAAAGGATTTAGAAAAACTGGTTTTAGAAAATGAGAAGCTGAAAGAGGAAAACAAGTTTTTTGGAAAAAGAAGTTCCGATAAGCCCGAAAGCTCTACTAGAAATTGCACTTCTTGTTTGCTTCTTAAGAATGAAGTAAGTAGGCTTAAAGGCACATTAGATAAGTTTAATTCTTCGCACAAAAACTTGAATAATGTTCTTGTTAACTTGAAATCAACCAAGCATGGAATAGGCTTTAAGAATGAAGAAAAGGTTGACGCTAAACCCCAACAACCTAAAGCTCAACCTAGGATTAACAACAGAAATGCTTATCCTAGAAACAACAACTCTAGAGCCAATATGCATGCTAGACAAAATGCTGAACTTTTTAGAAGACCTAGGAATGACTTACCACCTAGAAATAGTCACCCTAGAAATGATGCATATTTTAGGCCAAATTTTGAACCCCTTAGAAGACCTAGCAATGACCCTCAACCGAGAAACAATCACTCTAGAAATGCTGCCCATCCTAGAGCTCATAGTAGGAGAAATAATTCTCATGAAATGCGAAATAGTCATAGTGTTCAAAATAGAGTAAGAAATTTTCATCCGTCTAGTTACTATGAACCTAGAAGGATGCATAACCCAAATGTGACTTGTCATTATTGTAGACGTATTGGTCATATTGCTCTTGCATGCTTTACACGTCATAGACATGTTACTCAATCGCATCATTATAATATGCCTAACCCCCAAGGACCCAAGATGGCATGGGTACCCAAAGAACATTAATTTGTTTTGTAGGTGTGCTTGAAGGGATCAAGTGTACTATGGTACGTTGATAGTGGATGCTCCAAGCATATGACGGGAGATGAATCCAAATTCCTTCAATTAGAGCACAAAGAAGGAGGAAGTGTTATCTTTGGTGATAACAATAAAGGAAAGATCATCGGCATCGGCTCGGTCGGTAAGGATGAAAATTCCTCTATTAAGCATATATTACTTGTGAAAGGTTTGAAGCATAATCTCTTGAGCATAAGCCAATTATGTGACAAGGGAAATCTTGCTCTATTTGATTCGGATGAATGCCTAGTATTTAGACGTAGTGAATTCGAAATCATACTTCGTGGTTTTAGAGTTGATAATATTTATATGGTTGATCTTGCTAATTCCTCACCCGAATATGTTGATTGTCTTATGAGTAAAGAGGATGATACTTGGATATGGCATCGTAGAGTAGCACATATCAATATGCATCTTTTGAACAAATTGATTTCTCAAAACTTAGTTGTTGGTCTTCCCAATTTAAAATTTGAAAATGACTCTATTTGTGACTCGTGTCAAAAGGGGAAGCAAACAAAAGCATCTTTCAAATCTAAAAACATTGTTTCAACTTCTAGACCATTGCAATTGCTCCATATGGATTTATTTGGTCCCTCTCGCATTGAAAGTCTAGGAAGAAATAAATATGCTTTTGTGATTGTTGATGATTACTCAAGATTTACTTGGACTTTATTTCTTGCGAATAAAAGTGATGCTTTTCAAAATTTTAAATATATTCTTAAGCGTGTTCAAAATGAGAAAGAAACAACCGTCACTTCAATTAGGAGTGATCATGGCGGAGAGTTTGATCACAATCTCTTTGCGGACTTTTGTGACGAACTCGGAATCGAGCATACCTTTTCCGCTCCACGTACACCACAACAAAATGGGGTGGTGGAAAGGAAAAATAGGTGTCTCGAAGAGATGGCTAGAACCATGCTCGACGAAGCTAAGATACCCAAACATTTTTGGGCGGACGTTGTGAGTACCGCTTGCTACGTTCTAAATAGAGTAGTAATTCGGCCGATACTCATGAAAACCCCCTATGAACTTTATAAGGGTAGAAAACCAAATATTTCCCATTTTAGAGTTTTTGGTTGCAAATGTTTTGTTCATAACAATGGCAAAGACCAATTGGGTAAATTTGATGCTAAGTCGGATGAAGATATTTTCATTGGATATTCCTCACGTATTAAAGCATATAGGGTCTTTAATAAAAGAACCCAAATTGTGGAGGAATCCCCTCATGTTGCATTTTCCGCAAAATAATGCTCGCTTAGCGAGAAAGGATTCCGGTTTTGATCTTGCAGGTATCTTAGATAGCTTGAAAGGCAAAATACAAGAGGAACCACCCAAGGAAAATAAGGATGAAACTGAGGAACAACCAACGGAAGAAGCGCCACAATTGGAAAAAGAAATGAATATGCCTAACGAGTGGAGGACAATCAAAGATCACCCTCTCGAACAGGTAATTGGCAACGTTGGAGACAAGGTAAGTACCCGAAACTCTCTCAAAAATACCTTAGAACATACTGCTTTTCTTTCTCAAATTGAACCCAAAACCATCTCAGAAGCAATTGGGGATGAATTTTGGACCTTGGCAATGCAAGAGGAGCTTAACCAATCCTTATAGGCATGATCTCTATGTGCACAAACTGATATTAAAACCTTATAATCATGGTATCTAAATGCAAAAATTAATTTTTTGAAACCTTATAAGCATAGTATCTCAATGTAGAAATTAATTTTTGAAACCTTATGGGCATAGTATCTAGATGAATTCAGTTTCGATAGGCAGGATCATTATTATTAATCCATAGGTAGAACTTTTTGGAGCACATTGGAAGGAAAATTGGTATTTCAAACAGTCAATTGCCTACAAACATGGTGACTAATGCACATTGGATTGAAAAAATACGTGCAAGTCCTATAAACAGGATATCTAATGTGCAGAAATAAACGCAAAGCCGTATAACAAAATTTCTAATATGCAGATGTGCAGCACAAGGTCAAAACATTAATACAATACCGGGATGATCAAGTCCTCTAGGCAGGTTCTCTACCCACTTTAGTAGAGATATATAAAAATCCCTCCTAGCTTTTACTAATAACCTTGATATCTGCTTTTACAAGAGTTATTATTAAAGCAATATAAATTAATTACATAATGAGAATCACTATACTATAGAGATCCTTCATAGGCACAACAATGACTTAGAACCAAGCCTCAAAACATAGCACCTCTAAACATAGTGGCAGTCCATCCATAACACATAAAGTTGATTCCTATTGTGTCAAAGTTTCCAAGGGCCTCAGGGACCCCGGTCATTGCTCTAACCAGAATCAGATGTTTAACAAGATCCACAAAGGATTGAAAAATCTTCCCCAGTATGTCAGAGTTTAGAAGAGTCTCATAGACCCTTAGTAGTCTCACATCGGGGTAACAGGACCCTAGTTAACTATGACTAGTAGTTAAGAATAGTATAAAAGTAAAGTAGTTTTAGGAAAGAAAACAGTTTTGATTTCGGAAGTGCATAGAAACATATTACTAGATTACATGAACCACAAGTAGAACACATTTAGCAGAAAGAGTTCAGCCATAAACTCCATCAGTAAAACAACAGATAGAACAAAGTGACAATTAATTTGAACAAGGTTGCACATGGCCTTAATCTATTAACTATTACTAGGTGAACAAATAGGCATATATTGATCAGAGAACAAAATGTTGTGATCAAGTTACTATTCAAAAGATCATACTAAGAGGTAGAAAAAGTTGAGAGCATAGAACTCATGAATTTATCAGGTGTTTGTTAAAGGAAAACACTTAAGACAAGACAGAAAGCATGCCAGTTGAAAAACAAGTAGACAAGTGTGTCCTGGATCAGTAGGAACATTCTACAGTGGAGTAACCATGCTAACTTATTGGTCAGGAAAATTTACAGGAATTTAGGAATGCTAGTCAGCAGAAACATAAGGGCAAACAGAGGCATGTTGATACCTACAGTAGATTGACTACATAGCACATTGAGTAAGATATGATAACAAAGATAGACATGTTTTTTTAAATGGATTAAACGGGAAGCACATAGGTCACATTTCACAGGAGTAGACATGTTGATTAAGATCAACAAGCATGAAGCACATAGGTCTAATTACATAGCATGTTAAATGATAGCAGAAGTTGAGACATACAAGTTAGAAAATAGCAAAGAGGAGTTGAAAGTATGCAGAATCCAATAATCTAGGCTTAGCTTTTAGCCATCTAAATAATGTAGCAAACACATGTAATCGAAAGGTTTGAGTGAGAGCAAGAGTATTTGTGTATGTGTGTGTCTTTCTTTCTGAGTGTGTTTGTGTCTAAAAGAAAATCAGAATAAGGTTTATATATCACTTACCAAGGTAAAACAAATAAGGCGTGAGAACTACAGTTCAGAAGTAAGGTAAGAAAATATAATTAATCAATGAGTTGGGGCTAAACCCAAGCTAATTAATACAAACAAAATCCAGAAAAGTCATCTTAAAAAAAGGATAATCAGTTACTACATCGGATTGGGATTCAAACAATGTAAATAAATCAATTATTGGCCATAAATTAGACTAATTAATCTAAATAAGACAAGTAATACCAATAAAAAGTCACAAATAAGGAAAATAGGTAAAATCACGAGGAATTACCGATTTTAACTGGAAAATATAATTTGAGCCCTAAATAAAATCAGCCAATCTATTTTGATTGACAGAGATAAACAGTAACGGGAACAAATTGAAATAATCAGTTTAATAAGTAGACAAACCTAGGGTTAAAGCATTTAGAGAAAAATTAGTCAAACTAGTAAAGACAATCTAATCAAACACTTAGGAATTTCAAAACTTTTTTGCAGAGATATCAAAACAAAACCCTAAAAAATGGCCGAAATGAAAGAAAATAAGGTTTAAAACCATAGATTTGAGCCATAAACGCAATGATAATGGTACTTACAAACGGAAATGGCCATAGGTATCAGATGAAATGGTTTGAACAAAATCTAAGTTGAATCTCTTCAAGATTCTTTCATAAATCAACGTAATCGAACAACCAAAAGAGATGAAAGGCTATATAAGGCAATAAATCACCAGATAACCCCATATCTGGTCAAGAATCAAAAGGGTTTGGGGGAAATATTTGAGTGATGGCGCTCTAAGGTTTGAGGGTGTCGGAAAGACAAGAGAGGAGGAGAGGATTCAGAGGAGCGCAATTGGAGAGAATGAGCAGGATTTGGGAGGTTGTTGGGTTAAAAAAGAAAAGAGGTAACATGGATTGTTGATCTTAGAGATCAACCGCCACGATTAGAGGAGGTTCGAGGTCGGGTTAGATAGGAAATCGGGCTATGGTTTTCGTTAGATTTAAGTGGGCTAAGGTAGATGAATTTGGTTAGGGTTTAATTTTAATTGGGTTGGGGTCCAAATTTAAACGTAATGAAAGGGGTTATTTGTTAAATACCCAATTTATTAATAAAATAATTTGTAAAAATAGATAATTCAATGATAAAAATGTATTTTATACGTGAAGGTGATTTAAAATAATTACTTAGTATTATAAAATTATAAAAGTTAATTTTCTTGTGAAACAAGGTAACTATACACACATGGACTATTGTTGTAAAGTTATTGCAATTATAACCCTAACATGTACATATGGCTATTTGTGAAATAATCAAAACTCAGTATAAATATAAATGATAAAATTTAGCAACTAAATTTATCATAAAATCATTTGTAATGCAATTAGTAAGTATTTAAACACTTAAATGATAGAATAAATTAATTAAAATCCTTTTAAAATTATTGAAAAATACTAGTTGATGCTCATGAACTATTTTGAAAATATATGAGAAAAAAATTGGGTATCAACAAATGCCCTTCTTTACCTGAAAATGATGAAATAGTTTTCAAGTATAGAAATGATGACCAATTTTGACAGAATGGGTGTTTTGAAAAATATAGGCCGAACCTCTGTCTTTGAGCTGCCTACATATCTCTAGTTTTATAGAAATCAGCCCATGTGTAGTTCTAGACCCAAAAGTGAACGAAGCCGATGGGATTGTTATAGGAATGGTATCATGTTTCAGAAAGGTTACCTTCTCGGTGAGGATAATATCATATGGGTTTTATGCTATGTCATGAATATGATCCTAAATTATGATGGATGTACCATAGGGCATATATCTAAGAGGTCATAGAGTATAGGTGGGTAATTGATGGGGCTGATTATGTTTGAAATGATGGTAAGGCACAAAAGTAAGTCAAAAAGGTATGAATTGAAACCAGAGAGAAGGTTGTTCCTATATGAAGAATGGTAAATTCTAAAATCTCCTGGAAAATTTAAAACACGATGTATACCAATATGTAGATTATTGCAAGAATTTAAACATGATGCAAATTCCCTTTGGACCATGAAAATTGTCTTTGGACGCTTTGAGGATGACGTCCTTAGACAATGATGTCCCGAGCCATGAGTCGCGTGGTAGGGGATTCGCAAGCCATAATGATGTTCTCGAGCCATGAGAATGGTGCCTATGAACCATGATACCTTTGAATAATAATGAGTAGTAATAAGAGATCCTCGGGCCATGACATAGTCTCTTCAAGCTATTAGGATGACGCATTCGGACTATGACGCCTTTGGAAAAATTGGCTATACATCAGCCCATTAAATGTGGAGACATGATACCAAAGGTAATAATAAGGAAAATCTTATCCTCGTGCAGATTTTTGGGCAGAGCTAAGCCCAAAGAAAATAAGATAATGCAAAGTCTACAATAGGGCAATAATTATGCGGAGGGAGACAATGCTTAATCTCATGTGAAGGCAGCAGTTAGCCTTATACAAATATGGAGGCAGAGAATAGTCTTATGCAAGAATTGAAACAAGGCTTAGTCTCATGCAAATAGAAGGCAATACTTAGCCTTATGCAATAGTTTAGACAAGTCTTAGTTTCATGCAAGATTTGATACAAGTCTTAGTCTCTTGCAAGATTTGAGACAGGGCTTAGTCTCATGGAAAGAGAAGGTAATGCTGAGCCTTATGCAAATAAGGGGACGGGGCGTAGACTCATGTAAGGTTTTAGACAATCTTAATATGATGCAAGATTTGATACATGGCTTAGTCTTATGCAAAGAGAAGTCAATGTTTATCCTTATGTAAATAAGGAGGCAGCGCTTAGTCTCATGCAACATTTGAGACATGGCATGTTCCCATGCGAGGTTCTTAGATTTATGCAAATAGGAGAAAGGGCTTAGCCTCATTCAAGATCTAAGACAAGGCTTAGTCAGTTGCAAAGAAAAGGCAGTTCTTATATTAATAAGGAGGAAGGGTTAGCCTCATGCTAGGTTTGAGACAAGGCTTAGTCTCATGCAAAGAGAAGGAAGTGCTTAGCCTTATGCAAATAGGCCGGAGGGGCTTAGCCTCATGCAAGATTTTAGACAAGGTTTCATCTCATGCAAAGATAAGGTCATGCTTAGCCTTATGCAGTGAACAAGTAACAAATATGAGTATAATATTTCTTAGCTAGAGGCATATTTGCATCTTGTGGCCTGATTGTTATGAGGATAGTGACTTTGATATGTATATTTGCGTATACTCTTGTTATGTTCGCTGCGCCTGCATCCAAAGAAAAATTGTGAGTTTTGTGGGGGGAGTTGGTTCGTGCTTTCATTTGGTTGCTTTGCTTCGATCTATTCTTGAGGCCATATTAGAGTTACTTGAGTAAGTAACACCTGGCGGTCATAAAAATAAAGTATTCGAAAATATGCACTTATTAATGAAATAGTGTTATTTTAGAAAACATAGTTATATGTAATATCAAGAAATTTAGTTAACCTAATGACTGTAACACTTTTCTAGGGACATTGCAGATTCCCTACAATAGAATTTTTAAGGTTCCTCCTCAAAGTTTTGCTTCAGTTTGATCTTTTTGTCATTCTACATGCAACGATGTTCGTTGGATATATTCCAGAATTTTTAGAATTCTTCTCAAAATTTTGCCCCAGTTGCTTAACTGCTTTCTGACTTTAAAGGCATATGATGGCGTCGGCTGGACTTGCTCCAGAATTTTGAGGGTTTCTGGTTCTGAGGGAAAATGAAAATTTTATTATGATATAACTGAACCCATAGGGATGCCTATGTCTAACCTCTTAAACGGGAATCAGGTCAAGCATAGTTCAATTACATTATTGAAGGAACGTAAACATTCTAAACATAGTATCTCTTGACAGCGTCTGAATTAATTGGTTTCAACCAAATTTCTCTATCCAATTCTGCAAGTATGAGTGCTCCTCTGTTAGCACCCGGTGAATTGGGTAAGGACCTTGTCAGTTGGGAGAGAATTTTCCTTTATCTTAATCTTGATGCGGGAAGATCTTCTTCAGCACCAACTGTCCTGGAGCAAATTCTATTGGTTTGACCCTTTTGTTAAAAGCTCTAGACATTCTGTTATGAAACTGTGACATACTACGTTCATTATTTTTTCATCTATAAGGGCCAATTACTCGTAGCGGCTCCTTATCAATTCTGCATCACTGAGTTTGGCTTCTTGTATGATCATTAAAGAAAGAATTTCTACCTCAGCTGGAATGACAACTTCTGTACCATAAAACAGTAAATACGGGGTTGCCCCAGTTGATGTGCTGTGCCCCAATAGGGCAAAGAGTAAATTCTCGTGCCATTTTTTGTGGTTTTCTACAATCTTCCTTAGTATCTTCTAGATGTTGTTGTTGGGAGCTTCCACAGCTCCATTCATTTAAGGCATGTATGTTGTAGAGTTTTTGTGCTTGATTTTGAAGGTTCCACATAAGGCTTTCATCAAATAACTATTGAGATTAGCATCATATCAGCTATAATGGACCCTGAAACACAAAATCGACAAACAGTACGATTCATAACAAACTCTACAGCGACTTTCTTGGTTATTACTTTTTAGGATGCAGCCTCGACCCATTTTGTGAAGTAATCGATAAGTACAAAATGAACCGGTGCTCGATAGAACCAGTGGGCTCGATTGAACCTATGACATCCATCCCCCAAGTAGCAAAAGGCCAAGGTTCATTTTTTACATTGAGCTCATTCTGTGGTAACTTTATCATGTCTCCATGAACCCGACATTGGTGGCACCTTTGGACGTACCGGATGCAATCTGTTTCCAAGGTCATCAAAAAGTATGCACCTCTGAGTATCTTCTTGGCTAAAACAAAACCATTCATATGTGGTCCACAAGTTCCATCATGTATCTCCTCAAATAATCTGGAAGCCTCATTTGCATCGAAACACCTCAACAACCATGATCATGAGTTCTTCTATACAGAGTCACTCCGCTTTGGAAGAAGTGATTAGACAACCTTCGTCGAGTGCATTTCTGAGTATGGTTTACATGTTTTGGATATTCTCTTTTTGCCAAATATTCTTTAATGTCGTGGAACTAAGGTTTTCCATCTGTTTCTTCTTCAACATGAGCATAGTGGTTATGGAGTTTCACCGTGATAGGATCGATAAAATTCTTGCCTCGATGTTGTATCATTAATGATTCAGTGGCCAGTATGTCTGCGAACTCGTACTGGACTCTTGGAACATGCTTGAATTCTATATTTGTAATCTCTTAATTAGTTCTAGCACATGATACAAGTATGGCAGTATCTTGGTGTTTTTCGTAGCCCATTCTCCTTGAACCAGATACACCAGAATATCTGAATCGCCAGTTACAAGCAACTCTTATATATTCATATCTATAGCCAAATTGAGCCCCATGATGCAAGCCACATATTCTGACATGTTGTTGGTGCATGAAAACCTAAGGCTTGCAGATACTAGATAGTGTTGACTTGTTTCTGATACCAAAACTGCTCTAATGCCCACTCCTTTGAAATTGGCAGCTCTGTTAAAGAATATTCTCCAACAATCGTAGGCTTCAGTAATGTCTTCTCCTATGAATGAAACTTCCTCATCAAGAAAATATGTTGTAATGGTTCGTACTCTCCTCACACACGATTATCAGCAAGATGGTCTGCCAATGATTTTCCTTTGACTGACATCTGAGTTACATAGATGATGTCGAACTCACATAACAAGATTTTCCATTTGGATAACTTCCCGGTTGGCATGGGCTTCTGAAAGATGTACTGCAGACGGTCCATCCAAGATATAAGGTACGTGGTATAGGCACAGAAGTAATGCCTCAATTTCTGAGTTGTTTCTGTCAAAGCACAACAAGTGCGCTCTAGTGGAGAGTATCGTGCTTCATAAGGTGTGAACTTCTTAGTCAAGTAGTATATGGCTTTCTTCTTTCTTACTATCTCATCATGTTGTCCCAAAATACATCTGAAAGCTCCATCCAATATGGATAGATAGAGTAGCAAAGGTCTGTTAGACTTTGGGGGGACAAGGACTGATGGCGTGGACATGTATTCCTTGATTTTGACAAAACCCTTCTGACAATCCTCGGTCTAACTTATTTCAACATCCTTCCGCAACATTTTTAAGATAGGTTCACATATTACTGTGGACTCTTCTATGAAGCGGCTAGAGGCATCCTAAGAAGCTCATCACATCCTTTTTGTTCTTTGACGGTGGTACCTCTTTGATAGCCCTAACTTTGGATGGGTCAAAAATGATTCATTGGGGGATGACAATGAATCCTAACAATTTTTCTACAAGAACCATTAATGCACATTTTGCCGGGTTCAATTTTAGATTGTAACTCCATAGTCGGTCAAAGAACTTTCTCAAATCTTCTGTGAGATCTGCGGACCTCTTGGATTTGATAATGACATTATTAACATACACCTCTATTTTCTTGTGTATCATATTATGGAAGATTGTTGTCATGGCTCTCATGTAGGTAGGCCCAGCATTCTTTAGACCGAATGGCATCATCATGTAGCAGTACACCCCCCACGATTTAATGAAATCTATATTTTCCGTGCCGTCTTCGACCATCCAGATATGGTGATTGTTACATCTCGCATTTTGGTACGTTAAAAGTTTCGTCTTTAGTTAATGGACGTAGACTCGGGGATGAAATTATCTTGAGGTTAACATATTTACACTATTTATAAGAAGCGACAAATAAGTTTTATGAAAGATGAAGGATACACAAATTAAAGAAAATAAGTTTCGTTAAAAGTGACTAATTTAGGATAAAATACGGGTCGAGCGATAATACTCGATCATTATGAACTTGTAGCATACAAGGTTCCATATGATCGGGATAGTATAATGTATAAAGTATATACAAAGTATATAAAAAATAAGTAGAATTTTATGTAATTTGAGGCAATTTTTAAAATGTGTGAGTAATTGATTAATTACCGGGTAACATAACATTATCCAACTAACAAATTAGTGAATAAATACTTAAAAAGTTGCACCCAAATGACATGCCAGCATAAAATGACTCTTAGTCATTTAAGCATTAAGTGGCTACCTTAGAACGTTATAGGAAAATATTGATGCACAATCTGATTCCATTTTTAATTTAGAGAAAAGGAACCAAATGATGACAAAAAATCCTAAATCAAGGTTCCATTCCATTTCTTGGTTTGAACTTTGAGTATTTAATTCTATTTCTTGGTTTGAACATTTACGGAACAGAAGCTCAAAATCGTTCAAATGTTTCAACGAGCAGAAACTTAAATTCATTCGAACACATCAAAGAAGCAGAAGCATAATTCCATTCAAATTTTGTGATTCTAAAAAAGCACGGTGCAATACTTTTCAAAAATAATATATAGTGTTTTCCCTACTCCAGGAATGTTAAAGCCATCCACTCTTTCTTTTCGATATGGTCAAAGTTATACAGAAGAAATGAGCAAATCGTAAAGTTTCCATTAACGACTTTATTCATAGAAATACTTAGGGTCTCCTTGTTCTTGATTCCACATGTGATATATTGTTATATCTTCTGTTCATGGACCTCAAAAAAATACGCAATTTATAAAGTTTATCCGCGAAGAATATTGATATTTTTAACATGTTTTCATGTGTTTTATTCATTTATGCATGCAGATTAACCCATGACCAGATGGGGTTACGTACGTGTGCTTATATGTATATATTTATGTGTATGAAACGTGGAAAAAAGCTTACGGCATTATATACGCATCAACACCTGATCAACTGGTACATGTTGATGATTTTGGCCGCAGTGGACGAGGTGATATGATGGGATTCCCTCAGTGGTTTGATGATATTATGTACACCTATTTCCATGAATGACATAACATTTACTACATAGCACATTGAGTAAGACATGATTAGAAAGATAGACATGTTGTTTACAGGGAGTAAATAGGAAGCACATACGTCACATTTCACAGGACTAGATATGTTGATTAAGATCAACAAGCATGAAGCACATAGGTCAAATTACATAGCATGTTAATTGATTGAAGAAATTAAGGCATACCATTTAGAAAATAGCAAACAGGAGTTGAAAGTATGTAGAATCCAATAGTCTAGCCTTGGCTTTCACCCGACTAGATAATATAGCAAACTCAAGTAATAGAAATGTTTGAATGGGAGGAAGAGTTTTTTTGTGTGTAAGTTTGTTTCTCAGTGTGTACGTCTCTAAAAAAAATCAGAATGACGTTTATATAGCACTTAGCAAGGTAAAATAAATAGTGCAAGATAATTATAGTTCATAAGTAAGGTAAGAAAATATAATTAATCAATGAGTTGGGGCTAAACCTAAGCTAATTGATACAAACAATATTTAAAAAAGTCATCTTAAAATAAGGAGAATCAGTTACCAGCCTAGATTAGGATTCAAACAAGGTAAATAAATTAATTATTGACCATAAATTATACTAATTACTCTAAATAAATCAAGTACTATCAATTAAAAGTCATAAATAAAGAAAATAGGTAAAATCACGAAGAAGTACCGATTTTAATTGGAAAATATATTTCGGAGCATAAATAAAATCAGCCAATCTGTTTGGATTAACAGAGATAAACAATAACGGGAAAAAAATTCAAGTAATCGGTGTTAATAGCAGAGAAACCTAGGGTTTAGAGCATATACACAAAAATTAGTCAAACTAGTAAAGACAATCTAATCAAACACTTAGGAATTTTAAAACCTTTTTGGAGAGATATCAAAACCAAACCCTAACAACAAGAGAGATTGGAATCGACTAGTAATAAGGAGAAACATATGTTTCTGAGAGAAATACCAAATAACTCTTTAAAACATTTCAGATCCACAAGGATCTGACTAGATACAAGTAGCACAAAATTGGAGTTTCAAAAAAATGACAGAGACGAAAGAAAACTTGGTTTAGAACCACAGATTGTAGCCATAAACACGAAGATAATGGTACTTACAAACGAAAATGGCCATAGGTATCTAATGAAAAGTTTTGAACAAAATCTGAGTTGAATCTCTTAAAGATTTTTTCATAAATCAACGTAATCGAACAGCGAAAAAAGGTGAGACGCTAGATAAGGCAATAAATCACCAGATGATCCAATATCTGGTCAGGAATCGAAGGACTTTAGGGGAAATTTTTGAATGACGACGCTCTAAGGTTTGAGGGTGTCTGAGTGAGAGGAGAGGAGGAGACGATTCAAAGACGGTGCAATTGAAGAGAATGAGTAGGGTTTGGGGGGTTTTTGGGTTAAAAAAGGAAAGGGATAACGTGGATCATTGATCTCAGAGAATAATGAAACGATTAAATGAGGTTCTATGCCGGATTAAATAGGAAATCAGGCTCTTGTTTGGGTTTGATTTAAGTGGGATAAGGTATATGAGTTGGGTTGGGGTCCAAATTTAAACGTAATGAAAGGGGTTATTTGTTAAATACCCAATTTATTAATGAAATAATTCGTAAAAATAGATAACTGAATGATAAAAATGTATCTTATATATGAAGATAGTTTAAAATAATTACTTAGTATTATAAAAATACAAAAGGTTATTTTCTTATGAAATGAAGTAATTATCTACACATAGACTATTATTGCAAAGTTATTGCAATTATAACTCTAACATATACATATGGCTATTTGTGAAATAATCAAAATTCAGTATAAATATAAATAATAAAATTAAGAAAATAAAATTATCATAAAATCGTCTGTAATACAATTAGTAACTATTTATATACTAAAATTCTAGAACAAATTAATTAAAATCCTTTTAAAAATATTGAAAAGCATTGGTTGATTCTCATGCACTATTTTGAAAGTATATATGCATTTTAAAATATATGAGAAAATAATTGGTATCAACAGCTGTCTTCTTTACCCGAAAATGATGAAACAACTTTCAAGTATAGAAATGATGACCAATTTTGACAGAATGGGTGTTTTGAAAAAGATAGGCCGAACCTCTATCTTTGAGCTGCCTACATATCTCTGATTTTACAGAAATCAGCCCATGTATAGTTCTAGATCCAACAGTGAACGAATCTGATGGAATTGTTATAGGAATGGTATCATGTTTCAGAAAGGTTCCCTTCTCAGGGAGGATAATATCATATGGGTTTTATGCTATGTCATGATTATGATCCTAAAGTATAATGGATGTATCACAGGACAAATATGTGAAAAGTCATAGAGTGAAGGTGGGTAATTTATGGGGGTCGATTACGTTTGAAGTGATGGTAAGACTCAAATGGAAGCCGGAAGGGTATGAATGGAAACAGGAGTGAAGGTTGCTCCTATTTGAAGAACGGTTACTTCCTGAATTTCCTGCAAATGTTAAAACACGACACATGCCAATTTGTAGATTATTGCAAGAATTTAAATATGATGCAAATTCCCTTTGGACCATGAAGATTATCTTTGGATGGTTTGAGAATGATGTCCTTAGACCATGATGTCCCGGGCCATGAATCGCGTGGTAAGGGATTCGCATGCCATGAAATTATATTCTTGGGCCATGAGAATGGTGCCTCTGAACCATTACAGTTTTGAATAATGATGCATAGTAATGTGAGATCCTCAACCATGACATGGTGTCTTCAGGCTATGAGGATGATGCCTTCGGACTATGACACCTTTGGACAAATGAGCTATACATTAGCCTAGGGAATATGGAGACATGATACCAAAGGTAATAACAAGGAAACGCTTATCCTCGTGCGGATTTATGGGGCAGAGGTTAGCCCGGAGAAAAGAAGATAATGCAAAACCTAGAATAGGGCAATAATTATGCAGAGGGAGACAAAGCTTAATCTCACACAACGGAAGCACTCAACCCTATGCAAATATGGAGGCATGGTTTAGTCTTATGCAAGAATTGAGACAAGGCTTACTCTCGTACAATGAGAAGGCAATACTTAGCCTTATGCAAATAAAGAAGCGGGGCTTAGCCTCGAGCAAGATTTGAGACAAGCCTAAGTCTCATGCAATATTTGATACAAGTCTTAAGCACATGCAATACTTCAGACAGGGCTTAGCCTCATGCAACGAGAGGGAAATGCTTCGCCTTATGCAAATAAGGAGGCGTCGCTTAGCCTCATGCAAGGTTTTAGACAAGGCTTAGTCTCATGAAAAATTTGAGACATGGCTAATCTCATGCAAAGAGAAGACAATGTTTAACCTTATGCAAATAAGGAGACAGGATTTAGCCTCATACAACATTTAAGACATAGCATGGTCCCATGCGAGGTGCTTAGCCTTATGCAAATAGGAGACAACTCTAACCAGTGGAACAACTTGGTTCTCATTCTCATTAATCATTTCTGTAAAAGAATGAAATAAAACATTTAAATCACGTAGATTTTAATAGAGTACAAAACCACAAAGGTTTTACTCTTCCAGAAACACTAAGTACAAATACAGAAAATTAATATTAAAATTCCTTAAGCTTGTTAGTATAATATATTTGTAAAATAATTCTGAAAATATAAATGAATATAAACATAAATGAACATAAATAGAAATGACTGAAAACCAATTCGATGAAATCACATTGTTTTCTTATGGAATTTAATCCCCTTATAGTACCCAAGGTTAACGAATTACACACCGGTGTAGTGGTACATCATACCCCAGTGTTTCAGCGAACAAAAAGTTTGGTAGCAAATCACACTTACTTTTTGCTTTGTTTGATGCTAAAAGTATGCAGAAGAAGGAGAAGGAACTCAGGAAATCATAATGAAATTCTGAGCAGAATAGTGTTGTATTTAAAGCCAAAGTTAGTTGAAATCTGTTGTTTCTGCAAAATGGCCACAACATAAATGCCATTACATAAATGACTATTTACTCAACATTAAAAATGGAAAATAAAGAGGGAAATCCGAATTCGAAGCCGAAGCCGAACCGAACGACGACGGCGGCGCAAGGCTTGCCTTCTTCTCAACTCTTTAAGAGCTACAAGAAGAATAATTGCTTGTATACCCATAAAAAACCCTTTCCTCTTCCAATATGGGACAATGTCTATTTACCAAGGAAAAAACTTCAAACTTCACTTAAAAATTTTATTTCCCTCCATTTCTTATTCACCATCTTTTAAATTTTTAATAAATTAATTAAATAAATGCAAAACTCAATATGTGCCAGATTGAAATCATGGCAACGAAAAAACGGGCATGATAGAATTAAGAGGCAACTGCGATGTAGCAGTTGAGTAAGCCTCTAAGCACATAAAGTTAAAATTAACAAAGTTTCAATATGAAGCGTCTCGCAAACTATTTTTCCAACCATCTATAATGTAAAAAAACAGCATCACAACTTACAGGAACGACTTAGAGACATGAAAGTTCAAAGTAGCTGTTTGTACCAAAGAAGATAAATAAAATAAAAAGTTCATGACTGATTTGTACCAAAGCAAATTTATTTGTCTTACTTTACATTCATGAACTTTCCAATATTGGACCATCATTTACCTTTTTATCCTTGTTACTTCAGTTCAATCAATCTTTTGTATCTGTCATCACAAGATCAATTAGTAATCTAAACTCTGTGTCTAACTTGTTCAAAGAGAAACTCTATTTTCTATCTTGCCTAAAAACCTCATTAGTTTATTTAAAAGGCAAACCATACCAATCAGCCTAATACTCCCTACCCTTTTTAGAAACTTGACCTTCGTGCCTTTATAGAAAGGTTTTCTTTCTCTAATTTTTTAAACGAATAAAAACTATAACTTTATAATTATTTAAGACAAGAGGGGTTGCTCTGATGGTAAGCAACCCCACTTCCAACCGAGAGGTTGTGAGTTCGAGTCACCCCAATAGCAAGGTGGGAAGTTTTTGGAGGGAAGGATGCCGAGGGTTTCTTTGAAACAGCCTCTCTATTCAAGGGTAAGGGTAAGGTCTGCGTACATACTATCCTCCTCAGACCCCACTAAGTGGGATTATACTGGGTTGTTGTTGTTGTACTTAAGCTTAGATACATATGATATGTTTTCAATCCAATAGCTCTAGTTTTTACATTTTTCTTTCTAAAGTCTCGGTGATATAAATTAAGCCTACTGATTTATACTCTTTTAGTTGTTATCTGGCATTTAAACTTGTGGGATAATATTGGCTATGTTGTTATCGTTATCTCACCACTCTTCTTTTTAAGATTTTAGACTATTAGTTACCCACTTCTTATAATTCTCTTGTAAAGTCTGTCCTAAGTTCCTTTTCTATCACTATCCTAGTCATAAAAGATCAAGTTTCACAAGTTAGGAGATTGATATAAGAAAATGCATGGCAAAACCATTGTCTCAGTAGTCACCAAACATGCAGTTAAGAATTTAGAGGTCAATCATTCAATTACCAAAATCACATAATGGGCATGCTTCGTTTAGAAGGCTTTTAAGAGAACTTCTTTTATTGATACAAAGATCGTCAATAAGATGGGAAAGATTTTCTATATTAGTAACATAATCTTACCTTCATAGTTTGATAAATATTATACGTGTCATTCATATAGTGTTTTTTCTTGTAAAGTTGAGAATACTGATTAACTTGTCACGGCCTCAGAGGAGGGACATAGCGTGCGTGCGGACTGGCAAGTAAACTGCCTTGGGGAGGGGAGGCGTCTCTAGCCATAAGGCGCTCTGCCCTAGTTGCGTATTGGCTTGGCCGAGTTAGGCATGCCGACCCGATTAAGTTTGGGGAGCATGTTGCTTGTCTTGGACATGACTATGAAGGGAGCCGAAGCATACGGGGGGCACAACTGGTCGGGAGCTATTGCTGCTTCCCTGATGAGCCCATGGCAGGGCGAAACCAGTCTGCGAGCTATTCGGACGGGCGAGTCTGGGGTGGTATGGGACGCCTCGGGCGCCGCGCGGGCGCGGAGAGCCACGGTACGGTTCCAGGTCCGTCTCATTTGGTATCAGAGCAAACATGAACTTCTCTTGCAAGGTGTCAGCTCATGAATGCACAAAGCTCGGAGTGGCTGCTATAAGTGCAAAGATGGGGGCGCTGAGTGACAGAGTGGAGCATGACGGTCCTTGGGCAAATAGACTTCTTCTCCGCCAAAGTAAAGCGGGCTTGAGAAAAGAAATTGCTGTGAACTCTAGATGAAACCACGAAGTGGACGCACCGACGAAGTGTGAAGCCGTCTCCATGATTATGTGCCTGAGTCCCAAAGTTGGCAGCACGAGGAGGTATTGTGCTAGCATGAATGAGGGTGTAAGTTCCGTGTGGAAACGAAAGGGGTTGCAGCGAAAGTAATGCGTCGGGTCGCCGTATCATCGGGTGGGGGAGAGTTGTCACGGCCTCAGAGTAGGGACATAGCGTGCGTGCGGACTGGCAAGTAAACTGCCTTGGGGAGGGGAGGCGTCTCTAGCCATAAGGCGCTCTGCCCTAGTTGCGTATTGGCTTGGCCTAGTTAGGCATGCCGACCCGATTAAGTTTGGGGAGCATGTCGCTTGTCTTGGACATGACTATGAAGGGAGCCGAAGCATACAGGGGGCACAGCTGGTCAGGAGCTATTGCCGCTTCCCTGATGAGCCCATGGCAGGGCGAAACCAGTCTGTGCGCTATTCGGACGGGCGAGTCTGAGGTGGTATGGGACGCCTCGGGCGCCGCACAGGCGCGGAGCGCCGCGGTACTGTTCCAGATCCGTCTCCATAACCAGAATTTGAATTTCCTTAAAATACAAAAACATATTGAGCAATCAAAAAAAATTCATGCATGAGTATCACAAACCAAACATGTGACCAAAAACTTGAAGCAACACGTAGCTATTGACATACTGAACTCATCATTCTCTTCTTTAATATTGAGCTACTATTACTCAAATCAAAATATTTATAAAAGAGTCTCAGAAAATAAATAAATATACCTACAGATGCACTCATAGAGATCTTAGCCAAATTGTATCTAATTTCTAAAGTGATGTCAAACATATTCAGTCAAATCCAATATGAATATTCCTCATAATAATGGCGAAATTAATATAAGTGAACCTCAGAAGATAGGTATACAAAATCGAGATTTTACTGTTCAATATGTAAATAATATCCTGGCTGTCTCATAAAAGTAATTCTTAGATCATCTATAACTGATAAGAATGGACATTGAGCATAACACAAGCCCAAAAGTTAGATTATGAGTTGAGGATTATCCAAGTGATATAAGGAGACCAAGAATCTCAAATCACTCCGATGTGGGACAACTTAACACCCCACATCACGGAACGTGGACAACATAAATGGGGGCCCAACATCGATAACAATAGTTGGGATGGGCCTGACTCTGATACCATGATAAGAATGGACCTTAGGCCTAACTCAACCCCAAAAGGTAGCTTATGAGGTAAGGATTGCCCAAGCCATATAAGGAGACCAAGGAGCTCCAATCGCTTCGATGTGGGACAACTCAACAATAACTATTAGATAAATATAAAGAATCACACACAATACAAAATTCAGAACATGAAATTATATATAAGAGTAATTTTTATCTGACTTTATTATTGTTATAGGGCACTAATCTTACATAATAAAATTTCTAATACAAAATTCAAAAAAAAAAAGAAATTGATCTAAGAGCTTGCATATAAAGAAATACCGAGTCGAAGCCACAAAGGAAAATAGTAGTAGTGTAAAGGCAAGAACCGAAAAGAATGGATCTTGGGCCTAACTCAACCCCAAAAGCTAGTTTATGAGGTGAGGATTGCCCAAGCCATATAAGGAGACCAACGACCTCAAATCCCTCCGATATGGGGCAACTCAATACCCCCTCACGCCCAAATCTCTGGAGCGTGGACAACATAAATGGGGCCCCAACATCGGTAACAATAATTGGGATGGGCCTGACTCTGATACCATGATAAGAATGGACCTTGGGCCTAACTCAACCCCAAAAGGTAGCTTATGAGGTAAGGATTGCCCAAGCCATATAAGGAGACCAAGGAGCTCCAATCGCTTCGATGTGGGACAACTCAACAATAACTATTAGATAAATATAAAGAATCACAAACAATACAAAATTCAGAACATGAAATTATATATAAGAGTAATTTTTATCTGACTTTATTATTGTTATAGGGCACTAATCTTACATAATAAAATTTCTAATACAAAATTCAAAAAAAAAAAGAAATTGATCTAAGAGCTTGCATATAAAGAAATACCGAGTCGAAGCCACAAAGGAAAATAGTAGTAGTGTAAAGGCAAGAACCGAAAAGAATGGATCTTGGGCCTAACTCAACCCCAAAAGCTAGTTTATGAGGTGAGGATTGCCCAAGCCATATAAGGAGACCAACGACCTCAAATCCCTCCGATATGGGGCAACTCAATACCCCCTCACGCCCAAATCTCTGGAGCGTGGACAACATAAATGGGGCCCCAACATCGGTAACAATAATTGGGATGGGCCTGACTCTGATACCATGATAAGAATGGACCTTGGGCCTAACTCAACCCCAAAAGCTAGCTTATGAGGTGAGGATTGCCCAAGCCATATAAGGAGACCAAAGAGCTCAAACCCCTCCGACGTGGGACAACTCAACAATACCATGAAAAGAATGGTCCTTGGGTCTAACTCAACTCCAAAAACTAGCTTATGAAATGAATATTGCACAAGCCATATAAGGAGACCAAGAATCTCAAATCCCTCCGATGTGGGACAACTCAATAAGAACGAAGACCCAAGCACTCAATAGAAATACTCTGCAAATTGCAATCACAAAAAATTAAAGCTATGACAAAGAAAGAGAAATAAATTTAAGAAGAGAGAACCCAAAAATAAATTTGAACTACGTGTTTGTCATTTTAAGCAATAGGGGATAAACAGAACTTTCGAAAAGATAGCTGGTTTTCTGAAAAAAGATGCACAACACGTGTTGATGAGTTTAGCAGAAAAGTAGTAACCTACCAATAAAATTGGACCAAGTGCATAGTAAAAATAACAAAACTTTATGTACAATTTTGCAAGGCAGTGTTCGTCCTTCTTGTTATAGAAGTAATTTTCCTTTTTATAGTCACTAAGTTTGTGCATAGATCTCGTTAGTTCGATTTTTATTAAAATCAAATCAAAATGATTATATCAATATGAATCGGCTCTGTTGAATTTTTAGTGTTTTTCGAGGTTTTTTGTTTAATAAATAATATATCAATTTTATGTTATTAAATATTTTATAAGTAAATATATGTTTAAGCAAAATTAAAAAAATTGCAAATATATGATCGAATAAAATATTCTTATGTCAGAATTTAACACATAATATTTACTCCCTCTGTTCCACTTTATGTGAACATATTTCTTTTTTGGTCCGTTCCAAAAAGAATGACCCATTATTAAATTCGGCAATAATTTCGCTTGAACCTACAACTCTAACCTTAATGAGAAACTTTTATAACTCTATTTGACTAAAAATATATTGTAACTTTTTTGAATAAATCAATCAAAGAAAATGATGGGGGTAAATCTTAGCCAGACATAATGACTTCCAGATCAATAACTAATTAGGGAAACAATACTCGAGATGTAATAAGGGTAATCGATCTTGCAGTGCGCCGGTTCAACTCATTTGGCCCTGTGAGCATATGATTTTTGACAGGTCGAAACAAGCTCTTATAGGACTCTTAAAGTTTAGGATTTTTCTTTTATATGTTAGGATTTTAATTTTTAGGATCTGACTGCATGTGCATATTCATCACTACATGTTTAAAATTGTTTAAGATTTAATTGTTAAATAAATTGATATTACAAATTAAAAATAATATATATATATATTATATATTATATATATATATATATATATATATATATATATTTAAATATATGTCCTGCATTTGAAATTATTTTTTGTTAATTTTGACTTGGTTTAGTTTATTTGTGATAATTAGGAATTTGTTGGTTTTTCTTTTAATAAAGTTAGTAATTATTTTAAAATGAAAAGACAAATACATATATATATATATATATATATATATATATATATATATATAAACATCCACTCAGGCTGGCCATAATTGGGCCAGACCTGAGTTGCCCAACCTGCATTTTCCCTTTAAAACAAGGCACAACCCAGTCCAAACGACCAGCCTAATCCATGTCCACATCCACTAAACCAAACGACACCGTTTAGAAACCCTATCATCACAGCCGTTGATCCCCATCTCATCCAACGGCCACGGAAGCCTCCCCCATTTTGTATACATATGTCAAAGCACCTCTAATACACATACACAACCAAACATCAACCTCTTCGTACCTCCTTCTCCGGCTATAACGCCTCCCATTGACCACCCCATTACCACCCCTTGACCATCGGCCTACCATCCTACTGCCGCCGCCGGAAATCGCCTCACGTCGGCGGCCGAAAACCAAACCTTTCAAAATTAACACCACTCAACCGTAATGACCTCCCCTACCCCGTCCCATGGCCAGTTTCCCTCGAATATGACTCCTCCGTCTCGAATTTTCAAAAACAGGGCCATCGGAACCACTGTCTCCGGTGACCCTGTACCAAACCCTCCCACATGAACACCACAGGATCACTAGGACACCCCCTTCCCTGTCGTGTAATCCACTCCCCTCAAATCCACATCCATCATCTCGTATAGTCTCTGAAGTTTGCCGTAAACCCTATCTCCGGTGACCCTGTCCCAAAGCTTCCAAAATTTACACATTTAAGGGACCTCAACCCCCTCTTTCCAACCATGCATGTCACCCCTCTCAAATAATCCTGAAACTCCTCGAATTTCAATTCGAAGCCCAACCCTAAATTCCAAAACCTGCCAAAAATGGTTCAAATCTCTCCCAGGTAGTCCCTGGTCCATTTTGACGCTAACCATACCACCCTTGACTCACAAACACTCTCAACCACCAAACAAACCCAAATCTGAGACCACACTAAGGTCTCAGAACCTTGGAAACCCCCCTGAGTTCTTAAACAAATGATAAACCACCCTAGAGGGTTTGGAACCCCTGTGGAAAGAATCGAGGTCTAGTTAAAATGGTTTAAATGGGAACGAGAATGAAAAGCTAAGTTTTCTTGCATATTTTTCATTTCTTTAGCTTTTGAATGTGTGAGTTCTTAGTATCAGTAGTTATATATCTAATAGCTGAAGTTCTTTTATTTGATTTCCTTCAACTGTTTGTTTGTTTGCCCACCAGTTCATCTAAGATAGGTTTAAATATTCATATGTTTTATTTGTCACTAGTCTGGAAACCTTCTCGTATCTGAAATAATTCAACATCCTGTTAAAACTAGTGTTTGAGCAGTGTGATTCTCATAATTTGATGAACTTTATTGATTCACTGATGTTCTGATTGGTTTGATTGTTTGTGCTACTGAGTGTCTGATCTTTATTTCATCCTTAGTGGTGATAGATGTATTCTTTTTTCTGGTCATTTTGATTTTTGTTTGTTAGTCCTGCATAATGTTTGTGGAAGTTTCTATTTAGGCATCTGTGTTAAGCCTAGTTAAATTTGGCTAATTCTGATTGTCATGAGCATGATCGTCTAAAGGGTGACCCAAGTTTGATTGACCAAGGTCAATTGTGACTGAATTAAGGTCAAAGAACTAACCAAGGTCAATTGTGACTGAACTAGGGTTTAAAAAAATCGGCCAAAGTCAAATTTCAGGGGTGGGTAATTTGGGAAAGGAAGTAAGGGTACAAGAGGGATTTGAACTTGTAAAAATCTGATAGAAAGCCCTTAGAACCGTCTAGCAAGGACTTAAAAATAATTCTTGCCTTATACTTGAGGCACAAATCAGAAATTGAAAGATCCCTTAGGCAAAAATACAATTGGAGTTAAGGACTAAAAAAGAAAACAAGGTAAAATCTGATGCCCTAACAGTTTTACTATAAAATGAACCATTTGGGGAATTGGAAAAGGATCTGGAACCTTTCTCTTTAATACTAGAGCTGGAATACTTATTCTATATCATAAAATATTATCAGTGCTGAATTTGATCATTTTGAGTTTAATTCTTTCACAATTATGTCGAAACTCTGGGCATACTGTGCGATTGGCTGTTGATTTGCTTAACTGGTCTCCTCTCTTCACTCATAGGTTCCTGTTTCACTTGAATTACATGTACATTTTCTTGTTCATCTGATACATTGAAATTCAAGTATAAAATGTTCATGAATGTGCAGATTGAGCTCTTGATGACATTCTAAACCCTCTCCCTGCTTTCCCCTATTCAGTTTTTTGTTATGGATGTATTGATAAGGTAGTCCTTATGTTGTAGTTAAATTGGACTAATTCATTTTGTAATAATTAGACTCTAAGGACTGTTTTACTTGTAATAACTGGACATTAAATTCATTTTTAGCATGAACTATTGGTAGTGTTGATAGTGAATGTATGACTGTATTAGATGGTTATTTCATGTTGTTTAGAACTAAGGAGATCATGACATATAGATTCTGAAATTATTGAAATCCAGTCGTTATGTATGGTGAACAGTACTCAAACTTCAATATATTAGCAGTGTTGTGTTCCATATCTATAAGCTGAAAACAAAAGTTCCAATTGAATTTTGAAGAACTAGATTCGTATACTCTGACTGACGAGTATATGAACCATTTATTTCAGATATAATGTTAAAATTTGACTTATAAAAATGATTGCTAATATTTTCTCTGTGATCTTGTAGATATCTATGTTTTTATATAATTTCAAACATATTGGTTGTTAACAATTGGGTTTTTTTGTTCAAATCAGTACCGGGATCACTCGATAGGCCCAATAAGTACCCAAACATTGTAATCAAACACGTTTTTCTACGCTGAGTGATTCATAGCCCAAAAAAGTCACAATAGTTACCAGTACAGCCTGAGCCATATACGCTCCTGGGATGGCCCAAAATTGATTTATTATGTGTTAATTGTCCATGAACGAGGCTAAGATCATGTGGTATTTACCAAATACATAGTTTATACCTAAAACAATTAGTGCATTTAAGCAATCTCAAGAGTAGCATCGATTAGGGTGCCCTATAAAAACTCATGTGACCCGCATTAATTCCAGCAAATACCATACGATTGTGAGCATATGATTTTTGACCAGTCGAAACAAACTCCTACATGACTCTTAAAGTTTAGGATTTTCTCTGTTGAAATATTAGGATTTTAATTTTTGGACATTAATTGCATATGCATGTTCATTATTGCATGTCAGAATTAATTAGGGTTTTAATTGTTAAATAAACATGTTTCATAAACTAAAATACAAAATATATATATGCCAGCACTTGAAGTTGTGTTTGTTCAATTTTGATTGGTTTTAATTTTGTTTGTGATTTGTGGTTTTTAAATAAATTTAGTAATTAATTTTAATTAAAAGAAAAGAAAGAAAATAATAACAAAAAATACAATACATGTATACATATATAGGCAGCCACTCAGGCTGGCCACAATTGGGCAAGACCTGAGTGGCCTAGTTTGTTCCTTCTCTAAA
This sequence comes from Nicotiana benthamiana, assembly GCA_034376525.1. Lineage (NCBI taxonomy): Eukaryota > Viridiplantae > Streptophyta > Magnoliopsida > Solanales > Solanaceae > Nicotiana > Nicotiana benthamiana. The sequence goes on along the minus strand of CM067332.1, from coordinate 110,827,660 downwards.
TCCATACACACCCAGCCCAAACGACCAGCCAGTCCAGTCCCCACATCCACTAAACCAAACGACACCATTTTGAGATCCCATCATCCCAGCCATTGATTTCACCCCAATCCAACGGTTCCCAAATCTATACATATATGTCCAAACCCATTTAGTATACACACGACCAAAATCACCTTCCTCGTATATCCACCGCCGATCATTAACCACCCCGTCAACACCTATTGACCGCCCCAACGCCACCGTTGACCACTGCTTGACCACCCTACTGCCGCCGTCGGAAATCGCCTCACGGCAGCGCCGACTGCCAAATGACCCCTAAATTGCACCCTTTAACCACTATGGCTTCCTCTACCCCGTCCCATAATCAGCTACCTTCGAACACCACCCCTCCGCCTCGAATATCCATTCAAAGGTCGCCGCAAACCCTACCCCCGGCGACTTCATTCCAAAGTCGGCCAAAATTACACCATTGAGACACCCTGACTTCCCCATTTCCATGCACCTCACCACCCTAAAATCCCCATGGAACTCCTCGAATCATCATCCCAAGTCAAACCCTAAATCAAGGTCCAGCTGGATAGTTTAAACGAGAGCAAAAACGAAAGCTATGTCTTTCCTACACATTTTTCATTTTTAGCTGAGTAAGTTCTTAATTGTTTGTAATGATCGTTTATGTCCAATAGTTGCATCTGTAATAGTCTGAACTTCTTTGGGATTTTCTCTTGGTTTTTTGTTGGTTTATCCACAAGCTCATATAAAAATATGTTCAATACTCATATGACTGTTTGTCACCTATCTTAAAGCCTTTCTTAGGTAATACTGATATCTTGCTAAGTATTGGTCCCCTGATTTTAGAAAGCAATTTTCTTTAGTCTTCAGTAATACAATTTTAGGGCTCAATTAACTTCCTTCTGTTTATTTTTCTTTAATTTTTGGTATGCCTAGTTGACTCATGTTCCTAAGGTTTTGATTCATAAGCGGATTGTTCATTTTGTTTCTTGTTCTTAAGTATTTCTTAATATCATTAATTTAATCATTTTTGAAAGCTAAATTTGATAGATATATGCCTTGTTTGTGGATATTTGATCCCTTGTTCTGCTAATCCTGTATAGAAGTCTGTTAATTTTTAGTTAATTCTGATTTTCATGAGTCTGCTAATCTAAATGTGACCCATGTTTGGTCAACCAAGGTTGATTGTGTTTGAATTGGAGTCAAAGAACTAACCAAGGTTAATTAGAGCTGAACGAGGGTTAAAAGAACTGACTGTGTCAAATTCAAGGGTAGGGTAATTTAGGAAAGCTAGTAAGGGTACAAAAAGAATTAGAGTCTTTTAAAATCTGATAAGAGTCTTTTAGATCCGTCTAGTAGGGACTAATATATAATTCCAGCCTCAAACTTGAGGCACAAGTTAAGAATTGAAGGACTACTTAGGCAAAAATACAATTTGAGATGAGGACTAAAAAGAAACTAGTAAAAATCTAATGCCCTAACTGTTTTGCTATAAATAAAACCATTTGGGGGCATTGAAAAGGATCCAGAAACCTTTATCTTTAACACTAGATCTGGAAACCCTGGTCTGAAACTTTTCTCTACAATTCTAAAGCTGAAATACTGATTCAATATCTGAAAATAGCATTAGTATTGTTTTGAATCATTTTATGAAGATTTAACTCTCCAAAAACTCTGCTGAGATGTGGAAATACTGTTTTATTGGTTGTTGGTTACTTAGCTGATCCTCTTTATTTACTCATAGGTTGTTTCCTTTGCTGCATTACAGGTACCCTTTAAAGCTCATGTGTATGTGAAGTTCAAAGTGAAATGTACTTTCAAATGTTAAGATCCCATTGTCATTTACATTCTCTTGTTATTTTTATTTCCCTCATTTCCCTATTTAATCCTGAATTTGAGTTTAGTAATGGAATGATCCTCATGTTGTAGTTAGCATTTGAATGATCTATTTTGTAATAACTTGACATTTTGGGACTTTTTTTTATGTGTAATAACGGGACTTTCAGTTCAAATTTTTTATATGCTTGGTTAGTAATCAATTTCAATTTAAGTCTGGTGGGCTCAAGTGCTGAATTTGTTCACTTAGAGCTACCAGAATTGGAAAGTAGTATAGTCCATAGTTTTAAATGTCACAATGTTTAGTAATAGCTTATTTTAGATTTGTTTCATATAATAGGACCTGAAAAAATGTAATTGAATTTTGGAAAATAGATTCATATACTCTGACCGATAAGTATATGAATCGTATGATTCAAATTTGATGTTATAAAAGTAGTGCAAAAACAGTTCTTATTATTTCCCTCATGAATGGGTAAAGAATCAATTCTATGTACATGATTTCAGACCCAACTGTTGTTAGCCATTGGACTCTTTGGTTTAAATCAGTACTAGTCTCATATGTGAGGCCCAGTAAGCATCTAAGTGCTGAAATCTGATACGTTTCCTGAGCTAAGTGATTAATAGCCCAAACCAGTCAAAAAATGGTTGCAATTACAGCCTGAGCAACAAGTGCTCCAGGGCTGTCCCAAAGTTCAATTTATTTATATGTCCATTGGCCATGAACGAGGCTAAGGCACACATAATGTTTCTCAAGCACCAAGTTTATACATAAAACAATTAGTATATTCAAGCCCCCGTACGAGTAGAAATTTAGCACACATTAAATGCCCTTATAAAATAAAAATGAGCCATGTTAATTCAAACAAATACATATGATGGTTCCTTACCCTATCAAGGCCCATATAAAAAGGAAGTGTTGTTTAGAAAATTTCACGGCCTTCCTGCGAATGTCAAAGACGTAGTTGCTATAGGCGCGCATTTTAAAAAATACCTTCCCAAATTCGAGTGCACACTTATGTGACCCAAATCCAATTCTCAATGAAGTTAGAACGTGTCAAATCCACGGGTGCATTTATGTGACGTGGTTTGAGGCGTTTTCTAACGACGTTGCAAATTCTATTTAAAATAATGATAAAAGCGGTTTAAAGTAAAAAAATACATAAGTTGAAACAAGTTCTAAAATCAGATAATTTAAGCCAAATATAATAGTTGAGCTACCGTGCTAGAACCACAGAATTCGAGAATGCCTAACACCTTCTCCCAAGTTAACAGAATTCCTTACTCGGATTTCTGGTTCGAGGACTGTTGAATAGAGTAATTCTTTCCTTGATTCGGAATTCTAAACGGTGACTTGGGACACCATAAAATCTCCCTAGTGGCGACTCTGAAATTCTTTTAAATAATTTAATTCTATTTCAATTGTCTTTTAATTGGAAAAACTCCCTTATATACGCCCATCGCTGGGTTATAGTATCCAAAAGGAGATGTGACAGCTCTAGCGACTCTGCTAGAGATGGAACCCAGAATCTCTAGTTCAGGGTTCAAGAAATCAAGCTTATAATAATTGTTGTATTTGGCTTTGTTTATTGTTTGATTTTACATGCTGACTTAATGTGCAAAATAATTCTTTTACCGCTTTGATATTATTTGAATTGTATATAAACTTTTATGAAACCCTTCTCTCTTTACCTCTGGGGATGTGCTTACTGGTTGAGACTCCCTATTCTGTTAATATCTTACCCTAAAATAAGAAAGAGGCCGGACAAGTTACAAAGCCGGACGATCTCGCGGGTCCCTGGTACGTAGCCCCCTCCTCAACTTGAGTTGTCCGCTCGGGTACACAGTCTAGACCTACACCGAGGTTTTCAACTTAGTATAACAAAACTTCATGTCAGATCCATAGTAGGAACATTTATTTGCATCATGCATTTTGACTTAGGGGACTCAACACAGGGGTTGGGTCTGTCTAGAACATGTACCCTGAAATAAAAGACCACCCTGTTGCATTTTTACGTGCTACTTGCGCATTTATTTGCCTTGGACTCGCATGCTGACCGGCCTTTAATCAAATGGATTCACTCGAGAGGAATAAGAGGTTCTAGGGCTTTCAAAATCAATGCTTCAATAGCGCCGAAATGCTGCCGGATTTTTGCAAAAAAAAAAATGCACAAAAGCAAAAAAAAAAAAAAAAAAAAGAGACACCAGGTTTGTTGAAGCGTATTAATAATGTCTGCGGGTTTTGATAAATTTTTTTGACTGGGTCCAATCTTTTTCTACAAAATGCCCGAGTTTATTATTATTTTTCTCACTTCAAAATGAGTCGGATTGTGTCGTTATTGCAATAATAGTTGAATGATGCTATGAGGGACGCCGGAAGGCTGACTTTACGCAAATGGCCGCCTCTGGATTTTATTAGGGTCAGTAAGCAAGCACAACCTAAAAAGCTTTCTAGCCGAAGTATTTAAAGACCGTATTCGCAAAGTCGGTCCCTGTTTTAAAATAAATGTCAGCTTTTATGTTTTGAGAATACTAATTCTCCCTAATAAATGTGCAGAATGAGCATGATAATCAACAAAATTCCTTTAGAGGTGCAGATGTGTTGGAATGACCTCGGAGAAGCCGGACAGAAAAAGGCCAATGCGCATCTGGGCAGCCTCACCGCTTTACTAAAAATCAACCCATGGGGGGATATCATAAAGGCCCTAATTACCTTTTAATACCCTGCCCACAACGTCTTTTACTTCTCCGATTTTGAGCTGACCCCGACTTTGGAGGAAATGACCGGATACATTAGGACCCACACAATCCCACTAAGACAAATACTTGATAGCACCTAGGGCCCTCGTTGTGCACAATTTTATGGATGTTCTGAAAATTAGAAGAAAGATTCACAACCCTGATCTGTCGGCGGGATTTTGCACCCTCCAGTTCATACACCAAAGATATGGCCACATCGGAGGATTCAACAACCCTGAAATCCTCATCTGTAGCAAGGGCAATCAGATCAAATGGGAGGAGCATTGATGCTTCGCGTTTATGGTATCCTTTTTGGGTCTTTTAGTATTCCCACAAAAGGACGGAAATATCGATATACGGATTGCGGGGATCGTTAGTACCTTGATGACTCAGGCAAAGGGAACCCTTTATTCGATGATCCTGTCTGATATCTTCCGAGCCCTTACGAATTGCAAAGCACGAGGGGATTTCTTTTAAGGCTGCAACTTGCTATTAAAAATCTGGATGATTGAGCATCTATATCAAAAGCCTCAGTTCATGAACAGTGGGTCGCAAACAAAAGGTTGCATAGAAGAAGTTGACAATAGGGTGAAGGAGTTTAAATTACTGGAGGGTGTCGTAGAGTGGGTGTCACATCTCCTGTCTATTTCTGCAAATCAAATACAATGGACGCTTAGTTGGCTCCCCATGGACGAAATTGTGCATATGCCCGCAACAGAGTCGCATTTTCTCTTAATGGCCCTTAGAAGCATCCAACCCTATGCCCTGCATCAGGTCTTGAGACAACTCGGAAGATGCCAGGTAGTGACAAAAGAAGAAGATCTTAGCATCCGGGTAGTCGAAATTAGGCCTGGTAGTTAGTTTCCCGAAGCCATGGATCGCAAAATTTGGAATGAATGCCAGTATCTAACCGCTGAAACTTGTGTGAAAGATCTTGCCAAAGGTGAAGTGTCTCCAGTATACCTTGCTTGGCATAAGAGAGAAATTGAGCATGAAAGACCATCCAAAAGGCCTCACCTCCGAAATTTCGTCGGGACAACACAAGAACAGTGGGATTGGTTAGCGAAGGAACATGAATACCATGCTACCATAGGAGGGCTGGAAAAGAAAATTCAGGAGTTGCAATTCGAAAACAACCTACAAACTGCTGCTAGCAAAGGGGAAAAGAAGGTATTGGTGAAAGAAAATGATGACCTACGGGCTCAGATTCAGAAAATGAAAATAGTCGCAGATAACCCTCTAAGGAGTATAAAGGATGAAAAGATTATAGAGAACCTGCGACGAAAGGTAACAGAATACAGTTTTGAACTGAATAAGGCAGAGGGTGAATTGTCTAGAGCTCGGAGACAATTAGCGAAAAGTGCTGAAGAAAGGGCCCGCATACTAGAGCAGTTAAAATAAGGAAATGGCAACGGAAGTGCTTGTCTAAAGCAGAGGGTTATCATAGTTGAGAGAAAAATAGCCAAGCAGGCCAAGGATTTCAAATCAGAGAGGGAGCACTGCTATGCGGAAATAGCGGGTTGGAAAGAGATTTAAGGCAGTTTCAAAAGCTGAATCAGACAGCTGAGCGGACTTTTGAAGCACGGGTTGAACAAATAGGGCGTCTGCTCCAAGAAAAGGGGATTATCAGGGAGAAGGTGTGGGAAATTGCAGACTACATTTCCACCAAATGCAATCACTGTGAAGACATGACAAAGTCTATGTTTTTTGCTGCTGCTATGAACTTTGTCCGACAAGTAATGGAACATCTCCATTATCTCCAAGGAAGCTTAGCGCACAAACCCACAAGGCCGAATGACGCCCCGCCAGCTGCAAAAGCATTTGAAGCGTTTATGTACTCATAGATTTATATTTTCCTGAAATAGAAAAAAAAAGTCCGTTTGTTGTTCTTTCAAGTCGTTAAGGGTGTTGCATCCATGTATGGTAGTAGCTCTTAGCCATTGTAATTAGAGTTTTTATCTTTGTCAAATCAAAAATCCCAAATATATTTTTGCTGCATACTTAACCTTTTGTTTTTCGTGAACTACGCTTGGTCTAATTAATGCAAAGTCATGATACGTAGGAAATCTACATAGGATTCGACCATAACTGAATAAAATTAAAAATAGAATAAAATGAAAAGGGAGAGAATAGGGCTAATACGAAGGGAGTTTAGCGAATAAAAGCCGGGATGACGCAAGCAGTCAATGCATATAGGGACCAATTGTCATTTATGTGCATCCATATGTGGCCGCTTACATGTTGAAACCTAATCAATAACGAGTCTCGGGTGTTGTGCATTACAGTTCCAAATTAGAAAGGAGACTAGTATTCGTGGAACCCTGGCAACTCACTCCTACAACACATGGTAAAAAAGCAGCAAGTCATGGCCAACCAAGACGCTGATGTCAGCATCATGGACCCCTCAAAAGAGGCAGAGGAATTGGACGTAAACGCTATGAAAGAGGAAATGTACAAGCTTAAATACCAAATGGTTGAGATGTATCAGGCATGGGCAAGATGACAGCCCCGACTTATCCTGCCAACCCACCTTTCATCCCGCCACTGGCCCAGGCATCTGACCAGTTTGTAACTGATCCGCCTCCAGGTTTTCCTATTTATTCATAGCATCAGGGTGCTACCTCCCGGCTACCAGCCCAACTACCCGAAGTCACTCCTCACCCTTCCCCGCCAATCGCTCCTATCTACGTGGAACCTCCACCCCTGCATTGCATAGGTCATCCAACAAACCACTGCTTCAAGCCTATGACCCTCTTATTCTCCAGAACCCGCCTACAAAGCCTAGGAGCCATACTCTTATGCTCCTCGTCCTGAAATCACAATGAGAGTTGAGAAGCCGATCAAAGATTCAGAACAGGAAGAAATGCTCAGAAAAGTCTGAAGTCTGGAACAATCATTCAGGGACATGCGTGGGTTAGGGGGCCAGGTGAGTGTAGCCTTTAAAGATATTTGCTTATTCCCGGATGTACAGTTGCCTCCAGGTTTCAAAATGCCTAAATTTGACCTGTAGGATGGTCACGGTCACCCTGTTGCACATCTGAGAGGGTTTTGCAGTAAACTGAGGGCAACGGTAGGAAAGGACGAATTGCTAATGGCATACTTTAGCCAGAGCTTGAGTGGATCGGCGTTAGAGTGGTATACTCGAAAGGATCCCAACTGGTGATATACCTGGGATGACTTAGCTCAAGCATTTGAATGCCACTTTCAATAAAATCTCGAGATCGTCCCGGATCACCTATCTCAGATAAAGTTGGAAAAGAAACACAATGAGAGTTTCAGGGAATATGGTTTTCGGTTGAGGGAACAAGTAGCCAGAGTTGATCCTCCCATGAAGGAGAGTGAGATGGTGGACTATTTTCTGCAAGCTTTGGAACCTACCTACTTTGGGCATCTGGTATCAGCGGTAGGGAAATCTTTCAAAGAAGTGGTCAAGATGGGAAGTATGGTGAAGGAAGACCTCAACTCCAACAAAATCATGAGTTACTCTGAAATCAAGGCAACTACTCAAGCCATCCAGGGTGGAGCTGGAGAAGGTTTTGGGAAGAAGAAGAAAGAAGAAGTAGCAACAGTAGAATTGGGAACCTGGTTCAGGCCTCGGACACCATCTCACTGCGGTCAGCCCCGTCCCCACCACCATACATACCCACACACCCCAAATAGCCCACCGCAACATTACTATCCACCACCAGAACCTCATTTCTCATACCATCATGCACAGGAATATACCCAACCTTCCACTCACACACAATGGTGGGTGCCACCCCCTCAAGACACCTATCCAAATCTACACAACCAATACCCGCCTCCAAGAGCTTTCCACCAAATCCTCCCCCAAATAACTTAGATTATTCGGTCAGCTGTGAATACTGCTCTGGTGCACTTGGGCATGACACAGAAAAATGTTGGCATTTAAAGAGCGCTATCCAAGAACTGATTGACTCCTAGAGGATCAAGGTGCAGACTACGAAGGTGCCCAATATTAACCAGAACCCGATGCCGACCCACCAGGAAACCAACATGATTGAAATTAAAGAGGGAAAGGGAGAGTTCAAAAGACCTTCACAAACGGTAATGATGATCAAAGCTAGTGAGCGAACCAAGGTCGCGAGCAGTAAGAAGCTGGTAACTGGGTCAAAGGAAGGCAACAAACCTGTCGTAGCCCAAGCAAGCTCAGTATGTGCAGGTGCACCAAAGCGGGAACAGGCAAAGGTAACAGTACATGGGGCGGCTAGAGAACCTATCGTGGTTGTGGAAGGTGTTCGCATAGAGCCAGTTATTGTAAAGCCAGAAATCCAAGCACCAATCATAGACATTAGAGTCGTTCCTTGGAGATATGAACAAGCAATTGTAATGTACAAATGGAAATAAGTTTGAGAGAAAGTATGTGAGGCATGAGGCTTAACTCGATCAGGAAGGTACTTTGCCCCATAAGAGTTGAGAAAGTGTTGAATTTCTAAAGAATACCCGGAACCAGTGAAGGAAGCTGTATCAGAAGAAGAGGCGTAATAATTATTGAAAAAAATGAAAATGCAGGACTACTCCATCATAGAACAGTTGACGAAAACACCGGCCTATATCTCTTTGTTATCCTTACTGATCCACTCAGATGAGCACCGCCGAGTGTTGATGAAGATTTTGAATGAAAGATCATGTCCCAGATAAGATAACGGTGAATCATTAGGAAAATATTGCAAACAAAATATTTGAGGTGAACCGGGTCACATTCTCCGATGATGAATTGCCAGTGGAGGGCATGGAGCACAACCGGGCTCTCTATCTGATTGTGAAGTGTGAAGATGCCTTGGTCACTAAAGTTTTCGTCCACCACGGGTCCAGTGCAAACATTTGTCCATTATCCACATTGACCAAGTTGAAGGTGGAAACTGAAAAGGTCCGCAAGAATAACATCTGCATTCGAGGGTTTGACGTCGGAGATAAAGACACCGTATGAGCCATAGTGCTTGTAGTAACTATAGGGCCCGTAGAGTTCATTATGGAATTCCAAGTGTTGGATGTATCGATCACCTATAATATGTTATTGGGCAGACCCTGGATTCATGCCGCCAAAGCAGTACCCTCTACACTGCACTAGATGGTCAAATTTTAGTGGGACAAGCAAGAGATTGTCGTGCATGGAGAGGATAGCCAGTGTACCTCGGGTGATGCGATCGTGCCTTTCATTGAATCTGAGGACAATAAAGGGCCATGGATTTACCAGGTGTTTGATTCGGTGTCAGTTCAGAAAATCCCAGAAGGCCAGATTGTTGTAACCCCAAGGATAAGAACCGCATCTGTCATGGTAGCTTCAGAAATGTTGAAAAATGGCTTTATACCCTGCAAAGGGTTGGGAGCTTCTCTGCAAGGCATTGTGCAACCAGTGTTCCTTCCCAAGAATCTAGACACTTTTTGTTTAGGGTTCAAACCCACAGCCACAGACATAAAGCGAGCCAGGAAGATGAGACAGAAAGGTTGGTTTCTCCCGAAGCCTATCCCAAGTCTATCAAAATCATTTGTCAAACCCAGTAATGGTCCGAGACCCAGGATGTCCAGCCCACTGATCGACGCAGATGGAGATCTTGATAAGGGGCTAGAAAGGCAATTCAATGAAGTGAATAAGGTAGAGGCAGAAGAAGGTTCAAGTAGGGCAGATGTGCAACTTGTTGGGGCACGCACAAGAATCAATAACTGGGAAGCCACTCCTCTTCCCACTTGGAAGGATTCTTGGTAGTTGGCTTCAATTTTCCTTTCAGTCTAGTTTGTATTAGCGTCATTCAGTTGTTATTTCCGTCAATTTGGATGCATAAAATCTGTTATCTTTGAGTCTAATGAAATGCAATTTCCTTTTCAGCAATGCTAATCGTTTCCATCTTCACTTTAATTTTTCTTCTTATTCTTCTTCTCTTTTGTACATTTATTTTCATGTTGGTTCCTGTGATATGACATGCATAAGGACTCCTCGTCCCAGTCTTTGCAACAAGCCTAGTCCAGAAATAATAATTCAGGAAATAATACATGAGGACGAACCAAGGTACGATGAGGAAGGGGCATGGGATGAGATTAGTAAAGAGATGACCCAATTCGAAGAGAAACCCAAACCAAACCTGAATGATACGGAGGCGATCAATCTAGGAATCCTGGATAATATCAAAGTAACATAAATAAGAGTATTAGGGAGGAAATAATCAAAGTACTGCTGGAGTATAAGGAAGTCTTTGCATGGTCTTACGATGACATGCCCGGATTGAGATTTGATTTAGTAGTCCACAAATTACCAACTTACCCAGCCTACATTCCCGTCAAACAAAAGATAAGGAAGTTTAAAACTGTTGTTAGCGTGAAAATCAAAGAAGAGGTGACCAAGCAGTTTTAGGCGAAAGTTATCCTAGTCACACGATATCCCACCTAGTTAGCCAATGTCGTGCATGTGCCAAAGAAGGATGGTAAAACTAGGGTGTGCGTTGATTACCGTAACCTCAACAAAGCAAGTCCAAAAGACAACTTCCCCCTGCCAAACATCCACATATTAATTGACAATGGTGCGAAGCATGAGATTGGATCATTCGTGGATTGTTATGCAGGCTATAATCAGATTTTAATGGATGAAGAGGATGCCGAGAAAATAGCATTTAACACACCGTGGGAGACATACTGCAATAGGATCATGCCTTTTGGTTTGAAAACCGCTGGAACGACATACATGTGGGCAATGACAACCATTTTCCACGATATGATGCACTAGGAAATCGAGGTCTATGTGGATGATGTGATTGTGAAGTCCAGAAAGCAATCCGATCATGTCAAAGATCTGAGGAAATTCTTCTAAAGGCTCCGCAGATATGATCTCAAACTCAACCCGGCAAAATATCCATTTGGGTTCCCCTCGGGAAAATTGTTAGGGTTCATAGTAAGACGCCGAGGCATCAAGCTAGACCCATCAAAAATAAAGCTATACAGTAATTGCCGCCACCCAGAAACAAAACATAAATGATGAGTCTATTGGGAAGGTTGAATTACATCAGCCGGTTCATCGCCCAACTCACAACCATCTGCGAGCCCATCTTTAATCTGTTAAAGAAGGACGTTGCGGTGAAATGGACAGGTGAGTGCCAAGAGCTTTTGATAAGATAAAGGGATATCTATCAAACCCACCAGTACTGGTCTCGCCAGAACCTGGGAGGCCTCTGATCTTATATTTGACAGTCCGGGACAATTCATTTGGGTGCGTGTTGGGTAAGCACGATGTTACTGGGAGAAAGGAGCAAGCCATATATTACCTCAGCAAGAAATTTACGACCTGTGAGGTTAAGTAGACTTATCTTGAAAGGACATGCTGCGCCTTGACATGGGTAACCCAGAAGTTGAAGATTTATATGTCATCATACACCACTTACCTTATCTCCCGAGTGGACCCATTGAAATATATTTTCCAGAAGCCCATGCGCACGGGGAGGCTCGCAAAGTGGCAGATCTTGCTTACTGAATTCGACATCATCTACATAACTGGGACTGCTATGAAGGCACAAGCATTGGCAGACCATTTAGCAGAGAATCCCGTAGATGAAAAATATGAACCCTTGAACACATATTTTCCGGATAAGGAAGTAATGCACGTCAATGAAATGGAACAGGATGAGAAGTCTGGGTGGAAATTGCTCTTCGACGAGGCTACCAATATGAAAGGCATCGGGATAGGAGAGGTCTCATTTTTGAAGAAGGGAATCATTACCCAGCCACAACTCAACTTCATTTCTATTGCACTAACAACATGGCGGAGTACGAGGCATGTATTTTGGGATTGAGGCTAGCAACGGACATGGGCGTCCAGGAAGGCTTGGTCATGGGGGACTCGGACCTCCTGGAACACCAGATCCATGAGGAGTGGGAGACGAGAGATTTAAGACTCATACCTTATCGGCAATGCTTGCTTGATCTTTGTCAACGATTTCGGTCATTAGAGTTCACGCACATTCCCAGAATTCGCAACGAAGTTGCCGATGCCCTGGCTACTTTGGCATCAATGTTACATCACCCGGACAAGGCTTATGTTGACTCGATACATATCCGGGCCCATGATCAACATGCCTATTGCAACATGGTGGAAGAAGAGCTTGACGACGATCCTTGGTTCCACGACATCAAAGAATACATCAGGAAAGGTGTGTACCCAGTGCAAGCCACTAGTGACCAGAAGAGAACAATCTGTCATTTTTCAGATAGTTTATTCAGCAATGGAGGGGTGCTGTACAAGAGAATGCTAAATCTCGGTTTGTTAAGATGCATAGATGATATGCAGGAAACAGTCATCATGAATGAGGTACATGTTGGCGTTTGTGGGCCGCACATGAGCGGATATGTATTAGCAAAGAATATTATTTGGGCAGGGTATTATTGGATCACTATGGAACGGGATTGTATCAACTTTGTGCGCAAATGCCACCAGTGTCAGGTACATGGGGACCTAATTCACTCTCTTCCATCTGAACCGCACACGATGTCTGCACCTTGGCCTTTCGTTTCTTGGGGTATGGACGTCATCGGACCCATCGAGCCAGCAGCGTCCAATGGACAATGATTTATCCTGGTTGCTATTGATTACTTCACCAAGTGGGTTGAAGGCAAAACCTTCAAAGTAGTGACCAAGAAGGCCATGGTCGATTTCGTGCACACAAACATTATCTGTCGTTTCGGGATCCCCAAAACACTCATCACCGATAATGGGGCTTACCTCAACAGTCACCTAATGAGAGAGGTATGCCAGCAGTTCTGGATCACACATCGAAACACTACCCCGTACCGCCCCAAGGCGAATGGAGCAGTTGAGGCAGCCAATAAGAACATAAAGAAGATTCTTCGGAAAATGGTGGAAGGATCCAGGCAGTGGCATGAGAAGCTGGCCTTTGCATTATTAGGCTATCGCACTACTGTCCGCACTTCAGTTGGGGCTACTCCATACTTGTTGGAATATCGCACAGAGGCGGTGATCCCGGCCGAGGTTCAAATCCCCTTTCTAAGGATTGTGGTCGAAGCAGGAATTGATGACAGAGAATGGGTCAAAGCCCGTCTGGAGCAATTGAGCTTGATTGTCGAGAAAATATTAGTGGTAGTCTGTCATGGCCAGTTGTATCAACAGAGAATTCTAGGGCAGATAATAAGAAGGTATGCCCCAGAAAGTTTGAAGTAGGTCAATTGGTACTGAAGCGCATCCACCCTCACCAGGCCAAGGCGAAAGGCAAGTTCGCTCAAAACTGGCAAGGACCATTCATCGTGTCAAGAGTGTTGTCCAACAGATCATTGTATATGACAGACGGGGAAGGGAAATGTGCGGAAATGGCCATCAATGCAGATGCTGTCAAAAGATATTATGTATGATTTTCTTCAGATCATTGTTTATACTTAACACCTGATTGTACTGGGCATATTTTGAAGATTGGTATGACGAAGGCATTTTGTTCTGCTATCCAAACACTTTATCTTTTGCTAACCCTTTTGAGCTTTAATTACTTTCTTTCATACCCCTCTTTCTGAATCAGTAACAAAAGTTAGAAGCGCAAGTTAAAAGGAAAAGAAGGGGAAGAATGAAAAGAATGAGAAATGATAGTCATAAAAAATAAATAAAAAACAAAAAAAAAAAGAAAAAGGAAAAACATAAAAAAAGGAAAAGAGAAAAGAGAAAAGAGAAAAGGAAAGAAAGAAAGCGAAAGCAAAACAAAGAAAAGGGAGAAGAAAAATTACAATAAAAACGAGGCATCGGTATGAACTACGTTTGACCTGATTCCTTTTAAAAGGATACGTAGGAAGCCTCACGGTTCGGTCTCATCAAAAAACAAAAGCCAAAAGTCACCAAGCAAGAAACCGGGGCAGAATTTGTGGTTGTTGTAAGAATTTGATTCGAAAAGTTGTAATTTTGGACCCATTTAAATTATTTCGAGCCTTTGATACCCTTTCTTTCTAACCCTATCCAACAGCCTATGTTACGATCCAAAGAAAGACATTCTGATTAGTCTTCACGAGATGCCAAGTTGAGCAAGTAGAGGTGATGCATTTCAGGGGCAACACTCCGGGCCAAGCAGGAAAGATAATAAGTGATAGACCCTTATGGGTGAAAACCCTCACGGGCACTATTAGGCGACGAGAGTTTGAGAGAGAATAAAATAAGAGAGTCTTATCGGTGAAAACCTTCACGAGCACCGGAAGGGGAAGGTAAGATAAAGCGAAACTCAGAAAGGGACTATTGATGGATGAATACTGCAGGGCAAGACGAGCCAGGAATTGGTTTCGAATGGTCACAATAGCAAAAGCGCGGCAGCAGAAGGTCGGTCATCGAAATCGATTGGGTCGAATAGGCCGAAGTGCATGTCATGATCGCAAGAGCCAGTCGGCTATCTTTCAGATAAGTCTTCTTCTTTGTTCTTCTTCAACAGAAAGTCTGGAATTCTTCATTCTAAATACCGTTCGGAGTCTTCACATTTCATTCTTCTTTCAAGTCAAAATTCTTTTGTTTAAACGAAAGGAATGTCAAAGCCAATTATCAAACTCCCAAAGGAACAAAGCGCATGACGCCCCAAAAACGTAACAAAGCTAACAAGCGTGGAACAGAAAAGGGAAGGATTCATAAAAAATGTAATTGATGGAAGAGACAAGATTGGCGAAGTTGAAGGAATGTCACACAGGAAAGGGCATGCAAATGAAACCACAAAGACTCGAATGGAACGTAAAGTTGGCACCACACAAATATGGGAAAGGTCAAGGGTTAACCCAGTATGGCACCTCAACTCACCAACCATCGAGGAAGGGCGTAAAGAATTCTGGAAAGGGGGCGGAAGTGTAACGTAGGATGGGAAGTGAATGTAAAGCCACAAAGGTCAGAGGGTCAGCCAAGCATAATGTATTGACTTGGTAATCTCGGGAAAGGTTCAATAATTCTGGAAAAAATAACTAAGAACGTAACACATTAATAGGCGAGCAAACTAAAGCCATAAAGGTTCAGGGGTCAGTCAACCAATGCGGGGAACTTATCATCAACATAGAAATTTGAACATAATGAAACATGACAACGAGGAGGCCGCTTACAACAAGAATGCTGCGAGCCGACCACCACTTTTCAAACTAACAAGATTTCTTTGATTGACACAGGGGCAGAAATTCTGGAAGAGCCTAAAGGAGGCCGTCCACAGAAGAAGGCAGGCATACGACAGGTATGATCCAAATTTCAGGGCCCGTTTGGAAGTGGGACTTAGTTAAAATTCAAAATAGACATAGTCCGTTATAAACAGCCTCCCCAACAAAGAGCACAATGGGACAAACTTTAACTAGTAAACCCCAATAAAAACAACCGAGGGCTAAAAGAGGCATGGAAGTTGAGATGGAATGCATCTTAAAACTCAAACAGGTGCGGGAAGTATGGGAAAGCACCAACACCCTCCCCAGTAAGAGTCGCAGAAAAAACCAGATATTAGAATTGGCATTTAAGTTGGAACCTTCAGGAACCTCCTGAAAAATGGGAATTAGAGCCAAAATCTCCCCAACTAGAGTCAATAGAGTCATCAGGACCCTCCTGAAAAAATGGGAATTAGAGCAAAAATCTCCCGAACCAGAGTCAATAGAGTCATCAGGACCTTCCTAAAAATGGTACTCAGAGAAAACTTTCCCTCAGCTAGAGTCGATAAGAGTCAAGAAAAGTCATCAGGGCCCTCATGATAAATGGGAATTAGAGGGAAAATTTAAAAATTCTCTAGTTGAGTCAGCAAGAGTTACCAGGACTTCCTTGAAAGATGAGACTTAGATATTTCCCAAACCAGAGTCA
The DNA here is from genome assembly GCA_034376525.1 of Nicotiana benthamiana. Lineage (NCBI taxonomy): Eukaryota > Viridiplantae > Streptophyta > Magnoliopsida > Solanales > Solanaceae > Nicotiana > Nicotiana benthamiana. Next base: position 110,811,273 of record CM067332.1, on the reverse strand, counting down.
ATAAAAGTCATCATGACCCTCCTGAAAAATGGGACATAGAGCAGATATTTCCCCAACCATAGTCAATAAAAGTCATCAGTACCCTCCTGAACAATGAGACTTAGATTAGATAGTCCCCCAGCAAGAGTCAACAAGAGTTGTCAGGACCCGCCTGGATAATGGGAAGTAATTTTAACCACCAATCTCCAGCAGATCCCCAGCATATATAACTCGTAGGAAGACATGGTGGAAATAATACCTTATAAAAAAATGCAGCATAATCTTGAAATTGTCAACAGTGGAGGATTGTCGAGACCAGTTTTGTAATCAGGCATCCACCATATTTTTCAGTTTTAAGTTTTTGCAATCAGGCGCCCACCTGGAGAACAAGGGAATATTTTTCAGTTATAAGTATTTGCAATCAGGCGCCCACCTGGAGAACAAGGGAATATTTTTCAGTTTAAGTTTTTTCAATCAGGCGCCCACCTGGAGAACAAGGGAATATTTTTCAGTTTTAAGTTTTTGGAATCAGGCATCCACTTGGAGAACACGGGAATATTTTTCAGTTTTAAGTTTTTGCAATCAGGCGCCCACCTGGAGAACAAGGAATATTTTTCAGTTTTAAGTTTTTGCAATCAAGCGCCCACCTGGAGAACAAGGGAATATTTGTCAGTTATAAGTTTTTTCAATCAGGCGCCCACCTAGAGAACAAGGGAATATTTTTCAATTTTAATTTTTGAAATCAGGCGCCCACCTGGAGAACAAGGGAGTATTTTCAGTTTTAAGTTTTGGCAATCATGCGCCCACCTGGAGAACAAGGGAATATTTTTCAGTTTTAAGTTTTTTGCAATCAGTCGCCCACCTAGAGAACAAGAGAATATTTTTCAATTTTAGTTTTCGCAATCAGGTGCCCACTTGTAGTACAAGGTAATAATTTTCACAATTTCAGGTTTTGTAATCAGGCGCCCACCTGGAGAACAGGGGAATATTTTTAACCGCAACTCGAGTTCAGCAGTCATGCACCTACCTGCAGAATGAGGGAATACTTTCAACGGAATACATGTAGAAATCCAACAGTTCGGCATCGGACATGAAGAGAAGTGCAAATTGTTAGCAAGGCCGCAAGAGGTTCGCAGAAAATGGTACAAGGCAACAAAGAAACAAAGATCAAGATTGAAGACGTATTTAAGATTTTCTTTGTAATCCGTAGTTTATAGTTTAGTATGGTTTTAATTTTTTATTTATAAGGAGTAATAAGGAGGACAGCGGATAGCAACAGCAGCCAATCACAGTCTCTCGGTAGTCCTAGCTACCAAAACATCCAGAACTACACTGACCTGATTCCTCTATTACCGAGGATATGTGGGAAACCTTTGATGCAAGGTTTGGTCAGAAAGTTTTCAAAATGCTTCACATGGAGTATTCTATTGGACGAAAGCACTCATATTTGCTCACTTGTCTTTGCACGAAAACCCTTCGTGTTCCCGCGCAAAGAGGGGCAGCTGTGAGCATATGATTATTTACTAGTCGAAACAAACTCATACTGGACTCCTATAGTTTAGGATTTTATCTGTTGAAATATTAGGATTTTAATTTTTGGACATGAATTGCATATGCATGTTCATTACTGCGTGTCAGGATTAATTAGGGTTTTAATTGTTAAATAAACTTGTTTCATAAATTAAAATACAAAAATTATATATGTGCCAACATTTGAAGTTGTGTTTGTTCAATTTTTATTGGTTTTAATTTTATTTGTGATTTGTGGTTTTTAAATAAATTTAGTAATTAATTTTAATTAAGAGAAAAGAAATAAAATAATAACAAAAAATGCAATACATGTATACATATATAGCCAGCCACTCAGGCTGGCCACAATTGGGCCAGACCTGAGTGGCCCAATTCGTTCCTTCTCTAAATCCGTACACACCCAGCCCAAACGACCAGCGAGTCCAGTCCCCACATCCACTTAGCCAAACGACACCGTTTTGAGATCCTATCATCCCAGCCGTTGATTTCACCCTAATCCAACAGTTCCCAAACCCTACCCTGATCCATACATATATGTCCAAACCCCTTCAGTATACACACGACCAAAATCACCTTCCTCGTATCTCCACCGCCGATCATTGACCACCCCGTCAACGCCCATTGACCACCCCAACGCGACCCTTGACTACCGCTTGACCACCCTACTGCCGCCGCCAAAAATCGCCTCACAGAGGCGACCGGGAACCAAACGACCCCAAAATTACACCCTTTAACCACCATGGCTTCCTCTACCCTGTCCCATAATCATCAACCTTCGAACACCACCCCTCCGCCTCAAATATCCATTCAATGGTCGCTAGAAACCCTACCTCCAGCGACATCATTCCAAAGTCGGCCAAAATACACCATTAAGACATCCTGGCTTCCCCATTCCAACCATGCACCTCACCACCCTCAAATCCCAATGGAACTCCTCGAATCTTCATCCAAAGCTAAACCCTATATCCCAAACATGCCGGAAAAGCCTCAAAACTCTTCCAGAGAGTCTTTGACCCTCCTTAACACCAACCATAACTCCTTGAAGTCTCAAACATCCACCAACCGCTCAAAATCCCTAATTTGAGACCTATTGAGCTCTCACGACTTCAAGAACCCCCCCCCCCCACCCCTAGATCTTTGAAATTGATTAAACACTATCCTGGGAGTTTCAGAACCCTTTTGGGAGAATCAAGGTCCGGCTGGATGGTTTAAATGAGAGAAAAATTAAAGCTAAGTTTTTCCTGCATATTTTTCATTTTTAGCTAACTAAGTGCTTAATTGTTTATAATGATTGTTTAGGTCCTGTAGTTGCATGTGTAATAGTCTGAGCTTCTTTGGGATTCTCTCTTGGTTGTTTGTTGGTTTATCCACAAGCTCATATGAAAATAGGTTCAATATCCATATGATTGTTTGTCACCTATCTGAAAGCCTTTCTTGGGTAATACTGATGTCTTGCTAAGTATTGGTCCCCTGATTTTAGAAAGCAATTTTGTTTAGCTTCAGTAATAAGTTTTTAGGGCTCAATTGACTTCCTTCTGTTGATTTTTATTTAATTTCTAGTATGCCTAGTTGACTCATGTTCCTAAGGTTTTGTTTCATAAGCTGATTGTTCATTTTGCTTCTTTTTCATAAGTATTTCTGAATATCACTGATTGAATCATTTTTGAAAGCCAAGTTTGATAGATATATGCAATTTTTCTAGATATTTGATCCTTTGTTCTTTTAATCCTGTATAGAAGTCTGTTAGTTTTTGGTTAATTCTGATTTTCATGAGTCTGCTAATCTAAATTTGACCCAAGTTTGGTCGACCTAGGTTGATTGTGTTTGAATTGGAGTCAAAGAACTAACCAAGGTTAATTAGAGATGAACCAGGATTAAAAGAACTAACTGGGGTCAAATTCAGGGATAGGGTTATTTAGGAAAGCTAGTAAGGATACAAAAAGAATTGGAGTGTTTTAAAATCTGATAAGAGTCTTTTAGAACCGTCTAGTAAGGCATAATATATAATTCCAGCCTCAAACTTGAGGCACAAGTTAAGAATTGAAGGACTACTTAGGAAAAAATACAATTTGAGACGAGGACTAAAAAGAAACTAGTAAAAAATCCTATTCCCTAACTGTTTTGCTATAAATAAAACCATTTAGGGGCATTGAAAAGAATCCAGAAACCTTTATCTTTAACGGTAGAGCAGGAAACACTGGTCCGGAACTTTTCTCTACAATTCTAAAGCTGAAATACTAATTCTATTTCTGAAAATGGCATTAGGATTGTTTTGAATCATATTCTGAATATTTAATTCTCCAAAAACTCTGCTGAAATCTGAAAATACTGTTTTATTGGCTATTTTTTGCTTAGCTTATCCTCTTTATTTACTCATAGCCTGTTTCCTTTGTTGCATTACAGGTACCCTTTAAAGCTCATGTATATGTGAAGTTCAAAGTGAAATGTACTTTCAAATATGAAGATCCCATTGTCATTTACATTCTCTTGTTATTTTTCTTTCCCCATTTCCTTATTTAATCCTGAATATGAGTTTAGCAATAAAATGATCCTCATGTTGTAGTTAGCGTTAGAATGATCTATTTTGAATAACTGGACATTTTGGAACTGTTTTTTAATGTGTAATAATGGGACTTTTAGTTCAAATTTTGTATATGCTTGGGTAGTAATAAATTTCAATTTCAGTAATGTGGGCTCAAGTGCTGAATTTGTGCACTTAGAGCTACCAGACATAGAAAGTAGTATAGTCCATAGTATTAAATCTCATAATGTTTAGTAATAGCTTATTTTAGATTTGTTTCATATAGTAGGACCTGAAAAAATGTAATTGAATTGTGGAAAATAGATTCATATACTATGAATGATGAGTATATGAATTGTATGATTCAAATTTGATGTTAGAAAAGTAGTACAAAAATAGTTGTTATTATTTCCCTCATGAATAGGTAATGAATCAATTCTATGTACATGATTTAAGACCCAACTATTGTTAGCCATTGGAATCTTTGGTTCGATCAGTACTGGGCTCATATGTGAGGCCCAGTAAGGATCTAAATGCTGAAATCATATACGTTTCCTGGGCTAAGTGATTAACAGCACAAACCGGTCAAAAAATGGTTGCTAATTACTGTCTGAGCAACAAGTGCTCTAGGGCTGTCCCAAAGTTCGATTTATTTATATGTCCATTGGCCATGAACGAGGCTAAGTCACACATAATGTTTCCCAAGCACCAAGTTTATACATAACAATTAGTGTATTCATGCCCCCGTACGAGCAGAAATTAATCACACATTAAAAGGCCCTTATAAAAGTAAAAATGATCCATGTTAATTCAAAAAAATACATATGATGGTTCCTTACCCTATCAAGGCCCATAGAAAAAGGAAGTGTTGTTTAGCAATATTCACGGCCTTCCTCCGAATGTCAAAGACATAGTTGCTATAGGCGCGCATATTAAAAAATACCTTCCTAAATTCAGGTGCACATTGATGTGACCCAAATCCAAATCTCAACGAAATTGGAACTTGTCAAATCCACTAGTGCATTTATGTGACGTGGTTTGAGGCGTGTTCTAACGACGTTGCAATTCTATTTAAAATAATGACAAAAGCGGGTTGAAGCCAAAAAGCACATAATTTTAAACATGTTCTAAAATCAGATAATTTAAGCCAAATATAATAAGTGAGCGACCGTGCTAGAACAACGGAACCCTTGAATGCCTAACACCTTCTCCCGGGTTAACTGAATTCCTTACTCAGATTTCAGGTTCTTGGAGTGTTAAACAGAGTCATTCTTTTCACGATTCGGGATTCTAAACGGTGACTTGGGACACCATAAATCTCCCAAGTGGAGACTCTGAAATTCTTGTAAATAATTAAATCCCCTTTCGGTTATCCTTTAATTAGAAAAACTCCTTATCTACGCCCTTCACCGGGTTGTAGTAGCCAAAAGGAGATGTGAAATATCTAGCGACTCTGCTTGGGACGGAACCCAGAATCTCTGGTTCAGGGTTCAAGAATTCAAGCTTAGAATAATTATTGTATTTGGCTTTGTTTATTATTTGATTTTACATGTTGACTTAATGTGCAAAATAATGCTTTTACCGCTTTGATATTATTTCAATTGTATATAGTATGTTACGAAACCCTTCTCTTTACCTCCAGGGATGAGCTTAGTGGTTGAGATTCTCTATTCTGTTAATGTCTTACCCTGAAATAAGAAAGAGGCCGGACAAGTTACAAAGTCGGACGATCTCGCGGGTCCCCGGTACGTAGCCGCCTCCTCGACTCGAGTTGTCCGCTCGGGTACACAGTCTAGACCCTATACCGAGGTTTTCAACTTAGTATGACAAAACTTCATGCCGGATTCCTAGTAGGAATGTTTATTTGCATCATGCATTTAGGGGACTCAACATAGGGGTTGGGTCCGTCTAAAACAGGTACCCTGAAATAAAAGACCAGCCTGATGCATTTTTACGTGCTACTTCTGCATTTACTTGCCTTGGATTTGCATGTTGACCGGCCTGTAAACAAAAGAAACAATTGAGAGAACACAAGCAGTGCTAGGGTAGCCGCTTTTAAAAACCAATGCTCAAATTGCGCCGAAATGCTGCCGGATATTTTTTCCTTTTCAAAGGAAAAAATGAAAAAAACAAAAAGAAAAACAAATAACAAAAAGCACAAAACAAAAAAAGGGCACCAAGTTTGGGAATTTTAAATAAGGTCTGCGGGTTTTAATAAATTAGTTTTGCCGGGTCCAACCTGTTTTTCAAAAAACAGGTCAAGAAATGCGCGAGTTTATTTTCTTGCTTCAAAATGAGTCAGATGGTGCCATTTTGGGATAATTGCTGAATGACGCTACAGGGGACACCGGAAGGCTGATCTTACGCAAATGGCTGCTTCTGGAATTTATTAGGGTCGGTAAGTAAGAACAACCTGAAAAACCTTCTAGCAGAAGTGTTGAGAGGTCGTATTTGCAAAGCCGATCCCTGTTTTAAAATAAATTTCATAAAATGTCAGTTTTAATGTTTTATGAATAATAATCCACCCTAATAAATGTGAAGAATGAGCACGATAATGAATAAAATTCCTTTGGAGCTGCGGCTGTGGTGGGATGACCTCGGAGAAGCCGGACAGAAAAAGGTCAATGCGCATCCGGGAGGCCTCACTAGTCTGCTGAAAATCAACCCTAGAGGGGACATCATAAAGGCCTTAATCACCTTTTGGGACCCTGCCCACAACGTCTTCCACTTCTCAGATTTTGAGTTAACCCCGACTTTGGAGGAAATGACCGGATACATCGGGAACCACACAATCCCACTGAGACATCAATACTTGATAGCACCAAGGGCCCTCGTTGTGCACTCTTGCTCCGATGATCCTGTCTGATATCATCTGCGCCCTTACCATTTGCAAAGCAGGAGGGGATTTCATTGAAGGCTGTAACTTGCTATTACAAATCTGGATGATTGAGCATCTATGTCCCAGGCCTCTGTTCATGAATGGTGGGCTGCCAACATAAGGCTATATAAGAAAAGGTGGACAACAGGCTAAATGGGTTTAAATTACTAGAGGGTTTCGCAGAGTGGGTGTCACATCTCCAGTCTATTTCGGCAAATCAAATACAATGGATGCTCAGTTGGCTCTCCGTGGAAGAAGTTGTGCATATGTCCGCAACAGAATAGCATTTTCTCTTCATGGGCCTTAGAAGCATTTAGCCTTATACAAAGGAAGCAGCAATGAAGCACTAGTCTAAAACGTAGGGTTATCATTGCTGAAAGCAAAAGCCAAGCAGGCCAATGATTTCAAAGCTGAGAGGGAGCATTGCTATGCGGTAATAGCAGGGTTGGAAAGAGATTTGCGGCATTTTCAAAAGCTAAATCAGGCAGCTGAGCGAACTTTGGAAGCACGGGCTGAACAAATAGGGTTCTCCTACAAGAAAAAAGGGTTATCAGAGAAAAGGTGTGGGCAATTGAAGACTATATCACCACTAAATGCAATCACTCTGAGGACATGACCAAGTCTATCTTTTTTTCCGTTGCTATGACCTTTGTCCGATAAGTAATGGAAGATCCCCACTATCTCCAAGGAAGTTTAACGCACAAACCTGCAACAAGGCCGAATGATGCCTCGCAAGCTCCAAAAGCATTTGAAGTGTTAATGTACTCATAGATTTATATTTGCTGGAAAAAAGAAGAATCTGACTATTGTCTTTTCAAGTCAGTAAGGGTATTAAGACCCTGTCTGGTAGGTTTTATTAGCCATTGTAATTAAAGTTTGTGTCTTTATCAAATGGAAAATCCCAAAAAAATATTTGTGTTGTACCTTTTATTTCCATGAACTACGCCCGGCCTGATCATGCAAAGTCATGATACGTAGGCAATCTCTATAGGATTCGACCGTATTCTTTAAAATAAAATAAAAATAAAAAAATGGAGGAGAGAGAGGAAATTAAAGGAAGAAGGAAAAGGAAATTGAAATAAAGACTAGGATGACACATGCGGCTGTGGCAAGCACAGAAACTCATTATCTGCATAGGTGCATCATGCTCAACGTGTGATTTCCTGTTTTTCATCCACCCCGAAACTAAATACGTTTTCTAGCATTACAGTTCAGGTGTTTAGAACAGCGGTTGGTTTTGCGGTAAACTCGCTTCACATGGATACTTCACTAGTTCAAAGGGAAATATAGAGATGTCAACCGAGATGACTCAAGTAACCCTCCCTATTCCAGAAGACAGTCCGATCACAGGAGTACCGGCTTCTGAATCTACAGCGGCCGAAGAAATCAGGATCATGCGGCTTCGGGTCATGGAAATGTGGAACGCTGGACCAACAGAAAGGAACCTCCCAGTGCCACCCCTAGATTTCCCGAGCTATTTCCACGGTCAGGGAGCACCTCTACTATTCCTATCAGTCACCCGATATTCTCCTGGGGCCGCCCACCATTTCTACCAATTTTTTTGGGGCGCCCTCTGATGCCCACCCTCCAATGTTTGCATCTAGGCCAGTTCCCAATATCCTTACAGCCCCTTCGTGCACAGCTACTACACAGCCTGCATTACCGAGGCCTGTGTTTGACCCCGCATCCTTTACCTTCCAAACTCCAAATTACGAAAATGAGCCTCCCCCGTACCCTACGTATAGTTACCCTCAGCCCACATATGAACTCACCCTTATGCCGGACAAAACTTCCAAAGCACCTGAGCAGGATGAGATCACAAGGAGAATGAGGAGTCTTGAGCAAATCCTGAAGAATATGCAAGGACTAAGCGGACAGAAAAGAGTAGCCTATTCAGAATTGTGCATGTTCCCACATATCCATTTTCCTTTGGGGTTTAAAGTGCCAAAATTTGAGAAATACTATGGCCATGCCAACCCTGTCGCCCATTTGAAAAAATATTGTAATCAGTTACGTGGAGCAGGCGGAAAGGAAGAGCTCCTGATGGCATACTTTGGGGAAAGTTTAGTGGGGATTGCATCCGAATGTTATATAGATCAAGACATCAGCTAGTGGCACATATGGGATGAGCTTGCCCATGAATTTGTGAAACAATTCCAGTACAATGTCGACATCGCCCCGGATAGGAATTACCTACCCAACCTGAAGAAGAAACGTGCTGAAAGCTTCAGGGAGAATGCTATTTAATGGCGAGAGTAAGCATCAAGGGTGAAACCTCCAATGGATGAAACAAAAATTGTCACCATCTTTTTGCAGGCACAAGAGGCAGACTATTTCTAGAACATGATGTCCGCAATGGGCTAACCATTCGCTGAAGCAATAAAGATTTGAGAGATAGTGGAAAATGGCCTTAAAACATGGAGGATTCAAAGCCAATCTTCCATAAGAGCCATTTCCCAAGCCATACAAGGAGGAGCGGGAGGAATTCCCAGGAACAAGAAAAAAGAGGAGGCATCCATGGCAGCCTCCGGGGCGAGAAATCAACATACCCAAAAACATGCATTCTTTGACAGAGCCCATCAACATTACTATCCTCACAGAGACATGCACTATGTCCCTCAACCCTACGTCGTCATGAATGCTCAGCCTCCCCCCCCCCCCCCGTCAATAGTAGAATAACATAATTCAAGCTCCGAGGAATCAACTCCCTCATAATCATTACAATCCCCGCCATCAACAAAATAACTATCGTCCCCGAGGGCCACCTGGGTCTCCTCCAGCCTGTACCCCCAAATAGACAGAATCTTGAATTACCGTCTTACTAAATGAGCATACGATGTGCCTGCTACTCTGGGGCAGAGAGGCATGATAAAGAAGATTGTTGGACCTTAAAGAGAGCGGTGGAGGACTTGAGTGATCAAAAGAAAATAGTTCTAAGGGACGACGAATTCCCAAATGTAACTGACAACCCGTTACCGGCTCACAGCAACGGGCGGTCATCGGAATGTTCTGCGAGGACAAAGAATTTGATCCCGCTCTCAAAGCCATCATAGCCATAGCCGAGGAAGATAGGAAGGCAAAAATCGCCCCAAAGAAGATGGATGAAAACAAAAACAAATGAAGCCAAATGCCCTAAAACAGAGAAGAAAGCTGAGGTCAAAGCTGAGACCACCCCGCCAAAGAAACAATACTCTATATTCCCCGAGCAAGCAAAGAAAAGCGGCCCACTTTTAGTTCTCCCAAAAGGTTTGAGCTGAATAAAGCCCTGAACATACCCAAGAAGGCCTATGTGGTAAGGGGATCAATTAAGCCACCGGTGCTGAACGAGCCCGTGGTTATTGGTCGCGTGCCACAAAAGCCCATGACTAATCCTTCTGCTGTGCCATCCAATTATCAGGAAACCATTGTTACACACAAGGGAAAAGAAGTCCTTGGAGAAACCCTAAAGGGATGTTCCACCAAGAAATACCTAGACATGGAAGAGGTGAATGCCGCTACCAAACGGCGATTCCTACCGAAGAAGCCAGTGAATGTTGAGGAAACAGAAGCCTTTTTCCAGAAAATGAAAATGCCGGAGTATGAATTGGTAGATCAACTCAAAAAATCTCCTGAGCAGATTTCTCTACTGTTGCTCTTCCAGTCGACTTCGAAGTAACCTTCGAAGTGTTAGACATGGACACCTCTTACAACTACCTCCTGGGACGGCCGTGGATTCATGCAGCAGGGACGATGCCTTCAACCTTTAACCAAATGTTGAAATTTGAGTATGAAAATCAGGAGATTGTAGTTCATGGGGAGGATGAGCAATTTACCGGGACCCCTCTGTTCCCTGTCTAGAATCCAAGGAAGGGAATGAACACACAGTTTCTCAAGCTTTCGAAGTCGTAGTAGCTGATCAACATGAAGAGGGCAAGCCGCTTCAATTATGGTAGCAAAGGAAATGACACACCAAGGCTTCATGCCAGGCAAGGGACTCGGAAGCTCCCTAAAAGGCATAACCGAGCCAGTCACCTTGCCTGCTACAGAAAAGTTCTTTGGACTGGGATTTCATCCAACCTCAGAAGATATCACCTGGGAAAATTGCAGAAAGCGCCAAGGATGGACCTTACCATGACCCATGCCTCATTTGTACAAAACCTTCATAAAACCAAAGGACAGTGAAGAGGAGGAAGAAGAAACTTTCACTCAAGAAGAAATTTATGAAATCTTTGGGGCTATGAGAGAGTTGCTCTATGATGTAAACATGGTCCAACCGGAGGAGTGGTCAAGCGCCGCTGAAGTGCTATATATGGGGCCAGATGCCAAACTTCAAAATTGGAAGGCCACACCATTTGCGGTCAGGCGGGTGTCCTGGTAGTCTCACCTTTCTACCTGTTCCCACATCACGAGCTATTTCAGGTGTAGCTCATTTTTTGTTTTCCTTTTAGAACTTTAAATCTCAATTGTAAACCATGTTTATCTTTCAAGTTCAAAGAAATAAGATCAATATTTTTCATTTCCCTGCCTTTCTCTGTTTTTTGTCTTTCTTTATTTTTCATATTATCCTTTCAGTCCCGATAAGGCGGCTTCAAGTAAAATGACATGCTTGCGGACTTCTTTCTACGACCTAAATCCGCTGCCAGTCTGTGAAATAATGAACCAGGAACCGTAATACAATGAAGAAGAGGCTTTTAGGGAAATCACTCAAGAATTGGAACACTTTGAGAACAAACCTAAGCCTAACTTAAATGATACTGAACGAGTTAACCTCGGCGATCTCGATGACATTAAAGAAACTAAAATAAGCATCCACGTAAATAAAGAGATACGGGATTCATTGGTCCAACTCCTGTTCGAATTCAAAGACGTATTTGCATGGTGCTATGATGACATGCCTCGTCTGGGTATGGATTTGGTGGTTCATATGTTACCTACATACCCCGACTGCTCTCTGGTACAACAAAAGCAAAGAAATTTCAAGCTTGATGTCAGTGATAAAATCAATGAGGAATTACAAAACAGCTAGAAGAAGGGGTAATCCGGGTAGTGCGATACACCACATGGATGGCTAATGTGGTCCCAGTGCCAAAGAAGGACGGGAAAATCCGAGTATGTGTGGATTATTGAGATTTGAATAAGGCGAGTCCCAAGGATAATTTCCCCCTGCCCAACATCAACATCCTTGTTGACAATTGTTCCAAGCATGAGATTCAATTCTTTGTAGACTTCTACGTAGGGTATCACCAAGTGCTGATGGATGAGGAAGATGCTGAGAAAACCGCTGTTACCACACCTTGGGGGAACCTATTGTTACAGAGTTATGCCTTTTGGATTGAAAAACGTCGGGGCAACGTACATGAGGGCTATGACCACCATATTCCACGACATGATGCATAGAGAAATAGAGGTGTGCATAGATGACATGATTATCAAATCTAAAACTCAGGGCGATCATGTAAAGGATTTGAGGAAATTCTTCGAAAGGCTCCGCAAATATAACTTGAAATTGAATCCGACAAAATGCGCATTTGGAGTTTCGTCGGGAAAGCTTCTAGGGTTCATCGTCAGTCGAAGAAGCATTGAGTTAGATTCAAACAAGATCGAATCTATTCGGGAACTGCCCCACCAAGGACCACAAAGGATGTGATGAGTCTATTGGGAAGATTTGAGCCTCAATTGACTTCGACATTTGAGCCTATATTTAATCTACTGAAGAAAGATGCGGCAGTTAAGTGGACGGTCGAGTGTCAAGAAGCTTTTGATAAAATCAAACAATACTTCTCCAATCCACCAATTTTAGTTCCGCTAGAACCAGGAAGGCCATTGTTTCTCTACCTGGCGGTCTTGGAAGGCTTTTTCGGTTGTATTCTCGGGAAGCATGACGCCACGGGAAAGAAAGAGCAGGCCATTTATTATCTGAGCATAAAGTTTACCGGCTACGAGGCCAAGTACACATTGTTAGAGAGAACATGTTGCGCCTTAACATGGGTAGCTCAGAAGCTGAGGCATTATTTGCAAGCTCATACCACGTACCTTATAACAAGGCTGGACCCACTAAGGTACATATTCCAAAAACCAATGCCCACAGGGCGACTGGCCAAATGGCAGATCCTGCTCACCGAGTTCGACAACGTTTACGTCTCTCGTACAGCGATGAATGCTCAGGAACTGGCAGATCACCTAGCAGAAAACCCCGTTGATGACAAGAATCATCTTTTGAACACTTATTTCCTTGAAGAAGAACTGAACTCATTGGAATTAGCAGCTGAGTATACCCCTGTCTGGAAAATGTTCTTCGACTGAGCAGCAAACGCAAAGGGCATAGAGAGGGGCAATCCTAATCTCACCTACAGGCCAGCATTATCCGGCCACAGCCAGACTTCGGTTCTTTTGCACCAATAATACAGCTGAATATGAGGCTAGCATTATGGGCATGAACATGGCTATTCACCAAGATGTCGAAAAGTTGCTAATCATGGGGGATTTCGATCTAATCATCCTACAATTCCAAGGAGAATGGAAAACAAGGGACATTAAGCTCCTCCCATACACACAGCATGTCGAAGACATCAGCAAACATTTCAAGTCGATGCAGTTCAGGTACATTCCCCGTTTCCACAATGAGTAAGCGGATGCGCTTGCAACCTTAGCATCCATGCTGCCATACCTTGGGAATGCCTATGTGGATCCTCTACAAATCCAAATCAAAGAAAGACATGGATATTGTAATGCAACTGAAGTAGAGCCTAGCCTGCAGCCTTGGTATTACGACATCTTGAAGATCCTAAAAATACAAGAGTACCCTGAGCAAGCCACATGAGAACAAAAGAAGACCATCCGACAGCATGCGAGCAATTTCTTCTTGAGTGGTGACACTTTGTACAAAAGGACTCCAGATCTTAATTTGTTGAGATGTGTGGAGGCCGAAGAAGCTGGGAGAATTATGCACGGAGTACATATGGGCGTATGTGGGCCCTATATGAATGGCTATGTATTGGCAAAGAAGATACTCCGAGCTGGTAATTATTGGATGACCATGGAGAAAGAATGCTTCAGCTTTGTGCGGAAATGTCATCAATATCAGGTGCACGATGATCTGATTCACGCACCCGTGAATTAACTGCATCCTATGTCAGCACCCTGGCCCTTTGCTGCCTGGGGTATGGACGTCATTGGGCCGATCGAGCCAAAGGCCTCAAATGGGCACAGATTTAATTGGTCCCCATTGATTATTTCACAAAATGGGTTGAAGCCATTACCCTCAAATCTGTCACCAAGAAAGAGGTAGTGGATTTCGTGCATTCCAATATCATTTTCCGCTTTAGGATTCCCGCTGTCATCATTACTGACAATGCAGCTAATCTAATCAGTCGGTTGATGGGAGAGATATGTGATCAATTCAAAATAACACATAGAAACTCCACTCCCTACCGACCTAAATCTAGTGGTGCGGTTGAAGCAGCCAACAAGAACATCAAGATAATCATGAGGAAAATGATTCAAAGCTCGAGGTAGTGGCATGAGAAACTGCCTTTCACATTAATGGGATATTGTACCACAGTATGTATATCTGTAGGAGCCACTCCCTATTTGCTGGTCTACAGAACCGAGGATGTTATACTTGCCGAGGTGGAAATCCCTTCGCTCCGAGTGATTTTCGAAATAGAAATCTAAGATAGTGAATGGGTCAAACCCCGTTTAGAGCAGCTGGCATTAATTGATAAAAAACGAATGGCCGCATTGTGCCACGGGAAGTTGTACCAACAAATAATGGCCCGTACCTACAACAAGAAATTGCGCCCTAGAAATTTTGAAGTCGGGCAGCTGGTGTTGAGACGGATACTTCCACACCATCAAGAGGCCAAAGGAAAATTCGTTTCAAATTGGAAAGGCCCATATATAATCAGGAAGATATTGCATAGAGAAGCATTGTACTTGAGAGACATTGAAGGAGATGAGCTCGAGGCAACGGTAAACGCAGACGCAGTAAAAAGGTATTTTGTTTAGATCCCCTGCAGCAATTCTCCCGCTATCCCCACCCTCTTTGTAACCCATAAGGAAAAGGAAAATATAATTCAAAAAAAAATTCAAAAAAAAAAAAAGAAGAAAGAAAAAAGAATAGAAAAGAAAATTCAAAGAAAAAGAAAGAAGGAATATAAAACAAAATTAGTTTAGGAAAATTTCCTGAACTATGTCTGACTTGATTCCAAAAAGATACGTAGGTAGCCTCTCCCTGAGGTTCGGTCACATCAAAATCCAAACCCCATTTACCCAAGAAAATTAAAACAGGGGCAGAAATTTATCGTTCGGTTACAAATCCGTCCGGATGGTCGTAAAGTTATAGATCCCGGGTGAAGAAAATACCATTTGTTGGGATTCGGCACCAATCAGATTTGTGAGAAAATAAATGAGAGAGTCTTATTGGTGAAAACCTTCAGGCACCATAGGGCGACGGTGAGCACAGAAAAGCAAAATGAGAGAGTCTGTTTAGCGAAAACTTGCAAAGAGCGCTATCGGGCGACGGGAGAAGAGAAATGAGAGAGGCCGACTGGCGAAAACTCGCAAAGGGCGCTGTCGGCCAAAAAGAGGAAATAGTGCTGCCTTGATCTGAGCATGTTTCTTTGGTTGAAGTCAGAAAGCAGAAATTTATTTGGGCCGGGTATCCAGTCGAAAAAGCATGTCGTCGCCATTTAAAGTAGGCTCGTATTTCCAGATGAGTTCTCTCTTTTACCTCAAAGTGCATACTTCTCTAAATTCATATTTCACTCATTTTCACTTTAACTTCCTCATCATTCCTTAAAGAAAGGTAGCAGGGCCGGCTTCGCGGTTTTCCTCCGGAAAACAATTAGGGGGATGGCCGACATCGTCAAGTACGCTTGGCCAATCCTGGTTGATCATGACAGTTAATAGCCCAGAGTAAAGAATAAAAGAAAGGAAATTAAAAGCCAAAAGGTGTGAAGTTGAAACAAAATCGTGGTTTCAAGTTGATCAGGATTTTGATTCCCATCAAAAGTCCTAAAAGCAAGCCTAAAACAAAAGGCAGACAAAACTCTCGACCCAGGGCCTGAGAAACAACGATCAATTCGAAATGAGGACCCCCTGGCCAACTATTCAAGGACGGAAAGCCGAGGGATCATTTTTTAATACAAAGGAAGCCGAAATCGAGCGTCACAAGGCCGCAATACCAATCACTGTTCAAACTAACACTTTTAGCTTGTTTCTGAACTAAAATAGGTGCAATCGCAACTTAGGAAAACAAAAGGAACTTGATTCAAAAACAACCAAGGATAGGCACAAGGGCTAAACGTGATGATGCGTCAATGACCAAAGGGAAGTTTTCTTCTTATGTTTCTTTTTGTACAGCTTGTGGACTTCCTAGGCATTACCTAAGGATTGCAGTCCACCCCTCCAGCATAAACTGAGGAAGTTTCCCTCCATATCCCCAGCATAACCTGAGGATTCTCTCCCTACACTTCCTACTCCCTAGCATGGTTTAGGAGCTAACATTCCCCTACCCTTAGCATAATCTAAAGGTTGTCCCTTTCCTCCTCTACCCCCGACACAGCCAAAAGGATCTCTGAGATCCTTCACTGCCCTGCATATTTCCCCGGCATAACCTAGGAACCTTTTTCATTCATCCCGAAATAACCCGCGGATCTCCCTGGTATAACCCAGGAATCGTTTTCATTCATCCCGGCATAACCTGTGGATGTTCCCTTTCATCCCAAGCAGAGACCCTTCATTTTTATCCCTGCATAGCCCGTGGATTCCCCTAGTACAACCTAGGATTTTTCATTCATCCAGGCATAACCCGTGGATCACCCTAGCATAACCTAGGGTCTTCATTCATCCCGTTATAACCCGTGGATTCCCCTGACATAACTCAGGATCCCTTTTCATCCAGAATAACCCGTGGATTCCCCTAGCATAACCTAGGATTTTTCATTCATCTTGGCATAACCCGTGGATATCCCTAGCATAACCTAGCATCTTCATTCATCCCGGCATAACCCGCGGATTCCCTTGACATAACTCTGGATCTCCTTTCATCACGGTATAACACGTTGATTCCCCTAGCATAACATAGGATCTTCATTCATCCCGGCATATCCCGTGGATTCCCCTGACATAACTCGGGATCTCCTTTCATCCCGAAATAACCCGTGGATTCCCCTGACATAACTGAGGATCTCTTTTCAACCCGGCATAACCGTGGATTCCCCTGACTTAACTCAGGATCCCTTTTCATACTTGCATTACTCATGGATCCCCCTAGCATAACCTAGGATCTTGATTCATCCCGGCATAACATGTGGATTCCCGTGACATAACTCAACATCTCCTTTCATGCCGGCATAACCCATGGATTCCTCTATCATAACCTAGGATCTTCATTTATCCCACCATAACCTGTGGATTTCCCTGACATAACTCAGGATCTCCTTTCATCCCGGTATAACCCGTGGATTCCCCTGACATAATTCAGGATCTCTTTTCATCCCGGCATAACCCGTGGATTACCTTGACATAACTCAGGACCCCTTTTCATCCCGGCATAACCCGTGGATCCCCTTAGCATAACCTAGGATCTTCATTCATCCAGGCATAACTCCTGGATTCCCCTGATATAACTCAGGATTCGTTTCCATCCCGGCATAACCCATGGATTCCCCTAGCATAACCTAGGATTTTCGTTCATCCCGACATAACCCCCGGATCCCCCAAGCATAACCTAGGATCTTCATTCATCCCGGCATAACCCGTGGATTCCCCTAACATAACTCAGGATCTCTTTTTATCCCGACATAACCCGTGGATTCCCCTAGCATAACCTAGGATCTTTATTTATCCCGGCATAACCCGTGGATTCCCCTGACATAACTCAGGATCTCCTTTCATCCCGGCATAACCCGTGGATTTTCCTGAGATAACTCAGGATCTCTTTTCATCCCGGCATAACGCGTGGATTCCCCTAGCAGAACTTAGGATTTTTTTTTTCATCCCGGCATAACCCGTGGATCCGTCTAGCATAACCTAGGATTTTTCACTCATCCTGGCATAACCCGTGGATTCCGCTGACATAACTTAGGATCTCTTTTTATCCCGGCATAACTCGTGGATTTCCCTAACATAACATAGGATCTCTTTTCATCCCGGCATAACCCGCGGGTCTCCCTAGCATAACCTAGGACTTTTCATTCGTCCCAGCATAACCCGCGGATTCCCCTGGCATTACCCAGGAATTTCTTCATAACCCATCCCCTGCAGGAATTTTTATATTCCTGCATAACCCGCGGATCGTTTCTTTCCATCCCCATAGAGACCTTTTTATTCTCATCCCGGCATTAACCGAGGATTCTCATCTAATCCCCAGCAAGAACCATTTCTCCTCTCCAGCATAACCTGGCGATCTTTCCAAGGGATACACAATTTCGTTCCTTTTTGTTCTAAAAAAGAGCTGCATAGATGTGTGTTATAAATAACTCACAAAATTTTCCAGTGGAAACTGGGGCAGAAAATTTTGTTCGTTTGCTTGTTTTGCTATCTGAGCAGGTGTCACCCTAAGGCACAAGATCCGGCATAATTGAAAACATGAGTGCCAATTCAGAACAGAAGAAAGAAAAAGAGACAAAAGGTGGACTCAAAGTGATGAGGCACACAAAGACGTGGACTGCTCAAAATTAATTGAAGTCCCAAGCTCAACATATCCTATTTTGTTTCAAGATTGAAGAGTGGGCCAGCAGCTGCAATAAACGAGCATTGAGATTCATACAGGAGTCTGCCACGAATGATAGCCGAGACTCAAGATGAAGCTTCAAGAGAGTCATAGATAGGAATCTTGTAAGTTGTAGTTGATAGGTTTTGCTAGCTTAGTTTTTTATTATCTTTTGGTGTAATAAGGAGTTTAGCGAGAAGAAACAGCAACAACAACAGCCAATCACAGTCTCTCGGTAGTCCCAGCTACCAATACTTTCAGAACTACACTGACATGATTTCTTATTGCCAAGGATATGTAGGCAACCTTTGAAGCAAGGTTCGCTCAGGAATTTTTCAAAATGCTTCACATAAAGTATTCAATCAGACAGAAATCGCTCATATTTGTTCACTTGTCTTTGCACGAAAACCCTTCGTGTTCCCGCGCAAAGAGGGGCAGCTGTGAGTATATGATTTTTGACCTGTCAAAGCAAGCAGTTATAGGACTCTTAAAGTTTAGGATTTTTCCTTTAAATATTAAGATTTTACTTTTTAGGATCTGACTGAATGTGCATGTTCATTACTGCATGTTTAAAATTGTTTAAGATTTAATTGTTAAATAAATTGGTTTTACAAATTTAGAATACAATATATATATATATATATATATATATATATATATATATATATGTCGTGCATTTGAAATTATTTTTTGTTAATTTTGACTTGGTTTAGTTTATTTGTCATAATTAGGAATTTGTTGATTTTTCTTTTAATAAAGTTAGTAATTATTTTAAAAAGAAAAGACAAAGACATATATATGTATATAAAAAACCAATCAGGCTGGCAACAATTGGGCCAGACCTTAGTGGCCCAACCTGCCTTTTCCCTATAAAACAAGACACAACCTAGACAAACGATCAACCTGATCCATGTCCACATCCACTTAACCAAATGACACCGTTTAGGACCCCTATCATCAAAACCGTTGATCCCCATCTCATCTAATGGCCACGGAAGCCTCCCCATTTTGTATACATATGTCCAAACACCTCTAATACACATTCACGACCAAACATCACCCTCCTCATACCTCCTTCTCCGGCTGTAACGCCTCTCGTTGACCACCTCATTACCACCCCTTGACCACCGTCCTACCACCTTACTGCCGTCGCCGGAAATCGCCTCACAGCGGCGGCCGGCAACAAAACCTTCCAAAATTAACACCACTCAACCGTCATGACCTCCCCTACCCGTCCCAAAGCCAGTTTCCCCTGAATATGACTCCTCCGTCTAGAATCTTCAACTACAGGGCCATCGGAACCACCATCTCCGGCGACCCTGTTCCAAACCCTCCCACCTAAACATCACAGGACCACTAGGACACCTTCTTCCCTGTCCTGTAATCCACTCCCCTCAAATCCCCCTCCATCATCTCGAATAGTCTCTGAAAGTTTGCCGAAAATCCTATCTTCAGAGACCCTGTCCAAAAGTCTCCAAATTTACAACCTTAAGGAACCTCAACCCCGTCTTTCCAACCATGCATGTCACCCCTCTCAAATCATGTTGAAACTCCTCGAATTTCAATTTGAAGCCTAACCCTAAATCCAAAACCTGCCAGAAATGGTTCAAACCTCTCCCAAGCAGTCCCTCGTCCCTTTTGACACTAACCACACCACCCTTGACTCCCAAACACTCTCAACCACCAAACAAACCCAAATCTGAGACCACACTGAGGTCTCAGGACCTTGGAAACCCCCCTGAGTTCTTAAACGGATAGTACACCACCCTAGAGGGTTTGGAACCCCTGTTGAAAGAATCAAGGTCCAGTTAAAATGATTTAAATGGGAACGAGAAAGAAAAGCTAAGTTTTATTGCATATTTTTCATTTCATTAGCTTTTGAATACTTGAGTTCTCAGTATCAGTAGCAATATATCTAATAGTTGAAGTTCTTTTATTTGATTTTCTTCAGTTGTTTGTTTGTTTACCCACCAGTTCATGTAAGACAGGTTTAAATATTCATATGTTTTGTTTGTCACTAGTCTGGAAACCTTCTCATCTCTGAAAAAATTTAACATCCTATTTAAATTAGTGATTGAGCGGTGTGATTCTCATAATTTGATGAACTTTATTGATTCACTGATGTTCTGATTGGTTTGATTGTTTGTGTTATTGAGTGCCTGGTCTTTATTTCATCATTAGTGCTGATAAATGTGTTCATTTTTCTGGTCATTTTGATTTTTGTTTGTTAATCCTGTATAATGTTTGTGAAAGTCTGTATTAAGGCATCTGTGTTAAGCCTTGTTAATTTTGGCTAATTCTAATTGTCATGAGCCTGTTAGTCTAAAAGGTGACCCATGTTTGATTGACCAAGGTCAATTGTGACTGAATTAGGGTCAAAGAACTAACCAAGGTCAATTGTGACTGAACTAGGGTTTAAAAAAAAACTGATCAAAGTCAAATTTCAGGGGTGGGTAATTTGGGAAAGGAAGTAAGGGTACAAGAGGGATTTGAACTTGTAAAAATCTGATAGAAAGCCCTTAGAACCTTCTAGCAGGGACTTAAACATAATTCTTTCCTCAAACTTGAGGCACAAGCCAGAAATTGAAGGATCACTTAGGCAAAAATACAATCGGAGTTAAGGACTGAAAAAGAAAACAAGGTAAAATCTGATGCCCTAACAGTTTTACTATAAAATGAACCATTTGGGGCATTGGAAAAGCATCTAGAACCTTTCTCATTATTACTAGAGCTGAAATACTTATTCCATATCTGAAAATACTCTCAGTTCTGAATTTGATCATTTTGATTTTAATTCTTTCACAATTCTCCCGAAACTCTGGGCATACTATGCGATTGGCTGTTGATTTGCTTAACTTGTCTCTTATTTTCACTCATAGGTTCTTGTTTCACTTGAATTACAAGTACATTTTCTTGTTCATCTGATACATTGAAATTCAAGTATAAAATGTTCGTGAATGTGCAGATTTGAGCTCTTGATGGCATTCTAAACCCTCTTCCTGCTTTCCCCCATTCAGCTTTTGGTTATAGTTGTATTGATAAGATAGTCCTTATGTTGTAGTTAAACTGGACTGATTCATTTTGTAATAATTGGACTCTAATGACTGTTTTAATTGTAATAACTGGACATTTGATTCATTTTTAGCATGAACTATTGGTAGTGTTGATAGTGAATGGTTATTTCATGTTGTTTAGAACTAAGGAGATCATGACATATAGCTTCATAAATTATTGAAATCCAGTCGTTATGTATGGTGAAGAGTTCTCAAACTTCAATATATTAGCAGTGTTGTGTTTCAGATCTATAAGCTGAAAACCAAAGTCGTAATTGAATTTTGAAGAATTGGATTCGTATACTCTGACTGACGAGTATATGAACCATTTAATTCAGATCTAATGTTAAAATTTGACTTATAAAAATGATTGCTAATATTTTCTCTGTGAGCTTGTAGATATCTAAGTTTGTATATAATTTCGAACAAATTGGTTGTTAACAATTTGGCTCTTTTGTTTAAATCAGTACCTAGCTCACTCGAGACACCCAATAAGTACCCAAACATTGTAATGCAACACGTTTTTGTGGGCTGATTGATTAATAGCCCAAACCAGTCACAATAGTTACCAGTACAGCCTGAGTCATATACGCTCCTGGGATGGCCCAAAACCGATTTATTATGTGTTAATTGGCCATGAATGAGGCTAAGATCATGTGGTGTTTCCCAAATACATAGTTTATACCTAATACAATTAGTGCGTTTAAGCACTTGCAAGAGTAGCATGGATTAGGGTACCCTATAAAAATGATACATGCTACTCTTGTGAATACTATACGATGTCTCCTTAATTCATTAAAACACATAGAAAAAAAAGTAGGAAGTGCCATTTTGCAAATTTTATGGCCTTCCCATAAATGGCAAAGGCGTAGTTGTTATAGGCGTGTGTTTAATAAAATACCTTCCTAAATTTCGGGTGCGCATTTATGTTCGAACGCAATGACGTTTGGGATTTGGTGCCAAGACCCGAAGGTCATACCATAATTGGTACGAAACGGGTTTTTCGCAATAAACTAGATGAAAATGGTATAATCACTAGAAACAAAGCTAGGCTTGTAGCAAAAGGCTATAATCAAGAAGAAGGTATTGATTATGAGGAAACATATGCTCAAGTAGCTAGATTAGAAGCTATTCGCTTATTGCTTGCATTTGCCTCTTCTATGAATTTCATTTTATATCAAATGGATGTGAAAAGTGCTTTTCTAAACGGTTTTATTCAAGAAGAAGTTTTTGTTGAACAACCCCCCGGTTTTGAAAACTTTAAATCTCCCGATCATGTTTTCAAACTCAAAAAGGCTCTTTATGGTTTAAAACAAGCTCCCCGAGCTTGGTATGAAAGATTGAGTAAGTTTCTTTTGGAAAATGATTTCATTAGGGGGAAAGTTGACACAACTCTCTTTGTTAAGCATAAAAACAATGATATTTTGTTAGTTCAAATATATGTAGATGATATTATATTTGGTGCTACTAACAATGTTTTATGCAAGGAATTTTCCGATTTAATGACAAGCGAATTTGAGATGTCTATGATGGGTGAGTTAACATTCTTTTTGGGATTACAAGTAAAGCAAATGAAAGAAGGTACATTCATTTGTCAAGCCAAATATTGCAAAGAATTGCTGAAACGATTTGAGATGAACAATGCAAAAGAAATGGCAACTCCCATGAGCACATCCGATCATCTAGACAAAGATGAGAAAGGTAAGGAAGTCGACACCAAAAAGTATCGAGGTATAATTGGCTCTCTTCTTTATCTTACTGCTAGTCGTCCGGACATTATGTTTAGCGTGTGCTTATGCGCTCGTTATCAATCGTGTCCGAAGGAGTCTCACCTTACTGCGGTAAAACGGATTTTAAGGTATCTTGTTGGTACTACAAATGTGGGTCTATGGTACCCCAAAGGCTCTTCATGCCAACTTGTTGGCTACTCCGATTCCGATTTTGTTGGATGCAAATTGGACCGCAAGAGCACTAGTGGCACTTGCTATTTGCTCGGTAGCTCTCTCGTTTCTTGGTTTAGCAAGAAACAAGTAAGTGTTGCGTTGTCCACAACCGAGGCTGAATATGTAGCCGCGGGGAGTTGTTGCGCTCAAATCCTATGGATGAAACAACAACTCTTGGACTATGGCCTAAGTCTTGATCATATCCCTCTTAGATTTGATAATACTAGTGCCATATGCTTGACGAAGAACCCCGTTCTTCATTCGCGAACGAAACACATTGAAATTAGACATCATTTTATTAGAGATCACGTTCTCAAAGGCGATATCGAAATTGAATTTGTTGAAACCAAAAACCAATTGGCAGACATCTTTACAAAGCCTTTAGAGAAAGAGTCCTTCTTCCGAACTCGCAGTGAACTCGGGATCCTTGACTCCACGTTGATCTAAGTCATGCATTGCATTTTTTATTACATGATTTCTAACTTGAGCGTCGGAGATGTCTAACGATTTTTGCAGGTATCGCCCCAAAGGAAAGGGGAATTATAAAGCTTGACGTGCAACAATCGGTTTCCGTCATCTAAAAATCGATTATTTCGTATCAATAATCGATTATGTTGCTATTATTTGGGTTGATGTTGCTGTAATTTCTTTCCAATAAATAAACAAGTTTTATTTACATCTTTGGCATCTTCTTCTTTTATTTTTGCTAATGGCAAAAGGGGGAAGATAACGGGTATGCAACTCTCAATATTTATAAGCTTAAATTGAGGGGGAATTCATATATTGAGGGGGAACAAATTGCATACTTGTTGCATGAATATACTTGTCTTGAATCGTCAATATAAATTGCTTGTCTTGCATATCCCGCTTAATTGAGGGGGAACAAATTGCATACTTGTTGCATGAATATACTTGTCTTGAATCGTCAATATAAATTGCTTGTCTTGCATATCCCGCTTAATGTTTGCCATTATCAAAAAGGGGGAAATTGTTGGAAACACGTTCTCAATGCAATATACTAAAACGTGTGTTCTTTTGTATAGGTTTTGATGAATGACAAACGAAGCGAAAATTGATATATGACGAAGTTCAAGAAACAAGCGCACAATTGATATACATCGAGATTCAAGATCAAGACAAAGTTTTATAGTTTAATTGAGTCATTCTTAATTGTGATCTTGATCCTACAACTTGACTCGTAACATGGCTTCTCTCATAAAACTATTTTCCAAAATCATGCATATTTAATTTAATGCTAAATGATTTTAAATCATGCATATTTTCATTAGTCAAAATGATTTTTAAATGCCTCTGAAAACTGGACTAAGATAATCAATTATGTAGTAATGATAATTGATTATGTTGAGCCAAGACTGCATGACAATCGATTGTGAACTAATGACAATCGATTGTGTTAAGGCAGTGAACATCAGGTTTCTTCAAACCTGCATGACAATCGATTATGAACCTTATGACAATCGATTGTGATGAGGCAGTGTCCATCAAAGTTTTTCAAAACTCAGAATAATCGATGTGAAGCTAATGACAATCGATTGTGAAGAGACAGTGTCCTTCAGATTTTTCAAAGTCACAAAATAATCGATTGTGAACTAATGACAATCGATTGTGTTGAGGCAGTGACTTCCAGTGATTTTCAAATTTATTAAATAATCGATTGTGAGTATATAACAATCGATTGTCAAGAGGCAGTGTCTAAAATGTTTTTCAAAAATTGATAAGTAATCGATTGTTGACTTTGTGCAATCGCTTGTGAAGCTAGCCGTTGTCGTAAAGTTTTCAAATACCGTCAGGTAATCGATTATTGATTCTGTTAATCGATTGTTTTGATTAAAATCCGGAAAAGATTTTTTGAACGTTATTGGGTAATCGATTATTGATTTTGTATAATCGATTGTTTTGATTAAAATACGGAAAAGATTTTTTGAACGTTGCTGAGTAATCGATTGTTGATTCTGGACAATCGATTGTTTGTGGTAAAATCTGGAAAGGATTTTTTGAACGTTGCCAGTAATCGATTATGGATTGTAAGTAATCGATTATCAAGCGTAAAATCTGGGATTGAATTTTGATCTGACTGGCAGACAATCGATTGTTGGGGTTTGACAATCGATTGTCAGTGAGTA
The DNA here is from genome assembly GCA_034376525.1 of Nicotiana benthamiana. Classification (NCBI taxonomy): domain Eukaryota; kingdom Viridiplantae; phylum Streptophyta; class Magnoliopsida; order Solanales; family Solanaceae; genus Nicotiana; species Nicotiana benthamiana. Next base: position 110,785,530 of record CM067332.1, on the reverse strand, counting down.
AAATCAACAACTCTTAATTGGCAATTAGGCAACGGTAATGCCAAGTTTTTCAACTATAAATACAGCTTCATTTCAGTGTTTTAAACACAACAACATACTAAAACTGATCATTACATTGCTATAAGCTTGCATACTTTTGTTTATCATTTTATATTCAATTTCAGAAATCTTTTGAGAGCCATATTCTTGTCCAAAGTTGTTGTGATCCAGAGCTTACTTCTTTTACTCATATCTACTCATTAAGGAGTATTTTGTTTGAGTGTTTTAGTGTTGTATACACTTGTAAGAGAATTGTAATTCTCTTGTTGTAAGGAACTTGTATTTCCTTGGTTGAAGTCTTGGAGTGTTGTAACTCCGAGCAAAGGTGTTGAGGCTTGCGTCCTCAAGTTGTAAAGGTTTGTTAAGCACCCGGAAGCTTGACACGTTAGTGGAAAATCTCGAGAGAGTCTCTCGGGGACTGGACTAGCCACACGTTGTGGTGAACCAGGATATATCTGTGTGTAAGTTATTATTTATCGCACTTATTTACTTCTTGCAAATTTTAATTTTCGCAAGTTTACGCTAAATTTTATTATAACGCTATTCACCCCCCCTCTAGCGTTAAGCGTATTATCTAACAATAAGGGTGGCCGAGGTAATAAGGGTGGAAAAGTGATCGAAATCACTATTGAAATGTAAACATGTGAATGTTGTGAAACTCACTGATGTGATGAAATAAGGTTGATAGGAGAAAAGGAGATATTGTGAAACTTGTTTGGATGTGGTTTTTTATTCATGTGCATTTGATCGTTGATTCTATTCTTGTTTGTTATCTGTGCAATGATGATTTTACTTGGGGTAATGTTTGTTCATATATACCAGTACAATTCAAATGTACTGACGTCCCTTTAGCCAGGGGCGTTATATTCGTGTTATGATTGTAGGTGTATCTATAGCAAGTACTCCAGTGCACTGACGATAGCACTTCTTCACTTCTCGTCAGCTGAATTGTTGAGCCCCTCTTCTCTCAAGGCCATGCGTGGTTCATGCTGCTTTTCTTTCGGAGTTTTATTTTGATATTTGTGTAAGGTATAGGTGGAGATTTATTACCGGCAAGTATTGTATTTACCTTTTGTATCCTTAAAGGCTCCATAGACATGAAATGTGCGTCAAGAACTTGTGTAAATATGTATTTTGTATTTTTATGCTTCAAGGGAGCTCATGTATCACGAGAAGAGTTATCTGACGCATGATTTGGAGCTTGCGGCAGTTATGTTTACCTTGAAAATATGGCAGCATTATCTTTATGTGTTCCATGTGGATGTGTTCTCATACCACAATAGTAATTAATATTTGTTCAAGCAGAAGGAGTTAAACTTAAGGTAGAGACGGTGGCTAGAATTGCTCAAGGATTATGATATGAACATTTTGTACCATCTAGGAAAGGCAAATGTGGTGGCCGACGCTCTCAGTTGGAAATCAATGGATAGTTTGGCTCATTTGGGGGAGTATCAGAGGCCCTTGCCTTGGGAGGTGTATCTTTTTTTTGACTTTTTTTTGGCTCCGCTAGGAAAGCACCTAGGGTTAGTTTTATATTAATAAAAGTAAGAAAATAAAAAAATTAGGAAAAGTAAAATAAGGGGTACAATAGCTTCGGTCTTGTTACCCAAATAACAAAACCGCGCTAAACCTTACCTGACAAATCCTATTGAGGCCAAAATAGCCTCATCCTAGCAAACGCGTAGGAAAAAAGAAGATGCACGGACCAAATATTTTATGATCATCACAGAATTTATAACATATTCTGTTATGATATTACATATGATAATACTTAATAAATGGAAGACTAAACTGAGGAAATTTTGAAATTGTTGTCTCTTCTTGGCCAAACTTGGGAGGTGTATCAAATGGCTAGTCTGGGGTTTTTTTTTCGACCTCAGATGAGGAGAATGTTATGGTGCCTAATGGAGCAGCGTAGTCAATTGTAGCAAAAGTCAAGGAAAGCAGTTTGTTGATTCAGCATTGGCATGGATGAAGGAGACAGTTTTGAATAGCAAGACTTCAGCATTTTCACTTGGTGGAGATGGTGTATTGCGAAGACAAGGTAGACTATATGTTCCAGATGTGGATAATCTTCGGGAGAGGGTAATGGCAGAGGCTCATAATTCCAGGTATTTTGTGCACCCGGTTCTATGAAAATTTATCATGATCTCAAGAAAATTTATTGGTGGAACGATATGAAGAGGGGTGCGGTGGACTTTGTATCTAAATTTCCGAATTGTCAACAAGTAAAAGTTGAGCATCAGCGGCCTTGTGGGTTTACTCAGCTCATGGAAATACCCATGTGGAAACGGGAGATGATCAACATGGATTTCATGGTCAGGTTACCTCACACTCAACGCAAGTTCGACTCAATTTGGGTAATAGTGGATCCGCTTATGAAATTATCTCACTCCTTGCAAGTCAAGTCCATCGATACTGCAAAACGGTATATCAAGGAAATAGTAAGGCTTCATGGAATTCACTTCCTATTATCTCAGATTGAAGGCCCAATTCACAGCTAATTTTTGGAAGAAAGTTCAGCTAGGTTTGGATAATCAGGTGAATCTCAGCACGGCTTTTCATCCACAGACCGACGGTCAAGCAGAGTGGACTATTTAGATGCTTGAAGATATGTTGCGGGCTCTTGCCTTGGATTTCAAAGGTAATTGAGATGATCACTTGCGACTTAAATAATTTTCTTACAATAATAGCTTTCATGCAAGTATTTAGATGGCCCCATTTGAAGGATTGCATGGAAGAGGTGTAGGTCTCCAATTAAGTGGTTTGAAGTGGGAGAAGCAGAATTGATAGGGCTAGACCTCATGCACAAGGCTATGGAAAAAGTTAAAGTCATTTAGGAGAGGATGAAAACTGCTCAGAGTCGCCAAAAGTTATATGCGGACGTGCGTCGAAGAGAATTGGAGTTTCAAGTAGATGATTGGGTGTTCTTCAGGGTATCTCCTATAAAGGGAGTCACGCAGTATGGGAAGAATGCAAGATTGAGTCCTAGATATGTCGGGCCGTATCAGTCGCTCAAAGGATAGGATAAGTGGCTTAGAGGCCGGAATTGCCCCTTTAAATGTCATTTGTGCACCTGGTGTTCCATGTGTCTATGTTGAAGAAAGTAGTTAGAGACCCATCCACCATCGTGCTAGTCGAGATCATCGAGGTTAATGAAGGGTTATGTAGGAAGAAGTTCTGGTTGCTATACTTCATAGGCAAGTCCGTAAATTGAGAAATAAGGAAATTACTTCACTTAAAGTATTATGGCAAAGTCAACGAGTCGAAGAAGAAACGTGGGAAGTGTAAAGTGAGATGAAAGGAAAGTATCCCATCTGTTTGAACAAGTCTAGTAGTAATCGTGCTAACTACTATCTCTAGGTAAATTGATGTTGTGTTAAAATTAGTGAAAAGACACCTCATTTTTCCCCTAAATGCTTTACTATTGTAACTCCTCAAGTTGTGCAAAAAAAAAAAAGAATTGTACTTGTTTTGATTATATCATGTGCAAACCTTTTTGGTAAATGAATGTTTTGTTGCTCATGTGATATGTGAATGATAAATGGTAGTGTTGATTGGTAATGATTAATTGAGATTCATATAGCATGTTGAAGTGGTTAAATTGTATGGGACTCATTGAAGTGACTAATTAATCTGTAAATGTGACAAGTAATTAAATGTGTGCAAGATTTGAGGTAATGAATTGCATACTAGTTGCAGGTATAATAGGAAGTGTATATTGGTGCTTGAATTATGTTACGGGGGCTCTCTGACGGGTAGATAAGTCAAATTACAAAGGAACTCTCGCGAAATGTTCTAAAAATATGAGAGTTAGTGAAAATTGTTTTTTGGGAGTTTGTGTACCATGTTTCCAAAACAAGCTGATTTCAAAAATCCTTATTCAAGGACGAATGACTTTTAAGTGGGGGAGGATGTAAGGCCCCGTGAAAACTTGTACTCAAAATCTAGTAACTTGTAGTGCCAAGTTTCAAATATGTGTTAGGAATGTGTAAAATTGTACTGATCTAGCCTTTAAAAATCAGGAATCAAAGTTTTCAAAAAAAATAATATTATGCGGTCTAGAATGCAGTTGCAGATCAAGTATACGACCGTATTTCTACCGCAGAGTGAGTCAAAAGTTTGGTTAAAATTTAGGTCAAAATACGCTCCATTATGCGACCCCATAACTGATATGCGGACCGCATAATGGACCCATATTTAACATGGGATTTGGCAAACAGGCAGATTTGCGGTGCATTATGTGATCCCAGATCAAATATGCGGACCGTATTTTTGTCACAAACCCAAATAGAGATTTCAGATTATTGGATCACTTTTTGGAGTCCATTCTGCGGACCGCATTTCCACTCTGCTATCCCAGAAGTGCGACCACAGATTTAACTCGGGCTCTAATTTTCCTAAATTTTAAACCCGGACCCTTCTTCAATAAAATACCCCAAGCCTCTTATTTTAACATATTTTCTTAACAAACAAAAGAGAGGAGGGATGATTGTTGAGATAGAAAGTTTTACAGTCATCAATTTGATTCTTCAAAGTCACCTTGGCTGGAAAATTTCAAGTAATTGCCTTCATCTTTGTTCTTGCAAATAAAATCCTCAACCCTTTCTCATTGGTTTTCAGATTTAAACAAAAAGGGGAATTCTTATGAATTGATTCTTGAAAACATAAGTTGGAATACACATGTATGTTCTTAAAAACCTAAAATCTAGTAAAAAGAATTAGGTAGGAGTAAAAATTTGCAAAATGAGGGATTGGTAACCTAAATAAGTTTGGGTAGTAACTGAGAACTTCAATTCTAAGATCTATGTGTTGATTTGTAAACTAGATTATTGGTACTAGGCTGTTGGTGAGCTGAAATTAGAAGTAAAAAGGGAAATTCGACTCCAGGTATGTATGGCGAAGTTTAACCTTTGTAAGGTCACCTCGCTTGGCGTACGAGTGACTTGTATGTCTCACCTATATGGACTATTTGTGAATTCTTGTGATTTATATGCCTTGAATGTTATTGGTAAAGCTTAATGATATGATGGTGTAAGTAAATGGCAACAAACCAAGTATGTGTAAACGTGTTTATGTGGTAAGATCTTTGTAACAAATGATGGACAGAAGTTGTAATTGATGCAATTGAAACAATTGTGGTAATATCATGTGTGGCTTGTCGTGAGCAATTATTATTGTGACTTAAATTTTATCTGGGCTATTGTACTTGATGAAAATAGTATTGATGCTTATGAAACTCTTTGTGAATTGTTGTTGTTGTGTGTGAAATGTGATTGTCCAGTAGGATCAGGGTTCTCACCGCAATACAAAGTAATAAGGTGTAGGTTGTGGCGATAAGGGTGGCTGATGTAATATGGGTGGAAAAGTGATTGAAATCACTACTGAAATGAAAACATGTGGAAGTTTTGAAAATCATTGATGTGATGAATTAATGTTTAAAGGGGAAAAGGAGAGATTGTGAAACTTGATTGGCTTTGGTTGTTCCTTTCATGTGCATTTGATCGTTGATTCTATTATTGTTTGTTATCTGTGCAAAGATTGATTTTACGTATGGTAAAGTTTGTCCATAGATACCAGAACAATTCAAAATTACTGACGTCCCTTTTGCCGGGGGCGCTACATTTGTATTATGATTGTAGGTAGATCTATAGCTGGTACTCCAGTCCACTGACAGTAGTACTACTTCACTTCCCGTCATCTGAATTAGTGAGCCCTTGTCCTCTCTGGGCCCTGCGTTGCTCATGCCTCTTTTCTTTCGGATTTTTATTTTGATATTTGTGTAATGTATAGCTGGAGCCTTGTTACCGACAAGTATTGTATCTCTCCTTTGTATCCTTAGAGGTTCTGTAGACAGGAAAAATAGGGTATGAACTTGTGTAAATATGTATTTTGTATGTTGGGTGTTGTAACCACGCAAGTAACCATGTAACTTATGTAAATCGCGTAAGAATGTATTCAAATTTCAAATGGCCATTTCACTTGATTATTGGGTAATGGAAACACGGGGTAGCATGTGGGATAGGAAAGGCACCCAGGTCTGCTTGACTAGGGCTACCTGGTCGAGCGCCAATGATGTCCCTCAATATGGGGTGTGAAACTCAAATCTTCTTTCTTAGACACACCAAAAACGAGATAGTGACAGAAAGCTGAGAGTAATCCACGGATTGTTGTCTGTGAGATAAATAGTGAGAGTGAGTCATATTGTAGTGATGTATTTAAAATAAATTGTGTTTTTTCTTTTGAAGTTGTAGTTATCACGGTCCACTTTTCTTTGCAGAGTCCGAGTTTTGACATTTTGGGACAACTCCTTTCCTTTTAGGAATTGGGTATGAGATTTGAACAGTAGCCACCTAACGGTTTAAAGTGTGTTAGGGAACCTAGGAGAATTAACTGATGAAACCAGTTTGCAATACTAAAGAATGGGTATGGGCTCGAAATTACCTTGAAAGGAAGGTGTTAGGAACCCATCGAGGTGTACAATGGTGGATGCCAGCCACACTGAAATTAGGTGAATTAGTCTTATAAACAAATAAAGCAATTTAGATAAATAGATATTATGTTTGAAACAAGGAGTAAATGGGTCCCAGTTTTTTTAGCATATAGGATCACTCCTGGTGCAATACCTAGTAATCGGCCCCATGTTAGAGTGCTTCACATAGCATTAGCGCACAGGTCATCATATCCTTTACTACTCGATTACCCCCTCCTAATTTATTGTAATCTAAGCGTTATCATAGTATCCAGTACGTACCTTATGCGTGCATTACCTATCTTTTGTATGAGGCCCTGGAAGTGTTTATGACCTCTATTTAAGGTTGTTCTAGGCTCACCTATGGTGTTTAGAAGGAGAAAACTAGGCGACAACCAAACCAGGTAGGATTGTCACGTAGAAAATAGCATACGAGCTCATATTTACTCCATAAACAGACACAAAGCATGCCATTCAGACAAGCAATTTTATAAGTTTTGAAGTCTTACACGCAAGATATCTAAATGAGCACAAATAAAATAGACAACAGTTTTATTTAAGCTAGGAGTGAATACTTATCAGTTTTCTTGATTTTATCACTTGCTATCTTAGGTTTTAACTATCCTACAGATTTTCCTAAGTGATTGCAATGTAGAACCCTATTAACATGGTATCCAAGCTTTAAACAGTTACTGATTTTAACAAGCTGATTTTATCTTTAGACCCTATATGCATGTTTTCTAAGTGTTGGGTCTGATTACAAGCATTTATGATGCACAAGACCGATTTTATAGGCATTCCCAAATATTATTCTCAATGGAATTATAATATGTCTACGATTGCGAGTTCATTTATGTGACGCGACATGTTTTAATAACATTGCAAATTTCCCTAAAACAGATATAAAAAGCGGTTAATAACCTAAAATTACGAGTTAACAAGTATAGCAAATCATATTTTAGCCACTTATAATGAGTTTAAGTGACTGCTAGAACCACGGGATCTGAGGGTGCCTAACACCTTTCCTCGGGCCAACAGAATTCCTTACTCACGAATTTCTGGTTCGCAGACTCCAATTGGTAGTCGAAATTTTCTCGATTTGGGATTTTAAATAAACCGGTGACTTGGGACACCAAAAGCCAAGCCTATCCCAAGTGGCGACTCTTGAAATAAATAGTTAATCTCATTTCGAATAATGTCATTTTAATTGGAAAAACTCCTATACACGTGTCGCCTTCCGGGGTAACCACGTGTAAGCGGTAAAAAGGAGGTGTGACAGGCCCGTTAGTTTCGGGATCGTTTGGCCCGAGACCGCCAAAGCCCAAGCCCGTTTGGCCCATTTAGGCCCGGGCCCGAACCAAAATATAACCGTAATACTTGATAAGAAAGTAATGATACAACACATTATTCAAAGTTAATAAATTTGGAACACTTCATATTCTATTAAATATTACATCCCACGATAGAATCCCAAGTTTTTTTTTATATTCTTTTAACGAAAATTCTATATAAAGTCTGAAAAGTATATATAAAAGATTATATATTTATATGTTAGTTTGATTTAAATTTTTTCTCATTACCAATCAAATAAAACCAAGCCTTATCAAATTTTTTTAATTGATTTGGTTTAACTTTTCGGTTCGGTCTGTGTATCCCTATTTCCATGCCATTTGAAATACTCGGATTAGAAGATTTTTTGGAAATGTTCTCAAGAAACATAAATCCTCTCTGTTTTAAAACAGATTTTCTTTCCATAAGTATTTCTCAAATGGATTTCTTATTAAAAAAATCTACTTTATTATCATGATAACAAATGGACTTCTTATTAAATTCAGAAAAACCAAGAACCAAACGTTCCAACCTCCACGTTGAGGATATTTTGGCATGTGACTTGTCAATTCCAAATCACAAAAAACAATCGTCTCCCATTTCCATTGGGCAGCCCATTTCTTCTCGAAACTCCAATCTTCTTGTTGTAAATTAAAAGTAATCGTAATTCTTTGCCAATTGCCATTGTTTTTCTCCTTCGTTAAATATATATTCATTCGATCATCGAGTTACTGCCGTACTTATTTATGTATAGTAAGATGGGCAGCATGTGCTATTATGCTTATTCCATCCAATCACTTAAACCCACGTGTCCCCGTTCCCGTATCTTCACTCTCCATAAAACCCCATTGCAACAGATTCACAATATCAAAGAAACAACAAGAAGACAAAGTGTTAGAACTTGTAATAGTAATACTAGAACAAGAAGAAGAATGACAGGTGTTGCTGCAATGTCAACACCAGAAGTTGATGTACAGAAACAACAGGAGTTGAAAAAAGGAATAGCAGAATTATATGATGAGTCATCAGGGATTTGGGAAGATATTTGGGGTGACCATATGCATCATGGATTTTATGAACCTCAATCATCTGTTTCACTTTCTGATCATCGTGCTGCTCAGATCCGTATGATTGAAGAGGCTCTACGTTTTGCTTCTGTTTCTGGTAAATGGGCTTCTTTTTCTTTTATACTTTTGCGCAGCACCCCTTCCACTTCAATTGAACTAGATATGTTAGTTGTGAAGTTTTGAAGAATATAATATTATTGTTAATCTGAATATAGTTGTTGTTTTATACTTAAATCTTGAAATGTGTTTCTAGTTTTTTTTTTTTTTATTTGCTCGGAGTGTCGGAGTCTCTAGGAGCCCCAACTAATTCCGGAGGTGAGCAGGCGCTTTGGAAGGAGTTTCCCGCAAGTGCACCACGATTAATTCAGGTTTTACCCAGTGCGATGTACATTAGAAATTGTTTGCACTCAATGGATTTCGAACTTGAGACCTTTGAAAGGGAGCAAACAGCAAATCTCAAGTCAATTGAAAATGGGCCAATCCATGAGGGTTTCTAGTTTTAGACCCTTTTACTGTTATTGATTTAAAAGGTTGATTTTTTTGGAAGAAAGGAAAGGCCTTTGACTTTATGCCCAAGAAATTGGAAACAGAAGTTTTGAAGACAAAAGGGGTAAAGGATACCATATGCATTTAGATTATGGGGAAAAGGCTTAACTTCTTTTCTTGTTTCAGTTGTGAATATATGGTTAGTAACAGCTAGATGTGATGTCCTATTATAACCTACAAACATTGACTGTGTTATTTGTTAAGGAAATACCTATTTGGATTTTGTTTTATGTCTCTATGGGCCAGATATTCTATTTTGGGTTGTGCAATATTGAGTAAGTTTACCTTTCACTTTTAATTTGAAAAGATGAGCTCTGCATTTTTGCTATTTGTGCTATCTTACATGATGCAAGAAGCTGACAATTGCTGTATGACCTGTATACAAGGGTTTGTTTGATAGCTCATTCTTATGTCAGCTGGATCAAATTTTGTGATTGTACGATGAGGAAATGGAGAGTGCTTATTGTATTTTTTGCCCCATATCTGGAGAATGTGATCAATTTTAATAATATGAAAGGAAGCTTTCTCGATATATCTGCAATCTCTTGAATCATTGCCAGATTTAGAGAAAGGGTATACAGAAAAACTTGATTTATATAGGCAATACCAATTAGTTGGGAATTTATCTTATTCATGTTAATGTACGTGTACTTTAGATCGTATACTTTTTAGGATTTCCTTAAGCCCCAGTAGAGATTCTTACGGTTGTAGGAAATATAGAGAACTTCTAGCAAATTTTATTTTATTTTTATTCTGTAAAATGTCGGAAGCAAGATAAATTTATATGGGAAACATGGTCAGTGAAGATTTACATAGCCGATCAACCTGTTTAAGATTGACGTATAGTAGTTGTTGTTGCTGCTGCTGCATGGCAGGGCATCATTTAATAAGTGATGTCTTCCTGCAATCTGCTCTCTTCTTATTTCCTACTCCAGAATCCTGAGGTATCTACGTGAGTGATGAGACTCTATAATGTTAAGCTTCCTTTTTTGTAGTTATGAATTCTGGAAATAGACCCCACTTTTCTTCTTGTATACCTTAATTTCCAAACATGAATTTTCAGATGATCCGGCAAACAAACCAAGGTCCATAGTTGATGTTGGATGTGGGATAGGAGGCAGTTCTAGGTACCTTGCAAAGAAATATGGTGCTACAGCTCAAGGCATCACGTTGAGTCCTGTACAAGCCGAGAGGGCTCAAGCTCTTGCTGCTGCTCAAGGATTAGGCGATAAGGTATCTGCGCTTTAAAACACTACACTATGAGGAGCTTTCTTATAAGAAGTTTAAATCACTTCAACTTTTCATGAACAAGTTAAAAAGAAATGCTATTTGACTGAGTCATAGAACTGAGGATAGTTTATATTGTTTAATGACCGACTTCTTAAAGTTACTTAAATTGTGCAAAACTTGTGCTTGTTTATGTTTAGTGAATTGTTATACTAATATATTTAGGCTTTATGACCATTTCTTCAGTTAGCTGTTATACACTTAAATTTGCATTAGTTATTCAGAATCCTTATACCTTCATATAACTGGACTGATTCCTAAAGGAAGCTAATAAAGAGGAAAGTTAATTGGTTTCCCCTTAATATCATTTTGATGTCAAATGTACCTACCTCCTGCGTCAAATCCTACACCTCAAAATGTACTGATATTTGCACTCTCTTTTTACTAACTGAAATGCAAATGAGCGGGCTTCTTTTCAAGTTGCAGACGCCTTGAATCAGCCATTTCCGGATGGGCAATTTGACTTGGTTTGGTCCATGGAGAGTGGAGAACACATGCCGGACAAACAAAAGGTTCATCATATCTGAACATGAACATGTGAACTTCTCACTTGCTAATTGTTGCTATAGAGTTTCTTCTAAACTCCTTTTCCTTCATTGTTAGTTTGTTGGCGAATTAGCTCGAGTGGCTGCACCAGGAGGCACAATCATACTTGTGACATGGTGCCACAGGGATCTTGCCCCTTCAGAGGAATCTTTGCTTCCAGAGGAGAAAGAGTTGTTAAATAAGATATGTAAATCCTTCTATCTTCCCGCATGGTGTTCCACTGCTGATTATGTGAAGTTACTTCAATCTCACTCTCTTCGGGTAAATTGATTCTACTAGCTGCTATCCTCTTGATATACTTTTTATTTTCTGTTTCATATGTTTATATCATGATCCAGTCCAAGTATTCTCAAGACATTTTATTATCTTGTGGCTACTATGGCAGGATATCAAAGCAGCAGATTGGTCTCAGAATGTTGCTCCATTTTGGCCAGCAGTTATACAATCTGCACTGACATGGAAGGGCTTCACATCAATCCTACGCAGTGGTGAGCTGTGTTGTTCCAAAATAGATGTACTGCAACATTTTGGTACCCCTTTTTTGGTATTGACTCATTACATTACCTCATCAGGATGGAAGACAATCAAAGCTGCACTTGCAATGCCACTGATGATTGAAGGATACAAGAAGGATCTGATCAAATTTGCCATCATCACATGTCGTAAACCGGAATAGTAAGTGAGATCCCAAATACTCTGAATTCATAGCATCCTTTTATATATATATATAAGGCTTGTATTCATAGCATCCTATTTTGTGCTCAAGCAAATAATCGGAATTCCTATCTTGTGGTTTTCAGTTATAGCTAGCACTAAGTTATTTTCAGTTGGGAAGAGATCTGTGTTCTAGCCAAAGACAATAATTATGATAACAAAAAAGGTCCATTTGACGTGTTAGAAATCAATGCTTGATTACCTATGTATTGCCACTAACCTTTCTGTAATCTAAATTGATGCATTACATTCAGAAAGACCTATCGAGGAAAATATTGATCATGTACAGAAGATGTCAATTGGCGATAACTTATTACTTTTCCTTCCTCTCTTAATGTTCAAGAGTACAAATGATGGAAGGTAGAACCAGGTGACTTTCTTCTGAACGATCAAAAAGAAGATTTTGATTAGTACATGTTTTTGTTTTTTATTTTGTTTTTCCTTTCCTTCACTGAGCCGAGGGTCGATTGGAAACAGCCTCTCTGCCCTTTCGGGTAGGGGTAAGGCTCGTCTACATATTAACCTCCCCAGACCCCACTTTGTGGGACTATACTGGGTAGTTGTTGTTGTTGTTTTATTCCTTGAATCATCTCCAGCTACTTGCCTCTTTTCATCAAAAAGATGTTTTCTTCTTTGAGATATCGGAGTCAGTGTTGGATGCTAACTTCATTTTAGAGTGTCATGATCAAGTAATAAATTCATTGAGATATCTTGAAACAAAAAGGCTTTCTCAAACAAATAAAGCAATTCTATTTTCAGGTAGGATGTTGATTCAAGGGATCAATCAAAATTGTTTCTTAATCCTCTTTGACTTTGGCTTCAATTGTCCACTTGGGTAATAAGTGAAGCCTGACTTTTATAGTAGAGAGGATTATGATTAGGATTAACATATCTAGGTGTCCTCATGCTCATACTGTGTAATTGAAACAGATATATGTTGCTTCTCCCTTGATACCCTTTACTCCTCTATCAATATTCGGTGTTTACTTTTTTTATATTTGTTGCTTGCCTAAATCAGTCTTTGTACAGTGGGCTCTTCTTGAGTCATAATTCTGATTAGTGATTTTTTATTGCAGATTCTTTGTTGTTAATGAACTTTGATGGATCTTGGAAGAATAATAACACTATCTGTTAGGCACAGGAAGTGCAACATTTGAGTGAACTACAGATTGCAAGATGAAGAAATTACTTATTGACTTAGGCTTCAAAATGGACTATATACCCTACGCGACTGGAGTAACCAAAAATATTTTTTAGGGGGGAATTTTTATATTAGATAGAAAATTATATTATCCTCAATGTTTAAGACTTGATTTAATTACATTTAGTATACCTAATTACTAATCCTATACCATAAGGTGTTTTAACTGTACTTAATTGTACCTTATACCACTCCTAAATTAAAGGTACAGTATATTCCTCCATATCCCCACCCCCTTCCCCTACGTTTCTCTCTCCTAAACCTACAACCCCACGCGTGTATCGTGACACGCACACGATTCTAGCCATATTTACCTATGCTAAAACCAGAAAAACAAAGCTTCAAACTAACTGCTGAAGCTTCTTATACTAACCTAGTCAAAATTAAAGTCAAATCTTCAATTTCGTTCATATACATATTTACGTTGAGCTTCGAAATTTCTCAATGAAGAAGAATAAGCGTCAAAACACAGCCCTAAAAAAGATGTAGAATTTGATGTACCTTTTTTTCAATTTGGGTGTATTATCACCACATTCACCCCAAAGCAAGGGAAATCTACACATGCAATTGTAGATATGAATCGTAGTGTTTACAATAATAATAACTACCCAGTATAGTCTCTTAAAGTGGGATCTGAGGAGTGTAATATGTAGACGGGCCTTACCCCTATCCGAAGGGCAGAGAGGCTGTTTCCAAACGACCCTCGGCTCAGTGAAGGAAAGCAAAACCAAAAACAAAAACAAAAGAGCATTAGTAACTCCAACAGAAATAGTGTAAATAATTATCTAAACATTAGAACCATAAATAAAATAGCATGCAATAATATCAGACAGTAACTACCATAAATAACCACCATAAGGGTGACACAATCCAATACACAAATCATCTATGGATTGACCTTCCAAGCCTCACCCAATCCCGGGTTAGGAGTACGAAAAACTCTAGGAGCCCCTACCCTACAACACTGTTACTAGACCTCCAGACTTTCCTATCATGGGTCATGTCCTCGGAAACCCCCATGCTAGTCATGTCATGCCTAATCACCTCTCCCCAATACCTCTTAGGCTTCCCTCTGCCTCGCCGTACGCCGACCATCACCAACCGCTCACAACTCCTCACCGGGGCATCAGGACTTCTTCTCCGCACATGCTCGAACCACCTCAGCCTCGCTTCTCGCATCTTCTCATCCACCGGAGCTACCCCCACCTTCTTTCGAATAACTTCATTCTTAATCTTATTTAACCTGGTGAGCCCGCACATCCACCTGAGCATCCTCATCTCTGCAACCTTCATTCTCTGAACATGAGAGATGAATCATAGTGTTTCTCCTCGTCAAACAGGGTTGAAGCTAGAACTAAACAAAAATATGATTTCGATGTTGAAGAATCTTCGCGGCCAATCAAACAAGCGGATAGGAAATGAAAAGGGATAGTTATAAGTGATGATTTTGCTGAAGATGTGCCTATCAATAAACTTGGAAAGAAAGCTAAGGTGGCTCCCGGTTTAAAAACTCGTAAAAAGAAGAAAAATTTCAAAGAAAACCTTGTTGTCCTTAAAATGTTCGAAAACGCTTACTTGTAACTATCCAAAGGGTCATCATCTGGTTTAATCAAATTATGTGCTTCCGATGCCATGAAAACCTCGCTTAGAGTCGCCTCGATTTGCGTGCACAGTTTGGGTACATAACTGGAAAGTTTAAATATGAAATTTTGTGAAAAGTGCTATGTTTTAATAATAAAACGAATAAATTTTACTTCGGTAAATATTTTGGGTAAACATAAAACCGGATTCGTAATTCAAAGTTTCTGGAGGTTCCGTAGAAAAATATGGGACTTGGCATATGCACGGAATCGATTTTCGATGTCCCGAGCCCGAGAAATGATTTTTTCTATAAAATTATTTTCTGAAAATGTTTAAGGAAAATTGAAAGGAAATTTGATTGGAAAGAAATGGTATCGGGCTCGTATTTTGCTTCAGGTTCCTGGTACAGGTCTTATATACGGTTTAAGTCCTTTCTGTAAAATCTAGTTGAAAATTAACGTCGTTTGACGTGATTAAGACTTGAATTTCTAAATTTGAAACTTGATGAAGTTTGAGATAAACTCTTGATTTTGAGGTTTGATTCATCGTTTTAGAGGTTATTTTGGCGATTTGATCGCACTGATAAGTCTGTATGATGTTGTTGAGTTAGTGCATATGTTTGGTTAGGAGCCCTGAGGGCTCAGTTGTGTTTCGGATGTGTTTCGGTAAGTTTTGAACTTAGGAAAAGTTGCAAAAATAGTTGTCTTTTGTTACCCAGTGATTCTTTCTATGGAACCGCATAAGAAAGGTCGCGATCATATAGAGCAACTTAAGGGTCCATAAAATTGTTCTATGTGATGGCATTCTTTCCTTCGCGGTCACATTGTGTAAAGCCCCAGCTATCGTTTTTCTACTATGTGATCGCGTGTCATTGTTCGCGATCGCAGTGCTCAGCAGTTCTACCTTATGCAATCGCAGCCTGGTGTCCGCGATCGGAGTGGCCAGCAAACTTTACCCTATGCAATCGCAACCTCTTGTCCCCGATCGCGTAGAACAAATCCGCCCAGTTATTTTAAGTTCCAAAAACACAACCCATTACGAGATTTCTCAAATGTTTACAAAACTTCTTCTCCAAAGCTCTAGGGTGATTCTTGAAGCTTTCCTTCACCATAATCTCTTGGGTAAGTAATCATTAATTCGTTTTCTTTCATTTTCATCAACATCTATTGAGTTTCTAGGCTTATAGCATGTGATCAATGGTAGAAAATTAGGGATTTTAGCAGAGTTAGGGCTTTTTGATTTTTCTTGATTTAGACCTCGTTTTGGGGTTGAATTTGAAAAGAAATTATATATTTGGGCTCGTGGGTGAATGGGTGATTTGATTTTGGTTCGAACCTCGTATTTTGACAAAGTGTCCAGGTCGATTTTTGAGATTTTGGGAAGGATGATTGGAAAGCTATAATTAGGCATTAGCTTTGAGTTGTTTAGCATTTATTGATGTTATGGAGTCATTTATGTATAGATAAAATTTATTTAGAGCCAATTTTGAGAAGAAAAGCGGTAATTAGGGATTGAGTTGGCCGTGGAAGTTTGAGGTAAGTGTTCGGTCTAACCTTAGCTTGAGGGGTTAGGAGTTGAGTCATAATTGTTACTTGCTTCTTGTTGAGTATGATGTATAGGCATGGTGACAAGTATCTATACATTGTTATCGAGCATGATCGTTAGTCTTAAATTGAAAGTAGTGGCGTTCTTAAATGACATTTCAGGTGCTTTAATAATGATCTTCTATATTGAGCAAAGACTTGTTTTATCCTCGTATATCTTATTTATGATTGAGCATTGTCATTAATTGAGCTGAGTAAAAGCTAAGCTGACACTGGTTATAGCTGAATCTTCCTTGCCGGGATGAATGTTTCAATATTTTTGTTCCCTTGCCGAGAAATTTTCATATTGCTTTTGTTCCCTTGCCGGGAGGATTATCATATTTCATATGTTCCCTTACCGAGATTTCTTGTAATTGTCTGATAAACTGTAAAAAGGGGCGGGTGGTATGCCTACCATAAGATATGATGAAAAGGTGGCGGGTGGTACGCCTACCACAAGATATGATGAAAAGGAAGCGGGTGGCATGCCTATCACAAGATATGGTAAAAATGGAGTGGGTGGTATGCCTACCACAAGATATGATGAAATGGGAGCGGTGATACCCCTTCAACAGGATATGATGAAATGGGAGCTGGTGGTATGCCTACCACGAGATATAATAAAATGAGAGCGGGCGGTACGTCTACCACGAGATATGATGAAATGGGAGCAGTTGGTACGCCTACCACGAGATATGAGAAATAGGATCGGGTTGCACGCCTGCAACAAGATGAAACTGAAAGTGAAAGTTTCCTTTATTTCTCCTTATCCATGTTTGAAGTAAAATTACAGTTTCATTATTAATCTTTGATATTCTTTTTATCTGCCATCCCCCGCAGCATGTTTCCCTTCCCCAGCTTCAATTGCTTATTACCTTTTTACTTTTCTGCCATATATTATATAACTGCAGAGGTCTATCTGGAATCTGGTCCTAGCCGCGTCACTACCTCGTCGGGGTTAGGCCAGACACTTACCAGCAGATGAGGTCAGTTGTACTGATGCTACACTCTGCACTTATGTGCAGATACCGAAGCAACACTTAGGCAGCATTATTAGTTCGAGAGCCAGCCTTTAGTCCACCGAGACTCCGAGGTATCCTTGCAGGCATCCACAGACCTGACGTCTCCTCTATATTATATTTCATTCTATATCTTATGTATTCAAGACAAACAGTGTTTGAATTCTTTCAAACGGTTGTATTTAGTACTCTTAGTAGTCTATGGATGTTGTAACACCAGTTCTTGGATATTAATTTAAGACTTCCACTAATTTTATTTTCTACTTTTCTTTAAATGCTTATCCATTTCTAAGTAAATTGGTTAAAAGTGAATTAATTCGAAAGAGGTTAATGATTTCAAAGTTCATAGGTTGCCTAGCTTTCACGAGTAGGCGTCATCATGACCCCCGAGTGTGGGAAATTTGGATCGTGACAAGTTTGTATCAGAGCTCTAGGTTACATAGGTCTCACATCTCACTGATACGCTCAGTAGAGTCTGAGGGATCGGTACGGAGACATTTGTATTTATCCACCAGGGGCTAGAAGGTTAGGAAAACTTCACATTTGTTCTTTCTTGTCGTGCGGTCTTGTTTCTCAAATGCTAATTGGATTTCTACTCTGTTCTTTCTTAGATGGCGAGAACAAGCGCTTCCTCATCTACTGCTTAGCAGCCAGAGCCCCCAAAAACAGCTTCCACTGGGGCAGAGGGTGAGGTCGAGGCCGTGCTAGGCCGAGGTAGGGACAGAGCTCAGCCCCAAGCAGCAGCACTAGAGGCGGAGCCTCAAGTTAATTTTGAGGATGAGGTTCAGGCCCTAACAGTTTCGGTGGGCCTAGCTCAGGTTCCGGAGGGGTTTATTGCTACTCCAGTTCTTCAGAACGCTCTGGTCCGATTGGTGGGCCTCATGGAGAGTGTCATCTGAGCAGGTTTGCTTCCTGCAGCACCAGCAACTTCTCAAGCTTGAGAAGGGGCTCAGACTCTTGCTACTCGCACACCAGAGCAGGTAGCTCCCCAAATTTAGACTCTAGCGGTTCAGCTAGTTGGAGCAGTTCAGCCGGCTGTAGTGGTTCAAACTGGCGATGGAGCGCGATGTCTGCCGATGCTTTGTGGAGGCTGGATAGGTTCACCAAGCTCTTCACTGCCACTTTCAACGGTGCTTCTTCTATGGATCCCCAGGATTTCCTATATAGCTTCCATTAGGTTCTCAGGAACATGGGAATTGTGGAGACTAATTTGGTCGATTTTGCTACATTCCACTTGTCTTGATCTGCAAGACTTGGTGGAGAGATCATTGCTTAGCTAGGCCAGCTGGATCGCCATCTTTGACTTGGGAGCAGTTTACAGTGTTGTTTTTGGAGAAGTTTCTCCCCCGTGACTCAGAGAGAGGCCTATCGAAGGCATTTTGAGCGCCTTCAGCAGGGTTCCATGATGGTCACCCAGTATGCGACTAGGTTCATTGACTTAGCTCGCCATGCTCTTGTTATACTTACGAATAAGAGGGAGAGAGTGAGATGGTTTATTGATAGACTCATTCAGCGGATTCGTCTTCAGATGGCCAGGGAGGCTGGGAGTGAGATCACTTTTCCGGAAGCGACCAATGTAGCTAACAGAGGTATAGGTCCTAGAGGTAGAGCTCAGGCCACCTGAGGTAGAGGCTAGCTAGCAGCAGGCCGTCCTAAAGAGTTAGATCAGGGTGGTGGGGCCCAACCCCGATGTTATGCCCTTCCAGCCAGGCCCGAGTCCGAGGCTTTAGATGCACTCATTACAGGTACCATTTTTGTTTGCGATAGAGATGCTTCAGTGCTATTTGATACAGGGTCTACCTATTTATACGTGTCATCTTATTTTGCACCATACATGGTCATGCCTAATGATTCATTGAGTGTTATTGTGTATGTGTCTACACCGGTAGGTGATTCTATCGTGGTTGATCTAGTCCATTGTTCAAGTATTGTGGCGATTTGGGGTCTTGAGACTCGTGTAGATTTGTTACTTTATATTGGGAATGGACTGGTTTTCACCTTACGACGCTATTCTGGATTTTCATGCCAAGACTGTAACCTTCACTTACCGGGTATGCCTCGTTTAGAGTGGAGAGGGACTCCTGGTCATTCTACCCATAGTGTTATCTCTTATGTGAAGGCTTGGCCTATGGTCGAGAGGGGGTATTTGACCTATTTGGCATATGTTCGTAATTTTAGTGTCGAGGTCCCTTCTATTGATTCTGTGCCCGTTGTTCGTGAGTTCCTTAATGTTTTATATTCAGACCTGCCGGGTATGTCACCTGACAGGGATATTGAATTTCGTATTGATGTGGCTCCGGGCACCCAACCCATTTCTATCCTGCCATATCGCATGGCCTCGCCTGAGTTGAAAGAGTTAAAGGAACAGTTGCAAGACTTTCTTGAGAAGGGTTTCATTAGACCCAGTGTATTGCCTTGGGGTGCGCCGGTGTTGTTCATCAAGAAAAAGGATTGTTCGGTGAGAATGTGCATTAATTACCGGTAGTTGAACAAGGTAACAATCAAGAATAAATATCCACTGCCAAAGATTGATTATTTGTTCGATCAGCTTCAAGATGCCAAGGTATTTTCCAAGATTGACTTGAGATCTAGCTACCATTAGTCGAGGATTACGGCATCCGATGTCCCTAAGACAAATGCCCCAATAGCTTTTATGGATTTGATGAACCGAGTGTTCAGACCTTATTTGACTCGTTCGTGATAGTCTTTATTGATGATATTTTCATATATTCCCGCAGCCGAGAGGAGCATGAGCAGCATCTCCGGTTGGTTTTTCAGACTTTGAGGGATAGTCAGCTATATGCTAAATTTTTGAAGTGTGACTTTTGGTTGAGTTCCATTACATTCCTAGGTCATGTTGTATCAGCAGAGGGTATACAGGTTGATCTGAAGAAGATTGAGGCAGTCAAGAACTAGCCTAGACCAGCATCAGCTACAGAGATTCGGAGTTTCTTGGGATTGACAGGCTACTATCATTGGTTGGTGGAGTGGTTCTCATCTATCGCAGCCTCGATGATTAGATTGACCCAGAAAGGTGCCCAGTTTAGGTGGTTGGATGAGTGTGAGGCGAGCTTTCAGAAGCTCAAGACAGCTCTGACTACGGCATCGGTATTGGTTTTTCTTACAGGTTCAGGGCCTTATACAGTTTATTGTGATTCTTCCCTTGTTGGGCTTGGTGTAGTGTTGATGAAGGATAGCAAGGTCATTGCCTATGCTTCAAGAGCGTTGAAGATTCATGAGAAGAACTATCCATTCCATGATTTAGAGTTGGCAGCCATCGTTCACGCATTGAAGATCTGGAGGCACTATCTGTATGGCATGGCGTGTAAGGTGCTCATGGATCATAAGAGTCTTTAGTACTTGTTCAAGAAAAATGAGTTAAATTTGAGGCAGAGAACGTGGTTGGAGTTGTTGAAGGATTATGATATTACTATCTTATATCACCCGGAGAAGGCCAATGTGGTGGCCAATGCCTTTTGTAAGAAGTCAGCCAATATGGGGAGCCTTGCTTATATTCCGGTCGGCGAGAGGCTGCTTGCTTTGGATGTTCGGCTTTGGCCAATCGATTTGTGAGGTTGGATATCTCTGAGCCTAATCGAGTATTAGCTTGCATGCTTGCTCGTTCTTCATTATGGGAGCATATCAGTGATTGGCAGTTTGAAGATCGCCATTTCTGTGTCCTTAGAGACACGGTGCAGCATGGAGGTGCCAAGCAGGTTACCTTAAATAATTATGGAGTTATGAGATTGCAGGAGCGATTTTGTGTGCCTAATGTGGATGGGATTCAAGAGTTGATTTTAGAGGAGACCCATATCTCCAGGTACTCTATTCATCCGGACACCACGAAGATGTATCAGAACTTGCGACAGCATTATTGGTGGCGTAGAATGAAAGAAGGATATCGTTGCATATGTGGCTCGGTGTTTGAATTGTCAGCAAGTTTAGTATGAGCATTAGAGGCCTGGTGGATTGTTTCAGAAGATTGATCTTCACGAGTGGAAGTGAGAACGAATCACTATGGACTTTGTTGTTGGATTCCCGTAGACTCAGAGGAAGTTCAATGCAGTTTGGGTCATTATTGATAGGCTGACCAAGTAAGCATATTTCATTCCTATGGCAGTCTTTTATTCATCCAAGAGGTTAGCTAAGATCTATATTCAGGAGATTGTTCGCCTTCATGGTGTTCCCTTATCTATCATTTCGGACCGGGGCATGTAGTTTACCTAGCGCTTCTAGAGAGCAAATCAGCAAGAGTTGGGTACACGGGTTGAGTTGAGAACAACATTTCATCCCTAGACGGATGGGCAGTCTGAGCGGACTATTAGATTTAGGATGATATGCTCCGAGCGTTTGTCATTGACTTTGGAGTTTCGTGGGATCAGTTTTTGCCTTTAGCAGTGTTTGCCTACAACAAAAGCTACCAATCGAGCATCCAGGTGGCTCCTTATGAGGCTTTATATGGTAACATTGTCGGTCTTCCGTTGGATAGTATTAGCCGGGGGAGGCTAGGTTGTGTATAGATCTGGTTCAAGAGGCCTTGGACAAGGTCAGGATCATTCAGGACAGGCTTCGTATAACTCAGTCAAGGCAAAAGAGTTTTGCGGACCGCAAGGTTTGAGATTTGGCTTTTATGGTTGGTGGGCGGGTATTGCTGCAAGTGTCGCCTCTGAAGGGCGTGATGAAATTTGGAAAGAAGGGAAAACATAGCCCTAGGTTCATTGGTCCATTTGAGATTGTTTATAAAGTGGGAGAGGGGGCTCATAGACTTGCATTGTTGTCGAGCCTATCAGCTGTGCATCTAGTATTTCATGTGTCCATGCTATGAAAATATCACGGCGATCCATCCTAGATGTTAGATTTCAGAACTGTCTAATTGGATAAGGACTTTTCTTATGAGGGGGAGCCGGTAGCTATTCTAGACTGGTACCTGAGGCATCGACTTGGGAGTCCGAGTCCGATATGCGGAGCCGTTATCCCCATCGCTTCACTGACATACCTTCTTTTGTCCGTTCGAGGATGAACGGTTGTTTTAGAGGTGGAGAATGTGACAATCCGAAGGGTCATCACCTATTTTTAATTAAATTTTTTTCTTTCTAGTCCTTGAAAACCTCATTTAAAGTTGCCTCAATTAATGTGCATAGTTCGAGCGCGTAGCCGGAAAGTTTAAACATGAAATTTTGTGAAAAATACTATGTTTTGATGTTAAAATGAATATATTTGACTTCAGCCAATATTTTTAGTAAATAGACCCGGAACCGTGATTCGACGATCCCAGAGGGTCTATAGAAAAACATAGGACTTGGGCGTATGCTCGGAATCAAATTCCAGGATCCCGAGCTCGACAAATGGTTTTTTTGTAAGATTGTTTTCTGAAAATGTTTAAGGAGAATTGAAAGGAAATCTGATTAGAAAGCGATGGAATCGGTCCCGTATTTTTGTTTCGACGCCCAGTACTGGTCTTATATATGGTTTAAGTAATTTCTGTAAAATTTGGTTGAAAACAGACGTCGGTTGAGTTGAATTTCTAAATTTTAAACTTGATGAAGTTTGAGAGAAACTCTTGATTTTGAGGTTTGATTCATTGTTTTATAGGTTATTTTGGCGATTTGATCGCACAGATAAGTTCATATGATGTTGTTGAGTTAGTGCTAATATTTTGTTAGGAGCCACGAGGGCTCGGGTGTGTTTCAGATGTGTTTCGGGAAGTTTTAAACATAGGAAAAGTTGCAGAAATAGTTGTCTTCTGTTTCTCAGTGATTCTTTCTATCCGATCGCATAAGAAAGGTCGCGATCTCATAGAGAAACTAAGGGGTTCATAAAATTGTTTTATGCGATTGCATTCTTGCCTCTGCGATCGCGCTGTGTAAAGCCCCATCTATCGTTTTTCTTCTATGCGATCGCGTGTCATTGTGCGTGATCGCCGTGCTCAGCGGTTCTACCCTATTCGATCATAGCATGTTGTCCGCGATCGCAGTGTCCAGCAAACTTTACCCTATGCGATCGCCGCCTCTTGTCCGCGATCGCGTAGAAAAAATCCGCCTACTTATTTTAAGTTCAAAATACAAAACCCATTACGGGATTTATCAAATTTTTACAAACGTTCTTCTTCTCCAAAGCTCTAGAGCAATTCTTGAAGCTTTCCTTCACCATAATCTCTTGGGTATGTAATTTTTAACTAGTTTTCTTCCACTTTAATCAACATCTAGTGAATTTCTAGGCCTAAAACATGTGACTAAGGGTAGAAAAATAGGGATTTGGGTAGAGTTAGGGCTTTTTGATTTTTCTTGATTTTGACCTCGTTTTAGGGTCGAATTTGAAAACAAATTATATATTTGGGTTCGTGGGTAAATGTGCGATTTGATTTTAGTTCGAACCTCGTGTTTTGACCAAGCGGGCCCGGGGTCGATTTTTGAGATTTTGGGAAGGATGATTAGAAAGCTATAATTAGGAATTGGGTTCCCGTTGTTTAGCATTTATTGATGTTATGAAGTCATTTATGTATAAATATAATAGATTTGGAGCCAAATTCGAGAGGAAAAGCGGTAATTGAGCATTGAGTTGGCCGTCGAAGTTTGAGGTAAGTGTTCGGTCTAACCTTACCTTGAGGGATTAGGAGTCGAGTCATATTTTCAACTTGCTTCTTGTTGAGTACGACATATAGGAATAGTTACATATATCTATACATCGGTATCGAGCATGACCGTGAGTCTTAGATTGAAAGTTGTTGTGTTCTTAAATGATATTTCAGATGCTTTTATTAATGATCTTCTATATTGAGCAAAGAATTTTTTTATCCTCGTAGATCTTGTTTATGATTGAGAATTGTCATTAATTGAGCTAAGTAAAAGCTAATATAAGAATGGTTATAGCTAAATCTTCCTTTCCGAGATCAATATTTTGTTCCCTTGCCGTGATTATATTGCTTTCGTTCGCTTGCCGGAAAACTATTATATTACTTTTGTTTCCTTGCACGGAGGATTATCATATTGCTTATTTTCCCATGTTGGGATTTCTTGTAATTGTGTGATGAACTGTAAAAGGGAGCGGGTGATACACCTACAACAAGATATGATGAAAAGGGAGCGGGTGGTACGCCTACCACAAGATATGATGAAAAGGGAGAGGGTAGTATGCCTACCACAAGATATGATGAAATGGGAGCGGGTGGTACGCCTACCATAAGATATGATGAAATGAAAGTAGGAAGTACGCCTACCACGAGATATAATAAAATGGGAGCAGGTGGTACGCCTACCACGAGATATGATGAAATGGGAGTTTATGGCACGCCTACCACAGATATGAGAAATAGGATCGGGTTGCACGCCTGTAACAAGATGAAATTGAAAGCGAAAGTTGCGTTTATTTCTCTTTATCCGTGTTAGAAGTTAAATTATAGTTTCCTTATTGATCTTTGATATTCTATATGCTACCCCCGCAGCATGTTCCCTTTCCCCAAATTTTATTGGTTATTACTTGTTTATTTTTTTGCCTTATATTATATAACTACACAGATTTATCTTGAGTCCGGTCCTAGCCTCGTCACTACCCCGCCGGGGTTAGGCCAAACACTTACCAGCACATGTGGTTGGTTGTTTTGATACTACACTCTGCACTTATGTGCAGATACTGGAGCAGCATTTGGGCAACAACATTAGTTCAGGAGCCAGCCTTCAGTCCACCGAGACTCTGAGGTAGCGTTGCAGGTGTCCACAGACCTTCCTTTATCTTATATTTCATTATGTTATCTCATGTATTCGAGACAAATAGTGTTTTATTTCTTTAAAAAAGTTGTATTTAGAACTCTTAGTAATCCGTGGATGTTGTGACACAACTTGTTGTGTAAAAGTGTATGTTGGATCTCACATTATTGTTTAGCTTATTTTATTTAATACTTCCGCTAATTTTATTTTTTGGATGTTCTTTATATGCTTATCTATTGCTATGTAAATTAGTTAAAAGTTAATTAATTCGAAAGAGGTGAATGGTTTTAAAATTCATGGCTTGCCTAGCTTTCACAAGTAGGCACCATCACGACTCCCGAGGGAGGGAAATCCGGTTCGTGACATCACTGGTGAAGGTAAGAACTTTTTAATCTCTTCACTACTTATTTTTCCATTTTATTTGGTAAAGAGCTACAACTCTGTGGTTTTTTTTTTATTAATAAATTTTTGTAGAAATGTTGTATATAAATTGCATATGTGACTATGTTTTTAAACACTGAAATAATGTGAGCTTATTTGTCTTAATTTAGTAGTTTAATTTTAGATTTGTTGATCTATTTTAACATTGTTGTTATATTGTATAATTTTGAAGTTATTTTGTAGAAACATACAAATGTATCAGTGCTTTTTAGTTACTGTATTAATGTTAGACTACATTTGTTGAGTTTTACAGAATGGACATTTTTTTGTATCCCATAATGTTGATTATGGGGTGCTTAGATTCCAGACATTATGTGATCCTAGAATTCATAGCCAAATCAAAGCGCTTTTGTCTCCAAATGGTTTGAATCTGTTCAAGAAGACATGCTTTGGTTATTTACTGTCATTTCCCAATTTATGGATGCAAAATCAAGTTATTCAACTTCTTATGAGGTATGAATTGAAATCATCTGATGCTTCCTCTTTTTCAGTTGAGTTAAAAGTTGAGAGGTTAAATTTTGGATTGAGAGAGTTTGCAGTAATAACTGGTGTTAGAGTTATACTGAGGTACAGACTTTGGTTACACTCCTAGTTATGTCAGTAAGTTAATGAGCAGTTACTTTCCAAACGAAGTAAAAATGGAGAAGACATACCTAAAACAGATAGTAACAACCAGAAGTTGGGTCAATGATGAGGATGCAGTCAAGTTATATATTCTATATCTCGTAAAATACTTCATTTGTCCTTGAGAGAGAGACCATATTGGGTTGGTAGATAATTTTAGGTTTTATTTGGTTGAATCCGGTCAGTATGAGTCATTTCCATGGGGTGTTCAGTCTTATAGACACCTGATTGAATCTGTTAGGCACATGCTAAATCCTTTCGTTCATTTTTATCTCATTCGAGGATTCCCACTAGCCATGCAAATATGAGTGTTGCTCCTCCGTCAATATTGATATAGCTACAAAGGTTTCTAATTCAATCCCTTGCATACTAAACTGGTCAGCTGCTAAGGGTAAGATTTGGTTCGCTGCAATTGAAGACAAAATGATCACGCCTGAATGGATGGAGGTAAATGGTCTTTATTTATTATAATACAATGTATCTACAAAATATCCACATTTTGTATACATATTCTGGCTCAAACAAGCTAATTTATTTTTTTTATCATTCAGTTAACCAATATAAATGAATCAACTGAAGAACTTTCAGTGATGTTTTTGCCTGATAAAGTTGAGTATACAATTGAAGAAGTGGAACATGTTTGTGAGAATCAAAAAATTGATGCTCCTCCATTGGAACCCAAAGAATCAATTGTAAAAGAGGAAAAATGAGTCTATTCTTCGTATAATAGAAAAGTTAAAAAGAGGTGTTGAGAAGGTAACATATAGTCCTAATAAAGCATTCTGATTTTTATATAATAGTGTATTTGTATTTTAATACATATTTTTGAAGGTGTCTTTCGTGGTCTCTTCACACAATCACCCTATTGTTGAATCTTGTGTCGACATGTTTTCTATTATTACCCCCTTTGTATTAGTCATGCACGGGGTTTTATGGGAACTGGAAAGACATCAACTTCAAGAATACAAAAACAAACATTGAGAAACCTGTTACTGACCCTCTTAACATTCAGTAGATAGTCGGAGAGATACCACAGCAAAAGAAGGATCATTGTAAATATAATCTTCTTTCTTTCTATACATTTAACTATTTTTTTCTGATGGTTTGGTAAATATTGACATATTGTTATCCTTCTGTATGGATTGTGGTGCATTTATTGTTGCCTTTACAGAGTATGTTAGTATTGGAGAATTATCAATTTTCCTAGAAGACCTTTCTGATATTGACCAACACTATAGATGCTGTCACACCTCCTTTTTTCACTACATCACCCCAAAAGGTAGTGTATAAAGGAGTTTTTCCAATTAAAGTGACATTATTCGAAATAAGATTATTTATTTAATTTTATTCAGAGTCGCCACTTGTGATAGGTTTGTTTTCTGGTATCCCAAGTCACCAGTTTATTTTAAATCCCAAATCTAGGAAAATTCGACTTTCCTTGTGAAGTCTGCGAACAAGAAATTCTGAATAAGGAATTCTATTAACCTGAGGGAAGGTGTTAGGCACCCCTGGATTCCGTGGTTTTAGCACGGTCGCTTAAGCTGCTATAATTGGCCTATTATCTCATTTTAATGCATCATTTTGCCTATGATACAATTTTAAACTTATTAATCGCTTTTAATTAATTTTAAGAATATTTCAACGTCAGCTAAAACGCGTCTTTGGAACCCGCCACATGAAATGCACCTGCAGTCCGAGACATATTTTGTTGAATGTTGTGAGGTTTGGATTTTGATCACAGGAAATGCACACCCAAATTTAGGAAGGTAATATTATTAAAATAACGTGCCTAAAGCAATAGGCGTTTTTAACTTTGCGAGGGCCATGAAAATTTTTCTAAATGGTACGCCTCGAGTTATAAGAATCTTTTAAAAAATATATATAAATGAGGGCCATGCATTTGAGATTTTATTTGGCGCGATGCACCTTAAATCCTCTTTTAAAGGGGAATTTAGAACTAAATTCAAAGGGGCCATAAACTATTTGTGTTATCTAATATGGCTCGCCCCGTACCAATTGAAGAAGCTTAATAACTCGAACATAATGGAAAAAAATTCTACTATGGTCCAAGCTAACAAAATATATTTTAATAAAAAGAAAAGAGCTAATGGTTCGAAGTTGAAATCTTTGGCCCAACGTGAGGCCCTATAGCCCGCAGACGTAAGACCATTCTGAATTACAAATTAAAATCAGTCCAAGCTGGGCTCGAGAGAGCGCCAAAATTTAAAATGGGACCAGCTTCAAGAAGTAATGGGATCCCTAGTTTGAGTCCACACATCCACACAGGAAATCAATCCTTTGCATTCAAGTTTTGTGGTTCACGTTGCTCTGCCTTAGGGAAATTAAACAATTGCTGATTTGAAACACACATATGCAAGTGCTATAATCAATTCACATCTGGTTTGAATGAAAAGTAGTCATCTAAGAACTATTCTTAAGACTAGCACGTAATTGTTCAAGTTACATGCTCACATCGACTACTACATCATGATACAAAAATTTAAATTGTGACTTCTGACCCTTCATACTTAAAATTTTAGCTTAAAATTATCGATTACTCTTCAAATATAAAGAAAAGAAGAATTATACACAACCAAAGCTGTTGCTAAGCTCAACATGAGATAATTTACATGCATAAGAACAGTCATTACTACTACTTAGCCAAACCATATGATTATAGCTAATATTAAACCCCTGACATACAAATATATGTAGCTTCCATTTGGTAAGAGACTAGTGCAATAACCCCAATAATATGTCTCATCAGTCTAAGTAAACATGAAAATAAAATTATCCTAGCTTCATACTTTTACCGTAGCAACCCATGCACAATCAATTCACTACTAAGAAAACCACATAAAACAAGGCTTCAGTTAATTTTAATCAGCAAGGCTAACGATCCAAACTCTTCATTTTCCACTGTGCTGAAACCTCAGGATCCATCACTCACACCTTCAAATGACACTAATCTTTAATACATATTAAGGTTCTAGAAAGCTGAACATGTTAAAAACAAACTCCATATTCATTATAGATGTAAATGAGAAAAATAGAAGAAGCAAACAACAAGGTTCAATTCGGTTTCATATTCATTCTAACTTCTACTAGAACATGAGTCTTTATAATCACTTGCTCTCCATACTTTATAGATTTACCTGAAGATTGAAAGGACACAAAGAAGTAATGAATCAATGGTCGAGCAGTAAGAGAATAGCAGCAGAATTCAGTCCCAACACAACCAGTTCAAACCGACAAAATGGTATGAAGCAGTAAAAATAAAGCAGTTCCAACTGAATAATGACCTAGGAAACTTGGAACTAGACTTTCAAAGACTCGAATTCAGTTTATTTCAAACCCAAAGAAAGCACAAATTGCTTCAACAATTGAAGGTCTCGAGATTTTAAAAGAATAAAGTTCAATGGAATAGCGTTATTGTTCATTTTTTCAGCCGTATTTATTTTTCCTCCAATTTTTCTCTTGCCAAAATCTGAATTCAACTCTCATTGGAAATGCCTTTATTGGCAAGCCATTAGGGAAACAAAAATCGGTTAAATTTTGCAGACCTTTCATAAATTTCTTTTGCTACTTAGTCATTAAATTATTGACTTTCTTGTCAAGCAAATCTGTTTTTCAGCTTCTATGAAGCTTCCTAGGCAGTTACCCAAAGATTCCTTTGGCTAACTTCGTAGGTTACCATTTAAACCACTGAAAATTACCCTTGATAGACCACATGGGTCAATTCTGACGCAAAACTAAAAAAAGCGCGTTTCCCTTGAAAGTGGATCTGAAAATCCCAAAGTCCAAGCAACTTGGTTCACAGCTTTTGCTTTTGCTTCAGGGAACTCAAATAGGCATGTGTCAAGTTGCCCCTCGATTGAATCCATTTAGAAACCCAGCCCAAGTCTGAACCTAAAGGAATGAACCTCAAACCCAAGAATAATCAAAACTAAATTATCTGAATAAAAATGAAAACAAAATTAAACAGAAGCAATTCGAGCAATCTTCAAAAATCTAATTAATAAGCTAGCATTAATGAAATTGAAACTAACCTAATTAACAGATTATTTTTACTAATTTAAATAAAATGGGCTCTTAAAATTAACATGCATATAAAAAGGATGACTCTGAAGAAACTGGGAAAGCAAAAGAATCCAGAAGAAGAAGATGCATATTACAATAAAAGATAGAAAAATAAAAGAAAAAGTAGGGAAAAATTAACCAAAGAAAATAGAGAAATACCCAAAGTGGCTTAGTCAAACAGGAATTGGAATGAATCTTCACATCCTCAAATTTAGGCTGAGCTTGACCTTAATCGTGTGTTCTTTTAAAGAGCACACGAATAAAGTCAAACTAGACCTTAAATCTCACTCAAGCTTCAATTTAGGGTTTGGGATTTTTAGGGTTCAGATCTTAAATTTAATATTCGGGTGTTTGGAAATTGAATATTCGAGGTGTTTGGAAGATTCAAGGGTAACAGACAATTAGAGAAAAGGGGGGCTTGATGGTTCATTGGTGTTAGTTTGAGGTCGATTGGTGGTGGCACCGTCGCAAGAGAAAACAAGAGTGGTGCTAGAGTTTGGAGTTTTACTCTAATATTCGAGCACTTCTAGTAGGATTTGAGGTGTAAGGAGTGGAGATTTGGGAAGAGGGAGTCGAGGAGATTATTTGGTGTAAAAATAAGAGTGATTGGCCGCCGACCACCGCCGTGGGCAATTTTCGGCAGGCGGCGGACAGTGGTCTAAGGAGTCGTTACGCTAGGGCTTCTGAGGGTGTGAGACAGACGGTTTGGGGGGGGCAGGGTAGAGGGTGTTAGGACACTTACATCTGAAGGACCTTTCCAGTTCCAGACTGTTGGTTCTCAAAGATCCAACGGTTGAGATTCAAGGGGCATAAACGGGGTCATTTGGTAATAGTTGAGGTGATGGGCTGGGTCTTTGATGGACCGGGTTTTGGAGGGTTTGGGCGGGTCTGATGGTGGGCTGGCCCAAAATTTTTTTCTTTAAAAAACCTTTTTCTTTTCTTTTTTTGATTTTTTAGATTTATTTTTAAATTACAAAATAAAACCTGAGTTAATTCTAAAACTATATTAATAAATTTATTTCTTCTAAAAAATTAATGAAGTCCTAAATTAAAAGAAAACTATAACAAATCCGAAAATTAAAGAATAAAAATGCAAAAAATGAACTAATTTTGTGATTTTTGTAATATTAATTAACTTATTATCCTAAAAATATAAAAATGGATCTTAAATACAAATGCAACATATTTTTGTATTTTTTATGAATTAAACAAAATTAAACATGCACACAAAATGCAAACAAACAAGAAAATTATGCAACACTTCATAAAAACCAAATAATTAAAAGAAAATCCTAATTTTGGAAATTTTGTAGGAGTAATTCATGTGAGGCAAAAATCACGTACTCACAGCTGCCCCCTTTTGCTCGGAGACATGAAGAGTTTTCGGGAAAAGATAAAATGAGAAACTATGAGGGATTTTTTCCTGCTTGACACTCCATGAGAAGCATTTTTGAAAAGCGTTTAACCGAACCTTGCTTCAGAGGATGGCTACATATCTTTGGCTATAAAGGAATCATGTAGTTTAGTTCTGGGAGTTCTGTAAAGTTGGGACTACCGGGAAGCTGTGATTGCACTGTTCCTACTATTGCTACTGCTTGCTAACCTCCTTATTACACCACAAAAATCAAAATCTAAGCTAGCTAAGCCTATCAATTATGAGTTACAAGATTCCTATCTATAAATCTCTTGAAGCTTGATCTCAAGTGTTAGATAGTT
The DNA here is from genome assembly GCA_034376525.1 of Nicotiana benthamiana. Classification (NCBI taxonomy): domain Eukaryota; kingdom Viridiplantae; phylum Streptophyta; class Magnoliopsida; order Solanales; family Solanaceae; genus Nicotiana; species Nicotiana benthamiana. The sequence continues at coordinate 110,753,582 of CM067332.1, read as the reverse complement.
GCTGCTATGGACTCTGGTCTGAATATTAATGCTCGTCAACTACATGGGATCAAATCGAGACATGCGAAGCTTGTGACTTAAATCGCATTCATGAGCAGTCCGCATTTTTTTCTACTTCAATATTTTGAATTCACTTCTTTTTGTTCTTTTTCTTCTCTTCTTTATTTTGGACTGAGGCTCACTCTTTCGGCCACTTCGGATCCTTTACTTTAAGGTCAAACATGTTTGGATGCCAAAACAAACAAACGGACAAAATGTTTTGGCCCAGTTTTCATTAAGAAAATTTCGTGAGTTATTTGTAACAAATATCTGAACTTATTTTCCTTTATTTTCTCTTTTTTTTGTGGAATGAAAAAAGAATTGTGTCTATCTAGAAGGGAAAGGATCAGGGAATGTAGCCCTATATCTAAAATGTTAAATCAGGGATTTGAGCGCTAATGTTTGCTTCAGTTCATTATCTTTGTGATTTTCTTCACTTATGCTTCTCCTATTCAAAGTGTAATTGATTCTCTGCTTTAAATACTTCACCATGTCTTATGATTTACATGCTATGTCTTACTTTGTCTATTCCTTGCTATGCCTATGTACTCTTGGTATACATTAGCATGCCTAAATTTACCACTTCCCAGTTCCTCTGTATGTCTTTCTTGGTTTGCATGCCATGATTGTTCCCCTGTTGTTGTCTAAGACTTATGTTTAAGCCTGACCAATCTTTGGTCCCTTGAATTTTCTTATTCTGTGTAGTTATCTTTAACATTGTGATATGTTAGCACCCTTTCTCCCATGATCAGCATATGCAATCTTATGCTATTAAGCTATTGTCCCTACTGTTTTATTTTAATACGAACCCTTTTTATTTTTTTTGAAAACTTTTCTTCCTGAACTTCACACTACTCTTAGAGAATAGCATTTTGTAACCACGATCAATTAATAACCAGTAAATAATTAACAACAAGCAAAATTATTTGTCGTTACTGCATTGGCATATTAGAAATCATGTTTTTTAGGAATTCTTAAGTTCATTAGATATCTTTCCCTTAGGACTTCTCACTCGTTCGAGTTGCAATAATTAATTCAAGTTTAGCTAATAACTTTGTTAAAATATGGATAAGTGGTTTGAAACGTTTTCTACAAATGCCTTATTACGCGTGCCTTTATAAATCAGAATCAAAATATGCATGCCAACTCTTTAAGATAACCAGACAATATGTAAAATTCCTAGGCAAACTTTAGGTCCAATAAGAATCAATTAATCATGTTGTTACTAGTTTAACATAAACTAATCTCTTTTAATTTTGAATTCTGTCGCTCCCATTCTCATTTTTGACTCTTTGAACTTCACTTTGTTTTTTTTACTAAAGTTCCCGCCCACTTTGAAATAACGTCAAATATTTTTTTCTACTGGGTTACCCTTTCAACCCATAATCGCATTTTTTAATACCTATCCTACGTCTCCTCAAGTTATTATACCTTTAATGACTTTACTCTACATTCAAAGTGTGTTTTAATGATTTTGATCCATATTTTCACTAATCCCCTAAATTGATGTGTACTTCTAAACCTTACTGTCGTCTCTAGTTGTATTTCTTAAAATCGAGCATTCTTCAAGTCACTTAGTCTTAATTAAGCTTTATGCTTTAACTGAAACTTACTGTTTTATTTCAAAATTCCCGCTTTTTCTTGAACTCTTACCTTTGAGACTTTAAATGTGCTTGAGATGTGCTAATTATGTGTTCTCTTGTGGAGGGATCGGTGAGCCTCTATGTGTCCTTATATGTTTCCTTATGTGCAGTCCTATTTGTTATGTATGTCGCTTGGCATTTTTTGCCTATAAACTTAAGGGTTCATCTTAGTCCCTGCCATGTAGGAATAGTGGTCCTAGATACCTTCCAAGACTTATAGGACGGGACGGGTAATAGCACGCAATAAGTATTTGTGACCAATTCACGCGTTTAATAACCGTTGTAGATGATGACTGATGCGCTAATATCTCATGTAGACCCTTTTCTGAGGAGTGATTACTGGATATTTGATTCACGTGATCCATATTAGTCATAAGCCTAGGACTCCCCTCCCTTTTACTTACTGTTTATCCGCTTTTTTTAAGGTTTTAAATCTTTCATGAATTTTTTACCTTCTTTACTTTCCCTCAAAAATTTCAACTTGTATGTAATATTACATACAAGTCCCTCTATTTGAGCCCTTAATTGCTTATTTGATTATGTGAAGTCACAATTATAACTTTTTCGAGAACCACACAAGTGGATCTTGAGTGTCTAACACCTTCCCCTCGAGATAATTTCTAGCCCTTACCCAAACTCTGGTTCTTCAAACTCAAACCCTTTATAGTGTCCTAATGCACTTCAATCAATATGTGCGACTCTTCAAAATTCCAAAAACCTGATTCCCAAAAGGGAATAAAGTTCTCCTCCCAAATGTCGCAAACCTGATTTCAAGAGAAAAAGGGAGCGTCGACAACCACGAGCTAATCATTGTCTTTGTTCAGGCTCAAAGCTAGATTATTTTCAAAACATGATGTCCGTAGTGGATAAATCCTTCTCGGAAGCAATCAAAATAGGGAGAAATGGTCGAGAATGGTCTTAAGACATGCAAAATTATTAGTCAAGCAGTTCTCAAAGCCGCAACTCAGGCTGTCCAGTATGAATATGATAGTTTTAGTGACACAAATGAGAAGGATGAAGAAATCATGATGACATCAGGGTTGATAAGAGGTCATAGGAGAGCATTTCGAAGGTATGTCGTCCTCGTCTACTTTCCTCCCCTAAGCATTACTATCTCCCTCAGAACCCATAATAGTCTATCGCTCCACCTCAGTATGCTGTCCAGCCACCAAAACACCCTAGAAGGCAAGCACGAGCATCATAACAAATCCACCAGCCTCCACAAAATTTTCGGGTGCCCTATAACCTATATCTAGGCCAGAGGTATAAAGGGGAACAAAAGTTGAAAGATAATTTTACACCAATAGGAGAGTCATATGCAAGCTTATTCGAGAAGTTAAAGCATTATGACATGATTACACTCATTCCTCCAAATCATGTTGACCCATGTGAACGAAGCTTTAACCCTTCTAAAAGGTGTGAATACCATTCCAATGCCTAGGGCACAATATTGAGAGTTGTCGGTATTTGAAAAGAGAAATAGAAAGGATGATCCAGGAAAAATTGATTGTGATCAAAGATAGTGACACCCAGAATATCTTGTAGAATCCTATTCCTGCACCTGATGATGCATACTTTATGGGGATGATGTCTGGTGACATGGAGTATGAGAATCCTCTCGGGAACTTGCCAACTGAAATTGGAGAAGGCCGTGGTGATTCTGATGAGCAAATTTATGGTTAAATGACAAGCTTAGCAATTAAAAAGTCATTCTCTCCTCACTTGGAAGGAATATTGGTAGCTTGTTTTGATATTTTTCTATTATCTGGGTTATTTTAGGGTTGATCTAGATTTTATTTGTTTTATTGAGTCAAACCCTTCTATCGTTCTATTATGTTTGTATGAGTCACGTTTGTCTGTTTTTGTTGCTATTTTTATTATCCAGGTTATTTTAGGGGTGTAACTCGGATTTAGGTTGCTTGTTTAGTTGTCAAACCCTTCCATCCTTATCCAATAAAATCCAGTTTGTCCTTTTGTGTCATCCTATTTCTAGTTCTTTTCTCGCTAGTTCTAGTGACATGACATGCATGCAAAATTTTTGGCTAGATCTTAGAAACTTATTTAATATGGAACTAGAAAACTAGAAAAAAAGAAAAAGAAAAAACACTTTTGATGATGAATAAAGAATTGATGTACTTTGGAACTAAGGTCGAGCAAAATTAAACTTTAAATTATTGTGAAGATCAGGCTTGAGGATGTTTAATCAATTGAATTTTGTTGGAGAGTTTGACATCAAGGGATGGAAAGTATCTTGTGACCATGGCACACCAAGAAGAGAGACATATCAATTCCGTGATGGCGAAAAGGTACGATGTTTGGCGTTCTTGAGGTTGGGAGGCCCTTTTTCTGCTACCTAAATACTTTATACCCTTTGTCACCCCTTTGAGCCTGTATTATTTTCTTTGACCACTCTCTTTTGGAATCATGTTTAGAGTCAAAACTCAAAAAAATTAAATAACAATACAGGTACATGCCTCAATAGTACAAATTGGGGCAGCTTTTAGAAATTTCTAAGTGAAAAAAAGAAGAAAATAATAGTCAAAGGTCCATGCCCTCATAAAATAGAAGCTGAGTCAACTTGTTTTGAAAAAAAAAGAAACAAAAAAAAAAGAAAAAAAAAGAGAAAAAAATAGAGGAACAGAAAGAAAAATTATAGTTAGGTTTGATGTTTGAACTACGCTCGACATGATCTCTTAAAAAGGATACGTAGGAAACCTCACGATTCAGTCCAACTACATAAGAATTCAAAAAAAAAAGAAAGAAAAATCCCAAAAAAAGCCCCAATAGCTGAAACTAGTGCAGAGATTTTATTTCACTTTCGAAAGAGTCGATTCCAAAAGTTATAAGTCTACAACCTCCTTCATTTTGAGTCTACTTTGAGCCTTTATGCCGACCCTTATGTCCAATCCTATCCAAAAACCTTCCAAATAAAGACCTCCTGATATGTCTCAAAAATGCCAAAGATGCATGCAATGAGCAACAGTTGTCGTACCGCATAGAACACTGTCAAGATTTTCACAAAATAAAATTAAAAAAAAGACGAAAGAAAACAAAATAAAAAAGAGAGAGTCTTACTAGTGAAAATCTTCATGGGCACTGTAATGTGACGATAAGTTGAGAAAATAAATGAGAGAGACTTGTAGGTGAAAATCCCTCGGGGCTCCACTAGTCAAAAGTGAGTTGAAGCTGAGGTAAAGGATTGGCACAAATACACCTGACTTCAAAGGTCATAAGAATGTCAAAGAGAAGATTGGATTAGTTTGATAGATCAAGCTTTTGAGTCCAAAATGCATGTCATGATCATTAAGGCTAGTTATTGAAAAAAAAAAAGAGAAAAAAGAAAATAAAACTCTCTTCCTTCTGACCTTCCGACAGGGGCATTTCTTGTTAATACTTGTTTCCTGCACCATCGTGTCCTTCACTTTGAGTCAGTCCTTGTCAAAAAAAGCAAGAAAATATTTCAAAATCTACTACCAGCTTTTTAGTTGCACACTCAGTTGTTACTGTCAATATACCTTGAAGATTCATGCAAAGTCTTTCCCAAAAAAGACTCTTGTCAGATTACTTGGCGCAATAAAGATAACTGGTGATTTTCTCTGATAGAAAAATTGCTATAAAAGCAGGAATTCATTCAAGCTATTGAAAAAGGTCACCTAAGCAAAAATCTCATGTTGGGATAAGGCTGATTGAGCTGCGAATACAAATGGTACTGGGTATGAAACAATCACAGTTGGTGCAAAACAAAAGTTTTTTTAGACTGACTCAAGCTGATTGAGTAGAAGCCAAGCTGTCCAAGACTCAAGGCGACAAACCGACCACCATTTTCAAAACTGACAAATTTTTTCTTTGTGTGAGACAAGAACAAAGTAGTGCAAGAAAAATGATTCAAAAAATAGAAATAAAAAAATAAAACAAAACAAAACAAAAGAGAAGGAAAAGAAAAGAAAAGAAGAAAAGAGACTACAAAGGGAAGTTTCTCAATTTTTTGCCTTTACTTGTCTTGCTATTGTGCATAAAATCTTTCCATTGATCGTCACATTTTTCCTCCTAGGAAAAAAGTCCTAGTCTGATGGATTTTTCTTCAAATATATATATTAGTCTGATGAATCTTTCTCCTAAGATACAAAAAAGAGGACCTAGTCTGATGAATTTTCTCCTAGGATTGAATCTTAGTCCGATGAATCTTTCCCCTACGATAGAAGACCTAGTCTGATGAACTTTCTCATACGATAAAAATCTTAGTCTGATGAATTGTTCTTCTAAGATAGAAGACCTAGCCTGATGAACTTTCTCCTAGGATCAAAATCTTAGTCTGATGAATTGTTCTCCTAAGATAAAAACCTAGTTTGATGAATTTTCCCTTAGAATAAATGTTTTAGTCTGATGAATCTTTCCAAAGATAACCAACAAAAAAAGAGACCTAGTCTGATGAACTTTCTCCTAAGATTGAAATCTTTGTCTGATGAATCTTTATCATAAGATAGGAAACCTAGTTTGATGATTTTTCTCCAAGGATAGAAATCATAGTCTGATGAATCTTTATCCTAAGATACCAAAAAAAAAGACCTAGTCTGATAAATTTTTCTCCTAGGAACAAAATCTTAGTTTGATGAATCTTTCTCCTAAGACAGGAAACCTAATTTGATAAACTTTCTCCTACGATAGAAATCTTAATCTGATGAATTTTTCTCCTAGGATCAAAATCATAATCTGATTAATTTTTCTTCTAAGATAGAAATCTTAGTCTGATGAATCTTTCTCCTAGGATAAACATCTTAGTCTGATGAATCATTTCCCTAAGATAACCCAAGAAAAAGAAAAGATATAGTCTGATGAACTTTCTCCTAGGATCAAAATCTTAGTCAGATGAATCTTTCTCCTACGATAATAAATTAGAAAACCTAGTCTGATGAACTTTCTCCCAGGATAGATGTATTAGTCTGATGAATTTTTCTCATTAGATAGAAATCTAGTCTGATGAATTTTCTCTCAGGATCAAATCTTAGTCTGATGACTCTTTCTCCTAAGACGATAAATTAGAAAACCTAGTCTGATGAACTTTCTTCTATGATACATGTATTAGTATGATGATTTTTCTCCTAAGATAGAAAATCTAGTCTGATGAATTTTCTCCTAGGATCAAATCTTAGTCTAATGAATATTTCTCCTAAGACGATAAATTAGAAAACCTAGTCTGATGAACTTTCTCCAAGGATAGATGTCTTAATCTGACGAATTTTTCTCCTAAGATATATAAATCTAGTCTGGTGAATTTTCTCTTAAAAAATAAATAAAGAGAAAAGAAAAGAGGATGTATCAATTAGAAAAAAGGGTCTTTTGTTCGGCGGCACCTCAATAAAAGGAACTGCGAACCGAAACTTCGGCGGCACCTCAATCGCTCTCAACCTCAGTGCTCCATCACTCTTCCTAATTCTGAGCTACTCATGGCCTGATTTCTTTAATGCCAAGGATATGTAGGCAGCTCAAATACCGGTGCTTGGTCATATTCTCCTTTTATTAGTTTTTGGTCTCTCTAAATAAGGGTCGGGTAAAAAAACCTGTCTCATCGTTATTTTTTTGAAAACTCTTCACGCTCCCAATAAAAGATGGGCAGATGTAGACATGTAATTTTTGATTCTCCCCAAATGTTTACATATTTTAGCGTAAATACTTAATTTAGGTTTAATATCGCTATTCTAAATAGTGTTGACTCTTTTACTTTATTTTTATCATAAAAAATAACAAAATTACGAAAAATATTTTCATCTTTATGCTAAAGAGAATTAGTATATTTATATTATTAGTATTATAACATTTGAAAAAACAAAAGAAAAATTTGTTTCACTCGTAATATTTAGTTTTATATTAGTTATTTTAATTTAGAGTGATTTTTATATTTTTATCGGTACGTTGTATTATTTGGACTTTTTAGCCTAAGTTCAAACCCAAAAGACATGGTCCAACCCAATTGCCAATTCTTTCCAACCCATTAATCCATTTAAGTATAAGATTTGATCCTAACAATCTATTTCCTTCTAATCCAATGGCAATCATCCCTTCCCACCTCCATATAACATATCCAATTATAGAAACGCTACCCCAAGTTTTAAGTTCCTAAATCTAGACTTAGCAAAGATCATAAACATCCCAGAGGAATAATAATACTCCCTCCGGGCCAAAATAAATGATTTTTTGGATGTTTTCACAAAAATTAAGAAATCTACCTTTAGAATTAATTAGCAATAGAATTTACCACATTAACATTTACTATCTCACATAAACACTCCTAACACATATTCCAACACTATTTACTCCAAGAACAATATAGAAAAAAGATAATTAATTCATTCTTGAAATTTTGAAAAACTACTTATTTTGGACCACAAAAAAAGGCAAAAAGTTACTTATTTAGAACAGGAGAGAGTAGGATATACGTCCAACTTTAGCATTAAAGGGAGGGCGTAAACGAAGAAATGAAACTGGAGAAGAGGGCTCTTCTTTAGAGTCCATTACTTAATTATGATTAATTAGACACAAAATACATTTTTAATATTAAAAAAAGTTACAAAACTAGGTATTTCACAGTACTATACTGCGAATTACTTAACAAACATTTTGCCGTTAAGCTAATTCGTAGTATAATACTGCAAATTATAAAAAAAAATTATGTAATTCGCAGTATTGTACTGCGAATTAGGTAAATTATTATTTTTTAAATGTCATTCGCATTACTATACTGCGAATTACATATTAATTGAGCCCACCAATAATTTAACTGACATAACATTAACTCAAATACATAAAATGTAGTATTATATTACGAATTCCTTCAAACATTTCTACACCCCAAGCTCGGACTTTCCTTATTTATTGGCATTTTAATTTTATGAAAATTCATACTTAACTTCAAGCATACGTTCATACTTCTGTCTTCTTCTTATCACTCACTTTTTTTACGATGTCTAAAGTGCCAAAAATAAGGGTTTCACAATATTGGGGACGAGGGAGGGGTGTGAGGTTGTGGTGGAAAATAACTCTGTGAGGTATAGTTCACCTCCACAGTGTCATGTTAAATTGCTTCTTACTATGGAATACAATACATTGATATCGTTGTTACGTAAAAAAATGAGTGAGAAGAGGCATTCGCTTAACCTTAAAATAACCGATAGATTTCTGTATTCAGTGACTCCGCATAGGTTTGCTTATTATTCTGAGTTTAACATCGAGGATGATGAAAGTACTAACGATTTTCTTCAAATTCCTGATGAATACATGGAATTTATTGTAATAAAATTATTGGAAATGTACGTCAAGGTGGATGATGTTCCAAGTAATGAGGCCGTCCATAACAGGGATAACCCCCTATCATCGGGTGGTTATTCTAAAGCAGCGGACAAATTGCTGATGAAAGAGCTTTCCTTGATTTAAACTTGTCACCACCGGTTAATGAGCAGCCATAAAATAATTTTTCGACTTTATATAATCAACAAGAGGACTGGTGAACTTCAATTTTACTACGCTTTCGCGATGTTTGTTTTATGTTTTAATTGAATTTGTATTAACACTCATATTTTTCATAGGGGGTACCGTCCGGATATGAATTTTACAAGTTATGACCCTGCCCCTAGTTGGGATATGCGTAGTTCTGGAGTATTGGAACTCGGTGGTCCATCCAGGAGTCATGACTAACAAGAAAATATCCATCATGAAACGTCAAGGCAGTACCACTTGTAAGTAAAGTGATATAGCGTTATCTAAAATATTTTCTGGAGGTTTGGGTAACCTATCTTTTTGATCTTTTTGTGTAGTGAAAACGAGCTTCTTGAAGCTCCTGACCTCACACAGTTGCCCATAGATGACGTATTAACTCGTGATTTGGCAGATGCACATAGCCAGGAAGATGATAGTGATTATGACAACAATGTGGATGAGTCTGGGGATGACAAACCCTTCCATGATGAGGGTGATGAGAAGGAAGAGGAAGTGAATGTTGAACCTGAGCTGACGAGGGAGCATGTGAATGTTGAACCTGAGCTGACGAGGGAGCATGTTCGTCCACCTCCTGCTAGACCAAGAGTATACGAGTCCACGTGCCATTTCATGAGCGGAATATTCCCTACCTTGATAATTTGCCAAGCATGTCGAACGTGGATGCCCTCACAAGGGATGATGATGAATTTTTGTCACAGATGTGGGATGAGTCTAGACTAGCTATTCTGAGAAAGGGCATGTATTTCCCCGACAAAGCTCGCCTAATTAGGGTTTTAAAAATCTACAGTACAAGAGAGTGTCGTGAGACGAAAGTAAGTGAGTCAACTATGGAGAAATACAAGGTTGTACGTCGTAGGTGGTTTTTGGGTTTTCACTGGAAGTTGCGTGCCACAAAGAAGAAATCCGGTTTGTGGAAACTTTGTAAATTTATTAGTGAGCACAGATGTGAAATGGACAAATACAATGAGAATAACTTTAACTTGGATGTGGACTTGATTTCTCTTGTCTTGATTCCATACTTGGAAGTGTCTATTAGGTTCCAGATTAAAGAGTGTATTACAGTCGTCCACCAGGAGTATGGTTGTACTATAACCAAAAGAAAGGCATATCTCGGTCCGCAAACGTGCCTTTGAACTTATTTATGGCGACTGGGATAAGTATTTTTCAAACCTACCCAGGTACATGGCCGCACTGCAACACTTTAACCCCGGGACTGTTGTTGAATGGAGGCGTAAGCAAAGTCCGGACAGACCCGAATATATTTTCAACTGTGTATTCTAGTCATTTAAACCGACAATTGATGGTTCTGTGCATTGTCATCATGTTATTTCCATAGACGGTACTCATGTCTATGGAAAGTATGATATTAAGCTTTTGATTGCAGTTGCAGTAGATGCCAAAGGGCAAATATTTACAATATCTTTTGCCATATGTGCCAACGAAAGCGAAGAGACGTGGACTCTTTTTTTGAACCACTTGAAGCAGCACGCTATCAAACAGTGTTCAGGTATTTGTCTAATATCTGATCGGCAAGGTGGTATTTTAAGTTCTGTGCGTCACTTACTTGAATGAGAGGAACCATATGCATACCACCGTTACTTTGTGTGGCACCGGAAGGCCAATTTTCAGAAGAAATTTCCTGACAAGACCTTGCATGACTTAATTTGGATGGCTGCAACTGAGATCCAGCAGTGCAAATTTATGAGGCGCATGGAAGCGATCCAGCATTTAGAACCAATAGCCTATACTTGGTTGATATAGCATGAGCTTCACCTGTGGACATTGCATACTGATGGTGGCAAACGATGAGGAGCCCTCACAACCAACGTGTCAGAGTCATTCAACGGCTTGTTGAAGTCTGCCCGTGGACAGCTTGTCATTGCCATGGTCCGCATGATATTGAAACAGAGTGCGGAGAGGTTTGTTGAAAGGCATGCAGCTTCCTCACTATTGATGGACCAGGGTGTTGAATTTATGCCAATACCCATGAGAAAATTTGAAAGGTCTAGGAGGCGAGCATATGGAATTCATTTCTTCAGTACGATCGTGAACGGGTATTTTTGAAGTTAAGACAGCTATCAACGGACACCGTGGGAATAATCTACATACGATGAATGAAAATAGAAAGTTGTGTTCATGTGGAAAAAGGACCATCTACCACATGCCGTGCACACGTGCGTTGAAGTGCTTCCAACAAGTTGGATATAGGGCAACAAACTATATTGATAGGCAATACACTGTTGCTGCATACGTAGACACGTATAGTGGAAAGCTGCAGCCATTAGGTGTTGAGCATTATTGGCTGCCGGAAGCATTTAAGATCGTATTTAACAAGGAGTATTTGTGCAAGCTGCAAGTGAAAAAGAGAACGTGCATACAGAACCAAATGGATGATGGTAACACAGTTTATGCGCGTAAATGTGGCATATGCCCTCAAACAGGACACAACCGTCAAAAATGTCCTTCAGGTAGTGTGCATGGCGGTGGTAATCCTGGTGCAAATTTGTCCAATGTACCCAACTATAAAGGATACCCCTAGTAAATTATTTTGGTATTTTTTTTGTAATACATTTCTGTACTTGTGTTTGTTTCAATATATATGCAATAAAATAAATTTCCACAATGTTGTTACATCTTATTTTATAACGTTATATTTTGATATGGTTGTTAGTAAACATGACAAAGAATGTGGTATAAAAAAACTCGTATTAAAAAATATATTAAATATGTAAAGTGTGGTACAATAATGTGTTTTATCAACTGTCTTGTCGTTCTCAAAGAACTGTAAAGTGCGGTTCAAAATCTTGAATGATTGAACAAAGCTCTTTTTTGTAGGAAAAGTAAATATGTAAATCGCAGTATAATACTACGCTTTGTTGAGTTGTCATGTCATTCTGAAAACTATGAAAACCATGTGAAAACTCTTGATTTTTTATTAGAATAATTTAATATGTAAATCACAATATAATACTAGCCCTCGTGACACTGCCTAGTGGATTTTGCAAAAACAAAAAACTACGTTTTGTGCAAAATCTTGACTATAAATAACAGTCGCATGCTACATATATTCTTCGCTTAACAATAACCAAAGTTTCTCTATAAGAAATGTCTGAACAAAACGTTTACGTCCCAAGGTGATATTGCGGAGAAAAATGTATTTTGTTCAAATGGTGGCCAGATGGTGGACGTCGCTACTGGGCATGTAAGAACAAGCTTGACGAGCAACCCAACAAGCCTACATGTGAATTTGAGGTATAGATGGATGAAGAGTGTACGCAAAAGTACTACAAAGACAAAATTTATGATTTTCATGTTATGTGTTTGAAGCAACATGAGCAGGAGTGCCAAACCAACCAACAAATTGAGGAGTTGAAGGCGAAACTCAATGAGGTAGAAGAAGAGAAAAAAAGGCTGGAAGACCAACTCGAGCGGTTGGAGCGAATTGTAGGAAACAGACCGTGATTAAGCAGTGTCTTATACGCCATATGGATAATAGTTAATCTTTATGTTTCCCTTGTGTAGTGTTTTTATTAGTTTTACTGTTTGTATTTCTAGATTTGTCGTGTTTGAGTTTGTGTTAACCCGTTTAAATAAAAATGTTGTTCAAATTCTATTACAAAAAATTAATGTTAAAATACAATTGCTGTTTTATTTATATAATGTATTATTTTCTTCATAGAATTGTTCAAATATTCAACTTATTATTGTTGTTAAAGAACACCAATATTAAAATTTTTAAAGAAAAATGTATATGTAAATCGTAGTATAATACTACATATTGTTGAGTTGTCATGTCGTTCTGAAAAGGATGAAAATCATGTGACAAAAGCTATTTTTTTAGAATAATTTAATATGTAAATCGCGATACAATACTACGTATCTTCGAGTTGACATGTCGTTCTGAAAATGATGAAAACTATGTGACAAAAGCTGGTTTTTTTCAGAATAATTTAATATGAAATCGTGGTATAATACTACGTATCGTTAATTTGTCATGTAATTCTGAAAAGGATGAAAATCATGTGAGACAAGCTAGTTTTTTTAGAATAATTTAATATGTAAATCGCGGTATAATACTATGTATCATTGAGTTGTCATGTCATTCTGAAAAGGATGAAAACCATGTGACAAAAGATGCTTTTTTCAGAATAATTTAATATGTAAAGCGGGGTATAATACTATGTATCGTTGAGTTTTCATGTCGTTATGAAAAGGATGGAAACCATGTGAGAAAAGCTGGTTTTTTCAGAATAATTTAATATGTAAATCACGGTATAATACTACGTATCGTTGAGTTGTCATGTCATTTTGAAAAGGATGAAAACCATGTGAGAAAAGCTGGTTTTTTCAGAATAATTTAACATGTAAATTACGGTATAATACTACATATAGTTGAGTTGTCATGTTGTTTTGAAAAGGATGAAAACCATGTGAGAAAAGTTGTTTTTTTCAGAATAATTTAATATGTAAATCGCAGAAAATTGTATATGTAAAATCGCAGTATAATACTACGTATCGTTGAGTTGTCATGTCGTTCTGGAAAGGCTGAAAACCATGTGAAAAAATTTGTTATTTTTTCAGAAAAAATATTTCAACTTTTTGCCTATAAATAAAGAGCATATTCTAGTTATTCTCTTAACTTAACATCCTATAATAGAGATTTTTCATAAACCCAAACTACTCTTTAAGAAATGTCTCAACGGCCCTTTCGTTCCGCAAAGTACGACTATGGAATCAAAAGTATGATGTACGATGATTGGGAAGAAGATGGACGCCGCTATTGGGGTTGTATGAACAAGTTTTATAGGCAACACGACGTATCTATATGCAATTTTAAGGTATGGATTGGCAAACCGTGTGAACAAGAATACTACAAAGACAAGTTGTATTATCTTCATGATATGTGTACGAGGCAGTGGGACAGAGAGCGCCAATCGAAGCAACAAATTGAAGATTTGAAGGAGAAGATCAAGGAGGTGGAAGAAGAGAAAAAAAATTGATAAAAAATCTCGAGAGGATGAAGTAGAGGATACTAGAAGGTAGTAACTAAGCAATGACATTTACGTGTTGAGTGTTTATGATCATCTTCATGTTTCCTTTGTGAAGTAATTTCATTAAGTCTACTGTTTGTTTTGTGTTAGGTATGTAAGGTTTGTGTTTGAGTTGTACTGTTTAAGTAAAATTGATGTTCAAATGCAATTAAAATAAAATTGCTATTAAAACATAAACTTTTAGCATTATTTACATAAAGCACTATTTGCATAAAGTTAATACATAAGTAAATCAGTGAGTGCCACAGCATGTGTGCTTCAGCGTTGCTGCTGGCCTAAGTAGCATCCCTTCTCGCGCGGGCACACTATCTGGATCATCATCATCAAGCCGCCTCTTTATGTGAGAATATGCAGTAGCATCGACACTACAAATGGCAGGATCGGAAGAATAAGGCATCGGGCCGTCAGTAACCTACAAAACAAGAAGTAATCTTAGCATGTGAAAATGTATTATTTTGATTTTTGTGTTTAAGCAAAAAAATATTTTCTCACTGTGGTCTTGTCATGTGCATCACCGCATGTAGTGTCCTCAAACATGGGCTGGGACAAAGACTTCATAACACCATTAAAATAAATTAGTTGCAGCTCATTAATGAAAAGAATTTAAATTGAAATATTAAAGTAATACAAACATACCTCCGCCTGTGGTAGATCCGCATAAACCGCGAGGGATGAGGGATAACTCAACCTGGGGTCGCCATCCACGTCCCGGGTCGACCGATCCTCAGCTGCTGTAGATGGGCATGTGAAATACTGATCTACATACCCGTCGAAAGTACCCAAGATCGACAATGCTCCTGACTGTGTGACCTACGATGCTGGCAAAGATAGCTGAAGGTATACGAAGGTATGCTATTGGAAGGCTCACCTGCATGAGGCATATAACCTTGTTGACCATCTCCAAGCACCTGAAATCCAAAGTCCTCGTCATGTCCCTTAGCAGGTGGGTCTATAGTTACCTCAAAGCCCCCTTGCTGGGCACCACCTCCTCGCCGTCCCCCGCGACCCCGTGGGGCACCTCTGCCTCGTGGGGCACCCCTCCCTCGTGCCCTACCGCTGCCTCGTGGGACTGCCCTACCCCTATGATAGGCCTCTGGCATCGCATACTGAGCCTCGTGGTCCAATCTCTCGGCATCTATCACCTGCAATGGTGTCAGATGAGCCATCTGGGCCACCTGCCGACCATAGCCAACCACTTCATGGATGTCTGATACATCTCCTATCCCAACTGGTATAGCCAATGATGGCCAATAGCCTGTGAAACATTTAAAATATTAATTAACTAACGTTATATCACAATTATAACATATTAATAAGCCACAAGAACATACCAGTTCCTCGTGCCTCCCAACGTACGGTCTATTGCGGTCGCCAATGAATGGGGTTCCCGACCATCAGCCGGGTATGACGGCGGTACCACTCACCATGCAGATAAATTTTGGCCTCCTGCGTAAATGTAGGAGGTGGAGGGATACGCTCAAGTCGCTCCTCCCAATAAACTATCTGTTGTTGTAGCTATCCGATATACTGGTGGTCCATGCTGGCACGGTCGTCCCGCTGATAGTGTGTAACATCCCATCCAGGCTCCCTCGTTATAGGCTGGGGACAGTGAAACTGTCAAAGCACACACTTTGTGGCATGATACTTAACGTGATCGAAGAATATCATCGGAATGGAGGTGCTCCAAAGCAGCCAATCGACTGAGCAATAAGCGGGCAGCTGAGCCAGCAACTCGATGATGTACGACGTCCAGATGAACTACCAAATAATAACCTAAAATTGAATACGTGAACCACAACTCAATTTAAAATAAGCAAGTATAGGTAGATATTTACCTTTTAGTCCACCAACATATCTAAGACATCCCTGAGAAGGGGAGATTATGATGCGCATCGGTCCCTCAGTAGTTCCCACGCCGGAGAATCCACCTGACAGCTAGAGGGAGAAATGGATAATCCTTACCGGGCAGAAGTGGTGGTCAAGGTGGCTGAAATGGCATGATCCCCTGCCAGGCCCAAACCTAAGATAAAAGGTTGATGCAATTTTATGAGTCATTTCACGGTATAGAATTTAGAGTAAAGAACAAAGTATTCAGAAATTTTGTCACTTGTAGGAGGGGCAGAAAACCACATATATCCACCGCTGGACCTATGCTCGCCCGGCACATGCTCCTATACAGGTATGCCAGAACAGCAGCACCCAAGCTCTACTGGGGTAACTCATCCAGCTGCTGAAGATAATAGAGAAAGTGCATACTTGTTCTACTCCCCGAAGTGTCTGGAAATAAGACACACCCAAAAAGCAGGAGCAATGTCAGCCGCTTGTACCTATCTGTCCAAAGATCCTCCGTCTCATCAGTAATTTCTGGGTGCAAAAACACCATCTGATCTCTAATAGCTGACAATGCGACGCGACTGTCCCTAGCGCCACCCTCTGGTCTAATACTAGTAAACTCCCCCATCATATCCAAAAACTAGGCACACATCATGCCTCTAATATAGTGGGGCAGTGCCACAGCGCGTCCATCTACGCGCAGCCCATATAAAACCTAAACATCCTCTAGTGTTATGGTGGCCTCTCTAGTGAGCAAGTGAAAAGCATGCGTCTCCGGTCGCCATTGCTATATCAAGGCCGTTATGAGAGACAAATGAAGCTGCATTCGTCCAAGCTCAAAAATCATATATAACCCCATAGCCTGGCGCGCTACTATGTGATCATGGAAAGGATGCGCCACGATAAACTCCCACAAATCGTCAGGTCTCCTGGGGCGGAGAGCCTGCATCGACAGATGTCCCTCCCACACAAAGGAGGACCTATAGTCACCCTGCAGCACTAATAGATGATCCTTGACCGCTCCAGGATGCGCAGGCGAGGGAAAGGCCATGTCGTCTGCAATAATTTAAACAAAATTAATTGTTTGTGTTAGTTTAATAAATTAAATAATTAATTATGTTTAATTAATTATTCCAGGATTGACTTTTCAGGCCCGGTAGCACCGAGTTATTGTTAATTATTAGGCGTGCCAATTTCAACAATTTTTAGAATTTTTTTATCTTAAAAATTAAATTATAAATTTTTTAGTTGGAGTGATTTTTTGCGGTCCAGCAGTAATAAGTTATTCCTAATTATTATGCGTATCAATTTTAATATTTTTAGAATTTTGTTAGCTACTAAGACTCTACGCTAAAAGGCTCTACATTTTACTACGCTAAAAGGCTCTATATTTTACTATGGTAAATGGCTCTATATTTTACTACGCTAAAATGTACTATAATTTACTACGCCAAAAGGCTCTGCATACAAATTTATCAAGAATAATATGAACATAACATTAACAATTCAAATAAAATAAATAAATAATTAATATTATTTAACAATGCAAATTATTTATCAAATTTGAATTATTATTGGTCTCAAAGATAATAAATCAATCCAGGTATATAAAAGATACAAAATTAAACACAAACATAAACATAAATTCACATGGAAACACACTAAACAATACATATTTTTGAATTGGAGTGAATAATTATGTATGGGTTCTAGGCTTTATTATTAGGGCCCGGTAACATCGAGTTATCCTTAATTATTATGCGTCTCAATTTAAACAATTTTTATAATTTTTTTACCTTAAAGAATTAAATTATAAATTTTTGAATTTGAGTGAATAATTATGTATGGGTTACATGCTTGATTTTTGGGGCCCGTTAACACCGAGTTATCCTTAATTATTATGCGTCTCAATTTCAACAATTTTTATATTTTATTACCTTCAAGAATTAAATTATAAATTTTTGAATTAGAGTGATTAACTATGTATGGGTTCCAAGCTTGATTTTTAGGGCACGGTAGAACCGAGTTATCCATAATTATTATACGTCTCAATTTTAACAATTTTTAGAACTTTGTTACCTTAAAGTATTAAATTATAAAATTTTGAATTGGAGTGAATAATTATATATGGGTTCCAGGCTTGATTTTTGGGGCCCGGTAGCACCGAGCTATCCTTAATTATTATGCGTCTCAATTTCAACAATTTTTAGAATTTTGTTACCTTAAAGGATTAAATAATAAAATTTTGAATTAGAGTGAATAATTATGTATGGGTTCTAGGCTTTATTTTTGGGGACCGGTCGCACCGAGTTATCCTTAATTATTATGCGTCTCAATTTCAATAATTTATATAATTTTGTTTCCTTAAAGAATTAAATTATTAATTTTTGAATTAGAGTGAATAATTATGTATGGGTTCCAGGCTTGATTTTTGGGGCCCGGTAGCACTAAGTTATCCTTAATTATTATGCATCTCAATTTCAATAATTTTTAGAATTTTTTTAACTTAATGAATTAAATTATAAATTTGTGAATTGGAGTGAATAAATATGTATGGGTTCCAGGCTACATTTTTGGGACCCGATAGCACCGAGTTATCCTTAATTATTATGCATCTTGATTTCAATAATTTTTAGAATTTTGTTACCTGAAAGAATTAAATTATAAATTTGTGAAGTGGAGTGAATAATTATGTATGGGTTCCATGCTTGATTTTTGGGGCCCTGTAGCACCGAGTTATCCTTAATTATTATGCGTCTCAATTTCAATAGTTTTTAGAATTTTTTACCTTAAAGAATTAAATTATAAATTTTTGAATTAGAGTGAATAATTATGTATGAGTTTCAGGCTTTATTTTTGGGGCCCGTTAGCACCGAGTTATCCTTAATTATTTTGCGTCTCAATTTCAATAATTTTTATAATTTTGTTACCATAAAGAATTAAATTATAAATTTTTTTATCAGAGTGAATTTTTGAGGCCCGGTAGCACCGAGTTATCCCTGATTATTATGCGTCTCAATTTCAACATTTTTAGGCTCTATGTTTTACTACGCTAAAAGGCACTATATTTTACTACACTAAAAGGCTCTACATACAAATTTATCAACAATAATATGAACATAACATTAACAATATAAATAAAACAAATAAATAATACAAATTCACAAAAGTTAATGAATCAATCCGAGTATATAAAAGATACAAAATTAAACAAAAACATAACATAAATTCACATGAAAATACACTAAACAATACAAATATGCATGTACTATTTGGGTTTCGCCATAATCCTAATCGAAATACCACGACTTAAGGTTTTTGATATTATTGAACTTGAATTTTTTCACCCGAAAAACGGAACCCAAAGCTTCTTTTGTGTGCAGGACCTTCACACCTTGCACTTTAGATGACGGGTGAGGCCGAAATTTTATTTTTTATTTTTAAAAATGACGGGCCTGGGGGACCAGATTGTTGGGATTTTTTAATGGTGGTGTTTTGTGTTTTGTCGATCCAAGGAAGAAGAATGGGTGTTATTTTTTGATGTAGTTTGTAATATAATACTGTGAATTACTAATTCACAATATTATACTGCGAACTACATTAAAAAAATTCTTTTAATAGTTTGCAGTATAGTACACTGCGATTTACGTAAAAAATTTTAATTAGTTCGTAGTACTATACTGCAAATTACATTAACAGAAAAATTTCTGTTAAAATAATTCACAGTACTGTACTGCAAATTACCTATTTTTGTAACTTTTTCTTAACATCAAAAATATAATTTATGTTTAATAAATTATTAATTAAGTTTCAGACTCGAACGTCTTTTCGTGGAGAAGAACAATAATAGGACATAGGTCCAGCTTTAGCATTAAATATTGGGTGCAAAACTGCAGAAATCGAACCCATTTACTAATACTATAAGCCTATAAGGTAGCCTAGCAGCTTCTTTCTTGTTGTCAGCCGCTGAATCAATTGGAAGCTACAAACTTAATCAATTTGATGTTAATGTTTACTCTGCCGTGAGATCTTTTTATAATGGATACGTTGTATTTGATGGAATTTTCCGCTATTATGCGGTGGGGATTGCGATTATTATGGTTAATGCTGATACCGAGTGGGGATTTTTCATCACGTTCTAGAAGGTTTTTCGAATTCGAGGTTCTGGTTTGTAGTTTTGGGGTTGTAATTTAAGGATTATTGCTTTGTTTAGCTTGGTTAATTTGTAGTTTTTAGCTTTGTTCGTTAATAATAGGTTCATTTCTCGATTTTCATTCGCATTTCATTATATTATGATAGCTTGATATACGTGTTGGTTTGGAATTCTACATTATTCGAATAGTAGGCCTTAAATTTTTGTTTAAATTTTTTTAGTTAGTTTTTTTTTCGATTGTGATTATATAGTTATTTAATTGAATAATCAATTTCGTGCATATATTGTCTCGTATAAGAATTATCTTTACTTTGTTGCACCTCAAATTTTGCTTGATCATTTGATAAATCATTTGATAGAGCTTTGATATATTTCTTTCCGTTTAAATTCAAAATTATAGTTTTATTTTTGCTAATATTTGATTGGGATGGAGCAACTTATACTTTTCTAGTCAAAATTGTTTTTTTTTTCTTTTGCCTGATTAATGCGCATGCACTATAATGATTGATATGGCAAAAGTGTTGTGTTGTTGTCCGATTTTGTTTTTCTTTTTTTTTTTCATCTTAAAAGTTTTATATTTCTCCAAGTTCGATTATTTTTTCTAGTTGGTAAGAAAAATTCGTTAATAGTAATATCTTGTTCATAAATTTGATAACACAATAATTTCTAAATATTAGAAAAATAATTCAAATGGCTAGCTTGCATTAGGCACGATTAATAAATGAATCATCATAACTACGGGTACAATTTCCGTAACGTAGTTGTGATACGTAGTTTTCAAATTCGGGTGCATATTTCATGTGACCCAGCCACAACAACTAATAATTTTAATAATTTAAACATGTTGTAAATTGTAGGTACGATTCCTGTTACACGATTCGCAATGTGTACCATATATATAAGTATACGACAATCGTAACTTGTTCCAGAATAATTTCATAAATAATTAAAAGCGGTCAAAAGCTAAAAATGCACAATAGATTTTATAACATGTAATTAATAAGATAATTAGGACAATTATTAATAGCTGAGCGACCGTGCTAGAACCATGAAGCTCGGGAATGCCTAACACCTTCTCCCGGGTTAACAAAATTTCTTACCCGAATTTTGTGTTCACAAACCATAAATAAGAGCCAACTCCCGAATATTTTAAACAGGTGACTTGGCACACCATAAATTATCCCAAATGGCGACTCTGAATTTGAATCCAAATAATCCCGTTTCAGTTACTATTACTTTAATTGAAAAAACTCCCTTATACCCCCTTTCGGATGGTAAAAAGAGGTGTGACAGCGGATGTGGTTAGAGTTGCTTAGAGGCTATGATATCACTATTCTGTATCATCCTTGGAAGGTAAATGTAGTGACCAATTCCTTGATAGAACTCCGGAGAGTATGAGCAGTTTGGCATATTTATTGGTAGCAGAGAAGCCACTAGCTATGGATGTTTATGCCTTGTCCAATTAGTTTGTGAGACTAGATGTTTCAGAGCCGAGCCGTGTTCCTGC
Organism: Nicotiana benthamiana; assembly: GCA_034376525.1. Lineage (NCBI taxonomy): Eukaryota > Viridiplantae > Streptophyta > Magnoliopsida > Solanales > Solanaceae > Nicotiana > Nicotiana benthamiana. The sequence goes on along the minus strand of CM067332.1, from coordinate 110,731,865 downwards.
TTGTGTGATTTCACTCTCTTTTTTGAATGAGCGCATCAGAGAGCGTAAGTATGAAGAATCTCATTTGTTTGTCCTTAAGGATACAGTACAACCCGACTATGCTAATGAGGTTTCTATTAGAGATGATAAGGTGTTGCGGGTTCAGGGACATGTATGTGTGCCGAATATGGATAGGATGCGTGAGTTAATCCTTAAAGAAGCCCACAGTTTTCGGTACTCTGCTACAGTGTGTCAAGAATTTAGACAACACTATTGGTGGAGGAGAATGAAGAAAGATATTGTCACGACCCAAACCGATGGGCCGCGACGGGTTCTTGAGTCCTACTTGTCAAACACCGATAAGCATGCGTCTAAGATAAGAACCTGAATAACATTTTTTGAATTACGAAAATAACATACATGAAGGAGACCTCCCAACAAGTCATATGTACGTATACATGTAGAATACAGTGGGCGAGCCGGTAAGGCTGCTATAGACAACTATGCATCCAAACTGGAAGTCGACAAGGCTACATACAACCCAACTAGATATACTGTCTACAGACCTCTAATAGAAACATAGTTGTTCAAAGACGAGACTGAGCCACATCATACCCATATATGTATATATATATATATATATATATATATATATATATATATATATATATATATATATATATATATAGTACCAAAAATCAAAAACAGCTCCGGACTAAGTGGAGCACGCCAACTCTTGCTGATCGGGAATCCTAAGAAGGGGGACCGTCAGCTTACCTACCTGTACCTGCGGGCATGAAACGCAGCCCCCGTGAAATAGAGCGTAACTATAAAAAAAATGTACTGAGTATATAATGCGTGAAAATTAGTATGTAAAAGATATAGATGAAACATGAAATATAGAAATACATCTTTAAATCTAAATAACTTTGTAAATTCTTAAACATTTTTTATGTCATGCACGCGCGTATCGATATCGTGTAATGCATATGTATGGGTGTACATAATATCATCAAGCCACTAAGGACATCCCATCATATCGTCTCAGTCACTATGGGCAACATCATCAACATATACCAGCTAATCAGATGGTGGTGTATATAACCATTTTCCATATCTCATATACATATATTTACATATATATGGATATATAGCACTATCTGGTCATGGGTCAATGCATATGTATAAATAGGTGAATTGCATGACAAATATGTCAAAATTTCAATATTCCTTATGGATAAAAAAAAATTCAAATTATTTTGAGAACCATGAATAGAAGATAATAATAATACTCATGGGGAATCAAAAATATTGACACTCCTAGTATCTCTATGAATAAAGTAATTTATGAAAATTGTGCATTTTTTCATTTCTACAGTATAATTTGGATCATGTCAAAAGAAAGAAAAAATGACCTAAACAGGAGTAGAAAAAAGTCCGTATAATACTCCGTTAGCGAACCTTCGTTGATTGAATTTAAAACTCAAAAACTTGGATTAACCTTCTGCTTTTTGAAAACCTTGAACGAAATCTATTCCTGCTCCTTTGAAATTTATGAACCAATTTTGCTTTGGATTACTTGAAATTTGGAACGAAATTACTTCTAATTCTAACATTTTTCTTTGAGACAAGGACGGAATGTTCTTGAGCTTAACAAGGAATTGATAACAATGACTCGTGGATAATGCTTATAAGCAAGTCTTATTTTGAGAAGACTTATATTTAAGTCTTGTTTTAGTTAAATTTCCATAAGTAGCCACATGGCAATAATGACCAAGAGTCATGTTTAACCATTGTGGCTTTATGACACGTTGGAGGGATAATTTATAATATTTTTTATTTACTTATAAATTAACTAGATAATGTCCTGTTATCTAATAATTAATTAATCACATGTGTAATTTAAAAATTATCACAAATTGCTTAAAATTTTATTTATTTTTAATATACTTTATACATTATACTACCGTGGTCATATCGTACCTTGAATGATATTAATTCATAATAATCGGGTATTATTACTCGACTCGTATTTCATTCTAAAATGGTCACTTTCAACGAAACTCTTTTTTTTTTAATTCGTGAAACTTTTATCCTTCATGATACTCATTTATCACTTGTTATAAATAGCGTATATATGTTAACGTCAAGATGATCTCACCCCTGAGTTTACGTTAATTAGCTGAAGATGAAATTTTCAACATATGAAAACGCGATATGTAACAGATATAGTGGAGTATGTGGCTCTATGCTTGAACTTCCCACAGGTGAAGTACGAGTATTAGAGGTTAGGCAGTTTACTTTAGAGTCTTGAGATTCCCGAGTGGAATTGGGAGCATATTACTATACATTTCGATGTTGGGCTCCCACGGACTTTGAAGATATTTGACGTAGTTTGGGTAATTGTGGATAGGTTGACTAAGTCGGCACATTTAATCTCAGTGTTGACTACCTATTCTTTAGAGCAGCTGGCTCAAATCTAAATCCATGAGATTGTTTGCCTTTATGGTGTGCCCGTGTTCATTATCTCCGATTGAGGCACATATTTCACATCGTATTTCTGGAGAGCCATTCAGTGTGAGTTAGACACATGGGTTGAGTAGAGTACATCAATTCAACCTTAGACGGACAAGTAGTCTGAGTGGACCATTCAAATCTTGGAAGACATTCTACGTGCCTTTGTTATCAATTTTTGGGTGTTTATGGAATTAGTCTCTACCAGTTATGGAGTCTGCCTACAAAAAAAGTTACAAATCGAGTATTCAGATGGATTCTGATGAGGCCGTGAGAGGCGATGCCGTTCTTCCGTTGGTTGGTTTGAGTCAGGTATGGCTAGGTTATTAGGCGCTGATTTGGTTTAGATACCTTCGAGAAATTCAAGTTGATATAGGATCGACTTCGTATACCACAGTCTGTGCAGAGGAGTTATGGTGATCGTAGGGCTCGAAATGTAGCATTTATGGTGGGAGAGAGGGTTTTGTTCCGAGCTTCACTTATGAAGGGTGTGATGGGGTTCAGGAAGAAGGGCAAGTCTTGCCCTAAGTACATTGGTCCATTTAAGATCCTTAAGAGAGGTTGTGAGGTGGTCTGCAAGCTTGCATTGCCATCCAGCCTATCGGCGATCCACTTGGTGTTCCAAGTTCCCATGCTTCGAAAAGATTATGGACCGATGTACTAGATTTCATTTAAGTCCAATTGGACAAGGATTTGGCATATGTTGAGGAGCTGATGGCTATCTTAGACAAATAGGTCCAGAAGTTTATATCAAAGAATATTGCTTCAATGAAGGTTAAATGGATATGCGATCTAGTAAAGGAGGTGACCTGGGAGACCAAGTACAACATGCAGAGTCGTTATCCGCCCATTTTTATCACATTAGGTATGTCTCTATGCACGTTAGAGGACAAACGTTTGTTTTAAAAGAGGGGAGAATGTAATGACCCAATTGGTCATTTTGTGTATTTGCACCCCGTTTTCCCTTTAGATGTTTTCCACATATGTATTTGTGGTTTTATGACTTGCGGGGTTAGTAAGCTTCATTCCAAGAAGGTTTTGGGTTGATTTGGATATTTTTGTTCTTGGGGCCTAAGTTAGAAATGTTAACCAAAGATTGCCTTCTGTGAAAACAAATTCGAAATGGTATTTTGATGACTCCAATAGGATCAAATTATAATTTTAGACTTGGGCATATGCCCGCAATCCAATTTGGATGCTACTAGATTGATTTGGCTTGTTTTCCAAAAGATGGCAATTTGAGGTTTAGAGGTTTTCCTATGTTTGACTGTAGTTTGACTTTTGGCTATCGGGTTAAAATTTTGGTTTCTTGACTTGGAATAGGTCCCTTTTACTATTTGGAACTTGTCTGCAAAATTTGTTGTCCATTGAGTTGGTTTGATAGGATTCAGACGCTTGATTGTAATTCTAGAAGTTCTTGAACTTTTCTTTGAAATTTTTTCATTTTGATGTTCGATTCGTAGTTTTAGATTTTAATTTTATATATTGATTTTGCGAGCGAGTTGGTATGATATTTTTAGACTTATGTGGATGGTTTGTTTAGAGACCAAAGGGATCGGGTGAGTGTCAAACATGTTTTGAAATGGTTTGGACTCAAATATAGGTTAATGTGTTGGTGCAACAGTTGTTGCAATTGTAGGCACCAACATCGTAATTGCGAACACGATAGTGGGTGAGATATTTCCATTGCAATACATGATTCATAATTGCAAATGGTAGGCTTAGGCTGGGAAGGTCGCATTCACAATCATTTGGTCATATTTGCGAGGAAGACAAGCTTCGTAATTGCGAGGGTATCTGTTGCAATTGTGACATCTCCTGGGCTGGAGAGTACTGTATTTGTGAGGATTACTTAGCATTTGCGATGGTTCGGATTTGCTAACCCTATGTCGCAAATGTGATATCCATACCTAAACAAAAATATTGGGAGTCGGGATTCAGGTCTCATTTTTCAGAACTATGTCAGACACTCTCACTTTACTCTTAGACTATTAGGTTCTGCCCCACCAGTATGTGTACTGCCTAGGAATCCATGAGATTCCTCCAAACTCTGGCACACATGTCCTGGCCCTTTCATACTGCACATAGCCAATCCCTATTTGGGAAAAGGTCTTGGTGTGAGCACTGACGGGATCCCTAAGGTCCTTAGGGAACTATGATACACTAGAACACTCTATTGGCTATCAGATTCTTGGCATCTGAGACTGTGTTGAAGGCCTGGCTTTCCCAGGTTTACTTTGGGCATGATTCAGGCTCCATATAGTATAGTTTCATTTATTTATATAATTTATTCACTCTTGATCATTAATAACGACCTCTGTAAACAGATATTGGGTAATTAGTAAAAATGGGAGGGTTCTTATTAGATTTTGTAGGAAAATCAGGTAAAAATCATGCTTTACGTTTACATTATGTTGATGCGCAAAGGAAATCATGCTTTAGGTTCATATTCTGCAATAGATATCATGCATCTAGGTTTACTATGTCTATTTGTATTTAAAACCATGCCATAAAATCTACGCATTAGCTATCCTACCTTAGGATAGTCATGTTTACTGCTTCTACATATTAAAAAACATGTTGTAGTTCATCATTATCTCTGATTCTGCCTAAGTCTTAATCCCCTAAAAATCATATCATTAAGTTATTAGTAAATCATGTTTAATAATATGATCATCTCTCTCTGTGCATTAGAAATCATGGCTATAGGATTGAGTGCCTTCAAACTATTTTAATTAGTTCCCAGAATCATAATTGTATACAACCTCATGCCCAGGAAAGCCTTAGGTAATTAATGGTCTTAAAACTATAAAGTTGTGCTCCAATTATTCTCTGGAAAATTGTCCAGGTTGAGCGTGTATTAAAATCAACAGGCAAACTGATTAGGATTCTATCACTTCATTTTAAAACAATGTTGCATATTCTATGTTTATGATGCTCACCTAGATATCATGTTCTAGGACCTTACGGAATTCTTTAAAATCTATTATTTGAGATGCGCAACTTGTTTATTTATGTGTGTAAGTAAACATGATCCCTTAATTGCTTCCCTATTTCACAGTCCTATATGTTATTTGTTGTTGCTTAGAGTTTGCCTTTTAAACACCTTAGGAGGGTCTAGTAATGCCTAAATTTAGTGGTCCTAAACACCTCTAGGACCACAACGAAGGGACGTGTAAAGCAAACTTAGAGTTTTTTAATCAAACTCGCTTATATAACTGCTAAGGGGAGGACAATGGGTACTAAAAAAGGGATATGATGACACGTGCGCTAATTCCATGTGTAACCCCTCTATTTGAGGAAGGCTTATCGGATATTGTACAGATGTGATTCTATAGGCTAACCAACTTAGGACTTCTATTCCTTTATTTACATATGTGTACTTAGACTACCTAATTTTCCTTTATTTGCAAATGTGTACTTAGACTGCTTACCTGTCAAATGACTAATTCACATAGTTGAGTTCGGTCAGGACCCCCCATTGTGGACCGCAAGGGGTTCCTAACACCTTCCCCTCAAGGTTATTTTGAGTCTTTACTATAATCTTTGGTAATGCAAACTAGTTATGTGGGTTAATCGCTCTAGGTGCCCTAACACACCTTAATTGTTAGGTAGCGACTCTCTAAATACATAATTCCCAAAATGAATCAAGTTGTTTCCAAAGAATGTCAAAATCCGGATTCCGCGAAGGAAAAAGGGGGCGCAACTATTCTCATCATGTGTTTATTTCTTGTTGTCTTTATTGTCGTAAATCCCATTGTTAGCTTACATTATTGTACTGCCTTGTTGTCATTTATTCATCGCTTTCCATTTTTAGACTACACTATATTTTGTTTAGTTTCATGTCCTAGAAGGTGTCTTGACCTGGACTCAACATAAGTCAATCGAGGTTGGCTTGATACTTACTCGGTACCTTTGTGGTGTATTCATAATACGCTCACATTTTTATGTAGATCCAAGCACATCTTCTCGTGCCTGACGCTACTGTTTAATGAGCTATTTTCAGAGACTTCAAGGTACACCTGCTCCATGTTCGTAGACAACAAAGCCACCTTCTACTTTTAGATATTTTACTATTTGTTTCCTGTTCAAAATAGTATTATATTTCTAAATTTTAATGCATTCTTTGTTGAACTTATGACTCGGTTCCACTGCATTTTGGGAGTATTTGACAGTTGTACCTGTTTTATTTGATATGATAGATTACATGTTTACGTTGAAATTTTAAATCATTATTTATGCTGAATCTTTACATATGTTAAGCTTACCTTGTCTTAGAGACTAGGTATCTTCAGGACATCCTAAGGTGTAAAAATGGGATGGTGACAAATGTCAGCCCTTTTCGTCTATGGAATTAGTCAAGAAAAACCTTGCAAACATACGATGAATCTGAGCAATTACATAATCTGGTGGATTTAGTGCAGATGACAAATGAATAGGGATGCTTTGAAACACATGTTTGATCAAGATTGCTCTTCCTCCTATTGGAAGTAATTTTCCTTTCCACTATTGCTTCTTATCACTCACCTTTGTGTGTATTCTATCGTAGTATTGCTTTCCTTTTTTACTATAGAAAATATGACATCCAAAGTAAGTAAAAGAAAAAGCCTTTCGGTAAATACCGTAAGAATCTCCATCGTGATGACCTTTTCCATAAGAACGAATTTATACAAATAAATTGAGCTCCTCGTTGTTTATTTTTTGTCCCAACTCCTTCTCATATTCTGCTAATAATCTCATCAGTAGTTGCAAAGTAGCAGCCCTTGCTGAATAGAATATGATTATGTCATCTGCATATGCTAGATGATTGATCGCCAGACTCCATTTTGGCATTCCAAAACCCACAAAGTATGGATTTCGGACCGCATCACAATCAACTTCATCCTTTCAGGCCATATCACAGTCGACTTCATCAGTTCAGGTCGCATCACACCTTGCACAAACCATAAAATATATTCAACATGAGTCGATGCAACATTGGACTATAGATGCTTTAGGTAAACTTTCTTCTTCTCATTCTCCTCCTCCGCCACAGCAAAAAGTTCCCATATTGCTGCTAGTTTATTTTTTAATTTCTCTTTTTTTTTTCTTCTTCTTCTTCTCCGTTAAAAATCCCCAAAATACTGCTGGTTTTTTTTTAATCTAATAAATATAAGATAAGATAAGAAATCTATTCATGTTTCCAATTATGCTATCAATCAGATTTTTGTTGAATGCTCAAAACAAGAAATTGAAGCTAAATACATAGATATGTATAGTAGACATAAAGGTAGTATTTTCATTTGTAAATGGACCATAACGTGAGACAATGAAGAAAATGTAAGACAAGGGAAAGAACAACAAAAAGATCAGAGTAATAAAAAATTCTTGAAGTCTCCTCATAAAAAACTGAAAATTGAAACCATAAATATAATTGCTAAAACCACATCCAACCCATGGCTTAGGGTAAAAATTTCCCATGTTTAAGGACAAAAGCGATAACAATAATTGCGCCACAGACTCAAAATAACATTATTGCATTTTGTGCTAACTGCAATTTACCATACACATGCAATAACAGAATTGCTATGTAGATGGGGTTTCTCTCTTTGAACGTTCCACAAAACTGGTACTACTATAAAGTAGCATATATATGTAATTCTTTTTTTCTGTTTGTCTAAACTTGACTTTTTTTATTAAAGATTCGGAAGAAAATAGGAAGAAGCTCAAAATGAAAGTTTGGAATGTTCAAAATTTATATGGTGAAGAACGTATCGTGCTTGAATTCGATTACCTGGACGAACTATTTGGAGAAGCACAAGGCGTTCTTGCTGGTTTTTATGGAATTTTAGCAACTGACTGCTCCTTATTTTCAAATCACTTTGAGAAATAGTTAGATTTACCTATATCATACTTTGACCAAGTATTTGATCGAATTGTAAAGGTATAAGCTCTAATTCTTTTTGCTACACGTCTATTTTATTGTTGGACTTCATATTTTCATGTAGCAGGTAAGCTAACCAATGTTTTATTCTTGAAGAAACAGTTTTGTTTTAAGATAGTCGAGTCAGTCGCACATCCTTACGTTAATAATTCTATTTGGAAAACGTGGAGCGCGAACATGCGAAATTTGTGGAGAGCATTCTATGATCAACTCAAAAATAAAGCTTATATTATGAAAAATATTCCGGCTGGAATTCCGCGGGACTAATGGACTACATTTGTTGATTACATTTTAGGGATCAACTTTGATATGATATTTAGGAACTTGAAATAGAGATCTCTGTTTTGCTTGTCTTGGTGTGCATTTAGTTACTTATTAAGGTTGTGACAAATATATCAGAATACCAGCTCGCCCTCCGTAAACTATCGGGATGGCACCTAATCTCTAAGACTAGGTAAGCCTAACAACGAGAAAAATAAACAAAACTTGCGGAAGAAATAATTATAATCCAAAATAACCAAATGGAACAGTGTTAAAAATGCCGCTCAGCATATACAATATAACTTCACCAAAAACTAATACACTTTCCATAAATCCAGAATCACATGAAACTGCAAGCCTTTGAGTGTCTCCAATGTCTAACTCTAGAATATCTAACCAAGAAAAGAAACACATAAGGGATAATACCAGAAATCGAGAATAGAAAGGGATTCCTCGGTCTGCGGACGCGGTAGATATACCTCGAAATTTCTGGAGTAACCGCCTCGCCTCTAAGCTGGTAAGACTAAGTCAAAGTACCTGAATCTGCCTATGAAAAACATGCGCAGAAGGGGCACGAGTTTACCACAACTGTACCAGTAAGTGCCAAGTCTAACCTCGGTCGGTTAGTGACGAGGAAGGTCAGGGCCCTACTAAGGTCAAATAAAATATACATTTCGATATTATAGAAAAGAGAAGTATAAATGCGTACAATAGTAAAATTAACACAAGATATTAGGACAACAACTATATTCTAGAGGCAAAGTAAACACATAAAGAGATACGACTCAGCACCAAAATAATAATCGGGGATCTTCCAGGATATTGTCCTGTAATTCTAAATATACATATCCAATAGATCTCCCGAGATACCATCCCGTAGTCCAACTCATAGTGCGCGGGATCTACCAGAATCTCGTTCTGTAGTTCAAAATATAAATATCCAGTACAGGGGGAATCAATGGGGGTGCAATCCCATAGTTTCATATAAATGTGCAATGGGATCTATCAGATCTCACATCCGTAGTCCCAAATTTGTAAACAGACGAAGGGGAGCTACCGGAGTACCATATCCGTAGTACTAATGTGAATCACACAGCAACAACAGAAAATATATTAAGAAATATCAAATTCCATATTAAGGTATCAATAAGTCTAGCGTAGGATAAGGGTGCAAACGGGCCGGTTCAGAGCCGATACCGGACCGGGACCGCGGTCATGGCGGGCCTGGCGGTCCTGCTGGGCCGGTCCTGGCGGTCTCGGTCCTACCGGTCCAAATAACCCGTGACGGGCCTATTTTCATCTTCGAACCGTCAGGTCCGGGCCCGCAAGGCCTGTGATCGCCTGGCGGGCCCAGGCGGGACCAACGACTATTTTTTAAATTTTTTTTTTTTTGAAAAATCAGTTACTTCAAAATAGCCGTTTGGAACTTTGTAAAATAGCCATTTGGCCCCCAAACTTTATATAATTACACATTTTCCCATTTCTCAACTATAAATACCCCCTCATTCTTTCATTTTGATTCAGCAATTCATCAATATCTCTCCATCTCTCTCAAGCTCTCTTTCAATCTTTCTACTACAAGTGCTTAATTTATTGTTGAAAATTCGTGAAAAATTGTGAAGTAGTTGAATTGAAGTTTTCAAGTGTTCAACGATTTTCAATTTTCAAGAAGTACTCGTTTCAACTCTTACGTGTTAATAATATATTTTTGTGTTGTTTAGTTTGCATAATTCTAATTAGTATGGCATTTTCTTTGAAAAATGTTCGGTAAAGGAAAAGGTAAAACCGGTGAAAGTAGTGGCCATAATACTACCCTTCCCCCGGCTCCCCGACCTACAAAAGATAAGCAAGTTGAAAGTAGTCGCCAACCTAGACGTCCTAATCCGCCTCCTATAATGCTTGATATTGATCACCCTTGTTTCCAATTTATGGATAGTGAATTTCTACATGATATTGCAGTAGGTGATAGATTAGCTGAAGAAATTATGAATGTTCTTTATCCTAATGAACCTATCTTAGAGGAAAATGAGGATGATAATGATGATTATAAAACCCAAGCACCAGATTTAGATGATACACCTACTAGTCCTGCTCATAACTCAGGTAATGCACCGGCACACCCATCTGTAGAAACTCCAACTTTCAGTAGACAACCTGCTAATCGTCAAGAAACATCATTAGTTTGGCATTTTTTTTACTCAAGTAAGAGAACATAATAAGGCTAAGTATAAAACTTGTGGAAAATTACTTGTTCATAAATATACTGGAGACCGTAGCGGCACATGTTGTTTTGTTAGACACATAAAATTACACCCTAGAGATAGGGCTAGATTTTTTCAAATGCAAGCGCAGCAAGATGGGATATACCTAATCGTATTTCTATTACAACTGATATTGGTAGAAGTAATAATGACTGTGATTATCTAAGTGTTACAAGTCATTGGATAGATGAGGACTGGACAATGCAAAAACGCATAATTTCATAGAGAATAATTAATTCACGTCACACGGGTAGGTTTATAGATAACACTGTTTCAGATATATGTAGATATTTTTGCTTTACCATGAAATAATGGAAATTTCTATGGATAATGCTTCTAGTAACACTAGTGCAATAAGCATTCTAACATAAACCCTTAATCCTGCATTTAGTAATATTTTTCATGTTAGATGTATTTGTCATATTTATCATTTAATTGTCGGTGATGGTATGCGAATATTAAACATAGAAATTGAAAAGGTGAGAATGACTCTTAATTGGCTACTTTATTCAAAACCGTAGAACTAGACTTAGAGAGTATTTTAAAAAATGTGACGAATATGACCTTAGAGAAAGAAAGGTTCCTAAACCTTTTCCGACTAGGTGGAATTGCATGTACGAAAAATTAGTAGTTACGTATGAATATAGAAACCCAATTAATGCAACATTTAATTCTCGGGTAGGTGGTTAGGATGATGATGAAATGCTAACTACCCAAGATTGGACTAATGTTAAAATTCTTTTAGATTTTTTAGAACATTTTCAAGTTGCTACAAATGCATTTTCTGGGCAATATTATCCTACTATTTCAAACTTTTTAGTTTATTTTGCCGCACTAGCTGATTTGTTTGTTTAATTTAGCGAGGGTGGGGATATTTATGAACTTGCTATAAATTAAATGAAACAAAAGTTTAAAAAATATTTTTTCCGTATCCCTCCTATTTTTGGTGTAGCTGCAATGTTAAATCCAACAATGAATTAGGAGGTCTTCATTTTTGGTATTCTAATATTTATAAAGCTTTAGATCTTTCAGAAGAGGACATTGGTACACTTGCTGATGCAAAAGAGTTGCGGGCTTAACAACTCTTAAATCTTGGACGGAGTTACGGGGTTCTGAACGTGATAATTTTGATTAAATTTCCCATCTAAATGAGCTTCAAGTTTACTTGTCACAGGGACTAGAAAAGGAGAATCCAGACGGCTCATTTCGATCTTTTGGAATGGTGGAAGTCAAGGGAAAAACATTTTCCCGTTCTTGAAAGGATGGCTCGGGATGTTTTATCAATCCAAGCTTCAACTGTTCCATCGGAGAGCGCTTTCAGTCAAGCAAGGCTACAAATCGGTGATCATAGAGCTGCGATGAGGGAGAGCTTTGAAAAATCGGGGCTTTTTAGAGATTGGATCCGCGCGGAAAGAAGAAACTTTGGCATTGCAGAATCACAACCGGCGATAGATGAAGCATATGAAGAAATGATAGCAGAACTATCTGAGGAATCGGCTTCGCCCGGAAGTGGTGATGAACAAGCTTCATTTCTACCACCACCAACACAACCTCCTCCCAACCTTGACGGATTTATGAGATTTGTTAGAGATACAATGTAAATTATGATGTAACTTGTACATTGGCACATATTCTTTTAGTTTTTTTTTCCTTTTAATGGTAGTATTAGTACCTTGTTGTGCTCATTCCATTTGGGGGAGGAAGACTAAGAAAGATATGCCATTTTGATCAATAAAAATGCTCTTTATCATATCCTTGAATATCTTTTTTCTCAATATTCTTTGTCTTTACTTCGATATCAATCCTTGAATATATATATATATATATATATATATATATATATATATATATATGTATATATATATATATATATATATATATATATATATATATATATTTATGTATATATATGTATATATATATATGTATATATATATATATATATATATGTATATATATATATATAACATACAATATATAACATACAATATATACTAAAATAAAATATATACGAGAATATATATACATAACGTACAACCTAAACTACAACACAATATATACTAATTATTACAACACAATATATACATAATATATATATATATATATATATATATATATATATATATATATATCCATATATACATAATATACAATATATACTAATTACTATAACATACTATATACATAATATACAATATATACTAATTACTACAACACAATATATAAGTAAAATATATCCATATATACATAATATACAATATATACTAATTACTACAACACACTATATACATAATATACAATATATACTAATTACTACAACACAATATATATCCATATATACATAATATACAATATATAAAATATATACTAATTGATACAGCACAATATATACATAATATACAATATATACTAATTACTACAACACAATATATGTGTTAATATACAACAACAACAACAACAACAACAACAACTACCCAGTATACTCCCACCAGGTGGGGTCTGGGGAAGGTAATATGTAGACAGCCTTACCCCTACCCAAAAGGGCAGAGAGGCTGCTTCCAAGCGACCCTCGGCGCATAGGACAGAATGAAGAGCTGCATTGGAAAACAAAGATAAAGTTAGGAACCAAGACAAGACAAAACACAATAACAAAACAAAGCATAAGTAATCCTGCAGAAATAACGTAAATGATTATGTAAACATAAGAAACATAAATACCGTCGCATGCGACAATAACAAGCGACAACTATCATATTACCAACCAAGAGGGGACCTACGCTTAAACACTAGTCATCTACGGGTAACCCTAACTATCCCACACCCAACCCCGGGTGGGGCGAACGAAGGACTCTAAGAGCCCCTAGCCTGCAACCCTGATTCTAGACCTCCAGACTCCCCTATCAAGGGTCAAGTCCTCGGTAACCTGCATACTAGTCATGTCCTGCCTAATCACCTCTCCCCAATGCTTCCTAGGCCTCCCTCTACCCCGCCGACCACCAACAATCTCCAGCCGCTCGCAGCTCCTCACCGGGGCATCGGGACCCCTCCTCCGTACATGCCCGAACCACCTCAGCCTCGCTTCCCGCATCTTCTCGTCCACCGGGGCCACCTCTACCTTCTGTCGAATAACTTCATTCTTAATCTTATCTAGCCTGGTGTGCCCACACATCCACCTAAGCATCCTCATCTCAACAACCTTCATTCTCTGAACATGGGAGTTCTTCACGGGCCAGCACTCTGCCCCATACAACATCGCAGGTCTAACCACGGCTCTGTAGAATTTCCCCTTGAGTTTGTGTGGGATTTTCTTGTCACACAGGACCCTAGAAGCAAGCCTCCACTTCGACCACCCTGCTCCTATCCGATGGGTGACGTCCCCGTCAATCTCTCCGTTCCCCTGAATCACAGACCCAAGATATCGGACACTGTCCCTCTTGGCGATGGCCTGAGAACCAAGCATCACATCCCTGCCCACCCCACTCGGCTCGTCGCTGAACTTGCACTCCAGATATTCTGTCTTAGATCTGCTTATTTTGAAACCTTTAGACTCGAGGGTCTGTCTCCATACCTCTAACCTTTCACTAACACCGGCGCTCGTCTCGTCTATCAATATTATATCATCAGCAAAGAGCATACACCAAGGCACATCCCCTTGGATATGACGGGTTAGAGCATCTATCACTAAGGCGAACAACAGGGGGCTCAGCGCCGATCCTTGATGGAGCCCCATTACCACAGGAAAATGGTCTGAATCGCCACCCACCGTCCTCACCCTAGTCTTAGCCCCATCGTACATGTCCTTGATAACTCTGATATAGGCTTCTGGCACACTCTTCGCCTCCAAGCACCTCCATAGCACCTCCCTCGGGACCTTGTCATACGCCTTCTCCAAGTCGATAAGCACCATATGCAGGTCCTTCTTCTTATCCCTGAATTGTTCCGCCAGCCGCCTGACTAGGTGAATAGCCTCAGTGGTGGAGCGGCCCGGCATGAAACCGAACTGGTTCCCAGATATATTCGTCGCCTCCCTCATTCGCGCCTCAATCACCCTCTCTCAATCCTTCATCGTGTGGCTCATTAGTTTAATACCCCTATAGTTGTTGCAGCACTGGATGTCCCCTTTGTTCTTGTACAAGGGCACCACTGTACTCCACCGCCACTTATCCGGCATCCTTTTAGTCTTGAAGATCACGTTGAATAGCCTAGAGAGCCACTCCCCTCCAGGTTTACCCATGCACTTCCAAAACTCCACCGGGATCTCGTCAGGCCCGGTCGCTCGACCCCTACTCATCCTACGCAACGCCCCTAAGACCTCCTCCACCCTAATGCGCCTGCAGTACCCAAGGTCTCTATGACGCTCTGAATGCCCCAACTCCCCTAGCTCTATGCTCCGATCCCCCTCCTCGTTAAGAAGTTCCCGGAAGTACGCCTGCCACCTCTGTTTGATTTGCGATTCCCCCATCAGAACTCTACCATCCTCGTCCTTGATACACCTGACCTGGTCTAGGTCACGAGCTTTCCTTTCCCTTGCTTTAGCCAGCCGGAATAACTTCTTATCCCCACCTCTCTCCCCTAGTTCCTCATACATGCGACCGAACGCCGCGTTTTTAGCTTCCGTGACTGCCATCTTAGCTTCTCTTCTCGCCTCCCTGTAGAACAACCTGTTCACTCTCCGCTCCTCCTCGCTTGTGCTCCCTGCCAACCTAGCAAACGCCGCCTTCTTCACCTCCACTTTTCCTTTGACTACCTCGTTCCACCACCAATCACCCTGATGACCACCTGAATATCCCTTAGAAACCCCGAGCACGTCCCGTGCTACCCCCCTAACCAAGTTTGCTGTCGCTGACCACATAGCGTTCGCTTCCCTATAACTTCTCCAAGCTCCGCCCTCCACTAACCTCCTTTCCAACTCCTGAGCTTTCTCCTTAGACAAAGCTCCCCATCTAATCCTCGGTTGACCCCGGGCGCCCCTCCTCTTCTTCTTCACCCAAAGATCAACATCCATCACTAGGAGCCTATGAAGAGTTGAAAGAGACTCTCCCGAAATAACCTTGCAATCCTTGCACAAACCCCTGTCGCTCCTTCTGATGAGGATGTAATCAATTTGAGTCCTCGCCGCCGCACTCTTGAAGGTGACCAAATGCTCCTCCCTCTTCCGGAATGACGAGTTCGCAATCAGGAGCTCGGAAGCCCTGGCGAAATCAAGCAGCGAAGTGCCTCCTCCGTTCCTGGCCCCGAAGCCAAAGCCCCCGTGCACCTCATCGTAGCCACCAGCCTCAGCCCCAATATGACCATTGAAGTCCCCTCCAATAACTAATTACTACAACACGTTATATACTATACTAATAACTTAGTACACCATATAAAATATATTCTACACTATACTAATAAAGAATATACAAGACATTGCCTTAAAAAAAACCCGTCAGGCCCGCCAGGCCCGGCTCGCCAGGCCCAGGACCACTGTGTGCTTCGGCCCGTCACGGGCCGGTCTCAACCACCAGGATCGCCAGGCTCGGGACCTCTAGGCCCGACCCGTCAGGCACGATTAGGCCCGGGCCCGGGCCAGAAGACAGCCTTAGCATAGGATGCTGCAGAAATTTCAGGTAAAACAGTTTGAGCAGTTAAAGCAATTAATCTCTTAGGCATGCTTTCTTAAGTTAAAAATAGGCCTAATAATGCAAGTAATAAAACAGAAAAGGGAACATACTAGTAATTACTTAATGAAAATCGAATTTTAAACAATTAGCACATGTACGCACTCGTCACCACATACAAGGCGTTTCAATTATCAAATATGCTAAATCTTAAAGGGAATGCCCTCACACAAGATTAGGCAGGCCACTTACCTCGAACTAGCTCAGATCAGTAAGTAACCATGATTTTTTCCACGAATATTTGACTCTAAACGGCCACAAGCTATTCAATTATATTCCATAATGTAAATATTACCTCAAGTAACTAATTTCACAATTAAATCTAAGCTAATACGCGGAATTATGTAAAATAACCAAAATGCCCCTCGGGCCTACGTCTCGGAATTCAGCAAAATTTACATTTCTAGAATCCTTACACTCTCACGAGTTCAGTCATACCAAAATTACCAAAATCAGATCTCAATTGGTTCCTCAAATCATTAATAAAATGTCTCTAACTAATTAAGCCCTGACCCTCAATTTGCCACTGATTCTCCTTAACTTTTCATGCTTAGGATGATACAAATCACTATAATAACAAGTTTAGGTGCCAAGAATCTTACATCCTTGAAGCTCTCTTGAATCCCCTCTCAAAAATATCCCAAAAGCTCACTTATCGGATGAAAATGGTGAAAGAATAGCTCAAATTCGCGAAGGCAACTATTTATATGTTCTACCGAGCGATTTTCGCATTTTGCGGCTGCGGTCCCGCTTTTGCGGACCAATGGTCGCATCTGCTACTTCTCCCTTAAATCCTGATTTTCGCATATGCGGTTAACCCTCTGCAGATGCGGGGCCGCTTTGCATTGACACTCTCACTTCTGAGGTCCTTGCTGGCTTCCCTCTTTTCCGCTTCTACATCTCCGTACCTACGGAAACCAAACTGCAAGTGCGGTTATGACAGATATCAGCAGCTTTAGCTGCTTCAAACCATTTCTAAAACCTCCCGTCAACCATCGGAAATCCTCCCGAGGTCTCCAGGACCTCAAACAAAAGCACAAACAAATCTAATACCACTATTCAAACTTATATCAACCCTGAAAACACCTAAAACAACATCAAAATTTCGAATTAACCATGGATCCAAGCCTAAGAACCCCAAAATTCTTAAAATATGCTTTCGATCAAAAAGCCTATCAAACCTCGTCTTAGTGACCAGAAATTTTACAGTCACATTAAACACTACAAACCTACTCCAACTTATGGAATTCCATTCCGACCCTCGGATCAAAATCTCACTATCGAACCGGAAACTCCAAAATTTGACTTTCGACATTTTAAGCCTAAATTAGCTAGGGACCTCCAAAGCACAATCCGAACATGCTTCTGAAGCCGAAATCACCCAAAGGAGCTAATGGAACAATCGGAATTCCAATCCGAGGCCGTATTTACACTGTTCCCACTACGATTAAATTTCCAACACTAAAGCTCTCATTTAGGGACTAAGTATCCCAAAACTCCCCGAAACTCAAAACCGAACATCCCGACAAATATAAATAGCAGAAATAAACACAGGGAAAGGAGTTATAGGGGATCGAGGTGTAAATTCTTAAGACGACAAACCGGGTTGTCGCATCCTCCTACACTTAAACATTCGTTCATCCTCGAACGAGCATATAGACATACCTGAAGTAGTTAAAAGATGAGCGTAACGGCTGGGCATATTTTGCTCGGTCTCCCAGGTTTCCTCCTCGGCCGGCTAACCCCACCATTGAGCATTTACTGATGCAATGTTCTTTGACCTCAACTTTCTAACATGTCTGTCCAATATTGGCACTATCTCCTCAAAATAGATAGATCCTTGTCCAACTAGATTGAACTGAAATCCAACACGTGCAACAGATCACCGTGATAACTCTGGAGCATCGAAATATGAAATACCGGATGAACTCCTGCCAATATGGGAGGTAAGGCGATCTTACAAGCAACCACACCAACATGCCTCAATATCTCAAAAGGGCCAATAAACCACGAACTCAGCTTCCCTTTTTCCCAAATCTCATAACGCCCTTCATAGGCGAAATTCGAAGCAGAACTCACTCTCCAACCATATAGGAAACATCACGATCCTTCCGGACCACGTAACTCTTCTGTCTGGACTGGGCCATATGAAGTCTATCCTGAATTAGCTTAACCTTCTCCAAGACATCCCAAACCAAGTCTGTGCCCAGTAATCCGGCCTCACTCGGCTCAAATAATCCCATCAGAGATCTACATCGCCTACCATATAAAGCCTCATACGACGCCATCTAAATGCTGGACTGATAAATGTTGTTGTATGCAAACTCTGCCAATGGCAAGAACTGATCCAACGACCCTGTAAACTCAATCACACACGCACAGAGCATATACTCAATAATCTGAATAGTATACTTGGACTGTCCATCCATCTAAGGGTGATATGTTGTACTCAACTCCACTCGAGTACCCAAGTCATGCTGATGGATCTCCAGAATCGTAATGTGAACTAAGTACCTCTATTTAAAATGATGGAAATTGGAATACCATGCAGACAAACAATCTCCCGAATATAGATCTCAGCCAAATAATCCAAATAATAAGTAGTACGCACAGGAATAAAGTGAGCGGACTTGCTCAGTCGATCCACAATCACCCAAATAGCATCGAACTTTTTTCAAGTACGTGGGAGCCCAACTACAGAGTCTATGGTGATCTGCTCCTAGTTCTACTCCGGAATCTCTATATGCTGAAGCAACGCACCTAGCCTTTGGTGCTCATACCTCACCTGCTGATAGTTGAGGCACCGAGCTACAAACCCAACAATATCTTTATTTATTCACCTCCACTAATAGTGTTGCCTCAAATCTTGTTACATCTTTGCGGCACTCGGATGGATATAATACTGCAAACTGTGGGCCTCCTCTAAAATCAACTCCCGAAGCCCATCAACATTAGGTACACAGATTCGACCTTATATCCTCAATACTCCGTCCTCACCAATGCTCACATCTCTGGCATCACTATGCTAAACCTTTTCCTTGAGGACAAGCAAATGAGGGTCATCATACTGATGATCCCTAATACGATCAAATAAGGAAGATCGAGAAACCACACAAGCAAGAACCCGATTGGGATCCGAAATATCTAATCTCATAAACTGGCTGTCTAAGGCCTGAACATCCATCGTGATAGACCTCTCCAATGCTGGTATATAAGCCAAACTTCCCAAACTCTCCGCCCGGCGACTCAAAGCATCGACCATTACATTGGCCTTGCTCGGGGTGATATAAAGTAGTGACATCATAGTCCTTCAGCAACTCTAACCACCTTCTCTGGCACAAATTTAGTTCCTTTTGCTTGAACAGGTCCTGCAAGCTCCGATGATGAATATAAATCTCACAAGTCACACTGTACAAATAATGGTGGCAGATCTTCAAGGCGTAAACAATGGCAACTAACTCAAGATCATGGATAGGATAATTCTTCTCATGCGCCTTCAACTATCTGGACGCATATGCAATCACCCTACCATCATGCATCAAAACCGTTCCAAGGCCAATCCTCGAGGCATCATAATAGACAGCGTATGACCCTGAACCTATAGGGAATATAAAAACTAAGGTTGTAGTAAAAGCTATCTTGAGCTTCTGTAAGCTCGCCTCACACTCTTCTGTCCATCGAAACGGAGCACCCTTCTGGTTCACTCTGATCATTGTGAGCACGTGATTTTTACCTCGCTCGAAGTGTTCCTATAGAATTCGTTAAAATTAGGATTTTGCTTTTTATTATTTTAATTTTTATGAATTAATTGTGTGATTTTGTGTTTATATGAATTTTTGTTCATTTTTTTCAATTAATTAATATAATTCATGAAAAACATACAAAAATAGCATGTTTGCATTTAGGACTTAATTTTTACATTTTTAGGTTATTAATTAATTAATATTGAAAATAAGGAAAAAAATAACAAAAATGATTATTCTTACATTTGTTTAATTTTCTTTTAAATTTAGAATTTAGGTTATTTTAGAGGTTAGCTAGTTTATTTTCTGGAAGTAAATCTGTTTTGGTTTATTTTTATTTTAATTCTTAAAATCTAAAAATATATATATAAATAATATAAAAGAGAAAATATATAAATTGGGTCTCTTATATCAAATCCTTGATTTGGTCCAGTTCTTGCAATAAAACCTGGCCCAAAACCCCTGAACCCATTAAACTTAAACCAAATCCAAGCCCCACACCCGGTCCAGCTAGAGGAGACTTGAAAACGACGTCGTTTAACGTCCATTTGATCTCAGCCGTCCATCACCCCTCATCCCACAACCCAGATTAACTCTCACAATTATAATAAAGCTGTCCGAAAACTATCTCAAACCCTAGAGACATAATCACCTTCCTCGTACCAAACTGACCACCGGTGTAATGCCATCATCAAGCCACCACTCCTCCACCTTCCGCCGCCAGCCAGAAATCGCCTCCACCGGTGGCATATCTCCGAATTCACCCAAATTAAAACCATCTACTCCCCGTCTTCTCCTCTTTCCAACCCACCAAAAATCAACCCTCAAATATTTATCCAAAGGAGCGACGACTCCGCCGCCTACGGTGGTGCCGGCTCCAATGGCCACCAAAAATACACCCTATACTCCCCTTTGCCTCCTCTATCCAAAATTGAACCCCACCTCCTTCAAACAACTCTGAAACTTCTCGAATTTTAAATATAAAATTGACCAATTTTGAGAAGGCTGCCCAAAATCCGATTTGAGTTCCCAAATGAAGTTGCATGTTTGTTCTTAACAAGAACAAACATGAAACTTTATTTGATGATTCAATTCAAACCTCGTCAAGTCTCGAAGACAAAATAAGTGAGTCTCACTTTCATTTTTGATTGTTTTCTTTTTTTTTCCTGTTTGATAATTAGGTTTTTGCGTTATTTCTGATTTTTTTTAGTTTTAGTGAAAGTTTGATCATGTTTATGTCCCTAGCTACCTGAGTATTCATTTTATGTTTTATTTCTTATTAGATTATATTTTTATTTTTCTTTGAATGATTCTGGTTTTACATCATTGTTTGATGCATTAGTTTAGTTAAAAATTCTGCCTATCTTTAGTTTTAAAATCTCTGATTATGCATTTTCTTTATTCTGCTTAATTAAATTTAATTCTATTTTTCTTAATTAGAAGTAATTTTCAGTTTTGGTTATAGCAGAACTTCTAGCTTTTATTGATTTTAATTTTTGGTAATTCCTGATGATAGTTTTGGTAATTCCTTAACTTCTAGCTGATGTTAATGTGTTTGGATATAGCTGTTAGCCAGCAATAATTAGTTTATAAGATTTAGTTTGGTAATAAATTGTAATTTTAGTAGACTAGAAGGGTAGTATAGGGTTTGGTTTAGTTAATGTGGTCTGGTAATTTCAAGATAAAAGTAAGGGTAGTATAGGTGTTCCATAAATATAAAAAAATTCTAGAATTTCTTAGATTCTTCTAGAAGAGGACCTTAGTTTGAAATTCAGTAGTTTTTGTGCAGTGACTTGAGAAACAAGTCAAAAAAAAAAGAACTATGTGAGTAAAGTCTAAAAATTGAAAGAGGGACTAATAGTTAATATAAAATAAAGGGATTGCCCTATGTTTTGGCTGTAAAGGGCACCTTATTGCCTTTATTCACGAGTTTTTACCCAATCTGAAACCTCTATAATTCCCAGAAAATTTTGAAGTCTAAAAATTAAAAAAATTCTGAAAAACTCCCAGAATTTCCAAGTTTACAAAATCCTGAAATTCCATGAAACTCTACTGGTTCAACTGTTCCATTAGAGTCTTTTTTCCTCAGAATAATCCCAATTTTCAGTTGTCCAGTAGAAGTTTTAGCTCTATAAGATGAAAAATGACTTGAAATATGCCTATTTGAAGTGTTAAGTTTCACTACTTGTCCTGGGTTCAATTTTTAGCTAGTTGGGGTTTATTCGAGTTATTTGAGTATTTTTTGCTGGTTTGGTTTGGTATTAAATCCTTCTGGGTTATTTGGTATCATTATTGGGTTCATAAATGATCATGAGCTGTTGATTCCTGTGATCATATTGCTGTTTGTGTTTTGCTGACTCTCAGTTTTTGTTTTGCTCGAATTCCAGGTACATTTTCGATATCCAATGATGTATGAAGTTTGAACTAAGTGAATTCTCAAGTTTGAAGATGCATATTACTTGTTCTTCCATCAAATATTATCATTATTATTATGTTTATTGTAATTGAGACAATTGTTTTGAATAATAGGACATTTGGACTGATACATTTGGTTTTTGTAGTAGTTAGTAGTAAGTTCAGCCAGTATTATAGTCGTTCCAACTATTCCAGACATGCTTGTTTGGAAGAGTGAATTTGAAATGAAATTTTTGTTTAAAATAGCATGAACGTTTTATTCAATGGAAAATTGGTATCTCTTGTGAATGTTTAATAACAAATTATGTGAACTTACTCATCGTGTATTGGTGAAAAGTAGGATTCAAAGTAGTAAATTTAATTTTGGAACAACTCGATGCTTCTGAATCTTCTTGCATTACATGTTAATTTGGGGAGTCACAGTTAAATGGCTATTTAATTGTCCAGGCATGTTGTAGATTAGAGAGTTTGAGTAAATTATGCTAACTAAGTGGTTGAGATATGGTAGTGGATTTAACAAACAATACATTTGATGACAAACGTGTTAGTAAACCCCAATTTTAAAAGTCATTATTCTATTTCTTCTTTGTATGTTAATGATCCCAAACAGCTCGATTCTCTTGTGCAAAGAAAGTTTGGGCAATTGATTGATCCCAAATGCTGGGGAATGATCGAACAAACTGAAGTATTAATTCATTAGGCCCAAGTAGAGACAAATCTAATAGAAAATCTTAGTTTGCTCTAGAATTGGCCTTCTAAAATAATAAAACGAGGTGTGACATGTCAAACAGAACCTATAAAATGTGTTGCCATCTTTAAATGTTTTGTACTAAAATACTTAGAATTTGGAATGTGCCGTTTAGAGAACTTCACGGCTTCCGCAAAGATAATAACACGTTAGTCGCTTCTAGGCGCGTCTTTAATAATTTTATCATCCTAAGTACGAGTGCGCATTTATGTGACCCAAATCCAAAGCTCAATGGAGTTGAAATATGTCAAAAACCGCAGGTGCATTTATTTGACGTGGTCCGCGGCATGTTTTAACGATATTGCAATTTTCTATAAAAAATATTAAAAGCGGTAAAAGAAAACTTAAAATTGCACTATACGATGAAAACAAAATTAGAATTTTTAGCCAATTATAATAGTTTAAGCGACCGTGCTAGAACCACGGGATCTGAGGGTGCCTAACACCTTCCCTCGGGTCAACATTGAATTCCCAACATAGAATTTCCTGTTTGCATATTCAACTTGAATAGTCAAAAAACTTCCTCCATTTGGGATTCAAAATAAACCGATGACTTGGGACACCAAAAGCCAAACATATCCCAAGTGGAGACTCTAAATAAATAAATAATCTCATCTCGAATAATGTCACTTTAATTGAAAAAACTCCATTATACAATTTTTATCCTTCGGGGTATCCGTGTAAAAAGGAGGTGTGACAGCTCTGGCGACTCTGCTGGGGATCGAACCCAGAATCTCTAGTTCAGGGTTCAAGAATTCGAGCTAAGTATAACTGTTATATTTGGCTTTTTCTGATTCTACTACATGTTCTATGCTAATGTGCTAAATGCTTTACCACTTTGATATATAATGAATTGTGTATAAGTTGTTACAAAACCCTTCTCTTCTTATCTTCGGGGATGTGCTCGCTGGTCGAGACTCCCTATTCTGTTAGTTTCATACCTTGAAATAATAAATAGGCTCATACAAGTTACTAAGCGGGGCGATCTTGCGGGTCCGGTACGTAGCCCTCTCCTAGACTCGAGCTGTCCGCTCGGGTACACAGTCTAGAACAAATACCTAGGTTCTTAACTTAGTATAACAAATCCTCATGCCAGATCTTTAGTAGCAACATTTATTTGCATCACGTGCATTCGACTTAGCGGACTCAACACAAGGGTTGGTTCTGTCTCGGACAGGTGACCCGAAATGAAAAGACTATCCTGATGCATATTACGTACTACTTGCGCATTTATTTGCTTTAGATTTGCATATTGACCGCCTTGTGAATAAGGAGAGAAAAATTGAGAAAATAGTGGTATTAGGGCTGACTGAGAGTAATCATTTGTTTTGCAAAACCAATGCTCAAATAGCATCGAAAAGCTACCGGATTTTTGAAATAAAAAAAGAAAGAAAAAGAGGAAACGGAAAAAACAAAAGAAAGACAAGAGGCCTTTTCAACAAATATTGGTTTTGACAAAATATTTTTCCCGAACTACACGGTTTGATTCTTGTCAGGCGCGAGATACGTAAGCAACCCCCATCGAGTCCGACTTACCTTTTGCAAAAAATAGCCAAAACAAAGAAAAACAAATGTCAATTTTTTATTTGTTGTCCTAAATAAATCGGGTGATGACGTTGTTGCCGAAAATAGCCGAGTGTTTCCGAAAGGGATGCCGGAAGACTGATTTTGCACAAACGACAACCTTTGAGTCTTTACTTTATGTTTGGCCAGTTAGCAGGCACATCCTTAAAATCTTCCTCCGGAAGTGCTGAAAGGCCATATTCGCAAAGCTGGGCTTTTGGTTTTAGAAAATTCATTTTATAAACGAAAGGGGCCAATTTTTTATTTTTGAAGTCAATCAGGAATAAAGTCATAATTTACTAATTTGCCTTAATAAATGTGCAGGATGAGCACAATCTAAAACGACCCTTTTTCATTCGTAAGCAGAATCCCTTTGGAGTTGCGACTGTGGTTGAATTATCTAGGTATAGAAGGTCAAGATGAGGTGAAGAAATATTTGGGGGGCCTTCCTAGGTTTGTTAGAGATTGTACCCCGAGGAGACATCATAAGAGCGTTGGTCATTTCTCCTCTTTGCTTGGAAATCGAAAGGTTTTCGTGCAAAGATAAAGTAGCAGATACGAGCAATTTTTTCCCGTTTGGATACCCCATGGGAAGAAATTTGAAAAGCTTCACTGCACCCCGCTTCATAGGTTGCCTAAATATCCTCGGGTAAAGAGGAATCAGGTCAGTGTAGTTCAGGAAGTGAGTGATATGAAGAAGTATGCCGAGGTTAAGATCCGGTCGAGGTGCCATCGAGGTTCTGGTCGTGGTCCCATTTATTACATCAAAATTAAAATTAAAAAGACTAACT
Organism: Nicotiana benthamiana; assembly: GCA_034376525.1. Taxonomy (NCBI): domain Eukaryota; kingdom Viridiplantae; phylum Streptophyta; class Magnoliopsida; order Solanales; family Solanaceae; genus Nicotiana; species Nicotiana benthamiana. The sequence continues at coordinate 110,706,010 of CM067332.1, read as the reverse complement.
AAGCCTATGAGCTACGAGTTACAAGATTCCTATCTATAATTCTTTTGAAGCTTGATCTTGAGTCTTAGCTGATTTCACTGTAGACCTCGATCTGAATCTTGATGCTCGCAAGCTGTAGGTGATGGTTCTTTTTTTCAGCATTGGATTGGAGCAGGACATACGAGCCTTGTGACTTCAATTAAACTTTGAGTTGTCCGCATCCTTGCATGTTTCATCATTTTGAATTCGCTTCTCTTTGTTCTTTTCTTCTTTCCTTTTTTTTGGATTGAGACTGACGCTTTAAGTTATCTCGAATCCTATGCCTTGAGGTAAAACCTACTCGGACATCAAAACAAACAAACGAACTGAATTTTCTGCGCTGTTTTCACTGGAAAAATTTCATGAGTTATTTGCAACACAAAACTAAGCTATTTCTTTATTGAAAACAATAAAAGTCAGGATTGTGTATCCTTTAGAAAGATTTCCAGGTTATGCTGGGAAGGAGAAAAAGTCCCTGCTGGGGGTAAGAGGAGGATCCACAGGTTATGCCGGGATGGGAATGAAGGGTCCCTGCTGAAGATGAAAGAAAAAAGCCACTGGTTAATCTAGGACGAAATGAAAAAAAGATTCATTGGTTATGCCAAGGAGATCCGCGGGTTATGGCGGAATGAATGAAAAAGGTTCCTAGGTTAGATAAGGGGTCCACGGGTTATGCCGGGAGAAGAAGGCTCATGGGTTATTCCAGGGATAGGAGGAAAAAGGGGTTTACTAGGGATAGAAAGAAAATGATCATCGGGATATGCCGGGGAAAAAAAGAAAAAGACCCTCAGATTATGCTCGGGATTAAAGAAAAATGACCCTCAGGTTATGTCGGATGGGGGGGGGGGGAAGAAAATACCCTCAGGTTATGCTGGGGGGAAAAAGAAAAGACCCTCGGGTTATGCCGGGGAGAAAAAGGAAAGATGATCCTCGTCTTATGCCGAGTAGGTCCAAGGGTTATGCCAGGATAAAAGGAAAATGACCTATGCTACCACGATTTTGCATTTTGTTTTTTTTCTTTTTTTTCGAATTATCCTAGGAGAAAATTCATCAGACTAGGTTTTCTATCTTAGGAGAAAGATTCATCAGACTAGGATTTTGATCCGAGGAGAAAGTTCATCAGACTAGGTCTTCTATCTTAGGAGAAAAATTCATCAGACTAAGATTTTGACCCTAGGAGAAAATTCATCAGACTAGGTTTCTTTTTCGTATCTTAGGAGAAAGATTCATCAGAGTAAGATTTTGACCCCAGGAGAAAATTCATCAGACTAGGTCTCTCTTTTTTTAATTATTATCTTAGGAGAAAAATTCTTCAGACTAAGTGTTTTATCTTAGGAAAAAAGATGTATCAGACTAAGATTTTGATCCGAGGAGAAAATTCATTAGAGTAGGATTTTTACTGAGAGTAAAATCTATAAGACTAGCACTTTTATCCTAGGAGGAAAAATGTAAAAAAAAATGGCAAAATTTATGCACATGCAGACAAATAAAGGCCAAGATTTGAGAAACTTCCCTTGGTGGGCTCTTCTCTTCATTTCTTCTTCTTCTCTATTTTTTTTTTGTTCTCTTTTTTTTAAAACCACTATCCTTCCGCTGCTTTGTTCCTGCTGCAAACAAAGAACAATTTGTCAGTTTTGAAAATTGTAGTCGGTTTATGGCCTTGAGTCTTGAGCAGCTTGGCTTTTGCTTCAATCAGCTTGAGTCGGTCTCAAGAGACTTTTGTCTGAAACCACTTTGATTGTTTTACACCCAGCACCATTTTTATTTGCAGCTCAATGAGTCTTGTCTCAACTGGAGAACTTTGCTCAAGTGGCCACTTCTGTATCTTGAATGACTTCCTGATTTTGAGCGATTTGTCTGTTAGAGAGAATCACAAGTTATCTTTGCTTGCGCCAAGCAGGCTGACAAGAGTCTTTTGGGGGAGCCTTTGCATGAATCCTCAAGGCATGAAGATAGTAACAACTGAGTGCACTAGCCAAATTTAATTTGTGCAACTGAAGAGATGGTAGCAACTTTTGAAATCTTTTCTTGCCTGTTTGGACTAGGACTGACTCAGAGTGAAGGACTCAATGACACAAAGAAATAAATATTTACAAGAGATGCCTCCTACCGGAAGGACGGAAGGAAGAATTTTTTTTAGTAACTAGCCTTAATGATCATGACATGCATTTTGGACTTAACGGCCTGATCTATCCAACTAATCTAATCTTCTTTTTACCCATTGTTATGACCTTTGAAGTCGGGCTTGTTCGTACCAATCCTTTGCATCAGCTTCATCACTCACTTTGGACTAGTGGTGCCCCCAGGAGTTTTCAGCAATAAGTATCTCTCATTTATTTATCTCTTCTCACCATCGCCTTACAGTGCCCTTTAGGGTTTTCACTAGTATGACTCTCATTTTCTTTCTTTTTTTCTCTATTTTTCTTTTTCTTTTTCTATCCCCTTTCTTTTTTTTTTTGTGAGCAACTTGACTGTGTTCTATGTCGCATGACAACCGTTGATCATTGCCTGCTTTTCTTGGCATTCTTGAAGGCATATCAGGAGGTCTTTATTTGGAAGGTTTTTGGATAGGGTTGAATAGAAGGGTCGGCACAAAGGCTCAAAGTGGACTTAAAATGAAGGGTTGTAGACTTACAACTTTTGGAATCGACTCTTTCAAAAGTGAAATAATTTTTTTCCCCAGTTTCAGGTACTAGGGATTTTTGAAATTTTTTTTTCTTGAATTCTTATTTGGTTGAACCGAACCGTGAGGCTGCCTACGTATCCTTTTTTGAAGAATCAAGTCTAACGTAGTTCATACATCAGACCTACACTATTTTTCATCTTTCTTTCTATTTCTCTTTTTTTGTTTTTTTTCTCTTTTTTATTCTTCCTTTTTTTTTCTTTTTTTTTGTTTGTTTGCCCTAGTTCTATTTACCTTCGACAATTATTTTTTTATCTTTTTTTTTCACTTGAATATTGCCCCAGTTTTTACTCTTGGGACATGAACTTTTCTTTTGTCTTTTTTTTTTTCATTTTTTTTGAGACTCTAAACTTTATTGCAAAAAAACGGGTGGTCAAAGAAAATAACACATGCTCAAAATGGGTAAAAAAAGGTATGATGTGTTTTGGTAGCAGAAAAGAGCATCCCAACCTCGAGAATGCCAAACATATTATCCTTTTGCAATCACAACATTGATGAACATGCCTGTGCTCTCTGTATGTCGTGGTCACAAGACACTTTCCATTCCTTAATATTAAACTTTCTAATAATCTTCAATTCATTCTTCCTCAAACTCGATATTTACATTGATTCGAAAGCAACCTTTACTGGACTTTAATTCCAAGTATTCCGACTCTTTATTCATCCTCAAAAGTGTGTTATTTTTCTTTTTCCAGTTATCCAATTATAGATTAAATGAGTATCTAAGATCTAGCCAAAATTTTTGCATGCATGTCATGTTATTAGTACAAGCGCGAAAAGAGAGAATGACACAAAAGGACAAACTGGATTTTATTGAAAAAGGACAGAAGGGTTTGATGACTAAACAAGCAACCTAAGATCCGAGTTACTAACCTAAAATACCGGGATTCTAAAAATGGCAATAAAATAGACAGACATAACTTATACAAATAGAATAGAAAGATTGAAGGGTTTGGCTCAATAAAAAAAATAACCCAAATAACAGAAAAACATCAAAACAAGCTACCAATATTCCTTCCTAAGCGAGGGGGGAATGACTTCTCAACTGATAAGCCTGACATTTAGCCACGGATTTGCTCATCAGAATGACCATGGCCTTCTCCAATTTCAGACGGCAAGTTCTCGAGAGAATTCTCATACTCCATGTCACCAGGCATCATCTTTGCAAAGTATGTGTCATCCTGTACAGGTAAAGGATTCTGCGTGATATTCTGGGTGTCACTATCTTGAATCATAATCAGGTTTTCCTGAATCATCCTCTATATTTCTCTTTTCAAATCCCGACAACTTTCGACATCGTGCCACGGGGCACCGAAATGGTATTCACCCCTTTTAGAAGGATCAAAGCTTCTTGCACATGGGTCCACATGATTTGCAGGAATGGGTGTAATCATGCCACAGTACTTTAACTTCTCAAATAAGCTTGCATATGACTTTCCTATTGGTGCAAAATTATATTTCTACTTTAGTTCCCTTCAATACCCTTGGCTTGGATATGGGTTATAAGGCACATGAAAATTATGTGCAGGATGGTGGAGATTTTGCGATCCTCGTGCTCACCTTCTTGAGTGATTTGGTGGCTGGACAACATACTGAGGTGGATCAACAGAGTGTGGTAGGTTCTAAGGTGGATAGTAATGCTCCAGAGAGTCATGGAAAACCTGATGAGGCTGCACATACCTTCGAGGTGTTCTCTTGGGACCTCTTCTCGACCTTGTTTTCATCATGATTTCTTCATCCTTCTCATTTATGTCAATAAAATTATCAGATTCAACCTGAATAGCTTGAGTTGTGGCTATAAGAACTGCTTGACATAAAATATTTCCTGCCTTGAGACCATGCTCTACCATTTCTCCCATTTTGATTGCTTCCAAAAAGGATTTGCCAACTGCGGACATCACGTTTTGGAAGTAATCTTGCTCTTGCGCTTGAAGGAAGACAGTTATTAGCTCGTGGTCATCCATGGGTAGCTTAACCCTAGCTGCTTGCTCCCTCTATCTAATGGCATATTCCCTTAAATTTTCGCTTGGTTTCTTCTTCAGGTTTGAAAGGGAATTGCAGTCTGGGGCAATGTCAATGTTGTATTGGAACTGTTTGACAAAGGCCTGTGCCATGTCATCCTAGACGTAGCAGCGAGAAGTGTCTTGATCAAAAAACCGTTCGGATGCTACTCCTGTGAGGCTTTCCCCAAAATAAGCTATCAGCAAATCTTCATTTCTTCCAGCACATCTTAGCTTATTGCAATACCTTTTTAGGTGGGCTATGGGGTCTCCATGTCCATCATACCCTTCAAATTTGGCAATCTTGAAACCAGGCGGCAAGTGGACATCTGGGAACATGCATAGATCTTTAAAGGCAAAACTCTTTCGATCTGCCAACCCTTGCATGTTTTTCAATTGTTGTTCTAAGCTTTTTACCCTTCGGGTCATTTCTTCCTGTACCATCTTTTGAGTGCGCTTCTCAATCTTTGCAGGGAGATCAAATAGGTACGAGTGGTATTCAGGAGAGTGGGATTGCTCTTGCTGTGTAATAAATTGTGACTCATGACAAGGTTCTCCTTGGCCATTGGCCCATGCTGTACACAATCTGGTCATTTGTTGTTTTAATATTCCATTTTCTTCAACCATAGTAGACTCTTGTCGGACCTTCTGACCTCAGTCTCTTGAGCACTTGTAACAACTTCGATGTCAGTTATCATTGTTCCTTGAATCTTGTGTTGTCTATTTACCACAAACCGACCAGCTCAACTTTATTCACTATTCAAAATAAAAGACATGTTATAATGGACTCAGTCAGTCCTTATTACTATCAATATTTTTCACTATTGTTTTTCTTGTTTTTCATTTTTTATTCATTTTTCTCATTTTCCTTTTCCATGGTTGATCAAACCTGATGTGGGTTGCCTACGTATCATGACGCCGCATGAATCAGATCTTGCGTAGTTCGGAAACATTAGGAATAGAGGAAATAAACTAAATTTATGTTTTTCTGGATATCGAATTTTCTCCGTTTTTTACTCTTTTTTTCAAAAAGATATATAAAGAAGAAAGAGAATATTTTTGGATTTTGATTTTTCTTCAACATTTTTGCAAAGAGAAGAAAGCATTTTTTTTTTAATTTTGACTTTTATTTTTTATTTTTTTTTTCAAATTTCGAAAGAAAAACTTCTAAATAAGAAAGAAAAACATTTTATTTGTATTAATGGATTATTATTCTAAAGTTAGGACAGAAGTACTTCTAAGGAAAAAAAAAGTATTTTTGAATCCCGAAGTTTCAATTCAATTCTCGAAAAAGAAAGAAATATTTTTGAAATTTTAAAAGAGGAACTTTTAAAAGAAGAAAGAAAAATAGTTTTGGATTTTTGATTTTTTTTTTGAATTTTTGAAAGAAATACTTCTAAATAAAAGGGGAGATATTTTGAATCTTCAATTTTCTTATGAATTTTCGATAGAAGAATGAAAATGTTTTATTTTTTTTATGATTTCGAGAAAAATTAGAAGAAAATATTTTTTTACATTTTTGAAAATAGTGTCTCAAAGAAAAACTTTTCTAAAGAATAATTTTTTTTTTGAATTTTCGAAAATTGGGGTTCTTAAAAAAAGCTTTTCTAAAGAAATAAAGGAATTTTTTTTTTTGTATTTTGGTTTTGTTTTGTTTTTTGAAATTGAGTAAATATACAAACTCCTTTTTTGATTTTTTTAAGAAAATACTTTAGAGGAAGAAAGGGAATTTTTTTTTGATGTTTTTGATTTTGATTTTTGTTTTACTTTTGAAAGAGAAGCTTTTAAAAAAATTTCATTTTCTTTTGATTTGAATTTGGGAATAATTTATTTGAATTTTCATTATTTTCCTCTTTTCTAAATAAGAAAGAAACAATATTTTTTTGATTTTAAAAGTCGCCTCTTAATTTTCGAAAGAGGGGACTTTTAACAAAATATTTTGGATTTCAAAAAACATATATATATATTTTTTCTTACTTATTTACAAAAGTACTTCTAAATGAAACAATTTTATTATCTGTTTTTATTTTAATTTCTTAGGAAAGATTTCTAAAGAAATAGCTAAAAGAAAATATTTTTGGATTTTTGAAACTTGGGGTCGGAACCGATGAGGTTTGCCTACATATCTCACATCCGCTGAGAATCTGACCCGCGTAGTTCTGAAAAAATAATTTATCAAAACCAAAAATATTATTGAAAAACTTCCCATTTCCTTTTTCCCTTTGTTTCGTATTTTTTTTTTTGTTTTTGAAAAATCCGGCAGCATTTCGGTGCTATTTGAATATTGGTTTTTACAAATGATTAGTCTTAGTAACTCTAGTACCTTTTATTCTCTCAAATTTCCTCTTTATTCACAAGCCGGTCAACATGCGAGTCCAAGGCAAATTAATGCGTAAGTAGCACGTAATATGCATCGGGATAGTCTTTTATTTCGGGTCACTTGTCCTAGACAGACCCAACGCCTGTGTTGAGTCCCCTAAGTCAAATGCATGATGCAAATAAGAGTTCCTACTAGGGATCCGGCATGAGGTCAAGTTATTCTATGTTAAAAACCTTGGTATAGGGTCTAGACTGTGCACCCGAGCGGACAACTCGAGTCGGGGAGGGGGCTACGTACCGGGAACAAAAAAGCCATCCGACTTAGTAACTTGTCTGGCCTTTTCCTTATTTTCAGGTATGACACTAACAGAATAGGGAGTCTCCAACAGTAAACACATCCCCGGAGGTGAGATGAGAAGGGTTCCGTAGCAGTTTATGCAGTTCAGATAATATCAAAGCGGTATAACATTTAGCACTTAGCACAGAACATGTAAGCAAATAAGAAGAAGCCAAATATAAAAGTTATTCCAAGCTCGAATTCTTGAACCCTAAACTAGAGATTCTGGGTTCGATCCCAGCAGAGTCGTCAGAGCTGTCACACCTCCTTTTTTACACGGCTAACCCGAAGGATAAACGTATGAGGGAGTTTTTCCAATTAATGTGACATTATTCGAAATGGGATTATTTATTCGTTAGAGTCGCCACTTGGGAAATGTTTGGATTTTGGTGTCCCAAGTCACCGATTTATTTAGAATCCCAAATTGAGGAAATGTTTCGACTGCCAAATAGAGTTTGCGAGCCAAAAATTCTAAGTAAGGAATTCTGTCGACCCGAGGGAAGGTGTTTGGCACCCCCGGATCCCACGGTTCTTGCACCGTCGCTTAAATTATTATAAATGGCTAAAATTGTCAACTTTATACATGTTCAACCTATGGTGTAATTTTAAATTATTTCTTTACCGCTTTTATCATTTTTAGGAATATTGCAACGTTATTAAAACACTTCTTGGACCACGTCATATAAATATGCCCACGGTTTTAGACATATTTTAACATCGCTGAGATTTGGATTTGGGTCACATGAATGTGCACCCGAATTTAGGAAGATAAATTATTAAAATAATGTGCCTAAAGCAACTACGCGTTTTTAAATTTGCAAGGGCCATGGAAATTCAACTAAATGGCACACCTCGAATTCTAAGGATTGAAAGTCAATTAAGTGAGGACCATACAATTTGTGATATTGTTTGGCATGGCACGCTTCAATTTCTTTCAAAGAGTTTCTAAGTTAACTTACGAGGGTCATAAATTGTACAATTTGGCTATGTATGGCACAACTCGATTTATTTTCTAAAAGGATTTATATTCAAACAGATGCAATCATGATCATTCTTGATTTTTCTGAAATTATTACAAAGTCCAGATTCAAAATAAGCATAGTAGTATTCGGCTATTTTACTTTAAATATGACATCAATTTTCATTAAATAAGTTTCAATTGAATGCTAGGAAAAAAAAAAGGAAACTGGCACAATTTCACCTTTATTTTTTAATGGACCAAATTAACTATGAAGTACAATGTCCAATGACGTCGGCGTTACACCCGTGAATCATACAAATTAGTGACGAAATTGACTACGAAATAATTTGTTTTACTTAAATCTCAAATGCTGAGCATGAAAACAGGACATGATCCCAAATACACATGCACGTTTTTGTATATGCCTTGCGCAGCTCCACTTCTTTAAATAATACATGATCATTAACCATAGGTGAAAGTTGCTCAAAATTAGTGGAATAAGTAGAAGCCCAAACTGCAAGCCCCCTCTAAATATCAATATATTAGCTTAAACAACTTATCATTTAATTGAGGCAAGCATTTATGTCATAACATTGATTGAAGATGTGTAATAATCAAACTTAAAGAATAAACAAGCAGATCTGGAATATCCCACATAGATTTATTATGAATGGATCAAACTTCACTTACTTTATGATCACAATAAAACCAAAAAATTACATACCTACCAGATAGAGTGACACCAATATAAAGAAAATCTGAAAGTTGCAGAGAAAATACAGCAACCACAGTGAAATCTTTTACAACTCCTTCAAACCCATGATTCAAGAGCCGAAAAATTTAAAAAAAAAGACGAAAAAATTTAATGAAAATTTCAGCCTAAATCTTCCTTCAGCCATCCATTTCCAATTCATCTTTTAGCTTTTTAAATCTTAAAACACATGGCCCAAATATTCAGTCATGCCTTTCAGTGTTCTTGCTATTTCTAACGTTATCTAAATACAATATCCATTATGAAACAATTTGTATACAAAGTTAATGAAATAAACGCGTAAAACATTCAAAGCTATTAACAAAGGCAAACGAAAATATGAAACAACCAGTAAAGAACAAGAAAATGGGCCTTGAGTGAGCTTTTCAAAAATTTTAGAAAAAAAAAATGCTAAATTCAACTAAAACAAGTAAACCCAAGAGCAATAGGATATTTGCTAAACAAGGTATAAATTTCACTAAAGCAGGCAGTAAAAGGGAAGAACCTTAAGGACGACGAAAACTGACCACGAACGAGAACTTTCCGGCGACCTCGCACTTCGACTCAAGCTTGGCTCATTTTGTAGTCGTTTTTTAAAAAAAAAAAAAAGAAAAAACGGGACGCTCGAATTGAAGAACAAGGCTTGCCCTTTTTGCTCTCCATTTTCGGATCTTATTTTTTTATTTTGGTCTCTCTTAGTGTGTATCGCTCATTTCTATGGAGTATATCGCGGTTGAGCTTTTTTAGAGTATATGCATTCTTTCTTGTCTAATTCATACGTATCCCTTGTGTCTTATAGAGTCTAGGTTTTCTTTTTTCTATTTTAATTATGGTAAGGGTAAGCGAACGGGCTTGGGTTATATGGGTTTGGGTAGAAAAATTATAGTCTGAACTAATTTTGGTTTTTTGTTTTAAAAAAGGACCCAATTGCTTAAATTAAAATCACATTGCAATTAAATCCTTATTCTCTTTTTTTTTAATTTTTTTTAGTTAACCATCATAGAAATTAAAAATTCTTATTTAATCTATTTTTTGTAGAAATTAAAATTTTTATTTATTTATTTTAACATCAAAACAACTACTTAACTTAAAACTAAGGAAAAATGCTAATTTTAAAGACTAAAAGATAAATATGTAAAAATGACCCTTTTTAGGATTTTTCTATGATTTGAAATGTTAAAAAGTTGAAATTCAAATAAATAAAAATTCCTAAAATTAATAAAAATGATTTTCGGTCTATTTTTGAGGAGTTTTCTTATGTAGGCAAAAATCACGTGCTCACAGTTACGTACTGGGACCCGGCGCACAATGTGTTCCACTTCTCAGATTTTGAACTTACCCCGACTTTAGAAGAAATAGTTGGGTACATCGGAGATGCTGAGCTTCCGTTGAGTCACAAGTATTGGATTGCTCCAAGAGTTGTAGTTGTGCATAAATTCTAAGATACCCTGAAAATAAGCAGAGTGGTACATGACTCAAAATTGGCGGCAGGATTTTGCACCTTTTTATTACTGTATACCAGATATGGTCACATAGGGGGGTTCAACAATCTAGAGAACAAAATCTACAACAAAGGAAACCGCGTCAAATGGGAAGAGCATAGACGTTTTGCTTTTATGGTTGCTTTCCTAGGGCTCTTGGTGTTCTCGAGGAAAGATGGGAACATCGACATAAAAATAGCAGGGGTTGTCAGCACTCTACACACCCATGCCAAGTGCACACTCACACCCATGATAGTAGTTCAGATCTTTCATGCTCTCACGGCTTGTAAGGCTGTGAAGGATTTCTTCGAGGGGTGCAATCTGTTATTGCAAATGTGGATGACCGAGAATATACGCCACCATCCCCAATTTATGAGCTATGGGTCCGCAGTGAAAACTTTCATAGTGGAATTTCACACAAGAATTGAAGGGCTCAGTTTGCCCGAAGGGGTAAAAAGGTGGATATCGTATTTTTAGTCCATCACTGTCGGTCAAATAGAGTGGACGCTGGGATGGTTGTCTATGGACGAGATCTTATACATTCCGGCAATAGAACCTCATTTCCTCTTGATGGGTCTTAAGAGTATCAAGCCTTATGCCCCGTACTGGGACTTGAGACAACTTGGAAGGTGCCAGATAGTGCCAATAGATGAAGATCTCAGCATCTGTGTTGTCGAGATTGGACCTGATGACCAGTTCCCCGAAGCAATAGTCCGCAAAATTTGGAATGAATGTCAATATCTAACGGCAAACACTTGTGTAAGGGATTGGGAAAAAGGCGAAGTGTCGCCAAGATATCTTGCTTGGTACAGGAAAGAAATTGAGTTCGAGAGGCCAGCCAAAAGGCCAGATCTCCAGGAATTCATTGAAGCATCGCAAGAGCAGTGAGACTGTTTGGCTAAAGAAAACGAGTCCATGGCTACGATAAGCAAACTGTAGAAGCAGGTCATGAATTTGAAATTCGAGAAAGATTTGCAAGCCGCCGCAGATGAGGGCGAAAAGAAGAAACTAGTCAAGGAAAATTAAATCCTTCGGGTCCAAATTCAGAAGATGAAATTAGCAACAAAAAAACCCCGTCCGGAGTGCCAAGGAAGCAAACTTATAGACGGCTTGAGACAGAAGGTGGATGACTATAGCTTTGATTTGAATAAGGCAGAAAAGGAACTATCCAAGGCTCAAAAAAAGTTGGCTGAAAATGCGGCAGAACGAGCACGTCTAGTCAGATAATTAAAAGAAGAGTTCGACGGTGAAGTGACGGGTTTAAATAAAAAGGTCGTCATCACAGAAAACAAAATTCTCAAACAAGAAAAAGAGTTCAAAATTGAAAGGGAACATTGTTACACAGCATTGGCACAATTAGAATTAAATCTCCAACAACTTCAAAAGCAGAATCAAGTAGCCGAACAAATATTCAGAGCCAGAACCGAGTAGATTGGGCGGTTATTGCAGGAGAAAGGTGTCATACGGGATAGAATCAAAGGAATCGTTGACTACATCACAATGAAATGTAACAGCTGTGAGGATATTCTTAGATATATGTTCTTTACCACCGTGATGATTTTTGTTCGCAGCGTCATGGATGATCTTCATCACCTCCAAGGGAATTTAGCTAGTCGACATGCGGCAAGGCTGAACGATGCCTCGCGAGCCCCAGAAGCAATTGAAGCCCTAATGTATTCGTGATTCCTAGAAATTCTATTTTTCTCTAAAGTCTGTCAGTTTGTCTTAGAGTTTGTATTTTCTTTTTAGGCATGGTTAGCTGTTCTTCGAGTCTGTAGTTCTTCTTATGTCAGAGTCTGCTAGTTTCTTATTTAAATCCTTCAGTCTTTGTAACTGAAGTTTCGAATTATGAAAATTGAAAATTCCAAAATATTTCATTGCTTCACTTTCATTTTTCATGAACTACGCTCAGTTTGATTCATGTGGGGCATAATACATAGGCAATCTTCATAGGATTCGACTGTATTCTTAAAAACAAAAACAGAAAGCCACAAAAAGGAAAGAGGAAGGAATGAAAAGAAAGAAAGAGAGAAAATCCAAAACAAAAGAAAAAACTAGAGAGGAAGAAGAATGCAAAAAGGGAAAAGCAAGAAAAATAAAGAGTGGAAATCAAAAGGGAGAAATTAGAATAGATGCCGGGAAAAAAATTCAGGTTTTAGAAATGGTGGGTTGTTTGTGGTAAACTTGCATCACACCGGTATTTCACTAGATTGAAAGGAAGCACGGAAATATCATCTGAAATGACTTTACCGACAATTCCCATCTCAGAAGATAACCTGATTACAAGCATCCCAGCCTCAAAGTCTGCGGAAGCCGAGGAAAATAGGATTCTATGACTTAGGGTCATTGGGATGTGGGATGCATCGACAAATGAAAAAGAGCCTCCGACTGCCATCCCTGGGTTTCCTGAGCTCTTCCAAAGGTCGGGGGTACTTCCACTATTCCCATTAGCCATCCAAACATTTTCTTGGGACAACCTACCATACCGGCCAATTTTGTTGGAGCACCTTCTGAAGTCCACCCCCAGGTGTTCACCTCTGGCATAGTCCCAAATAATTTTACGGCTCCCCCATGTGCAGCCACCACACAACATGCAGTGCCGAGACCCATGTCTAATCCAACGTCTTTTACATTTCAAACTCCCGATTACCAAACTGAGCCTCCTCTCTACCCCACATACACTTATCCTTAACCACCATATGAGCTTATGCCAGTGTAGGATAAGACTCCTAAAGTGGCTGAACAAGATGTGATAGCATGAAGAATGAAGAGCCTTGAGTAGAGCTTGAAGAACATGCAGGGCTTGAGTGGGCAAAAGAGTGTTTCTTACACAGACCTAAGCATGTTCCTGCATGTACATCTTCCCATGGGATTTAAAACACCAAAGTTTGAAGAGTATGATGGTCATGGCGACCCCATCGCTCACCTGAAAAAGTATTGCAACCAATTGCATGGGGAGCAGAAAAGAAGAACAGTTGCATACTTCGGAGAGAGTCTGGTAGGCATTGCTTTAGAATGGTATATGGACCAGGATGTCTCAGGATGACATATCTAGGACAATCTTGTCAGAGATTTTGTTAGGAAATATCAATACAACATAGACATTGCGCCAGATACGAACTCCTTGGCTAATTTGAAGAAGAATCCTTTAGAGAGTTTCAGCGAATATGCTATTAAGTGGAGCGAACAGGTGTCGAGGGTGAAGCCGCCCAAGGATGAGATAGAGATGATCACTGGTTTTCTCTAGGCCCAGGAAGCGGATTATTTTAAAAACATGATGTCAGCCATGGGAAAGCCATTTGTGGAAGCAATCAAGATTGGCGAGATGGTAGAAAATAGTTTGAAAACGGGAAGAGTTTTAAGTCAGTCAGCCATCAGAGCAACCACTAGGCCATCCAAGGCGTTGCAGAGGGAGTCGCAAGAAAAAACAAGAAAGAAGAAGCTTCGATGGCAGCCTCCGGTAGGAGAAGACATCATGCTTAGAGGCCCATGTTCTCGGAAAGATCCTTTCAATGCTATTATCCCCATCAAGACATGCATTATGCTTCCCAATGTTACGCAGTTATGAATGCTCAACCATTTGCACGACCGGAGCAACAGGTCAACAGGAATCAGGCCCCAACAAACCAGCCTCCCCAAAACCACTATAATCCCCGCCCTCCGCAAAAAAATTTTTGTCTTAGGGAGCCACCCAGAAGGCAAAAATTTACGCCAATTGGGGAGTCTTATTCTAGCATGTTCTCAAAGCTAGTCCAGATGGGTCTCTTGCAGCCTGTGCCTCCGAACAGATAGAACCCTGAGTCACATTCTTATCAACCGGGTGTCTGATGTGCTTATCACTCAGGGGCTGAAGGGCACGACACAGAAAATTGTTGGAATATATAGCGAGCTGTGGAAGATCTAATAGAACAAAGGAAAATAGTGTTTAGGGATGAAGATGTCCCTAATGTGACTAACAACCCGTTGCCGGCCCACAACAACGGACCGATAATTGGAATAGTCTGCGAAGACAAAGAATTCAACCCTACTTTGAAAGCAATAACTGCTATTGCTGATGCAGATAAAAAGCCAAGGGTTTCCCCTAAGAAAGCTGAGGAGGAGAAGAAGAATAAAACCACGCACCCAGAAGTTGAAAAGAAGGTTGAGGCTACAACTGAGGCAGCACATGTCAAAGAAACTGTCCTTTATGTCCCACGGGTCGTCGGGAAAAGTAACCGACTCTGAGACCCCCAAAGATATTTGGAGTTAAATAGGACTATGTACATACCCAAATGAACCTATGTGGTATGGGGACCAGCTAAACCGCCAAGCTTGAATGAGCCCGTGGTAGCTAGTCGCACACCTCAGAGGCCTATGACAAACCCTTCTATAGTCCCTTGGAACTTTCAAGAAACATCGGAAACATATAAAGGCACAGAAGTCACTAGAAAAGCTCAAGAAAGACACCATGTAAAGAAATTTTATGACTTCGCGGAAGTGAACAGTAGTACAAAAAGGCGATTCCCCCCAAGAAGCCAGTAAGCGCCGAAGAGGCAGAGGCTTTCTTTCAAAAGATGAAAATGCCAGACTACGAAGTAGTGGACCAGCTTCGGAAGTCCCTTGAACAAGTCTCTTTATTATCTTTGCTGATGGATTCTCTGGAGCACCAAAAGGTGTAAGCCAAAACTCTAAACGAGGCTTACGTACCGGCTCAAACCTCTATGGAACAATTGGAGAGAATGGCGGAAAGATTCTTCGCTGTTAATCACATTACATTCAATAAGAATGTGTTGCCTCCAGAGGGAGCCGCCCGTAACAAAGACATGCATCTCACTGTCAAATGCGAAGGCTATTATGATAAAAGAGCAATGGTAGATGGAGGCTCTGGGGTGGACATATGCCCACTTTCAACATTACAGAGGATGGAAATCGCTACAAAGAGGATTCGCCCGAATAATGTGTGTGTCCGAGCTTTCAATGGAATTAAACAAGACACTATAGGAGAGATTGATTTGGTGTTGACCATTGGCCCGGTTGATTTTGAGGCAACATTTCACGTGTTAGATATGGACACATCCTACAATTACCTACTAGGAAGGCCATGGATTAACGTAGTGGGGGCTGTGCCTTCTACTCTACACCAGATGTTGAAATTTGAACACGAGAACAAAGAAATCATGGTTCATGCTGAAGATGAACAATCAATTTACCACGATCCCTTCATCCCCTACCTCGAAGCTAAAGAAGGAAGTGAGCATATAGTCTATTAGGCTTTCAAAATCGTGGTAGCTGATCAACATAAGGAAGGCAAACCTGTAGAAAATCATTCTATCCATGATATGTGTGCTTTGGTTGTATTAGCATGATTTTCAGGTATAGGTTTTGATGAATGACAAACAATAAAGTCAAGTGTCAAACAACGTTATTATATGACAAACAATCAAGATTGAATGCCGAGAAGCATATTGATGAATGGATTGCATGGAAAAGCCAAAGACGAGCTCAAAAGTTCAAGACCGAAGACCCAAGGCGTAGGTCGTTAGGTAGAACCAATGTAAGGGCAACGTTTAAGTTATCTCGTCTTTTGGCTCAACATAGGTCATCATAAATATGCATAAAATATTTTTATCAAATCATATTTATCATAAACATATTTCAAATACTTCAAACAAAATGATTTTAACGTTGTCATTTTAACCAAAATGGTTTTTGAAGTAAGTTTTCAATTCTGGACAGCATAGGTGAATAATCGATTATGCAAAAGTGATAATCGATTATTCTGGGAAATTCCATTTATTGGAAACTTTTGCAGAGTAGGATAATTGGTTATAATCTTGGGCATAATCGATTATCTTGTATCCGTTGCCAAAGTTTTTGAACGACAGGCAGATAATCGATTATGCAAATCCAATAATCGATTATTCTAGCACAAAATCAGCTTCCGATTTTGTAACGATAAGCTGATAATCGATTATGCAAATCTGATAATCGATTATCTTGGCATAAAATCAGCATAATTAATTTCCAATTAAGCAACGGACATACTACTTCTACCACCTAAATAGAGGTCTTTTGAGCTGATTTGAAACACACAACACCTCTCATTATTCATATACATATTGATATTATTTGTGCATCATTTTAGAGCTTTTGTTGATCCAATTGAGAGATAACTTTGAGTTGTTCATAGAGCTAATATTGTATCTCTTTATCTACTCTTTTTAGAGAGTTCTTGTTGTAAAAGAGAAAGGTGTTTGAGAAGACCATTTCTTCTCATTGATTGTCGGGTTTGCTAAGTATCCTCAATCTTAGTGTGTGAAGTCTTGTGGTGCGGTATCCATGAGCAAGGTGAAGTCTTGAGGTGAGGTATCCTCGAGCAAGTTGAAGTCTTGTAGAGTGTACATTTACGAGCAAGTGTAACGGTTTGTTAGGCACCCGTAAGCTTAACGGAGTTAGTGGAAACTCGAGAGAGTCTCTCGGGGACTGGACTAACCACACGTTGTGGTGAACCAGTATAAATTCGGTGTGTCCTTTCCTTAATCTTTTAATTAGTGCATTTACTTTACTCCTGCAATTTTAATTCCGCAATATTTATCAATATTCTCGTGCCGCACTATTCACCCCCCCTCTAGTGATGGGCATAAATCCTAACAATTGGTATCAGAGCCTATCTCTCTGAAAGCCTTAACCGGTTGAGAGAACGATATATTTTTGTTGAGAATATTGAACGCAGGAATGATGAGCGAAGGACACTCCACCAATAGCCCTCCACTATTTGACGGAACAAATTACACATATTGGAAAGAGCGGATGAGAATCTTCATCCAATCAAATAACTTTCGTCTGTGGCAAATCATCAAGAACGATGAACAAATGCCGACAAAGAAAGTTGGAGAAACCACGGTTCCAAAGGAGGAAGATGAATATACTGCCGAGGACATTAAGAAAGTTGAAAATAACGCAAAGGCCGTCAATTTATTATATTGTGCGGTGAATCCGGATGACTATCGGAAGATTTCTTGCTGCACAACCGCCAAGGAGATGTGGGATAAACTTGAAATCACTTATGAAGGTACGCCTCAAGTCCGAGAATCAAAAATTGATTTTCTAACACATGAATATGAACTCTTTAGAATGAGGGAGAATGAAAGCATCAATATTATGTTCGATCGGTTCTCAATGATCATTGACAATCTCCATGCTCTCGGGAAAGTATACTCGAACAAAGATCTTGTTCGAAAAATCTTGCGGAGTCTCACTCCCGAATGGCGATCCAAAGCCAATGCCATCCAAGAGTCGATAGGAATCACGGACGTCACAATTGATGGACTAAGAGGTAACCTCAAAACTTATGAAAGCACTATTCTTTATCCTTATCTTGGATATAAAGGTCCAGGTATTGCCTTCAAAGCATCATCCTCTAAAAGAGAAGAGGTAAATGATTCGGATAGCGATGATGATAATATTTCCAATGCCTTGATCGAAAAGTTTTATAAGTTTATGAAAAAGGAAATAAAGAAGGAAGAACCAAGTCCTTCATTCCATAAGTGTGGGAAACTTGGCCACACCGAGTCACATTGTCCAAAACCCAAGGACAAGAAAAAGAAGAAACACCAAAGGCGCGTGACATGGGATTCGGACAGCTCGGGCGATGAAACTGCCGCATTATGCCTCATGGCCAACGAGGAAGAAGAGGTAAGTACTCCTAATTCTTACTCTTATGAAGAATTACAAGGAGCTTTTCAAGAATTATATGATGAATTGAAAAAGTCTTCAAAAATCTCCAAAGAGGCCAAGGCTAAAATTAAAGTTTTATAAGAGAAAAATAAATTTTTGGAAAATGACAATATTGATCTTAGAAATAAAAATAAGGAGATGAATGAAGCCTCTTCAATTGATCAAAGTTCCAATTGTTCTTCTTGCAATTCTTTGAAAATAGAGAACATAGAACTTAGGAACACACTAGAAAAACGTAGTGTTGATTATCCTAAAACAATTGAAGAAATTAAGAAGAATATTAGAAAGGATGATAGAAATGAAGTTAGACCACCAAGAAATAATTCTAGGAACTTCACTAATGAGTCTAAAATTAATCATTTTAGACCACCTAGAAATAACTCTAGGAATCGCAATACGTCTAGGAATAACGACTTTAGATCACCTAGAACGTTTTTGGCTCAACCAAGACATATGCACAACCCGAATGTTATATGTCATTATTGCAACCGGGTAGGACACATAGCACCCGTATGTTTTGCAAAACATAGGGATTTATCTTTGAGCTATGATTATTATTTTCCTAACCCCCAAGGACCCAAAAGTGCTTGGGTACCTAAAACCTATTTTTAGATACGTTTGCAGGTGTGCTTGAAGACTACAATATCGTAGTAGATGCACCAAGCACGAAACCTTATTGCATCGAGGGGGAATGTCGGTTAGTTATCATATTTTTGATAAAAACGTAATAGTTGATATGTGTTAACAATTAATATATCTTTGTTAACAATTGATATTAATTATTTTTGTTGATTTATGTTTTGATAACTTTTATCTTGAATAACAATTGGTATCAATTATTCTTGTTAAAAATAATAATTGATTCATGTTTTGATGAATATTATTTTTGGTTTGAATAACAGTTGATATATTCTTGAAAAATAAATGATTCGTGTTTTTAATACAACTATTGTTTGTTAAAAGTTAACTGTTGATATGTTCTTAAGCAATATGATTTGTGAAAAATAACCATTATTATGGTTGTTATGTTTTTACTAACATTTGGTATTATTTCATGTTGGTATGATTGTTTAAATATCGTCACTGTATATTCCTCATTGTATTTCCTATTTTATTCTTGACACTAACAATTGATATACCCAAAAGGGGGAAGTGTCGAAAGGGGAAAGTAGCCTTTGCATACTCTCTTTTTGCTAAAGCCAAAAGGGGGAAGAGTTTAGGCGATATGCATCAAATAAAGGGGAATGTATCTACGTTATAGTATGCCTTATTTGAGAGGGAATTATCATTAAGGGGAATCGTTTACGTGAATTGTATGTTGAGATATAGCATGAATTTAGGGGGAACCCGATATGCATATCTCCTATTGTTTGTCATTATCAAAAAGGGGGAAATTGTAGAAAATCATTCTATCCATGATATGTGTGCTTTGGTTGTATTAGCATGATTTTCAGGTATAGGTTTTGATGAATGACAAACAATGAAGTCAAGTGTCAAACAACGTTATTATATGACAAACAATCAAGATTGAATGCCGAGAAGAATATTGATGAATGGATTGCATGGAAAAGCCAAGGACGAGCTCAAAAGTTCAAGACCGAAGACCCAAGGCGTAGGTCGTTAGATAGAACCAATGTAAGGGCAACGTTTAAGTTATCTCGTCTTTTGGCTCAATATAGGTCATCATAAATATGCATAAAATCTTTTTATCAAATCATATTTATCATAAACATATTTCAAATACTTCAAACGAAATGATTTTAACGTTTTCATTTTAACCAAAATGGTTTTTGAAGTAAGTTTTCAATTCTGGACAGCATAGGTGAATAATCGATTATGCAAAAGGGATAATCGATTATTCTGGGAAATTCCATTAATTGGAAATTTCCGCAGAGTAGGATAATCGATTATACACTTGGGCATAATCGATTATCTTGTATCCGTTGCCAAAGTTTTTGAACGACAGGCAGATAATCGATTATGCAAATTCAATAATCGATTATTCTAGCACAAAATCAGCTTCCGATTTTGTAACGGTAAGCTGATAATCGATTATGCAAATCTGATAATTGATTATCTTGGCATAAAATCAGCATAATTGATTGCCAATTAAGCAACGGACATACTACTTCTACCACCTATAAATAGAGGTCTTTTGAGCTGATTTGAAACACACAACACCTCTCATTATTCATATACATATTGATATTATTTGTGCATCATTTTAGAGATTTTGTTTAGCCAATTGAGAGACAACTTTGAGTTTATCATAGAGCTAATATTGTATCTCTTTATCTACTCTTTTTAGAGAGTTTTTTTTATAAAAGAGAAAGGTGTTTGAGAAGACCATATCTTCTCATTGATTGTCGGGTTTGCTAAGTATCCTCAATCTTAGTGTGTGAAGTCTTGTGGTGCGGTATCCACGAGCAAGGTGAAGTCTTGAGGTGAGGTATCCTCGAGCAAGTTGAAGTCTTGTAGAGTGTACATCTATGAGCAAGTGTAACGGTTTGTTAGGCACCCGTAAGCTTAACGGAGTTAGTGGAAACTCGAGACAGTCTCTCGGGGACTGGACTAACCACACGTTGTGGTGAACCAGTATAAATTTGGTGTGTCCTTTCCTTAATCTTTTAATTACTGCATTTAATTTACTCCAGCAATTTTAATTCCGCAATAATTATCAATATTCTCGTGCCGCACTATTCACCCCCTCTCTAGTGACGGGCATAAATCCTAACAAAACCATGTCCCCAACCTATCCTCTCCAATGCCTCAATCATGGTAGCTAGAGAGATGATACATCAAGGATTCATATCGGGGAAGGGAATCGAAAGTTCTTTACGAAGGATAGTTGAGCCGATTGCTTTTCCCACTGCATAGAAATTTTTCGGGTTAGGCTTCCAGCTGACACCCGAGGATAAAATATGGGTGAATAGTAGAAGGAGTAATAGTGGGCTTTACCTCATACCACACCCCACTTGTACGAAATATTTGTGAAGCCAAAGTACAGTGATGAGGAAGAAGATGAGACATTCACGGTGATAGAAATCGAATACATATGAGGGGCCATGAGGAAACTATTGTTTGAAGCTAACATGGTAACTTGAAGAATGCTCGAGCACCGCTGAGGTGCTCTACATGGGTGCGGACGCCAAATTGGAAGGCCACACCTTTCCCATTTAGGCGAGAGGCTCGACAGTCCTGTCTTGCCATCTTTTCTTGCATCGCTAATTATAGGGTGTAACTCAGGTATTTTTCTTTAGTGTTTTGTCCTTTAATTTCCAAATGTAAACCCTGTTATCTTACAATTTCAAAGAAATAAAATCAATATTTCATCGTCTGTATTTCTTTATTCTTTCTGATTTTTCTATTTTCTTTTTATTCATTTCTTTCAGTTCTTATAATGCAGCTTTATATAATATGACATGCTCGCCTACTTCATGCCACGATCCAAACATGTCGCTTAATTGGGTAATAATGAACCAAGAACTGGAGTATGACGAAGAAGAGGCTTTTAGGAAAATAAATTGAGTACTGGAACATTTTGAAAATAAACCTAAGTCAAATCTAAATGATACCGAACCAGTTAACTTGGGTGGTTGCGACGAAACCAGGGAAACCAAAATAGTCATCCATGTAAATGAGGAAATTCGGGAATTACTGATCCAACTTCTTTATGAATTCAAAGACGTGTTTGCTTGGTCCTACGACGATATACCAGGGTTGAGTGTTGATTTGGTGGTTCATAAATTGGCTACATACCCTGAATGCCCTCCAGTCCAACAAATGCAGATAAATTTCAAGCATGATGTCAGCAATAAGATCAAAGGGGAGATCACAAAGCAGTTGGGGGCGGGAGTAATCCGAGTGGTTCGGTATACCACATGACTGTCCAATATAGTCCCGGTGCAAAAGATAGACAAGAAAACCCGAGTGTGCATGGACTATAGAGACTTGAACAAGGCAAGTTCCAAAGACAATTTCCCTTTTCCCAATATCCACAACCTTGTCGATAACTGTGCCAAACACGAGATACAGTAGTTCATGGACTACTACACAGGATATCACCAGGTGTTGATGGATGAGGAAGATGCTGAGAAAACTGCCTTCACCAGACCTTGGGATACTTATTGCTACATTGTTATGCCTTTTGGTTTAAAGAATGCTGGGGCAATATATATGAGGGCTATGACCACTATCTTCCACGACATGATGCATCAGGAGATATAAGTGTATGAGGATGACGTGATTATCAAGTCCAAGACTCGAGGTGATCATGTACAAGACCTAAGAAAATTCTTTGAAAGGCTTCACAAGTATGATTTGAAATTAAACCCAGCCAAGTATGCATTTGAGGTTCCATCACGCAAGCTCTTCGGGTTCATCGTTAATCGGAGAGTTATTGAGCTGGATCAAACAAAGATAAAAACAATTTGAGAGCTACCTCCTCTGAAAACCAAGAACGACGTAATGAGCCTGTTGGGAAGACTTAATTACATTAGCCAATTCATCGCCCGGTTGACTTCTACGTGTGAACCGATATTCAGGTTGTTAAAAAATGATATAGAAATTAAATGGACTAATGAGTGTCAAGTGGCTATTGATAAAATTAAAGATTACCTGTGTAATCCACTAGTCTTGGTCTCGCCGAAACCGGGAAGACGATTGTTTCTGTATCTGACGGTCCTGGAGAACTCTTTTGGTTTCATTCTGAGGCAGCATGATGTCACTGGAAAGAAGGAGCATGCCATCTATTACCTGAGCAAGAAGTTTACCAGTTACGAGGCCAAATACACCATGCTAGAAAGAACCTATTGTGCCTTAACTTGGGTAGCTCATAATATGAGGCATTACCTACAAGCCCACACCACCTACCTCATAGCCATGCTGGATCCTTTGAAGTACATATTCCAAAAACCGATGCCCACAAGGAGATTGACAAAATGGCAAATCCTGCTCACCGAGTTCGACATAGGCTATGTCACTCGCACCGTGATAAAGGCCCAAGCATAAGAAGATCATCTAGCGGAGAACCTGGTTGACAATTAATATCAACCTTTGAGTACCTATTTCCCGGATGAGGCGGTAAATTCGGTGGAGGTAACATCTGAACACATCACTGCTTGGAAAATCTTCTTCGATGGAGAATGCAAAAGGCGTAGGAATTGGGGCAATTTTAATCTCACCCACTAGTCAACACTCACAGCAACAACACGACTTCGGTTCTTCTGCACCAACAACATAGCTGAGTATGAAGCCTGCATCATAGGCATGAATATGGCTATCGACCAAGATGTCAAAGAATTATTAATCATGGGAGATTAGTATCTAATCACTCGGCAAGCCCAAGGGGACTGGGAAACGAGAGATGTCACACTCATCCCTTATCGATAGCATGTAGAGGATCTCAACAAATGGTTCAAGTCGGTACAGTTCAGGTATATTCTTCGTTGTCACAATGAATTAGCAGATGCACTCGCTACTTTGGCATCCATGCTGCCTTACAACGGAAACGCCTACATCGATCCCTTGGAAATCCAAATCAGAGAAAGACATGGGTATTGTAATTGACTGAGGAAAAATCTAGCACTCAGCCATGGTATTATGATATCATGAAATTTCTAACAACCCAAGAGTATCCTGAGCAGGCCACCGGGGATCAAATAACCATCCGACGGCACACGAGTTGTTTCTTTCTCAGCGGGTGACATCTTGTATAAAAGGACCCTGGATCTCAACTTGCTAAGATGCGTTGATGTTGAGGAAGCCAGAAGGATTATGCATGAAGTATACGCGGGAGTTTGCAAAGAATGGGTACGTGTTGGCAATGAAAATACTTCGGGCGGGGTATTACTGGAGAACAATGGAGAAAGACTGCTTCATCTTTGTTTGGAAATGTCATCAATATCAGGTGCACGGTGAATTGATTCATGCACCGCCAACAAATTGCATCTGATGTCACCACCTTGGCCACTCGCTGCCTGGGGCATGGACGTAAGTGGGTCAATCGAACCAAAAGCCTCGAATAGACATAGAATCATATTGGTTTCTATTGACTACTTTACAAAGTAGGTCTAAGCCATCACACTTAAGTCAGTCACCAAGAAAGTTTTGGCAGACTTTGTGCATTCCAACCTCATTTGCAGCTTCAGTATTCCTGCAACCATCACTACAGACAATGCTGCTAACCTGAATAGTCGCCTGATGGGAGAAATATGTGAACAATTCAAGATAAAACATAGAAATTCCACTCCTTACCGGCCCAAAGCCAATGGTGTCGTTAAAGCAGCTAACAAGAACAAAAAGAAGATCTTGAGAAAAATTATTCAAAGCTCAAGACAATGGCATGAAAAGCTACCTTTTGCATTGCTAGGATATCGCACCACGGTGAGCATATCGGTAGGGGCAACTCCATACTTCTTGGTCTATGGAACTTAAGTTGTCATACCCGCAGAGGTAGAAATCCCTTTGCCCCAGATAATTGTCGAAGTGGAAATTGAGGATAGTGAGTGGGTTAATACTCTGCTGGAGCAGTTTTCATTAGTTCACAAAAAACAAATGGCTGCTGTTTGTCACGGGCAGTTGTACCAACAAAGAATGGTCCTTGCTTACAACAAGAAAGTGCGCCCAGGAATTTCAAAGTCGGACAACTTGTACTGAGGTATTCTCCCTCACCATCACAAAGCTAAAGGAAAGTTTGCTCCGAACTGGAAAGGTCAATATATTATAAGAAAGATACTGTCCAAAGGAGCATTGTACCTGGGTGACATCGAAGGAGACGATCCCGAAACAGCAGTGAATGCAGATGCAATTAAAAGGTATTATTTTTGAACTCCCTGTAGACATGATTCAGTCTGGTTGAAATGACGAAGGCTTTTCTTTCGCGCTACCCTAAGCACTATCAATCCTTCGCAAACCCTTTGAGTCAGGTACGTTCCTTTGATCACCCTCTTTGGAACCCGGAAGGGCTATTAAAAAAATAAAACAAAGAAAAGAAGAAAAGAAAAGAAAAAGAAAACAAGAGAAAAAGAAAACAAAAGAAAAAGAAAACAAAATAAATAAGAATAATGATGAAAAAAAAGAAAAACAACAATACAAAATTAGTTTAGGAAACACTTCCTGAACTAAGTCTAACTTGATTCCGAAAGGATACGTAGGCAGCCTCCCCCTGAGGTTCAGTCATATCAAAATAAAAACCCTAATTCCCCCAAACTGAAACAGGGGCAGCTGATGTAATGGTTCGGCCGTGAACCCGACAAAGTGGTTCCAAAGTTGTAGTTCCATCCGATTTCCTATACCCAAAAACCTGGCCCAAGTCCTTTTGATCGATTGGCGAAGGCGAGGAAACGACAAACGTCATTTGTGGGATTTGGCATATTTCAAATTGAGAGAATTAAATGAGAGAGTCTTATCGGTGAAAACCTTCGGGCACCATAAGGCGATGGTGAGTAGAGAAATAAAAATGAGAGAGCCTGTTTAGTGAAAACTCATAAAGAGCACTATCAGGCGACGGGAGAAGAGAAATGAGAGAGGTCGATTGGCGAAAAACCTGCAAAGAGTGTTGTCGACCGAAAGGAAGATATATCATCATCAAAAGTCCAGGTACGTTTCCCTGGTTTCTAAAGTTGAAATACAGTTGACAAAAAGCTGGAAATGTGGTACGGGTCGGGAATCCAGTCCGAGAAGCATGTCATGTCCATTTGAAGTCGGTATGCACCCCCAGAAAAGTCCTTATCTTTTCTCCGAAAGGGATACTTCTCTCTAAAGCCATATGATTGCTTTTGTTGCTTCCTTGAATCTCTTCCGGCTTAATCTTGATTTCATGACTATTCCACAAGAAAAGGTGGTATGGCCGGTTTCAGAGGGCTCGCCTGGCAAGGACTAAAGAATATACCCAACCTCAACAGGCGCATCTAGCCGATCCCGGCAGGCCATGATAGCTGACGCTTCAGAAGCAGAAAGGGTTGGAATGAAGGAAAATCAAAGTCAAATGCTCACGAAGGCAAAATGAAGATTAGAAAGTTTAAGCCCGAGTGAGCTAACTGTTTCCACAATGTTTCAAAAGGCAAGACACCCAAAGGTTCAGAAAGAAATCATAACCAAAAGGCCTACGAAGGCAAAATAAATCTGAAAGATGAGATCTCCCCACAAACCAACAAGGCAAAGTCTAGAAAGCCAAAGGTATTCTCAACAAAACTGAGGTCGGGATCAAGTAAATCAAGGCCACAAAATGGACCACAGTTTTGAAGTAACAAGTCGTGTTTTGTTTGAAAATCTGAAACAGGTGTAATCCAAAGCAATGGGATAAATAGCAAATGCAACCAAAGGAAATGCATCAGGAGCTAAGAATAGCCTTGCAGCAATGATTACCCAAAAGGGAAGTTCTTTTTACGTCTATTCCCGCAGTTTTTATAAAAGAAAAGAAGAAAAGGAGAATCACAAGCCATGGTAGCATAAGACCCTGATCCTCGACTCTATTCCCCTAAATCTAGGACCATATCCCCTAGCTCTCCCTAGCATAACAGGTGAACCTCCCCGGTATAACCCGAGAATCATGCTCCTCTCTCCCCAGCATAACTTATGGACTTCCCCGGCATAACCCGAGGATAATGATACGTTCTCCCCCTGCATAAACTGAGGATTTCTTTCCTTCATTCCCTTGCATAACTCGAGGGTTCCTTTCTCTATACCCCCAGCATTACCTAAGGGACCTTTCTTTCTTTCATTCCCCAGCATAACTTGAAAACTAATTTCCTTCTATCCCCAGCATGACCTGAGGGTCTTTTCTTTCTTTCATTCCCCAGCATAACCTGAGGATTCCTTTCTTTCGCTCCCCGGCCTAACCCAAGGGTTCCTTTCTGTCTATGCCCAGCATAACCTGATGGAATTTTCTTTCTGTCATTCCCCAGCATAACCTGAGGATCTTTCTCTTTTCTCCCACAGCACGAGTCTTTTTCTTCCAAAATTCCGGCATAACCCGCGGATTCCCCTGGCAACCCAGGAGCCATTTCTTCTCTCATCCCGGCATAACCCGCGGATTCCCCTGGCATAACCCAGTAGCCTTTTTCTTTCAATCCTGGCGTAGAAGTCTTTTTCTTTCAATCTCGGCACAACCCGCGGATCCCCCTAACATAAACCAAGAGTCTTTTTCTATCAATCCCAGCATTACCCGCCGATTCCCCTGGCATAACCCAAGAGTCTTTCTTCCATATCCCGGCATAACCCGCGGATTCCCCTAACATAACCCAGGAGTATTTTCTTTCAATCCCCGCATAACCCAAGAATCTTTTTCATACCATCCCGGAATAACCCGTGGATCTTTCTTTTTCATCCCCAGCAAGGACTCTTTATTCCTATCCTGACATATCCCGCGGATTCTCCTCTTATCCTTAGTAGGGACCCGTTTTCTCTTCCAGCATAACTCGACCATCTTCCAGCATAACCTGGTAATCTTTCCAAAAATAAACAATCCCGACTTTTATTGTTTTCAATAGAAATAGTTTAGATTTGTGTTACAAATAACTCACGGAATTTTCCTAGTGAAAGCTGGGGCAAAAAATTTTGTTTGTTTGTTTGTTTTGGTGTTCAAAAAGGTTTTACCTCAAGACACAGGATTTGAGATGATCGGAATAGCGAATCTCAATCCAGGATAAAGGAAAAGATCAAAAGAACAAAAAGGAAATAAATCCAGAATGGTTGAAAAGAAAGATGTGGATTGCCCAAATTTGATTCAAAGGCACAAGTCGCGCATGTCCCGCTTGGTTTTAATGCTGAAGAAAGAACTGGAACCTACATCTTAAGAGCATCAAGATTCATTTCGGAGTGCACGGCGAATCCATCTAAGACTAAAGATCAAGCTCCAAGATATTTATAGATTGAAATCTTGTAACTCGTAGTTGATAGGCATAGCTAGTTTAGCTTTGACTTCCTTTTTGGTGTAATAAGGAGGTCAGCAAGTAGTAGCAACATTAGCAGTGAAATCACAGCTCATGGTAGTCCCAGCTACCAAATACTCCAACTACACTGACCTGATTTCTTTGTAGCCAAGGATATGTAGGTAAACTATGAAGAAAGGTTCGGTCAAAGAGTTTTCAAGATACTTCTCATGGAATGCAAATTAGGAAAAAATCTCTCAGTTGCTCATTTATATTTGCCCGAAAATCCTTCGAGTCTCTATGCAAAGAGGGCCAACTGTGATTCAATTTGGGGATTCAGTTTGAACCGAGTCAAGTCTCGAAGACCAAATAAGTGAGTCTCGCTTTCCATTAAGATTGTTTTCTTTTTTTAAAAAATTTTATTTCTCTTGTTTGATGATTGGGTTTTGCGTTATTTCTGATTTGTTTTAGTTTAAGTAAAATTTTGATCATGTTTATGTCCCTAGCTACCTGAGGATTCATTTTCTTTTAGACTTGGTTTCTGAATTATGTTTATAATGTTTTATTTCTTATTAGATCTTTTTTTTTTGGATGGTTTTTGTTTTACATCATTGTTTGATTTTTTAGTTTAGTTAGAAATTCTGCCTATGTTTAGTTATAAAATCTCTTATTATGTATTTTCTTTATTCTGCTTAATTAAACTTGATTGTGTTTTTGCTTTAATTAGAACTAATTTTCAGTTTTGGTTATAGAAGAACATGTAGGTTTTATTGATTTTAATTTTTTGTAATTCCTGAAGATAGTTTTGGTAATTCCTGAACCTCTAGTTGATGTTTGTCTGTTGGATATAGCTGTTAGCCAACAATAATTAGTTTGTAAGATTTAGTTTAGTAAAAAAATTGTAATTTTAGTAGACTAGAAGGGTAGTATAGGGTTTGGTTTAGTTGATGTAGGTCTGGTAATTTCATGATAAGAGTAAGGGTAGTATAGGTTTTCCATAAATAGAAAACAATGCCAGAATTCCTTAGATTCTTCTAGAAGAGGGCCTTAGTCTGAAATTCAGTAGTTTTAGTACAGTGACTTGAGAAACAAGTGAAAAAATAAAGGACTAAGTGTGTAAAGTCTGAAAATTTAAAGAGGCACTAATGGTTAAAACAAAATAAAGGGGTTGCCCTAAGCTTTGGCTAAAAAAGGGCACCCTAGTGCCTTCATTCACGCGTTTTTACACAATCTAAAACCTCTATAGTTCTCAGAAATTTTTGAAGTCTAAAAATAAAAAAAAAATTCTTAAAAACTCCCGGAAATTCAAAGTTTACAAAATCCTGAAATTCCCTGAAACTTTACATGTTCAACTGTTCCATTAGAGTCTTTTCTCCTCAGAATAATCCCAATTTTCAGCTGTCCATTAGAAGTTTTAGCTTTATTGGATGAAAAATGACTTGAAATATGCCGATTCGATGTGGTAAGATTTCAGTACATGTTATGGGTTCAATTTCTAGCTGGTTGGGATTTATTCGAGTTATTTGAGCGTTTTTTGCTGGTTTTGTTTGGTATTAAATCCTCTTGGGTTATTCGGTATCATTCCTGGGTTCATAACTGATCATGAGCTGTTGATTCCTGTGATCATATTGCTTTTTTAGTTTGCTGACTCTTAGTTTTCGTTTTGCTCGAATTCAGGTACACTTTCGATATCCAATGATGTATGAAGTTTGAACTAAGTGAATTCTCAAGTTTGAAGATGCATATTACTTGTTCTTCCATCAAATTTTATTATTATTATGTTTATTCTAATCGAGACAATTGATTTGTATAATAGGACATTTGGACTGATACTTTTGGTTTATGCAGTACTCTGTAGTAAGTTCAGCCAGTATTATAGCCGATTCAAGTATTCCAGTCATGCTTGGTTGGGAGAATGAATTTGAAATGA
Source organism: Nicotiana benthamiana (assembly GCA_034376525.1). Lineage (NCBI taxonomy): Eukaryota > Viridiplantae > Streptophyta > Magnoliopsida > Solanales > Solanaceae > Nicotiana > Nicotiana benthamiana. The sequence continues at coordinate 110,675,942 of CM067332.1, read as the reverse complement.
AATTTTGGTTTAAAATAGCATGAACTTTTTATTCAATGGAAAATTAGTATCTCTTGTGAATTTTTAATAGCAGATCATGTGAACTTACTCACCGTGTGTTTGTGAAAAGTAGGATTCAGAGTAGTACATTTCATTTTGAAACAGCTCGATGCTTCAGATTCCTCTTGCATTACACGTTAATTCGGGGAATCATAGTTAAATGGCTATTTAATTGTCCATGCATGTTGTATATTAGAGAGTTTGAGTAAATTAGGCTAACTAAGTGGTTGAGATCTAGTAGTGGATTGAACAAACAATACATTTGATGACAAACATGTTAGTAAACCCCAATATTAAAAGTCATTATTCTATTTCTTCTTGGCTTGTTAATGAGCCCAAGCAACTCGATTCTCTTGTGCAAAGAAAGGTTGGGCTTGTGATTGAGCCCAAATATTGGGGAGTATTCGAATAACCTGAAGTATTAACTCATTAGGCCCAAGTAGAGACAAATCTAATAGAAAATCTTAGTTTGCGTTAGAATTGGCCTTCTAAAATAATAACACGAGGTGTGCCGCGTCAAACGGAACCTATAAGATGTGCGGCCCTCTTTAAATAATTTGTACTAAAATACTTAGAATTTGGAACATGCCGTTTAGTGAACTTTACAGCTTCCCGCAAAGATAATAACACGTTAGTCGCTTTTAGGTGCGTCTTTAATAATTTTATCTTCCTAAGTACGGGTGCGCATTTATGTGACCCAAATCCAAATTTATGTGATGTGGTTAGCGACATGTTTTAACGACATTGCAATTTTCTATAAAAATATTAAAAGCGGTAAAGAATAATTTAAAATTACACTATTGGATGAACATGTACAAAATCAGAATTTTTAGCTTATTATAATAGTCTAAGCGACCGTGCTAGAACCACGGGATATGAGGGTTCCTAACACCTTCCCTCAGATCAATAAAATTCCTTACTTAGAATTTCTAGTTCGCGGACTCCACTTGAGCAGTCAAAATAATTCTTCGATTTTGGATTCAAAATAAACCGGTGACTTTGGACACCAAAAGCCAAACCTATCTCAACTCTAAATAAATAAATAATCCCATCTCGAATAATGTCATTTTAATTGGAAAAACTCCCTTATATGATTTTTATCCTTTGGGGTATCCGTGTAAAAAAGGAGGTGTGACAATCATAGGGGCTACAATAGATGAAACCCCTCCATGAAACAACGGTAGTAACTCGCTAAACCGACAAAACTATGGATCTATGTAGCTGATGATGGTCACGGCCAACTCTGTACTGCCTATACCTTCTTCGGATCTACTTGAATACCCTTACTCGATACTATGTGGCCTAAGAATGCCACGGAATCCAACCAAAACTCACATTTTGAGAACTTTGTAAAAAACTTCTTTTCCCTCAGATTCTGGAGCATTGTCCTCAAGTGTTGTTCATGATCTTCCCAACTCCGAGAATAAACCAAAATATCATCAATACAAACAATGACAAATGAGTCAAGATATGGCCGGAATACACTGTGCCTCAAATACATAAAGGTTGCTGGAGCATTAGTAAGCCCAAATGACATAACAAGGAACTCGTAATGACCATACAGAGTCCTAAAAGCAGTCTTTAGGATATCTAGCTCCCAAATCTTCAACTGATGGTAACCTGAGCGCAAGTCAATCTTAGAAAACACCAGTGTGCCCTGAAGCTGGTCAAATAGATCATCAATACGAGACAAAGGATAGTGGTTCTTCAATGTAAATTTGTTCAATTGGTGATAATTAATACACATACACATAGAACCATCCTTTTTCTTCACAAACAAGACAGGAGCACCCCAAGGTGACATACTGGGCCGAATAAAACCCTTATTAAGAAATTCTTGTAGCTGAAGCTTCCACTCCGGAGAAGCCATATGATACGAAAGAATAGAAATAGGCTTAGTGTTTGGTAACATATCAATGCCAAAATCTATATCTCTATCGGGCGACATACTTGGAAGGTCAGCTAGAAACACATTAGAAAACTCCCATACTAATGGGACTAAATCAACGGAAACGGTATCAATATAAACATCTCTCACATAAGCTAAATACGCATTACACCCCTTCTCAACTAGATGCTGAGCCTTATGGAAAGAAATAACAAGACTAGGAGTGTGACCTAAAGCACCCCTCGACTCAACGCGCAGTACATCTGACATAGCCATCATCATTGTTTTTGTGTGACAATCAAGAATAACATAATAAGGTGACAACCAGTCCACGCCCAAGATAATATCAATATCAACCATGCTTAGAAATAATAAATTGGCTCTAGTCTCAAAACCACTAAGAGCAACCAAACACGACCGATAAATACGGTCCACAACAAGACAATCTCCCACAAGAGTAGAAATATAAACATGGGAACTCAAAGAATTTGAAGTAGACCCAAATGCAGTGCAAAATAATCAGACACATTAGAATAAGTGGAGCCTAAATAGATAGAACCGATGCATTTATGTGACAAACCAGTATAGTACCTATTATGACAGAATCAATTGTAACAACCTCGGTATGGGTATGAACGGAATAGTATCTGGCCTAGCCTCCCCTTCTAGGGCGGCCTCTACCTCCCTGATCTCCACCTCTAGTTGGCTGAGCAGGTGGGTAGCAACTGGAGCAGTAACCATAGCCTTAGAACTCCACGGGGCATGTTGTGGCTGAGAAGTCTATGAAGGTGCACCCCTCTTAAGTCTGGGTAATCCCTCACCATATGGCGTGTGTTACCCCACTCAAAACAAGCTCTAGGTGGATGTGCCAACTGTGACTGGCTCAAGCCAGGTCTGCTAGACTGACCTCTGATAGCACCCCGCGCAGGAGGCGTGCTAAAAATTGAAGGTGCATAATAAGGCTCCTGAGGCCTAGGAGGAGCCAGAATAATAATGGCTTCTAGAAGAGCTGAATGAATAGGGCGACTCATATTACCCTTACCAATATGACATGCAGTTGGGGCACGGGCATCAGGATAATGGTCTGACTCTCGAGAGCTCTTGTCCTCCCTTTCCTCTCTCTCCCTAGCATGCATACCCTTAATTCTCCTAGAAATGCCCAGCACCTGCTGATGAGAAATATCCATCTCCAACTTACGAGCCATGCTAGACCTGATACAGGAAAAAAGACCCTCAATAAACCGGCGAACCCTCTCGCGAATTGTAGAAACCAAGGCTAGTGCATGTCTAGCTAATCTAGTGTAACGAACAACATACTCTGAGACAGTCATAGCACCCTGGTGAAAATGCTCAAACACAGCACTCCATGCATCTCTAAGGCTCTGAGGAACAATCTCTCTTTGGAACAGATCTAAAAAATGGGTCCAAGCTCGTCTGGGCGATCTAACTCACATGTACGCCACCACTCATAGATAGCTCCTCGAAGATGGGAAGTAGAGAAGGAAAACCCGCTCGATCCTGATAAACCCATAGCACGAAAGTACGGTAACACTCCTACAAAAATCCCAAGGCATCATCTGATGCTAACCCACTAAATATAAAAGGATCATACTTATTGAACCTCTCAAGTCTCTGTTGCCTATCCTCTGAAGTCGTTGCCCTGTCCTCAGGCTAACCTGGAGCTACAGGTTGTACATGAATAATCCTTGGGAATTGATCAATACGCACTCGCTGCTCATGATTGCGGTTGGCAGTAATCTATGCTCCTCCCCCGGCCCGAGATGTGGCTGCAGCAAGGGGAAGCAACCCTGCCTGAGCCAAAGTGGTGTACATGCTCATGAACTTTCAAGGGTCTCCTGAGGCACTGGAGTGGTAGTAGTAGTAGGCGTATCAGGTGCCTCGACTCTGGCTAGAACTACTGATTGTACCTTTGTTGTAGCTCACACGAGTGCTTTGGATGCACCACGTGTGCGTCCTCGACCTTTACCCCTACCTCGGTCTTTGACATCTACAGTAGGGGAGTGGGTGCATAATCATCTCGGGTAGCGCATCTCCTCACCATCTATGAGAGAATAGAAGATAGAGTTAAGAATTGTGACACCAAAATCTCACATGACAAGAAAATTTAAATGAAGTGGAATTTTCCTAAAATTTACATAGCCTCTTGTAGATAAGTACTGACATATCCGTACTGATCGGCGAGACTCTAATAAACCGACTTGTGAATCATGGCTCCTATGAACCTCGAGCTCAGATACCAAATTTTCACGACCCCAGGTCATCTTCCGTGAACTGTCGTGATAGCACCTAGTCTCTACGTCTAGGTAATCATAACAATGTGGAAAATAAATAAAGCTTGTGGAAGAAATAATTAAAAGCAAAAATAACCGAATGGAATTGTATTATAAATATCACTCGACATTTACAATAAAACTTCACTACAAACTAATACACTATCCAAAACCCTGAATCTCATGAAACAACAAGCCTTTGAATGTCTAACAGTGTCTAACTCTAGAATATCTAACCAAGAAAGGAAACACAGAAGAGCTAATATTAGAAAGCGAGAACAGAAAGGGACTCATCGCTCCGCGAACGTTGCAGATATACCTCGAAGTCTCTGGAGCATTCATCTCGCCACAAAGGGTGGTAGGACGGAGTCGAAGTACCTGGATTTGCATATGAAAAACAAGCGCATAAGGGGCATGATTACACCACAACGATACTCAGTAATTGTAAAGCCTAACCTTGGTTAGGTAGTGACGAGGATGGTTAGGGCCCTATTGAGGTCAAAATAAATATATAGTTTGACAGTATAGAATAGAGTAGTATAATTATGTACAGCAGTAAAAATAACACAAGATATAAGCACAACAACAATATTATAGAGGTAAAGTAAATACAGAAAGAGATACGTCTCGGCCCTAAAATAAATGTCGGGGTTCTCTTAGGGTATCGTCTTGTGGTCCTAAATATACATATCTAATGGATCTCCACGGATACCGTCCCGTAGTCCAACTCATAGTGTGCGGGGATCTATCGGAATCCCATTCTGTAGTCCCTAATGTTAATATCCAATATGCGGAAATCTACCGGGTGTACTCCTGTAGCTATATAGAACTATGCATGAGGATCTACCGGAATCCCACATCCATAGTGCGAAATGTAAATAGACGAGGAGCAGCTAATGGAATCCCACATCCGTAGTCCCAATGTAAATCACACAGCAACAACAAGAAAAATATTCAGAAATCTCATATTCCATATTAAATTCCATATTAAGGGTATCAATAATTCTAGCCTAGCATGCTGCGCGGAATTCAGGTAAAACTGTTTGAAAAGATAAAGTAATTAATCACTTAGACATGTTTTCCTAAGCTAATGATAGGCCTAATAGTCCAAGTAGTAAAACAAGAAAGGAAACATACTAGTAATTACTTAATGAAAACTAGATTATCGACAATTAGCACAAGTAACACTCGTCACCTCACATGCAAGGTGTTTCGGTTATCAAATATACAGAATTCTTAGGGGAAGGTGCCCCACACAATGTTAGGAAAGCGACTTACCTCGAACTAGCTCAGATTAATCTGAAACCACGTATTTTCCACGAGTACTTGACTCCAAGGGGCCCAACTCTATTCAATTCAATTTCATAATGTAAATAACACCTCAAGTAACTGATTCTACAATTAAATTCTAAACTAATACGCGAAATTAGGTAACATAACAAATATGCCCCTCGGTTCCACATATCAGAATTCAGTAAAAATTTTACATTTCCAGAATCCTCAAACTCTCACAAGTTCAGCCATACCAAAAGTACCAAATTCGGATCTCAATTGGTCCCTAAAATTATTAATCAAATATCCCTAATTAATCTAGCCCTAACCCTCAATTTTCCATTGTTGTTCCTTAAATTTTCATGCTTAGGATGATAAAAATCACTATAATAACGAGTTTAGGTTCCAAGAATCTTACCTTCTCGAAGCTCTCTTGAATCCCTATCAAAAATTTCCCAAAAAGCTCACCTATTAGATGAAAATAGTGAAAGAATAGCTCAAATTCGCTAAGGCAACTAATTTTATGTTCTGCCCAGCAATTTCCGGATATGCGGCTCTGGGATCTCTTTTGCTGTCTGGCTTTTGCGGACCAGTGGTTGCATATACGATTCTCACGTAAAGCCCAATTTTTTCATCTGCTGCTAACCCATTCGTAGATGCAGGGCCGCTTTTATAAATCTTCCGCTTCTGTGCTCACTACTGGCTTCCATCTTTTCCGCCTTTGCAATCACTCCGCCACTTCTGCAGCTCCACACCTGCGAAACCCAAACTGTAGGTGCAGTTATGACAAATATCAACAGCTTCAGTTACTTCAAACCATTACCAAAACCTCTCGTCAACCATATGAAATCCTCTTCAAGTCTCCGGGACATCAAACAAAGGCATCAATAAGTCTAATACCACTGTTCAATTTATACCAATCCTTAAAACACCTAAAGCAACATCGAAAGCTCGAATTAACCATGGATCCAAGCCTAAGAACTCCAAAATTATCAAAATATGCGTTCGATCAAAAAGTCTATCAAACCTCGTCCGAATGACCAGAAATATTTCTCGTACATCACATTAAACACTACAGAGCTGCTCCAACTTCCAGAATTCTATTTCGACCCTCGGATCAAAATTTCACTATCGAACCAGAAACTTCAAAATTTGACTTTTGGTATATTCGGCCTTAATTGGCTATGGACATACAAAACCCAATTCGAACACGCTCATAAATCCAATATCACCCAACAGAGCTAACAGAACCATCTGAATTTCATTCCGAGGCTGTCTTCACACATTTCCGACTAGGGTTAAATTCCAACACTTAAGCTCTCATTTAGGGACTAAGTGTCGCAAAACTCTCCGAAACTAAATATCGGACATCCCGTCAAATTAAAATAGTAGAAATAAATAAGGAAAAAAAGCAGTTATTAGGGGATCAAGGTGTAAATTCTTAAGACGAATGGCTAGGTCGTCACAAAACAATTTGTAGGAAAAAATTGAGTTTGCTTTGAGCCAAACCACGAAGGATGAATCTGAAGTTTTGCCGAATGATGTTGTTGGTAAAGTGCTAGGAAAAGAACTTTCTTGAAGGGTAAGGTGCTTAGGATTAGGAGTTGTCTCAAAAAACATTATTAAACATGCAAGACCTTGCTTTTGTAGTATGAATATTCCAAGTAGTGATCATGTTTGAACCATTGCCAAGAAAACTACAATTAATTGTTGAATACTCACTGCCAAAGTTAAAAGAACTACAATAAATTGTTGAATTCTAACAACCAAAGCCAAGTGAACCACAAAAAAATAGAGAATTCTAACAAACAATTGATGAGTGCTTTCAAGGCATATATGATAATGAAAGAAGGGACAATATCGGAGCAATTTGCTGGGTTCTTTGCTTCTCCTCCTACAACGGTAAATAAACTTATAATTTTTTTTCAACTGATATTACTGTATCAGGAGATACTCATATAAAAAAACTAAAGATCTTCTTTCTCTGCTCTTCTTTAGTGGATCGATTGTACTTTATTCCTGTCGACACTTACTTATTTTTGGAATTATAGTTATATTTGTACTGCCCAAGAAATAACTCAAGTTATAATTAGTATTCAAAAGATCTTATTCTTTTATTTTATTTGCAGCCTAGAGATGCAGCTAGTGGATCCGTATCACCAATGGGCGCAAGAAAATCATCTATGGCAGTAATCTAAGTGACAAAAATTGATGTTTTTTATAATTGAATTAGATAATAAATTATGACAATGTAACTATATGATTGGAGCGGATGTTAAAATGGCTAGGGTGAATATTTTATGTTAAAATTTAGTTTGATGCTACTGTATACAGCTAGAAACATTGCTGAATTTGCTTTGAGGAATTTTGTAGCCCCATCATTCATATAACTTTTTTTGTTATATTATGGCGTGGACAAGTTTATTAGTCGATAATATTCAAAGTTCAATATTTATAAAAAAAACAGTAACGAAAATAATATGTTCAATGAATTGCGTGGGTTTTGACCGCCGGAACTTGTAAAAAAATATAATTTTTTTAGTTATTGAATAATTAATTTACAGGGATTGAAATGACATAAAATAAGTCCTACTAATTAATTACGGCGGTCGTGGTAGCAGTCGTGGCAGAACTCCAGTAAATTGATTTCGGTGAGCCTTCTTGCAGCAGTTTTGTGAATCGCTGCAACAACAAATTGCGGGAGTTACCGACCGTTGCAATTTGTAAAAATAAATCTCGTAATTTTACTTCTTTTTTTTTTTGTAGTGAAAAGGGGAAGAGTAACAACTTATGGAAATGGTAATGAGGTTGTCCTTACAGATTGCTAGGCTAAAGGAATTTCTACCAGTTATACATTTGAAGCATTGGTCAACGAAGAGAAAAATTCCAACGATGTGCAAGGAGCAAGAACTGATACAGGTTGCTGGGCAAGGAGGTTGAAAAACCAAGTCTTAGTTTAGGGGAAACAATTACTCATGCGGCAAAAAGTTGTTTACCCATAGACTGGGTAAACAAGTCATCCGACAAAGTTTTGAATCAACACTTGAAGAACAAGTCATGCCAAGATGTACAATCTCATATGTTTGCGAGACCTGCAAACTGTGACAATGTAACTGCAGTATGGAGCGACGATGTTAAGCTCATTGAGGATGACGCAATATAAAAATGAGTTGATAATGCTGAGAAGAGAAACTAAAATGAATCAAGTGGTGATAGTGAACAACTACTACAAATGGAACAACAACAGGAGGACAATTTGGGGAATAAGAAGGAAGGGCAAGATGAATTGGAGCATGTTCCGCCCAATACTGTAGGTCGAGAGCTGAGTGAAGTGAGGCACATTGATCCTTGAGATAAGGACCAACTAGACGATGGTCCTATTGACATTTAGGATACTATGAACCAAGAGTGGAATATTAGGACAAGAGGTCCTGATAATTGATAAGAATCATCCTCCCAAAACCTTCAAAATGTGTCCAAAAGGGGTGATTTATCACCAAGGGAGATTGAGAAGGGGAAGTCATAAGTCAAAACAAAGAGGAAACAATTAAGAGAAACTAGTGTTCCACCAGCTGTTGTATATTTACATATCTAATATTTATATGAGTGTCTACTTGGGATATGAAGTATCGGTCTAATGTCTAGCCACTGTAAATGCACTCATACGGATTATTAGATCAGTAAATACATAATAAGCTTTTCAAAGACTCATTAAGATGCATAGGCAGCAAGAATTCTTCTTCATTAGTGTCATACTTTTTTTTTTACACGGCTATCCCGAAGGATAAATGTATATGGGAGTTTTTCCAATTTAAATGACATTATTCGAAATGAGATTATTTATTTATTTAGAGTCTCCACTTGGAATAGACTGGGCTTTTAGTGTCCCAATTCACCGGTTTGTTTTGAATCCAAAATCAAGGAAATTTTCGACTTCCCAAATAGAGTCTACGAACCAGAAATTCTAAGTAATGAATTCTGTTGACCCGAGGGAAGGTGTTAGACACCCCCGGATCACGTGGTTCTAGCATGGTCTCTTAAACTCTTATAATTGGCTTAAATCTTATTTTAATACTTGTTCATCCTATAGTACAATTTTAAATTAATTACCGCTTTTATTTTATTTTTTAGGAATGTGAACTTCGTTTAAAACACGTCTTTGGATCGCGTCACATGAAATGCAACCCGATCCAAACACATTTTATCCAACATTTTGGGATTTGGATTTGGGTCACACGAAATGCACACACATTTTTAAGAAAGTAAAATTATTAAAGCACGCAACTAAAGTGACAAACGTATTTTTATCTTTGTGGAAAGTCGTGAAGTTTGCTAAATGGCATGTCCCGAATTTTTAAGAATTTTAATACAATAATTTAAAGAGGCTCCCGCGATTTATGGGTTTTATCTAGCGCGGCTCACCTCGTTTCATTATTTAATGGCCAATCTAGAGCAAACTAAGATTTTCTATTGGATTTATCTCTAAAAAGACCTAGTTAATTAATATTATAAAACTTGGGCCTCAAGTTCATGTTCGGGTTCAAACAAAAGGGAAGAACCTCTTAATTTGAACCCGCTACCTAACTCGAAAGCCTAAAATTTAAATAAATATTTTTAAAACTTTGACTTAACAGCTTGACTAGTGGAATGAGGCTTTCAGTAACTTGGGCTTCAAAGTCAGCCCCAAAATATATTCAATTTCTGGGATTGTGCTTCAATATCAGCCCAGTGGTGCATACACTAATTCTGGAACTAACAGAATCAAAACGTCTACTGGGTAATCAGACCAGCGTTGGGTCTAATTTCATATCCCAAATGTCATGGGCCCAATGGACTTGATATCAGCATACCTAGGAGTTCAATTGTTCCTGCTTTACCAAACTTATCCACATTTTTACGTTAAGCTAAGATGAGCTTTATTTACATGTCAATTTAAACTCAAATATGGAATTAACACTTGATCGAAATCCTGATAGTTATTTATATTACATTCATGTACTCATCAATATTATAGACTCGAAATGGAAATCTAATGCTGAAGAATCATAACAAACAGTCAACCTGAGATATAAACTACAACTATTTCCATAGTTTAAACTAAAAAAAACATGTTTACAACCAGCATTATACTCAAAATGTCCATATAGCTCTGAAAATTAGTCCTTCGCACAGTCCAATTAATACAAAATAATTTATAGTCTAGCTAACATTGTTGAATTAAGATCTAAGCATACAAATTAGACAGCTTCAGATAAACCAAGGAAAACAACGGAGTTCTTTAATATTCTTCTCGACAAAATAGGCATACGCATATATTAAGTCTCATAGCACCTGAGGTTTGAAAATGTACATAAGTTAAGGAAAAAATAAAGAAAAAGGAGTCAGCAATAGCAAATCGACAACCAGCAGTGATAAACCAACAGTAACACCACAACAGTAGGATTAGTTTGAAAGCCAAAATGGTATCAACGCAAAATAACCCAAAATAGCCTTTTGATTGAACTTAAAAACACTTGAAATTAAACCAGGAAAACTCCAGAAAACTTCAGCAACCAAATCCTAGGCTAAATGATGCAAATCACACTCTGAAACTCAAAATTGATTTATAACTAGAACAGCCTGTTTTGGAGTTTTTTTTTTTTGCTCCTAAAGATCTAAATAATCTAGTTTTTATGGAAACTTTCAGATGTTCAAATTAATAACATATTTTTTGGATTTTTTTTTTTGCATTTGAATTGCGTAAATGGAATTAGGAGTGTTTTGGAGAAATTTTTTGGAGCTGGAACTTTTGGGATTTTTTAGGGTTTTCCAAAACGTTTTTTGGGAATATTTCAGCGTTCAAAAAACTTGTTCAATAAGGCAATGGTATGCCTTTTTATAGGAAAGCCTTAGGGCAGCCTTCCTATTTTTGTTTTACCTTTTAGTCCCTCTCTTATTTTTAGATTTTAACTCATTAGTTCTTTTATTTATGCCTTGTTACTCAATTTACTGCATTAGAGTCTTAAAATTCTTATTCGAACCCCATCTAGAATGTTCGAGAGGTTTCCAAATCGGTTACATGCAAGATTCCTCTTATCTAAAGCTTATGCTACCCTATTAATCAACTGAAATTACCATACTTACAAAACTAACTTTCAACACTATTTATCCTTTGTTTAAACTAATCAATGTTAGTCGATCAAGGTTTAGGCTAGTCAGCTATATCCAACCCAACAATAGAAAAGGCTAGTCAGATATATCCAACCCAACAATAGAAATCCTAGCAATTGAACTAATTTGAACAAAAATAAAAATTAACCCTAACTAATACTAATATTTTAAAGCTAAGCCTAGCAGTAAACTATTAATCAAAACAAATAAGCATCCAATAAAAAATCAGTAACAAACCTGTGTTTAGCTAAATCTATTAACCCTTATATCAATTAAACAGGAAACCGAACACTGACTCGTAAAGCCAATATTAAAGGTCAAACAATACGAATCACACTAAATAGAAAGGGCCAACATTACCGGTCAAAAATATGAACCACACTAAATAGAAAGGGCCAACATTACCGGTCAAAAATATGAACCACACTAAATGGCAAGAGACTAAACCTAAAAAGGAAATTTAGGAGATCTAAGAGGGAAGTAGATAAGAATTAAATAGAAAAGGGAGAGTTGGCTTTAACCCTAATTACCAAAGATAAAACTAGAGAACTTACCAACTAGGCTTGCATCAAAGTTTACATTCTGATTTGACCCAAACACTATCAAGTAGTCTGGAACAACGAAGAGATTAGAAGCGACGACCTTGCATGCTCAGGTTCAGTTTGGACTCCTAGGGCTTGAGCTTTGATTCGATATTCAAAGAGTTCCGGACACCTTCGAAGGAAGATGTCGACGGATTTGAGACGAAGGATGTTTGGTGGCTTTGGGGTGTTAATCTAGGGGTGATTTGAGACTGGCTCTGCCACCAGATAACACAAGGGCGGCGCAAGGGTTTTGGAGTTTCGAGGGATTCTGATGGGGTTTTAAGGGAACTAATGGCTAATTCGTGCTGAGGAACGAGAGGGGGAACTGTGGCGTGATTTCAACGCCGATTGGCGGTGGCACCGCTGTTGGCGGCGGAACAGTCTCGAACTCCAACGAATATTCGAAGAAGTCGGCTAGGATTTGAAGGCTAGGACTTGGGGAGTTGGAAAGAGGAGGAGGAGGAAAGGATTCGAGGGTGTATTTTTGGGGTTGAATGGAGCATCGCCGCCAGCGGCGACGATTTTCCGGCTGCGGCGATGAGGCAGAGGGTGGCGGAGAACAGTGGTACGAGGAAGACGAATCCTAGTCTCTAGGGTTTCTGAAGAGTTTGGACATTTTTATTTAAAAACCTACATTGAACCAAGGCAGTTGGATTTGAGTGGACGAAGGGCTTGGATTAATTTGTTATTTATTAACTCAAAACGATGTAGTATACCTCCTATTCTACATCGTTTAATTATCTTAAGGAATGGGCGGTTGGACTGGGTATGGGAGCGGATTTGGGCCATTTTGGCTGAATTTTGAAGAGAGGTTTTGGGCTGGAATTACAAAATGGCCCAAACACCCTATTAATTGTAAAAAAACATATCCCATTTAATCTCTTTATTTTTTTCCTCTTTTCCTCCCTTATTTATTTAATTCCTTTTTATTTGTTTTAGATTTTATCAAGTACAAATATTAAATAGACAAGACCAAATTTAAACTCTACAATTAATATTAATTAATTTCCAAAATAGCCTAAATCCTAGATTAAAAAGAAAAGTAAACAAATGTAAAAATAATTATTTTTTGTTATTTTCTCTTATTTTTATGGTATTAATTGACCAATAAAATAAACAATAAAATTGAATTCTAAATGCAAGCAATGCGCTATTTGTATTTTTATGAATGATGCCAACTAAAAATGCACACAAAAATGCGAACAAACAAAAATCATGCAATTAATTCCCAAAAATTCAAATAATAAAGAGAAATTCTAATTTTAAGAGTTTTATAAGAATAGTTCAAGCGAGGCAAAAATCACGTGCTCACAACTTCCCCTCTTCGTTCGGAGACACGAAGGGTTTTCGAGCAAATATGAATGAGCAACTGAGAGATTTTTTGCTGCTTGGCATTTCATGAGAAGCATATTTTGAAAAACGTCTGACCGAACCTTTCCTCAGAGATTGCCTAAATATCCTTGGCTACAAAGGAATCGGATCAGTGTAGTTCTAGAGTGTTTTGGTAGCTGGGACTACCAGGAGCTGTGATTTCACTGCTGATGCTGCTGCTACTGCTTGTCGACCTCCTAATTACACCAAAAGGAAAATCAAAAGCTAAGCTAGCTATGCCTATCAACTATGAGTTACAAGATTCCTATCTATAAATTTCTTGAAGCTTTTTCTTTAGTCTTAACTGATTTTGTTGTGGACCCCGACCTGAATCTTGATGCTCGTAAGTTGTAGGTGCCGGTTCTTTCTTCAGCATTGAAGCAAAGCGGGAGATGCAAAACTTGTCATTTTGAATCAAATTTATGTAGTCCACATCTTTTCTTTTTCAATCGCTCTGAGTTCACTTCTTTTTTGTTCTTTTCTTCTTTTCCTTTATTATGGATTAAGATTCGCTCTTCTAGTCATCTCGAATCCTGCGCCTTGAGGTAAAACCTTTTCGGACACCAAAACAAACAAAGGAACAAAATTTTCTGCCCCAGCTTTCACTGGAAGAATTTCGTGAGTTATTTGCACATCGAGTTTAAGCTATTTCTTTATTGAAAATAGTAAAAGCCCGGATTGTGTATCCTTTGGAAAGATTGCCACGTTATGCTGGCAGATGGCAGGGTTATGCTGGAAAGGAAAAAGGGTCCCTACTGGGGATATGAGGAGGATCCACGGGTTATGTCGGGATAAGAATAAAGGGTCTCTGCTGGGGATGAAAGGGAAAATTACGGGTTATGTCGGGATAAAATGATTCCTGGTTATGCTAGGGAGATCCACGGGTTATGTCGGGATGAATGAGAAAGGTTCATGGGTTATGCCAGAGGGTCCATGGGTTATGATGGGATAGGAAGAAAAGGCTCATGGCTTACGCCAAGGGGATCCACGGGTTATGCCGGGATAGGAAAAAAAGAAATCCTAGGTTATGCCAGGGGGATCCGTGGGTTATGCCGGGATAGGAAGAAAAGGGCTCCTGGGTTATGCCAGGGGATCCACGGGTTATGCCAGGACAGGAAGAAAAAGGTTCCTGGGTTATACCAGGGGGGTCCACGGGTTATCTCGGGATAGGAAGAAAAAGGCTCCTGGGTTATGCCGGGGGATCCAGGGGTTATGCCGGGATGGGAAAGAAAAATAAATCCTGGGTTTTACCAGGGGGATCCGTGGGTTCTACCGGGATAGGAAGAAAAATGTTCCTGGGTTATGCCAGGGGATCCACGGGTTATGCCGGGATAGGAAGAAAAAGGCTGATGGGTTATGCCAAGGGGATCCACGGGTTATGCCAGGATTTGGAAAGAAAACGCTCTTTGGGTTATGCTAGGGAGATCCTCGGGTTATACCGGGATTTGAAAAGAAAAAGCTCCTTGATGGGGGACAAAAGAAAAATACCCTCGGGTTATGCTGGGTATAAAAGGAAAATGATCCTCGGAAGGGTCCTCAGGATATGATGGGGAGAAAGGAAAATGATCCTCGAGTTATGCCTGGGAGGTGCACAGGTTATGTTGGGGAGAAAGAAAAATGATCCTTGGGTAATGCTGGGGAGGAAAAGAAACAGACCCTCAGGTTATGCTGGGGATAAAAGGAAAATGATTCTCGGGTTATGCCGGGGAATGAAAGAAAAGGGTCCTCAGGTTATGCTGGGAAAAAAGGAAAAATTATCCTCGGGTTATGTCGGGGAGGTCCACAGGTTATACTGGGGAAAAAGGAAAATGATCCTCGGGTTATGCTGGGAAAAAAGGAAAATGATCCTCGGGCTATGCCGGGGAGGAAAAGAAAAAGACCCTCAGGTTATGCTGGGATAAAAGGAAAATAATCCTCGGGCTATGCCGGGGAATAAAATAAAAGGGCCATCAGGTTATGCTGGAGAGAAAGGAAAATAATCCTCGGGTTAGGCCGGGGAGGAAAAGAAAAATACCCTCAGGCTCTGCTGGGAATAAAAGGAAAATGATCCTCGGGTTATGCCGGAAAATGAAAGAAAAGGGTCCTAAGGTTATGCTTGGGAGAAAGGAAAATGATCCTTGAGTTATACCGGGGAAGAAAAGAAAAGACCCTCAGGATATGCTGGGGAGAAAGGAAAATGATCCTCAGGTTATGCTGGGGAGAAAGGAAAATGATCCTGGGTTATACCGGGGAGGTCCATAGGTTATGCTGGGGACAACTAAGGGATGTGCTCCTAGGTGTAGAGGCATGGAGTTAACTATTGGGACTCTATGCTACCATGATTTTTGTGATTCTCCTTTTTCAATCTTTTTTTCTTATTAAAACTGCGGGAAAGGATTTGAAGGAAACTTCCCTTTTGGGCTCATTGTTGCGTTGAAGATGTTCCTAGCTCCAACGCATTTCTTTTGGGGTTGCACATGCATTTGTCCGGTTTCTCGGATTGCACCTGTTTCAATTTGCGACAAAGAACAATTGTTAGTTTTAAAGGTGGTTGATTTTGTGGCCTTGATTGCTTGATCTCGGCTCTGCTTCTGTTGAAACGTCTTTATTTTCCAGTTTTTGCCTTGATGGTAGGTCGGTGGAACTCAACTTACAGGCCTTTCCTTTCTAGTTTTCCTTTTTTTTCTGTTTTCTTTTTTTTCCATCTTTTTTTCATTCTCTTTCTTTTCTTCGGAACATTAGGGAGTTTTTGTCTCCTGAAACTTTGCTGCAACGGCCAGTCGCGTGGAACTTAACCTTTCCCATCTTTATTTCGCCTCTGCAGGCCTTTCATTTTTGACCTCTTTCTTCCAACTTCAATTTCAGAGCCTTTGGGGCCCCTTGGCTTTTTCAAACCACTACCAAAATGGTTAGTTGCATGAGACTCAACCTTTTCAATTTCGTTTGCCTTTATAGGCACTTCAAATTTATTTTCTCCTTCCAAGAGTTTGTTCTTAAGTATCGGCCACTATGGCTAGTCGGGGTTGATTTGATGCCCCTGGCGAGAATGGGTGCCTTTTTCAGATTAGCTCGTGTCGAACGAGAGCCCTGCAAATTAGTCTTGCTATCCCTTCTTTGTCTTAGGTTTGGAACGGTGTAAGACCGAAAGGGATTCAAAGAAAAAGAAAAATGGAATGGAGAATGAGTTTCAAAACAATAAGTGTTCCTTTCGGGGAAAGGAAAGAAGGACTTATCTGGAGTACATGCGGACATACATTAACATGACATGCCTTTTGGACTGGATGCCTGATCTGTGTAAACCATCCGACTCTCAGAAATTCATCACTACTTTTGCTTCAAAATTCGAGAAACCTTGCCAGAACTTTGTTGATGCCGATGGCTGCGAGGATCTTCTTTTCGGTCAATGGGGCCCTTTGCAGGTTTCCACTAGCTGACCTTCCTTATTTCTCTTCTCACCATCGCTTCATGGTGCTTGTGTGGTTTTTACTAACAAGATTCTCTCATTTTGATTTTTTTTATTTTTCTCTGCTTACCATTGCCTTATGGTGCCCGTGTGGGTTTTCACCAATAAGACTCTCTCATTTTGATTTTTCTCTGCTTACCATCGTCTTACGGTACCCGTGTGGGTTTTCACCAATAAGACTCTCTCATTTTATTTTTCTCAATTTGCATTAAATCGGATCCAACTAGTTGTATTCTCTTATCCTTAGGTATTTTCACCAATTGATCGGAAGGACTTGAACAGGGTTTGGATAAAAAGGATTTGGATTGAGTTACAACTTTGGAATCTTTTGGGCAAGATCACCGCCGAACCATTATAACATATGCCCTAGTTTCACTTTTTGGGGAACCTTGGATTTTTATTTTGGTTTGACTGAACCCCAGAGAGACGCTACCTATGTATCCTTCCTTTCGGAATCAAGTCAGACGTAGTTCGGGAGTGTTCCTAAACTATTTTGTTTCTCTTTTTCTCTTTCTTCTTCTTTTTTTGTTACTTTTTTGTGTCTTTCTTTTCTTCTTCTTATTCTTTTTTTGTTGTTTCTTTTCCTTTTTCCAATTCATTTTTCAATAACACTTTTAGATTCCAAAGAGGATAATCAAAAAATGAGAGCCGGCTCAAGCGGTTTGCAAAGGGTTGATAGTGTTTGGGTAGCGAGAACGAAAGCCTTTGTCATCCCACCGGAGAATTAGAACTATATGGAGGATTCAACATAGTACCTTTTCACTCCATTTGCATTGATAGTCGTTTTAGGGACATTTCCTTCAATGTGTCCAAAGTACAACACACTTTCGCGGCAGTAATCCTGTTGTAATGTATGGACCTTTCAAATTCTGGAATCAATTGTCCTTCAGCTGTTCAAACTCTTTGCTTTATTTACTCAAACTTATCTTCTTTGCCTTTCGACTCTTGATTCATGATTTCAAAGTCTGACAGCGTTTTGGGATCTGGGCATGAAGTCCGCAAGAATGTCATGTTATTTAAATATGCATTTAACATAAGAGAATAGGAAAAATGACAAGATTAAGAAAAGAGACATTCTTGGACAATGAAATTTTAATTTTTGATTATTGATTTTTGTTTGTTTGTTTTTGGTTATTTTGGATTTTTTTCTTTTGATTTTTTTTAGTTTTTGAAGATAATAGGGTTTACATTGGAAATGTAAGACAATAAAGTAAAACATTCAGATCACACCCTGAGATAATCCGAACACAAAAAGGATAGCAAGACTGGCTACCGAGACTCACGTTTGGTGGGGTGCATTCATGCTTGGCGACCACTTTGTGGCTTTCCCTCTGTCTCGACAAGGGCTGCAATGGCCTTAAGGGCCAGATCGAATCCCTCATTTTCAAAAATCATTCGGACTGTTGGCCAGTTGTTATGGGCAGGCAATGGGTTGTTCATTATATCATGAGCATCTTTATCCCGAAAAACGATTCTTTCAGCTTCAATCAAATCTTCTACTGCCATTTTGAGGGTCCAACAGTCCTCTGTACTGTGTCCCACTGCTCCACAGTGGTATTCACATAGAGCATCAGCTCGGTACGAGGGGGACTCGGGGTTTGGACTAATCGGGGGCATTGACTGCAATAGATTTAGCCTGATTAACATTTGAAACAAGATTTAAATAACATTCACCAATAGGGCTGAACTGACTCTTTCTAAAAGGCTCTCTTGGGCAATTATTATATTGGGGATCATTTGGTTGAGTATTATATGGAGCTTGGTAAGGATGGGCATTTATGGGAGGTGGAGCTCGGTTTTGTGTATAATACTGTGGCTGGGTGTAAGATTGCGCGCTCATCACCGCATAGGTAGGCGGTGCCACGTCATAGGCAGCATCCGAAAGGGGATAATAGTATGGTGGGACGAGAGGAAGCACATCTAATGGACTGAAAGCCCTGCGGGCCCCCCTTAGATCTTCAAATTATCATGAATCCCTCTTCATTCCCATTTTTTTATTAAACTCTTTGATTCGTTCTGATCAAACTGTGATGTGGCCATAAAAGCAGCACGACTCAATATTCGACCCGTCTTCAGGTTGTTTTCAATCATTTCCCCAATTTTGATCGCCTCGGCGAATGGTTTACCCACAGCAGACATCATGTTCTTGAAGTAGTCAACCTTTTAGGCCTGCAGATAAACCGTGACTATTTCAATTTCGTCCATGGGAGGTTTTACCTAAACAGCTTGCTCACGCCATTGGATAGCATATTCGCGGAAGCTTTCCTCTGTTTTCTTTTTCAAATTGGACAAGCAATGTCTGTCGGGAGTAATGTCCACATTATATTGGAACTGACAGACAAAATCACAAGCCATATCGTCCCACATATGCCAATGAGTAATTTCTTGATCCGTATACCACTCAGAATCGACTCCGATGAGGCTTTCCCCAAAATAGGCCATTAGCAGCTCGTCATTTCCATCAGTACCCCTTAACTGGTTACAGTACCGTTTCATATGAGCAACCGGGTATCCATGCCCATCATACTTCTCAAGTTTTGGCATTTTTAAGCCGGGTGGCAAGTGGACATGGGGAAACATATAGAGGTCAGAGTATGAGACACTCTTTTTAACACTTAGACCTTGCATGTTTTTCAAGCTTTGTTCCAAGCTCTTCATCTTCCGAGCCATTTCCTCTTGCTCGGGATTATTAATAACTTTTACTTGCCTCACTGAGACATCATGCTGTGGAGGTTGAATGAGAGAGTATGGGGTCACATATGCTATTCCTGACTGAAGCTGTGGACCCTGAAATGTGAATACTTGAGGCTGCGCCTTTAAAGCCGGTGCTTGGGGACGAGCCACAGAAGTAATGACGGGATCATTAGAGGGCCTTGGAGGGAATCCGCATGGGAAGATCGGCTTAGGCACAGGGGAGTTGGTAGCCTCACTTGACCTGGGGACCAACTCAGGAAACCCAGGGACTGCACTTGGCGGTTCCCTACCATTAGACCAGGCATCGCGCATTTCTATTATGTAGAGATGCAACATCTTATTCTCTTCAGCACCTGCTGATTCTAGTGGCAGAATAGCCGATGTCGGGCTATGCTTAGGACTAAGGACTGGTAGATTGCTACCGTTGGCCATATGTGCCTTTGGATCTTGTGAAGGAGGGGAGGATAGACTACCAACAAAACTCACCACCAAAACCTGGCTTTTTGCACACGCAACAACCTTGTTAGTTTTGAGACACTTAACGAATAGGAAATCGCAGGGTTGGATGCAATGCACCTAAGAAGTTAAACATTTTTATCATGTGTTTGAACGGTTACATGTTTCATCCTGACCTTAACTAATCGCTCTTGATTTCTCATTTTTACCGCTCTTTTATTTTGGCACCCTCTTTTCTCTCTTTTTGTTTGTCACTCTTTTATTTCTTGTCGCCCTTTTTTCTTCACCTTTTTCAAATTTTTTCTTCGTTTTCATTTTCTTCACTTGTTTTTGTTTCAATTTGCTTTCTCTGTTTTTTTTCAAGTTTATTTTTCACTCAATTTATGTATGGCTAAGATCGGATCCGATGGGTATTGCCTACATATCATGACCCCACATGAATCAGATCTTGCGTAGTTCAGAAAGATTAGGATTTCTTTTGATTGGAAAGGGAGATTTTTTGTTTTGTTTTTTGGGTGTTTTTTTGTGTATTTTCATTTGTTTTCTCTTTTTATAAAGAAGAAATAAAATATTTTTTTTATTTTAGATGTTGCCTCTTAATTTTCGACAAAGGAACTTTTAAGAAAATGTTTTGGGTTTCTGAGTTTTTCTTTAGTTACAATAGCACTTCAAGAGAAAAGCAAAAAAGAAATTCCTTTTTTTTTTGTTTTTTTGACTTTAGTTTTTAAAATTTTTATGAACATTTATAAAAGAAAGACATCTAAGGAGTATGTCATTTTTTGGGTTTTTGTGCTGATTTTGTCTTCTTGATTTTCCCCCTTTTTTTTGTTTTCTTTTTTGATTTTTTTTAAAAAAAATATTTTGAAATGAAGGAAACCGTATTTTTGGATCTTGATTTTTATTGAGTTTTCTTTATTTGTATGTAAGACAGTAGAAAGAGGAAACAAATTTTTTGAGTTTTAACAACCTTTTTGTTTTGAATTTTCTAAGTGGATATTTTTTTAAAAAAAGAATTAAAGAAAAATATATTTGGGGTTTTTTTAAAAAAAACAATTGGGATTTTATTTTGAATTTATGAAAGAAATATGAATTTCCTTTTCTATTTTCCAAAGAAGAATGAAAAAGAATTTGATTATTGTTTTCAAAATTTGAGAGAAAAACCTTCTAAAGAAGAAAGAAAAACTATATTTTTGGATTTTTTTTTTGTTTCATTTGATTTTGCATTTTTGAAATACATATTTTTGAATATTGATTTTCTTATGAAAATTAGAAGAAAAATATTTTTGTATTTTTGAAACTTTAGGATCATAGAGAAAGGCTTTCTAAACAAGGAAGTAAAGGAAAATATTTTTTGAATTTTTTAAAAATTGGGATTTAATTTTTAATTTATGAAAGAAATACGAATTTTCGTTTTCCAATTTTCGAAAGAATGAAGTAAAGGAAAATATTTTTAAATTTTTAAAAATTGGGATCGGGACCGATGAGCTGTGCCTACATATCTCACATTCGGTGAGTATCAGACCAATGTAGTTCGGGCAGATTGGACAGAAACTGCTTTTTTTGTTTGATTATTTTTTTGAAAAACCTATTTCTTTTCTTTGATTTTCTAAAAGTTTTAATAGAGTTTCGGTATCATTTGTGATTGGGTTTTCAAAACAAGTGACTAACTCACTCAACCCTAACACTATTATTCTTCTCTCTCTCTCTCTCTCTCTTTGTTTTTTTCTTGTTTTTTTTTTTTTTTGTTTTTTCTCTCTTTTTCTTTTCAAATTTCTCCCATTATTTACAAGACGATCAACATGCAAACCTGAGCAAATAAATACACAAGTAGCACGTAAGATGAATCAGGATAGTCTTTTTTTATTTTGGAACACCTATCCTAGACGGACCCAACCCTTGTGTTGAGTCCCCTAAGTCAAATGCATGATGCAGATAAGCATTCCTACTAGGGATCTGGCATATGGATAAGTTATTTTATTCTTCAAACCAGGGTATTTGTTTTAGACTATGTACCCGAGCGGACAACTCAAGTCGAGGAGGGGGGTACGTACTGGGGACCCGAAAGATCATCGGCTTAGTAACTTGTCCGAGCCTCTTTCTTATTTCAAGATATGACACTAACAGAATGGGGAACCTCGACCAGCGAGCACATCCCTGAAGATAAGAAGAGAAGAGGTTCATGGCAGTTTTATACAATTCACAGAATATCAAAGAGGTAAAACATTTAGCACATAGCATGGAGTATGTAGGAAAATCAGATAAAGCCAAATATAATAGTTATTCTAAGCTCGAATTCTTGAACCCGGAACCAGAGAGGGTTCGGTCCCCAGCCTAATCACCAGAGCTGTCACACCTCCTTTTTTCACGGCTACCCCGAAGGATAAATGTATATGGAGATTTTCCAATTTAAGTGACACTATTCGAAATAGGATTATTTATTTATTTAGAGTCTCCACTTGGGATAGGTTTGGCTTTTGATGTCCCAAGTCACCAGTTTGTTATGAATCCCAAATCGAACAAATTTTTGACTTCCCAAATGGAGTCTGTGAACCAGAAGTTCTAAGTAAGAAATTTTGTTGACCCAAGGGAAGGTGTTAGGAACCCCCGGATGCCGTGGTTCTAGCATGGTCGCTAAATCACTTATAATTGGCTTAAATCTAATTTTAATACACGTTCATCCTATTGTGAAATTTTAAATTATTTACCGCTTTTAATTTTTTTTTTAGGAATGTGAACATCATTTAAAATGTTTTTTTGGATCGCGTCACGTGAAATGCACCTGTATCCGAAATACATTTTATCCAACATTTTGGGATTTGGATTTGGGTCACATGAAATGCACACCCGTTTTTAAGAAGGTAAAATTATTAAAGAATGCGCCTAAAGCGACTAACGTATTTTTATCCTTGCGGGAAGCCATGAAGTTCGCTAAATGGCATGTCCCAAATTTCTAAGTATTTTAATACAAGCATTTAAAAAGTGTCACACGATTTATGGGTTTTTTTAGCGCGGCGCACTGCGTTTCATTATTTAATGGCCAATCTAGAGCAAACTAAGATTTTCTACTGGATTTGTCTCTAAGAGGACCTAGTTAATTAATATTATAAAACTTGGGCCTCAAGTTCAAGTCCAGGTTCAAACAAAAGGGAAGAACATCTTAATTTGAACCCGCTACCTAACTCGGAAGCCCAAATTTAAACAAATATTTTTAGAACTTTAACTTAACAGCTTGACCAGTGGGATAAGGCTTTCAGTAACTTGAGCTTCGAAATCAGCCCCAAAATGCATTAAATTTCTACGATTGGGCTTCAACATCAGCACAGTGGTTCATACACTAATTCTGGGACCGACAAAATCCAAACGTCTACTGGGTAATCAGACCAGCGTTGGGTCTAATTTCATATCCCAAATGTCATGGGGCCAATTAAATTTTATATCATCATACATAGGAGTTCAATAGTTCCTGCTTTACAAAAGTTATCCGCATTTTTACATTAAAATAAGATGATCTTTATTTACATGTCAATTTAAACTCAAATAGTGAATTAACACTTGATCGAAATCCTGATAGTTATTTGTATTCCATTCATGTACTCATCAACATTATAGACTCGAAATGGAAATCTGATGCTGAAGAATCATAACAAACAGTCAACCTGAGATTTAAACTACAACTATTTCAATAGTTTAAACTAAAAAAAGAACCTGTTTGCAACCAGCATTATACTCAAAATAACCATATAGCTCTAAAAATTAGTCCTTCGCACAGTCCAATTAATACAAAATAATTTATAGTCTAGCTAACATTGTTGAATTAATGTCTAAGCATACAAATTAGAACAGCTTCAGGTAAATCAAGGAAAACAAAGAAGGTCTTCAATATTCTTCTTGACAAAATAGTCATACTAATCTCTTAAGTCTCATAGCACCTAAGGTTTGATAATGTACCTGAGTTAAGACAAAAATGAAGGAAAAAGAGTTAGCAGTAGAAAATCGACAACCAGCACTGATAAACCAGCAGTAACACCACAGTAGAATTAGCTTGAAAGCAAAATTGCATCAACCCAAAATAGCCTTTTGATTGAACTCAATAACACTTGAAATTAAACCTAGAAAACTCCAGAAAACTTCAGCAACCATATCCTAGGCTAAATGATGCAGATCACACTCTAAAACTCAAAATTGATTTGAAACTTTAATAGAAAAGCCTGTTTTGGAGTTTTTGTTTATTGTTTTTTTGCTCATGAGGATCTAAATGATCTAGTTTTTATGGAAACTTTCAGATGTTCAAACTAATAACAGATTTTTTGGATTTTTGTTTTGCATTTGAATTGCAGAAATGGAATTAGGAGTGTTTTGGAGAAATTTTTTAGAGCTTGAACTTTTAGGACTTTTTTCAGCGTTTTCCAAAAAAAGAATCGGAATTTTTGAGGGTTCAAAAAGCATGTTCAATGGTATGCCTTTTTATAGGCAAGGCTTAGGGTAGCCTTCCTATTTTTGTTTTACCTTTTGGTCCCTCTCTTATTTTCAGATTTTAACTCATTAGTCCTTTTATTTATGCCTTGTTGGTCAAGTTACTGCATTAGAGTTTCCTGGTCTCTAGGGTTTCTAAAGAGTTTGGACATTTTTATTTAAAAAACCTAGATTGACCAGGGCTGTCGGATTAGAGTGGATGAACGGCTTCGATTAATTTGGCATTTATTAACTCAAAAAGACATAGTATTCCTCCTATAATACGTCGTTTCATTAATCTCAAGGTACAGGCGTTTGGATTGGGTATGGGCGCGGATTTGGGCTATTTTGACCGCATTTTGAAGAGGGTTTTTGGGCTGGAATCACAAAATGGCCCAAACAGCCTATTAATTGTGAAAAAACAAATCCCATTTAATCTCTTTATTTGTTTTCCTCTTTTCCTCCTTTATTTAATTAATTCTTTTTTTTCAGATTTTATCAAGTACAAAGATTAAAATAGATAAGACCAGATTTAAACTTTACAGTTAAAACTAATTAATTTCTAAAATAGCCTAAATCCTAGTTGAAAAAGAAAACTAAACAAATGTAAAAATGACTATTTTGTTATAAACTAAAGCAAAAGACAAGAACAATAGAACAAGAACAATAGCAATAGAGAGAAGAGTAGAGAGAGTTCTTCTTATTGAGTTGAGAGGGGTCTCAAGGGATGATTTACAATGGTAGGGGGCACCTCTATTTATAGGGAGGAGGAAGATCTTGCTACCAATAATAGGACTCTAAAATCTCTCTAATTAAGTACATTAAAGACATTCACCTTAAATAGAAGTGTAAGAATCTTCTATTTCATAACACTCCCCCTTGAATGTCTATTCAATGATGTGTCTCATAAAACCTTAAAACCAAAACCCAATGGGAAAAATTAAAGTAAGGAAAAAGAGTACACATGTTTGAATATGCGCCTATTGGTTGCCTCGTTAAAAACCTTGCAAGGAAAACCCAGTGGGACAAAACCTTGTAAGGGAAAAAGAGTGCAACGCGCATTGACTCCCCCTAATGAGTACATCGATTTATATCCTTGAGCATTTGCATTCCAATCTTGTGCATCATCTTCAAAACGATCTTTGGTAGATGCTTGATGAATAAATCAACCATATTGACTTGAATAAATATTCCGCACCTTGAAATCATCATTCTTGATAGATATAAACATCTTCATATAATGTCGTGGAATAGCTCTTCAATATCTCCATAGATGCATTCTCAAATCCATCATGCTTATAGTTATAGCAAGATACATATGTACACAAATTGTACTAATGATGCGGTACTTCAGGACCAAGAATTGCATATGCTTCAAGCAACTTAAATCTTTCAAGTTAAGTCATATAAGTCGCATAATAGACTTTAGCTGCATAACAAGCTTTCATTAGTGATACTAAACAAATAAGATATCGAAAACTGACTATACATACCTTTGACTGTTATCTTTCAAGCATTTGAACTATAGGTTCAAAACTACATGTCTTTCATATGGAATCAATTCTTCTTGAATTGTATCTCTTCCATTTAGTTGCTTTCTTTGAGTCAGCAAATGCGTATAGCATGCTTTGCAATATGTTGCAATTGCATTTCCCTTTTATGAACTACAGGTTCATATCATGATATTCGGGGATATACATATACAAATGAAAATTCATCCCATGTAACACTTTCTCAAATGTTTATCATGTCTCCCCCTCATGTTAGTAAAGCTAACATGTTTCCTCAACTTTGGGAAATCATCTTTGTGCATTATGTCAATATACACAGCACCTTAGTAATAAGATGAAATTATTTGGTTCCTGACCTTGAACCACTTGTGAGGGGAGAATATACTCTCGTATACAACTTATATCAAACTGATATATACAACTTCGTTCTCATAAGGAACAGTTTAGCTATTAAGTGGAAGCACTCAATAATTATCTTGCTAAACCAACTTTGATATAAACCAACTTATCAAGATGAACTGTCTTGAGTAGAGAATCTGGAAACTATGCTCGAAGTTAGATTACTGAGCGATTTACCTCGCAAGCACTGCCAGGCTGCGGGTTAATAACAATGGCGCATGTAACCATATCATAGATGCATCATATGTGGTATACATGGCAGGTGAATGGGCCCATATTCACCTTTGATATTTCCAGAATCAAGGGGCTTCAACCCGAACTCTTTAGTTGGTCAGTTCATTACTGAGAACAAGAACTTCTAGTTCTTTGATATTCACCTATGTGAATTTGCACATCATACTTCAAATGAGATGGCTAACACGAATGTCAACTGAATAAATTATCAATACTGGTAAATTTTAAATTTACACCATGACATGTGCACTTATCAATAAACTTCGGGTTTATTATGACATGGGTTTTATACCAATAGATATCCACTTTATTGTGGCATTCTTTCGTTTGTGTAGTACAAACTGGAGAACAAAGCGGGTAGCTTTTCATATACAAATTACCCCGCTACAAGTTGTAGTAATAGGAGAATCAAAGCCTTCCTTTATTTATAGTCTCAATATCATCAATCGCCTTCGCGTGTACTTTTGGAAACTGAATAAGTTTCTTTGAGACTTACTACAGCACAATACTCAATTGTGTTTCTCCAACATAGTAATAATTGGCTCTTCAAGAGCTCTCAATTAATTTTGTACTACCACAGACTGAGGTTCGAGATCCTCACATTCTTGCATTCCGTATTTTCAAAAGTCTCAGGCTCAATAGATTCTTCGTGAATCTCGGAATTAATCAAATCATGAGCGTCCTCATGTGATTCTTTCATAGTGTCATTTAGATCGTTCTTTTTCCTCTTTCTAGGATTTCGATCTTTGGAACCTAATGGTCTGCCACGCTTCTGGCGTGCATTTGACTCATTGGATATGACACTAGATATTTGTCCAATAGGGACTTCAATACGGATCGGAACATTTTCCGCGTGAATGTGGGATTTCGTTATCCTCTTCAAGTCCGTAAATGCGTCAGGCATTTGATTTGCTATTCTTTGCAAATGGATAGTCTTTTGTACCTCTTTCTTTCAAATAGAGGTATGTGGATCAAGATGAGATAATGATACATTTTTCCACAAAATTTCCCGTTTGGTTTCACCAACTTCTCCCCCTAATTTTGGGAAAAGTGTCTCATCCAATTGACAGTCTGCAAATAGTGCAGTGAACAAATCTCCTGTCAATGTTTCGAGGTAGCGAATAATGGAGGACGCGTCAAACTCAACATATATTCCTAACCTCCTTTGCAAACCCATTTTGGTGCGGGATGGCGGTGCTACAGGCACATATACTGCGCATCCAAAGCTTCTTAAATGGGATATATTGGGTTCATGACCCAAAACCAATTGCAATGGGGAATATTTGTGTCAATTCGTCAGTCAGAGACGAACTAGCATTGCTGCATGCAACATGGCGTGACCCCAAACCGAAGTGGGCAGCCGACGAACTAGCATTGCTTCATGCAAAATGGCGTGACCCCAAACCGAAGTGGGCAGCCGACAAACTAGTATTGTTGCATGCAAAATGGCGTGAACCCAAACCGAAATGGGCAGCCTCGTTTTCATGAAGAGTTCAAGATTATTCTCATCTATTGTCTCAATATGATATCCATTTTGAATGATATCTTTAAAACTCAACAAGTTCTTTGGAGGAGAACATTGCATTCTCTATGATTAACGTCATGCCTTTGGGCAGAGTTACAATTGCTCTTCCGGAGCCTTCAATCAATTTACTACTTCCATAGATTGTAGTAATGTTTGCCTTACACAATTACTCTTCTTTTCTTTGAGTATTGTATGTGTAGTACATGAATCAACTAGGCAAATACTTTTACAATTTGGACGTTGGTCCAAGTTCGCTTTGTGAGATATCCATATTTGCTATCCCATAGTTTAACATACAAAGAAAATACATAAATATAAGTATAAACAACTTCAATTCTTTTGTTTCGCGTTTAAACAGCGTTTTGGAAAGCAGTTATTTAGGATATTCGAATATTGTATTCTAATATTCGAATATAATGCCTTGCGGAAAAAATAATACTTTAATGCGAAAAATATTAGATATTCGAATATTTAAGCACATATTCTAATATCTTGCCAGATATTCGAATATAGGAATTCTGATATTCGAATATCTGGCCCAGATATTCGAATATCAGACTCTGATATTCGAATATCTGGCCTGGCGGAAAAAAGTTCGTTTTATTGCTAAATATTAGACGATCGACTAGTTTTTAGGTTAGTCGATTACCTCTACTGTACAATAAAAATATTTGAGCATATTGAAACATTCTAAAGGGCTAATACTAACATCATATCATGAATTAACTAATACGAGCTAATGCTAATGACTATTAATTTATTCACTAACTAATACAAATAAGTAGAACAAAATCAAATAACTCCATCTTCTTTCATCACGGTCCCATCGCCGATTAGGTGGTCTATTTTCCCTCGGGTTGCTAAAAGAAGTCTGCCACATCCAGGTGGGTGAAGTCAAAGTTATCGTCAGAGACAAAATTCGTTTCAGGGCGTTTACTCTTTCGAGATGCTTAATATAGGTCAACCAAATTTTATGGTATACGGCAAGACTTAGACCAGTGCCCGTTTTCACCGCAACGATAATATATAGTTTATAAACTATTTGCTTTTGGATTCTTATCGTATCGTGCTTGTGGCAGAGTGACCAACTTCAGGTTGTCATCTCTCTTCTTTAAGCCTTTCCACAAGATGGGTGAATCCTTGATGTTGAGATATTCAATCTTCAAACTTTCATCAAGGTGATGGCGCAATTAAATCAAGGCCTTCGTATAGTTTCAAACCTTCATTAAGGTGATGGCGCATGTAAATCAAGGCCTTCGTATAGTTTTGGGTGGATGCATTATTTCTGTATTTAATGGCGTCTCCAAGACCCATAGCATCTAAGTGGATTTCAGTATCCAACACCCATGTTATATAGTTCTTGCCCGAAATTTCGAGGGCAACGAACTTTCTTTTCATATGACACAATTACATCAAGAGCGTGTTCATACTTACGGGCTCTATTACAATTATCACATTCACTTCAGGGAATGGATCAAAATCATGTGCTTTACACAATCTTATGTCAAATATTACTTTCATAAAGTGAAAGATTATTTTGAGAATCCTTATTGTTCTCTTTATCACAATAATGACGATTATAATTTCGTCTATTGCCACGTCCATGGTAATGCTTTTGTCTTCTTTCAGACTTACCGTATACTGCATCCACATTCTCTAAAGGGAATGGAGCAACTTCAATGGGACGGGATTCTTTGCCCACAATCATACATGAATTTAATCATGGCAGGACATAGAGATTTTACCACTTCGTGTGGTTAAAATTTCTTACAAACTCCATTAGAGTTATACTCAAACTTGATTGTCTATATTTGTATATAAAATCAAATTATAGAATTCCAAGAATTTGAAAGGAAAAAATAAAATACTTACCTTTAAGGTATACCAAATATATTTTCAGTATTTCTTTCTTTCCTTTTTCTTTTCAACTTTTTCGTTCCTTTCTTCCTTTTGGCTATCCAGTACTCTTCTTTGTTTTCTGATTTCGTTTCTCTCTTTTTTTTTTTCTTTTTTTTTTTTCTTCTTTTTCTTTCTTTCTTTGAAGCAAAACCCTACACAAACAAAAGTTAAGACAATCGAAATTTCAATTGGTTAGAGACTCGTGCTGATAACGTGTTATAAACTAAAGCGAAAGACAAGAACAATAGAACAAGAACAATAGCAATAGAGAGAAGAGTAGAGAGAGTTCTTCTTATTGAGTTGAGAGGGGTCTCAAGGGATGATTTACAATGGTAGGGGGCACCTCTATTTATAGGGAGGAGGAAGATCTTGCTACCAATAATAGGACTCTAAAATCTCTCTAATTAAGTACATTAAAGACATTCACCTTAAATAGAAGTGTAAGAATCTTCTATTTCATAACATATTTTTGTTTTTTTCTCTTATTTTTATGGTATTAATTGACCAATAAAATAAACTATAAAATCGAATTCTAAATGCAAGCAATGCGCTATTTTGTATTTTTATGAATGCTTCCAAATAAAAATGCATACAAAAATGCGAACAAACAAAAATCATTCAATAATTCCCTAAAATTTAAATAATAAAGAGAAATTCTAATTTTAAGAGTTTTATAGGAATAGTTCAAGCGAAGCGAAAATCACGTGCTCTCAATAGGTATATTGAACCATTACAAAATGGGAATCTGCTAGCGATGTATCAAAGAAGCCTGGGATTACATGCGATAGTAGCAAATTTCTTGGGTAAGATTTGCGTTTTTATTGACGAGATGTTTGAGTATGAGATATTATTTGACATGGAATACCAAATTACACTTCGATTGGTCAATCATGATACTAGGAAGGAATTGATTGTAATGTTTTTATATGCTAATATAACTACACGTGAAAGGATTGAATTGTGGGACTCCTCAAACGCATTAGCTCCGGGCATGAGGGTTCCTTGGCTTGTAGGAGGAGACTTTGATGTCATTATATCAGAGGATGAGAAGTAGGGGTGTTCATTCGAATCGGTTTATCGATAAATCTAATCGATGTTTTGTTATCGAAATCGAAAAAATTTAAATCGAAAAAATTGAAATCTTTTTTGAAACGATAACGATGAGAATATGTACAAATCGATAATCCATAATTACTTATCGATAAGGGTCAAAATCGAATCACTAAATCGAATGCACACCCCTATACTGTATTGTTAAATGAGTAATTACTTATTTGTGTAGATTACTATAACGTACGTGATGTAAATATATTCCGCTACTATTTTGAAAGCAGCAATTCAATATTATTTTCCCTAATCTATACCTTTCCTTTACCCTAAGTTCCTTACTCTATTATTTCCTCTACCACATTTAAGGAATGATCATATTTAAAGATCAAGGGAATGAAGTTCAAATTAGTGGAAAATAGAATTAGCCATGATGATGTGTTTTGTTTTGTTTTTTTAATACCATTGGAGTGTTGGTGGCATACATTTGATCCGTACTTTAGTTTTTTTTGCATGTCTTGTTAACATAAATTTTATATTATAGATGGTGTTCGTCCTATTTTAATTTCTTTTTTTTCCATATTAGTTAGACGCGTTTATAACGATATACTTTCCGTGGAATACCGCAAATTTTTTTATTCGTGTAATCGATAACCGAATCGATAAGCCCCCAAAATCGATAAATCGAAATCCCCTTATTGAAACGATAACGATAAGCGTATGTACAAATGGATAATCGATAAGAGTCAAAATCGAATCGATAAATCGAATGCACACCCCTAAGGAGAAGTATGGAGGCCTACCAGTATACGTGGGAGAGATAATTTGTGTCTTTGATATATGTTATGCATTTGCATCCATTCTTGTAGAGCTGGATTAGGTTTCGGATTAACAACAATTTTTTTGCTCGTCAATACCCTTATAGATGCTGCAGCAGTCCCAATTACCTCTTTTGCCTTTCCTCATGTACAACTGGTACCAACTCAGGGGTGTAAAATTCAACATTCCATTTCAGTATGTCCTTACTTAGTATATGTTTCGCAGTATTTAGGAAGGTAATCATACTTAATTTAAATCAACTTCTCCTCATCATTTCTCGCTTCATCATCCTCCTCTACGATCTTGATTCTTTTTGGAAAAGATGCAAAAAGATAGGCCTCAAACTTAACTTTTGCAAAACTAGGCCATGTGCCATTTTTAGTGGCCATATCAACGTTGAGCAGTCGACCTTTCCAAAAGAATATTTGGTGGCAGTTCAGGAAAGGATATCCATGCCACTACTATCATCATTTCTTTATCTGGTTTTCACCATGGTGACAACTTTAGCGTTCGCATTTGCCAATAATCTCCAGCGACTTTCAAGTACAAGGCTGGCCTTGTTAACAAGTGAACATAATCTTCTATCAACGTCAGCTTTATTAGTACATCATCCTCAATCAACCCTATACTGCATTGTCCCTTAATTTCATACTGAATAGGTTTTGATTTGCCCAACTCAGTGAGATAAGGTGATGTTTTATACTTCAATGCTATACAAGAGGGGTGATTTGTGTGGTGTGCAATTTTCGCGTGCATTGATTCTACAAGGATTTAATTATTTTATGCGTTCCTTAAACTACTATTGCGGCAATAATAATTATGAAAAGTAAAGAACACAAGTATTTTTATGTGAAAAAAACTCTCACGACTTACTACTCAGTAGAATTTTTCCAATACTTTACTAAATGACTGAGCCAAAACAGCATTTGCAAAAACTCTTTGTAAACCTAAGGATTACTTCAATTCCCATTGTAGCAACCAGCCTCTAACTGTTGCAACAACTTCAAGTTAACTCTAATTTGAATACTCAAAGTATCTAATACAATTTTTTCTTGATAAAGCTGAAAGGTATAATTTGAAAACCACATACGACAATGAAATATTATATCTAGTTCATGTAGCTTAAGGTTCGCACACTGTTGATACCCATTTTTTTTTATATATCTTCATATATATAAGTATTTCCCAAGGTCCTATTATTTTTCTCAATTTTTTACAGATTTTAAAATCAATGTTATTACCCTATTTTATCTAGAAAAATCCAACAAGTATTTCCAAAATTGGTATTTTGGTAGTTTATTTATTGGACTCTTATGTTTATACTAAAATATAACTAGCATGATTCTTGTACATTTTTATAAACTTATTTAGTATTTTTAAAAGCGAAATTGCATATAATTAGAATAACAGCATATTTTAAGATTTAATTGCGTTTATAATTACAAAATTGGCTCCAGTATTATTAATCTAATATTTATATATTATTAATTAATTTGGTACCATTAATTTGTTTCCAAAAATTACTTTACTATGTTTCATAAAATAAATATGGGAAAATAGCCTATTTTTATTTCGATTTTGGCCAGATTAGGCGCCTCTAATTAGACCCAATTTCAAACCCCATTACCCAGTCCAACTCCTAAAATTACCCGACCCACAGCCCGTCTAAATGATCCGACTAGCTCCCCTTTTAATCTAGGTCGTTGATCGAAATGATCAACGGCTACAATTCTCCCTTTCCTTTTTTAATTTACTAATACCCCTAAACCTAAATCATTTTCCACCTACCAGTGTCACGATCCGGTTCGCCCTCCATGAACCATCGTGACGTCACCTAGTCTCTATGACTAGGTAAGCCTAATAATTTGTAAAGTTAAACTACAATTGCGGAAGACATAATTAAAATCGAGCTAGTAAAGTAAAACAATGTTTAAGGTGCCGCTCGGCACATATAATAACATCTCTTGAAACTAATAACATTCCGAAAACCCGAAATCTCACAAATCACAAGCTAAGGGATATATAAGTGGCTCTAACTCAAGAATGTCTAAACAAAGGAAAATACTGAAAGGGCTATAATTTTTACAGAAAGCTAGAAAGGGACTCCTCGGCTTGCGGACGTTGCAGATATACCTCGAAGTCTCTACAGAATTGCCTCATTCCAAGGCTGACAGAACTGAGTGGGAGTACCTATATCTGCATACCAAAAATATGCAGAAGAGTAGTATGAGCACATCACAGCGGTGCCCAGTAAGTGTCAAGATTAACCTCAGTGGAGTAGTAACGAGGAATAGTCAAGACACCTACCGGTCAAATAAATAGTATAATTATAAGAACAACGGAACATGATATATAAAATATATGTGAAGAATGTACAAAACGATCAATAATGCTACAATCACAATTAGGGAAAGAAACAACAAGTAACACGAGAATATAAAGAATGATGACACATAATGACGACAAGACACAATCGAACTCCTAAGATCAAAACACATTAACGGAAATGTTCACATAAGGTCTTATTCGAATGTTTCCACAAATTTACCAAATCTGGGTCAAACAACAACTCACGAAAATCCAGCATCTGAATTCTAACACTTGGCATCATGTGCCCTCCGCCCCCCCATCAGTCTCATAGTCATGCTGACAGCTAACTGGCCAACTAGGTCCCCTCTCACATATATAGTGCTTAAACAAGGACATGCTTCTATACTTAGCAAATTAGGGGAACTTCACCTCCAATAGGGGTGTTTCAACTATGTGTATTCTTGTGCGAGTGCATTAACAAGATTTATACTAGCTGATAAAGATTAGAAGAAGAGCGGATAGCACGCACAATGTTCCCTCACCACATCCACAAGATAAAGCTCATATAGAAAAGCAAACACAAAAAAAGTATTATATGAAAATATAAATGCCTCCTCATGCCTTTACAATCCTTACAATCAATCTCTGACATAGCCCTCCTTATTTTTCCATGTGCACAATTAATAACATAATAAGTACCGTCTTATTTCGCCACACGTGCGTCATAATATTCTCACCTTATTTTGCCACATGTGAAACTCACATATAAGCATATAAATAATTCCTGCCTTATTGCACCGCATGTGCAATATATCAATAGCAAAAGTAGCACGGCAAAGACCTCGTGCAACCCCTCAACCAAAATCGCACGGTAAAAACCTCATGCATTACAGTATCATCAACCGTAAGGCAGAAATCTCGTACATCACAATATCAATAACCACACGGCAGAAATCTCTTGCACCAACAATATCACTAACCGCACGGCAGAAACCTCGTGCATCAACATATCAAGTACAACCGCGACAAATAAATATATACAAGAGCAAGACAAGTGAATTAACTCATTAAGTTTTCGCCCATTAGGACGATAAGACTAGATCACAAGGAATAACCACAATTGAAATACTAAGCGTAGTAAGAACAACTTAACAAGGGAGAGAAATAATATGAAGCAACAATATCATAATACGTAGTTTAACAACAAGCAAGTTATCATGAATCAAACAATTTCAAATAAGGAATATCAACTAATCATAGGATATCTAACTTCTTTAAATTTGGGCAAGTTACGAAGAACATACGACGATTTCAATTAAGGACGAACAGATGGACAGATAATCATAACCTCAATCAAAACCAATTAATTACATGAGAAATACCAATGATTTCCAAATAGAGACAACCAGTTATGAAAGATAGCGTGACTACGAAAGGGTGGGATCTTAAGTTAAACAAAGTAGGAGTTAATTAGGTAACAAGAATAAACCACAAAGCGCAATTAAATTCCACTTATGACATGTAGAGGTGAAACTAATAACAGGGAACTCAATCATATCAAGAAAAACTTCATACTCAGTGATTACAAGGATATAAGAGCCTAAAAGGGGCAAATTTCCACAAATAAATCCGAGCATGCACTCCTCACCTTGCGTACACAGAATACGATCAGCAGAGAAGACTCAAATCCTAAGGGAATGTCTTCCACACAAGGTTAGGCAATATACTTACCTCAAATCGGCTCAACGTCAGCTAGAAATCACGCCTTTGCTACGAGTATCTGACCCCCAATGGCCCAAATCTCCAATCGATTCTCCTTGATTCCCTCTTGAATCTCCCTCAATGAAGCTCTCAAATGCTCAACTATGGTGGAAAATA
Organism: Nicotiana benthamiana; assembly: GCA_034376525.1. Classification (NCBI taxonomy): domain Eukaryota; kingdom Viridiplantae; phylum Streptophyta; class Magnoliopsida; order Solanales; family Solanaceae; genus Nicotiana; species Nicotiana benthamiana. The sequence goes on along the minus strand of CM067332.1, from coordinate 110,639,681 downwards.
TGGCTCAGCTCGCGGATGACATATTTTATAACTTACTGCCCAGGTATTTAATGCACTGGGATCGCGAACAATGGCCTACGATCAGGAAATGTAAAAATGAAGGCTCCCAAAATTGTCCTACGCAAATGCAAGAGGAGGCACACAATCATGGAAAAGTATGAATTAGCCTTACGTGATCGCATTTGAAGACACGTGAACGCAAAGAAGGATTGGGCCACTAGGCCATCGGCTCGGTCTACGCTACGCGAACGTGAAGAAGAAGCTACGAATGAAAGCGTGAATAGGGATGCAATCGTGAAGAAGAAAAGATCTGCAACAGCTGGACATAGATTCTGCAATCTTTCATAACTCCAAAATGCTCTGTTGAGTATCCGAAACACACCCGAGGCCCCCGGGACCTTAACCAATCCTGCAAACATATCCCATAATATCATTCAAACTTGCACCAATCTTTAAACCACCTAAAACAACGTCGAATACTCTAATTAATAGATGATTTAAGCCTAAGAACTTTAATTTCTCTCAAAACATTCTTTCAATCAAAAAACTTAACCAAACCACAACTGAATGACCTGAAACTTTGCACACACATCCCAGATGACATGACAGAGCAATTACAACTTCCGGAATTTCATTTTGACCCTTGGATCAAAATATCACCTATCAACCAGAAACTTCAAAAATTCCAGCTTCGGCATTTCATGCCTAAATTAGCTAAGGACCTCCAAAACACATTCCGAACATGCTCCTAACAATGAAGTCACCTAACTGAGCCAACAAAACCATCATATTTCCATTTCGGTTCCATCTTCATATTGTTCTGACTATGGTCAATTTTCCAACACTTAAACTCTTATTTAGGCTCTAAGGGTCCCTTAACTCTCCGAAACTCAAGTCCGAACATCCCAGAAAATCAATTTAGCAGAATTAAACTTTGGGAAAATAGTTAATAGGGGATCGGGGCATAAATTCTTAAGAACCAGCTGGTTCACCACGACCAACCTCCTCTAAACCCCTACATTCTCTCAAACCCAAGCCACTCCCACCACTTCCACCGTAAATCCACTGGAATCCATGGCTTCATATGCCATCAGAGTCTCACACCAGCCTCCTATGATTGCCACACGCCTGATTTTTAAGGATTCAAGGTCTGACCATGCGGATCTTGGTCTAGGCTTCTGTTGGTTCGAGTTCTATAGCCATCTCTGGCCTAGCTCCGGCATTCCATGGCTATTCGAGCTTAGTTTTGACCTCAACGGCTTAGATCAGTAACTTTTCCAAGCCTTTCTCACTACTGGGGTTCTTTTTATACCTTAACCCTTCGAGATTTTTCTGATTCCTTTAAATTTGTTCTGTATCTATGCGTTCCCTAAGCTTTTAGACGATTTTCCTTACTTTTCTTTCAAAAACTACTTTCAAAAATCATTTTCTTTTCCGATTTAGTGTTTTCTGAAAAGTATTTAAATGTTTCTCTGAATTTCTTTTTCTTTTTGTGTGCATTTGCCTCTACTGTGTTCTTGTATTTTCTTCTATTGTTTTCTTGTGCGATTCTTGTATATTTCTTCTACTATATTTTTCCTATACAATGTTCTCGTGTGTTTGTTCTACTGAGCTCATTTTAATTTTCTTCTAAAAACTTCTTAGCATGCTTCTTCTACTGTTCTTATCAATTTTTCCCATTATGTTTCGTATTAGCTTCTTCTACTCTATTTTATTTTGAGCTCTTCTACTGTGATTATGCATGTTACTTTTCTTTCATGCTTTCTCATGAGTTTCTGTGCAGAAAGAAATATGTTAAAGTTTCAGTTTTTCTCTAAGATTTCTGAACATGTTTCGATTTAATTACTTTCCCTCTCATCTTTGCACTCGATTAATGGTGGAAACCCTAGAATTTGGGGTTCTTCCAAGTTTGGTTATGTGATTTGCTTGAACTAGGGTTTTATTTCGAAACCCCTAACTCTTTCCGATCAATTTTGAGTCTCTAAATTGAGTTTGGACATTCCTGTTTTTATATGATTCTGATTCTGACATTTGGCTAAATTATTCTACATTGGATTCTTTCTACTTATTTTTACAATGACACGGCCTCTTATCTCATATGTCTGCACGTTCTTTATATATGACAAACTTCCCTCTAAAGGGGTTTTCGATTGTGATTAGCTCAAACTTCCTTCTAAATAGGACTAGATGATTTTCCTTCCTTGTTTGCTGATTTTTCTCATGACTCAACTTATTTTTAAAACCCTTCTTAGCTTTTATGACTTGGTTCATTCATGGATCAGTAATTACAAGATCCCTGATCATTGATTTATTGGCTACTAATTGATTTTTTTACCTTGTTTGTACAAACTGTGTACCTCAAAATTATGTCCTTAAATAAATTTTCATGTATTTGCTCCTAATTTCCTACTCTGCACAAAGGTGTTTATTTAATTTGTTTCCTTAAATAGTTTTACCAATTTGCATCTGAATTCGTTAATTAAACAAAATCTTGTGTGATTTATTCTTAATTGATATTCAGTTTCTTAACTATTTTCTTACCTTATTTCTGCCTGATTTTCACCTTATAAAGACACTGCTCTTTCACACACTCGAAAAACAAGAAGAAAAAAAAAGACATACACAGTCTTCCTGGCTCACACTTACACAATAATATTCTCTCTTTTTGTCTGCATTGTGGCCTGTTTACAAGACTTACTGTTTTTCTCTACTTGTTTCTCTGAAACTGGTATGTCCTGATTTAAGCTTCAACATCACAACAACGTGTTTATTTATAGTTTATGTATCTATGTCTATTTTTTGTTTTGTGGAGCTTAGTGTTTTAATTAGCATGCTATTTTCCTTATTTTTGTTTATGCTATGAATTCCTACTCCCTACCCTCCTTATATGTTTGAGATATGGTTAAAGACATGACAATATATAAGTTATTGTCCATGAATTAAATTAGATCCTTTAGGATCCCACCCTCTCAATAGTGTGTTCTAACAGGCTTATGGGTATACTAGCATTCCCTATGGCTGGGTATGCCTACAACCTTCTCTTGCCTCTTTCAACTTCCCTATTTCCTCTGTCCAACTATGTGTATTGATTTGCAACTGTTTCCTTTCCCCTTTTCTCCTTTCAGCACTCTGTTTCTGCACTTGCACTTTCTCTTAGTCGTTAAGTTCTGCCCCCCTGGACTTGGACACTTGAGGACTCGCCATTCTGCATTGCACTATGTCATAATATAGTGATATATTTGGGTGTGACCACTGTCCAAAGTCCATATGAGACGCTTAGGGAACTCTGACACATCCAAATGAGAGAAAGGCTTTGGATTATGATCTCTTTGGAGATGGATTACTTTATACTTCAGAGAGAAAGTCTGAATCAGGCTCGCCTTGGTTGTACTTTTAATTTTTGATGTATTTTCTTTTTTATCTTAATTTTGGGCTATAGTAATTTTGTAATAATTTCTTGGGGTGACTACTAAAAATGGAGGGATAACTATGTATGCGAAGGGTAGATACTCTGCCTATAGGTGTATTTATGGATTTTGCTCTTTCATATAGATATCCTTCCTATAGGTTAATTTTGAATTTCTGCACTCTCATATAGATACCATGTCTGTAGGAGTTTTGTATTTCTCATATAGATACCATGTCTGTAAAAATTCTGCATTCTCTCAAATAGATACCATGTCTATAATTACTCGAAAATGGGAATCTTGCATATACACATAGAAAATATTCCAATAGGTCTTTCTGAATCTTGCATATACATTCTTCATCAGGCAATCATGTTTATAGGTTTTAATCAGTCAACTACACTAGATATCATATTCATAGGCTTTAAATGAAATTCAGGACCTAGATATCATGCTTATAGGCTTTTTGTATTTTACCATGTCTGCTAAAAGGGGTTTAAAATCAAAATGCATAAAAATCATGTCTATAGGAGTTATTAATCAAGTCTGAATCGCTTCACTCGCTTATAAGTCAAAAACTAGTAATAATGACGACCATCAGTTGCAGAACTTATGATCTCTTGCTAAAAGTTGCTTTCTTTAATAACTGACAACTTTCTTAAATCAATATGTATTCAGTTTATTTCATGGTTTTTGTAATCAGTATATATCATGCCTATTGGAACCTCTTCCAACACCTAGGCAAGCCTATGGGCTAAAATCATAAACTAAATCGGTTAAGTGACTACAACCAGTAGGTAAGCCTAATTGAGGCTTCTTATCTGAACTATGTAATAAATCATTTTGCCTCAACCACTTAAGTTTTAATTAGACCTTAATCAGTTTGTGTAAGTCATGCTAAATCATGTGCTTTCTTTTGTTTAAAGGAGGTCTATCTGAGCCCTTCACTTGTTTATGTGTTTTCCCTCAGCTTGTTATACGTGTTTTGTATGTCGCCTCAGATATCCTTTCCATTTATGATAACTTCCCCAGGATTGATAGGATTGAGATGAGTAATAGCATGTAATAAGAAAATGGGACTATTCCGTTCTTTAATACCTTAACATGGTGGGAATGGGTAGATATGAATATGATGACCACGCGATAACATCACGTGTATCCCCTCACCGAGGAGCGATTATCGGATGTCATGTGGGATGATCCATATTATTTATAAACCTAGGACCTCCTTCCCTTAGTTTCTTTCATTCCTTGTTTCTTTTTCTAAGTATTAAACTATTTCTCCAAGAACAAAATTAGTCTCTCTTTCGTTCTTTTTTAACTTTGCTTATTTGTAACCATTATCTGAAAATCCCCTCTTACTTGAAGTTTTATTTGCCTATGTGTTATTTGCACTTAATTCACAATAATAGTTTGGCCAGAAACCACAGTAGTGGATCTTTAGGGGTGCCTAACACCTTCCCCTTGGGATAATTTCAGGCTCTTACCCAATCTCTGGTTACTTGACTCAAACCCTTCTTAGTGTCCTAATGCACTCAAATCATTAGGTGGCGACTCTTCAATTGAAAAATCCGATTCCCGAATAGAACGAGTTGTCTTCCCAAATGTCATAAACCCGATTTCACGAGAAAAGAGGGGGCGGGATACACACTTGAGTCACGCAAGAATTGCTTGAAAAATGCCTTGCTATTTTCCTCTCAACTTACGTATAACATTATCTTTTGGGCGTACTTGTAAAGTGAGAACATCCTGTAACATATAGAGTTAGTAGAATAAGAATTCACTGGAGTTCCAATGTTGTACTCTTCCTTGGTGGAAGAGTTCTAGTTAACTTCAACTTTTAACTCATTCCTTAATTTGGATTGTGTTCCCTTTGAGTAAGGAGTCATTCTCTTTACAAATTATAGAACCTTTTTTACTAGGAGATATCAGATATAACAAGTTAAGCTTATCTCCCTTATGTGCATCCTTTATGCTTGAATCTGTCGGTGTCTGTGTACATTATGGATGGACCTGATTCATGCTTGAGTTCCTTTACCAATCATTAAAACATACTTCACCTCGTCCAACAAATTTTCCCTTTTTAATGATGACAAAATATGTGCTTTTCATAAGAGTAGGCCCTGTTTCAACTCAGCTCAACATCAACATAGAGTTAGAACACTTTACCTTTTTTGAGTCACTAATCATCAAGGATTGGGTTCATTAGTAATAAACATCACATTTCAAAGTAAAAGCACAACCTATTTATCCCTTTTGGCATCATTGAAATGTTGCATAATTATGTTATTTAACCAGATTTTAGTAGAAATTACTTAAGACCATTGGGGCTACTTCAAATGCAATCAAGGAATCAAGTATCATATATCAATCTAAGGATATTAGCCATCTAGAAATATCAAGAAACAATTAGGGCAACAGCAGTTAGTTTCATTGATTGATAAATTCCTACCACAAAGCATAAAAAGAAATAAATATTGTATCACGAGCAAAACAAGCAAAAAAAAAACATCCGGGTCACTTGTTCATCTAACTAGGCTTTGAGGCTTAAGGTTTGGAAGGAACAGTTTCATGGTTTTTGGATTAAAGTAGTTTCAACATATCCTGAAGAATGCCATTATTCTTCTCCTTCTCTTTTGCAAGCTCAGCTCTTAGAGAATCTCCCTCAATCTTCATTTCTGCCAACCTCTTCTTCAGCCTATCAATCTCAATATCCTTAGCCCCATTTTCTTGCACCAAAGCTCGCACTTTGTTGTTTGTTGGTACCTTTTTGGATGAACCATGTTCTTTGGGAGTAGTTTTAACTTCATAGTCAGAAGAAATAAGAGTGTTTGCCCCAAAATGATCATTGCTTGTACCAACCTCCCACTTCTTAATTGGTATCTTGAAGGGTGCGAGTACAATACTCAGAACAAAACCATATGGTATGGCATAAGTTTTGGTACCTTTTAGAACCCTGTCAAGAAGCTGGATAATAAATCTAGGCTAATTGATTTGCCTCCCACTGTCCAAATATTCCATAAGGACCAGGTCCATGAACGTGGCAATATGCCTCCTTTCCTACCTAGGTAGCACAACTTTGTTAACCAATTTGAACAGTATTTTCTTGGGTGGTTTCATCTCACTTTTGTAAATAGACTTGGGCTCAAGCTCCTCTTCGTTGTCACCAAACTTCCTAGTTATTACTAGGGCAGTAGGGAGATTCTCTAGAATTGGCCATTTGAGCTTCTTATAATCATTGTACCCTTTGATAGATACACCTAAGATCTCTCTCAGTTATTTATCATCAAACCTCATAGTCACCCCATTGACCGCACTGGTGATCCTACCATCTTTTACAAGCCATGAACTCTATAATCTCAGTTTTGGCCAGCTTTTCATCCATCTGAAGGACCATGTCCTTCTAACCTTGCAACTGTAGCTTCTTTAGCAGCATTAACATCCCTTCCTCCTCCAAGTCCTTGAGGAGTCTACCTTTTAATATGCTTCTCTTCCCAACCTTAACCATTTGTGCTTTTCAGCATCATTTTCTTCTTTTTCATCTCCACTCCATTCTTTTTCCTCCACTATTTTCACGTTTTTTTAAGTGGTGACCAGGTTCTATTAGCCAAAGTAGATGGCTTAGCATACTTCTTTTTAAAGCAGAATTCTTTGTGGAAGTCTTAACTTTCTTAGCCTTTGGAGTTACAACCTCTATTTCTTCTGTCTCCTCTGCATCCCAAATGACCAGGTCCATCTCATGAGTTGTAACTGCCTTAACAGGCTCAACCACCTTCTTCTTTCCCTTAGCAGCAGCTTTCTTCTTAATTTCTTCTAAGGTCTTTTGCAGCTCAGCTTCACTTTGATTCTTCTGACTCCTTGTAACTCTTCCTCTTGTAGGAGGAGTTTCAATAGGAGTAGACAAATCAACCTTTCTTTTCTTGTTTTTCCTAGCAGTACCAGGGACTTTCACTCCTAAATTTTCTTTTTTTAGGATTGTAACTATCATATACCTTTCTCAGTAGGTCTGCAACGGTTTCCTGCTCAGATAGAACGGGTTCTTGAGCTTCCATCCCTAATTGAATCAACTCCCCATCAGTTTCTCAAGACCCACATTCGATTATTCTCTCATACCCTAGATCTCCACAATAGTTACCCTACTTTTCTTAGATATGGGAATTTTTGAAAGTGTAGTAGATGGTGTGGGTTTGATTTCCTTGGATGGTGATGAGGGATTCTTAGAGGGGTTAGCCATTCCTATGCTTACGTATGTAAAAGATGAGTTTGAGTGTGCTTGCAAGATGAGAGAGGATGGAGAAAAATTTGAAAGCTTGAGAATTAGAAGCGAAGAAATACTAAGGAATAATAAACTTAACAAGGGGGTGTTTAATTGGGTAACAATAGCCTTTTCAGAAGTATAATCAAACTGAAATTCGGTTTTAAAAGACGTTAAGGGGTATCCCAAGAATTTAGGCAATTTATGCGGATTTGGACTCATTTTAAACGAAACAGGTTTATTTCATAACGGATAAGCTCAAAGGGTTTGTGGTTAAATGGTATTCTTCTTTTGATCATGATCCAAATATAATTATTCCAAAATATGTTGAATAGAGAATACGTACCAAGTAATATTGATAAACAGGGTTCTTCACTGAAAAATATCTTATGTAAGTTTAATTTTTCCAAGAAAATAGAGATAATATCAGTAGAGATTAATGAGTCATTTTATCATATGGCACAAGAGTATACTGATGTAAGTATGAGAGTGAGCAAAATCTATTTAATTATGTACAAAAATTCACAATTTTCTAGCCAAATATTTTAGTTAGAGTTGGTTCCTTTTTGGTGATCTTAATCATCCCTAATTCTAATCGGTTCATTTCAAAGTGATCTCTACTTAGAGCTTTTGTGATAATATCATCTATTTTTCTTGTCAGTAGCACAAAATTCCACAGTGGTCAACACATTCTCATAGTTCTCCCTCAAAAAATAATGCCTAACATCTGTGTGTTTAGTTCTCTTATGATGAACTGGATTCTTTATCATAATAATTGCACTAGTGTTATCACAGAATATGGGGATACAACCTACATCAATTCCAAAATCCATTAATTATTGTTTGATCCATAATAATTGAGCATAACATGAAGAAACAACAACATACTCCACTTCAACAGTAGATAAGGCCACAAAATTTTGCTTTTTGGTAGCCTAAGACACAAGACATTAACTAAGAAAGTATGCAATACCTGAGGTACTCTTTCTATTCACAAGAAAACCTGCATAATCGGCATCTGCATATTCCACTAAGTTGAAGTTACATTTTTGATACCATAGACAAAGGTCAGTGGTGCTTTTTAGGTATCTCAATATTTTCTTGACATCAATCAAGTGAGACTCGTTGGATTTTCCCGAAATCGAAATCAAAGGCCTACAGTGAAAATAATGCCAGGTCTGTTGGCAGTGACATACAATAAATAACCAATCATTCCCCTATACAACTTGTCATCAACAGATGAACTGGTTCATCTATATCCAATTTTATGGTTGTTGATATATGAGTATCAATCTCTTTGGAATCTTCTATTTTAAACCTTTTAATCAACTCTTTCACATACTTCTGTTCATATATCATTGTTTTAGTTGAGTTTTGTGTAATTTATAAGCCTAAAAAGAAATTTTAAGCTCACCCATCATATTCATTTCAAATTCACTCTCCATTTGTTTAGCAAATTCTTAACTTAGCTTATAAGTAGTTACTCCAAAGATTATATCATCAACATATATCTGAACTACAAAGAGATCTTTACCTTTTTCTTTATATAATAAAGTATTGTCAATTTACCTTTGCTGTAGTCATGCTCAAGAAAGAATTGTGATAGTCGTTCGTACTATGCTCTTGGAGCTTGCTTGAGCCCATAAAGTGCATTGTCAAGCTTGTACACATGATCCAGACATTCCATGTTTTCAAAGCCCAGAGGTTTGGAAAACACTTGTTCATTTAGATAGCCATTGAGGAAAGGCACTCTTGACATCCATTTGATAAAGAGTGAATTTCATATAAGCAGCAAAGACTATGACGAGTTTAAGTGCTTCCAATCTTGCAACTAGAGCAAAAGTCTGTTCATAGTTTATGTCTTTCTCTTGACTATATCCTTGAACCACCAATCTTGCCTTGTTTCTTATAACTGTTCCATCTTTATCAAGTTTGTTTCTGAAGACCTATTTTATGCCAATTACTGATCTGTCCTTCGATCTTGGTACCAGATGCCAAACTTGAATTATCTCAAATTAGATAAGTTCATCTTGTATTGCATTCACCAATTCTACATCTTACAGAGCCTCCGCAATATTTTTAAGTTCAATAAGAGATAGAAAAGTAATAAAAGCACAGAGATCCTTCAAAGAAGATCTGGTTTTGATTCTTGAGGTTAGATCAGTAATTATATTCTCAATGGGATGATAACTTTGGTGCTTCTAAGGATTCACAACCATCGGGTTTCCCTATATATTCCTTCAGTGTTTTGTTGCTGAGGAATAGGTTCATGGACAGGTTCCCTCAAGGTTTGAGGATTTGTTCTTCTTTGTTCAGTTCCCCATATCCGGTTGCCCTAACTAGTAGAACCTATTCCATCACTTGTTCCTTCCTCTGGTGTAGCTTCAGTCTGGCCTGCAGTTTTATTTGAGTTTCTTACTAGTCAAATTGGTTCGTCTTAATGTTCCTGTCTCTCGGAAAGAATGTTACTTTCATCAAAAACCACATGTATACTTTCTTCTATACACATAGTTCTCAGAAAGAATGTTACATTCATCAAAAACCACATGTATACGTTCTTCTATACACATAGTTCTTTTGCCATAGATCTTATAAACTTTACTATGTGAAGAATATTCCAAGAATACTCCTCCATCACTTCTGCAATAAAAATTACTTAGGGAATCTTTACCATTATTGTACACAACTTGCATCAATGACCTAAGATGAGATATATTTGACCGAAATACCCCATGTTTATATAGGGCATATTAGTCTTCTAATATAACTTTAACCCAAAACAATAGAAAAAAAACCTAATCAAGTAAAATAGGGGCAAAAGCCCACAGGAACAAACGGAAGAAAAGGGGTTAGGGATAGGGAGACGCAACAATTGCTGCTAACAAGGGCTAGAAGAAAAAAAAATAGAAAATAAGGAGGAGGAAAGGCAACAAGCCAAAGTACACAAGGAGAGATGGGGAAAAAGCTTTGATGCAGGAAAAAGGAAGTTTTTTTCTAGCCAATTTTGTTTCAAATTTCAAGGTACTTTCTTTCACTAATTTGAGACAATATCTAAATGATTCGACTTAAATAATGATATTGGCTAAAAGTGAGTCAAAACAGAAAAGGATATACAAAACTTTTGTTAATATTTAGCAATCTATGGATGAGCCATGAATTCTTATAAAGAACTTTGTAGCAAGTACTATTCTTGCCCTCCAAACAAATTGAATTTTTGTTCATTTAGGGATTGTACTAATAATATAAAGAAAGATATAAAGTATGATTCATCTTTCTTTTCACTGAAATACGCCTATATGAATTGACAAAGAATCAATGGTTGTATTCTAAGAAAAAAAAGTAAAATAAGATAGGTGAATTAATTAAATTAAACAGAATTTAACCGATTGTATTAGTAGTTCGTAAGGTTTATATATAGATTGATATTATGATAGTATAGGAAGTTGAAGAAGTTGTACGGATCGCTTGTGGGACGTACTTGGTATTTCGAAACATGTATTGTGAGTAATAATCTTACCACAATTTGTATTTTCATAATCTGTATGGTTTATATATGATTTTAAAAATAAATGTGTTGCCGATGCTTTGAAATTGCATGTGGGATAAGTTCTTTACTTGATATGGTATCAAACAGTTTGCTTGAGGTATTTATCGGTTAATCTAAATTTTTCCACCGTTACTAGATATATTTTACTGTTATTTGAGATGTTACAATTATTTAAATTATTATCATAGTTACTAGACATGTTTTACTATTACTTGAGACATGATTACCATTATCGAAATAAAAATTACAAGATTTGATAAGAAATGATGTGTCCTTTATTATTTTGAAAATGCTTTTGTACGAGTATTTTACTATTTCCAAGAAAGAGTATAAATGAGCGGAGACTTAGAAGGATCCCGTAGCTAATGACGGGTTCATTAGACCCGGTGCACCGTGTATTTTCAGATTACCAATCAAAGATATAGCCCTCACTAGTAAGAAGGTAGAACTAGCATACAGTTACGGCTTTCCCTCGAGTAGGGACCTACAGTTATATTTAACTCCTTTTACAAAGGGGTCCACACAGTGATACATATTACATGGTCCTTTCTTGGAACCCTCCCAAACGTAAAGATTTGATATGGTATAGTGCTTACCGAATTTATTACTGAATTGTTATATTGATTTCTGTTACAGGAAACACATGATGAGACTAATTATTCTTACCGTTTTAAAAGGGGCATTTTATTTTTATGATAATTTATCAATATTATCGTACGAGCATGTATTTCTAACTTGTCCCCAATCAAAACCGGTTGTGGTTAATTGTTATTACTCACTAAGCTAGAGACTTAAACTCCACTATTTTTTTATACAGAGAAAGCAGTTGACGCGAGCGAGGATTTCATTAATTTGAGTACACGAGATGACTGTTCCTGGCGAGCCCCGCACTTGTTCGCATGGGGCGAAGAGTTCATTTATTGTTACTGTCTTTTCTTTTGAACTCTTAGAGTCTCTCCATAGTCATTTGTATTATTGTTATGAGTATTCATTTGTTATATTGGACTAGTTACAAGTATTGCACTATTTTCGTATTTTTGAAATGGGTTTACTATTACTATGTTAATAAGGTTGGTAGTGATGGTAAAAACTCATCTTTGGATAGTTGATGAAGATTATGAATGATTTAGGTGAATATTGGTTGGTTGTGTTGGTAATTTCTAAGACAAGTTTATTTTTAGATAATCCTAAAATAGGAGAAATTCTGTCCAATTTTCTGTATATTATCGACGAGGCTTATTTGGGAGCACTTTCTCCTATGTGCCGGTCATGATCATAAATTATGTCATGTCAAAGTTGGTATCAGAGCTGGGTTTTTCTTATGACTAATGGAGCATACGTCGGTAGTAGAATCTCAATTATGGCTATGTAGCCGACCATTCCCATAATTGTTATTCTGCGAGGGCGTGATAGGATGTGTCTTGTCTTTATTTCTTATTCCACCGTACGTGTGTGGAGATTAGGGTCCGATAATTGAATATATCATTACTTATCCTATTCGTGTATAACTCGAACCAATTACCCTATTATAGAATTTAGCTAGAGGTTCAAACTTCAAAGATGTCAACGTTCGCGAACGGACACGCAACCATCTCCGAGCAAAGAATTGCTACATGAGTAGTGTCATGACCTCAGGTTTCTATCCGTGAACTGTCGCGACGACACCTAGTCTCTACGATTAGGTAAGCCTAACAAGTGAAGAAATTAAATCAAAACCTATGGAAATATAAATTTAAAACCAAGAATAACTTAAAAGGAACGATATATGAAATGTCGCTCAGCATATACAACATAATATCTCAAACTTCTATAACACTATCCCAATACCCGAAAACTCACGAGAACACAAGCTGAAGAAAGATAGTAAAATATTATAACTCTGAAAATGTCTACATTAACAGTATGATAGAAGGGCTAACACTACAAGATAGAATAAAGATGGAGACTCTTTGGCCTGCGGATGTGGCAGCGGTACCTCGAAGTCTCTAAAAGCTCTCCTTGTCTCAAGGATGGTAAGCCTATGAAGAGATACCTGGATCTGCATATGAAAAACATGCACAGAAAGGGCATAAGTACACAACAGCGGTACTTAGTAAGTGCCCAAACCTAACCTCGGTCGGGTAGTAACGAGAAACGTTAAGGCCCTGCTGTGGATAAATAAAATATAAGCTTGAACGGTATTAGATAAAGCAGTATAATTAAGTGCAACTGTAAGAAAATATCATAGAATTGAAGGAACAACAACAGCTAGCACAAGGACCATAAACTACGGAAGAAATATAGCTCAAGTTAGTAAATATCATCTGGGCACCTTCCAGGATACCGTCATGTAGTCCAAATTAAAACTATCCAGTGGATCTCCTAGGATACAATCACATAGTCCATCATATGTTTATATATCCGAAGGATCTCTCGAGATACCGTCCCATAGTCCAACTATCAATCAGCGAGGATCTACCGAAATCCGATCCGTAGTTCTAAATGTAAATATCCAGTACTTGGGGAATCTATAGGGTGCATTCCCATAGTTTCATATAACTTTACAGGGGATCTATCGGGAATCTAACCCGTTGTGACGATCCAAATGGGTCATCACTTTTTTTCTTACCTATTCTATGCTAAGGCTGTGTTTAGTAACGGTTCCGAACCGGAACCGTGACCGGAACCGCGGTTCTGGCGGTTCCGCAGTTCTAAACGGTTCCGGTTATACGGTTCCGGTTCCGCGGTTCCGTTTCCGCGGTTCCGGTCCGGTTCCACCCTTTAGAACCGTGGAACCGGAACCGCCAGAACCGGAACCGGAACCGGACCGGTTCCGGCGGTTCTAAATGGTTCCAAACGGTTCCGATATTTAAAAAAAAAATTTAAATTCGGACCGTTGGCGGAATCGTTTGGAACCGTTTAGAACCGCCGGAACCGGTCCGGTTCCGGTTCCAGTTCTATCCGGTTCCCAACGGCCATATTTTTTAAAAAAAAAAAAATTTTTTTAAATTCTGAAAATCAGAACGTTGGTATTGCAGAAATAGCCGTTTGGCATTTTTATAATTTAGTCATTTGACCCCTCAAATTTAATTTAACCCCAAACTTTATATAATTACACAATTTCCCATTTCTCAACTATAAATACCCCCTCATTCTTTCATTTTAATTCACCAATTCATCAATCTTACTCAATCTCTCTCAAGCTCTCTTTCAATCTTTCTGTGCAAGTGCTTAATTTTTGTTGCAAATTCGTGAAACATTGTGAAGTTGTTGAATTGAAGTTTTCAAGTGTTCAATTACAAAGATTTTCAATTTTTAAGAAGTTGTTCGTCAATCCGGTAAACTCGTTTCAACTCTTACGTGCTAAGAATATTTGTCGTGTGTTGTTATTTTCCTTAATTATAATTAGTATGGCATTTTCATTGAAAAAAATGTTCGGAAAAGGTACATCTAAATCCGATGAAAGTAGTCGCCAAAATCCTACCCCTCCCCCGGCTCCCCGACCTAGAAAAGATAAACAAGTTCAAACTAGTAGCCAACCTAGAAATACTAATGAAAACTTAGGAATACTTGATAGTGATCACCCGTGTTTTCAATTTAGCGATGTTAATTTTCTACATGATATAGCAGTCGGTGATAGAATAGATGATGATATTATGAATTTGCTTTATCCTAATGCACCAATATCAGAGGGAAATGAGGGTGATGATGATGACGAAACCCAACCTCCGGTAGATTTAGATGATACACCCAGAACACCCACCCGTACAAACTCCCACTTTTAGTAGACAACCTCGGAAACGTACAGAAACTTCATTAGTTTGGCATTTTTTTATTCAACTAAGAGATAAAGATAGGGCTAAATGTAAAACTTGTGGTAAAGAACTTGTTCATAGGTATACGGGTGATCGTAGCGGAACAGGTAGTTTAGTTAAACATATATATATATACATCCTAGCGATAAGGCTAGATATTTTCAAATGAAAGCGGAACAAGAGGAGAAGTCAAGTCCTGATACTACAATTAACCAAAGTACTGGTTCTAACATGGTTCAACCAGGAATAAACACTGTCACCGGAGGTATATTGTACTACGATCCTAATAAGGATCGTAAAGAATTAGCTAAAATGATTACTGTTATGTGTTTACCTTATTCTTTTGCTTCTAATCCTGCTTGGATTCAATATATTAGACGAGTATTTAATCCTACATATAAAGGTTGGCCTCGCGCCACAGTTAAGGCCGACATTTATAAATATAAGCATGAATATGAACAGTACTTGTGCTATTTATTTACTCATATAAGTAATCGTATGTCTATTACAACTCATATTGGTAGAAGTGAAAATGAATGTGACTATCTAACCGTGACCAGTCATTGGATAGACGAAGACTGGACCATGCAAAAACGCATTATAGCATATAGAATAATTAATTCACGGCACACAGGTAAGTTTATTGCTAGCACTGTTTCTGATGTTTGTAGATATTTTTGTTTTAGTGATAGAATAATGTCAATTTCCATGGATAACGCTAGTAGCAACACAACTGCAATAGGTATTTTAACTAGAAAACTTAATCCTGCTTTTACAAATATTTTCCATGTTAGATGTATATGCCATATTTATCATTTAATTGTTGGAGATGGTATGAGAATTTTAAACATAGAAATTGAAAAAGTTAAATTCGCTCTTAATTGGCTTTTTTATTCAAACCGTAGAAGTAGACTTAGAGAATATTATAAAAAATGTGACGAAAGTGGCCTTAGAGAAAGAAAGGTTCCTAAACCTTGTCCGACTAGGTGGAACGACGTGTATGAAAGCTTAGTAGTGGCGTACGAATATAGAAACCCAATAACCGCTACTTATAATTCTAGGGATTGTGAGGATGAAGATAATGATATGCTAACTAATCAAGATTGGAATAACGTTAAGATTCTTTTAGATTTTTTAGAACATTTTAGTGTGGCTACAACTGCTTTATCTGGCCAATATTATCCTACAATTTCAAACTGTTTAGTATATATTGCCGCACTTGCTAATTTATTTGCTGATTTTAACGAGGGAGGGGAAATTTATGAAAATGCAATAGTTGAAATGAAAAAGAAATTTAAAAAATATTTTTTTCCAATCCCTCCTATTTTTGGTGTGGCTGCTTTGTTAAACTCTACTATGAAAGCAAGAGGTCTAACTTTTGGTATAATAGTATTTATCAATGTTTAGATCTTTCACCAGAAGAAATGGCTACACTATCTAATGCGAAAGCATCAATTACAGTGAATGCTCAAACTGTTTATAATGCTTATAAACAGGCCTTAGAGCATGCTAGGCCTAATATTCCAACTCCTACTTCGTCCACGTCACAATCGTCTAAAAGAGTTGCTGGCTTAACAGCTCTTAAATCGTGGACGGAGTTCAGGGGTACTCAAGGTGAGAATTTAGATGATATTTCCCATCTAAACGAACTTCAAGTTTATTTGTCGCAGGGGCTAGAGAATGATAATCCAGACGGATCTTTCGACCTTTTGGATTGGTGGAAGACAAGGGAAAAGCATTTTCCCGTTCTTGCAAGGATGGCTCGGGATGTTCTATCCATTCAAGCGTCAACTATTGCATCGGAGAGCGTATTTAGTCAAGCCAGACTACAAATAGGAGATCATAGAGCGTCGATGCGGGACAGCTTGGAAAAATCAGTGCTCTTCCGAGATTGGATAGGCTCTGAAAGAAGAAACTTTGGGCTAGCTGAATCTCAACCCGAAATAGATGAGTGCTATGAAGAAATGCTAGCAGAACTTGCTCAAGAATCATCTTCACCCGAAAGTGGTGATGAACAAGCTTCATTTCCACCACCGCCAACACAACCACCTCCAAACCTTGAAGGTTTTATGAGATTTGTTAGAAATAATACATAAATTATGATGTAACTTGTACATTGGCATGTCTTCTTTTAGTTTTTTTTCCTTTTAATGGTGGTATTAGTACCATGTTGTGCTCATTCCATTGGGAAGGAAGACTAAGAAAGATATGCCATTTTGGTCAATAAATATGCTTTTTATCATATACTTGAATATATTTGTCTCAATATTTCTTTGTCTTTACTTCTATATCAATCCTTGAATATAAAATATTTATATTAATATATAACATACAACACATAATACTATTAATACTAACTACTACACAATATACATTATTTATATACAATATATACTACTTTACTACAACATATACTTCTTATATACAAAATATACACTACTTATTTTGAATATATACTAATTTCCAAACATAATATATGCTATAGTAAGAACATAGTACACCATATAAAAATATATTCTACAATATACTAATCACTACTATACAAGATATTTAATTAAAAAAAAAAAAGGTCGGAACCGCCGGGAACCGCCTGGAACCGCCAGACCCGCGGTTTCGGAACCGCCAGAACCGGAACCGGGTGGTTCCGGAACCGTATGGTTCCGGTTCCGGCTCCGGAACCGCCAGAACCGGGAACCGCCAGAACCGGGAACCGCCAGAACCGGAACCGTTTACCCAAATAGACCCAGAACCGGAACCGGATACAGCCTTATTCTATGCTTCCAAAGCCTTTAAAACCTCATCTGGTGGGTTGCCTTGATTTGTGTGCGCAGTTCGGACACATAGCCGGAAGGCTTAGATATGAATTTTGTGAGAAAAATGCTAAATTTTGATATTAAGTTGAATAAATTTAACTCCAGTCAATTTTTTGGGTAAACGGATCTAGAATCATGATTTGACGTTCCCGGAGGGTCCGTACGAAAATATGGGACTTGGGCGTATACCCGGAATCATATTCTGAGGTCCCAAGTCCAAGAAATGAACTTTTATGTGAAATTGTTTTCTGGAAACAACTAAGTAAATTGGAAAGTAAATTTGATTAGAAGACTATGATATCGGGTTCGTATTTTGGTTCCGGCGTTCGGTAAAAGTCTTATATATGATGTAAGCACTTTTTGTAAAGTTTGATTTAATACGGACTTCGTTTGACGTGTTTTTGACTAAAAATGGGAATTTGATGTTTTTTTTAAAAATTTGGAAGAAATTATGAGTTTTGAGGTTTGATTCGATGTATATGATGTTATTTTGGTGATTTGATCGTACGTATAAGTCCGTAAGATATTTTTGAGGTTTTGTGCATATTTGGTTTGGAGCCCCGAGGGCTCGGGTGAGTTTTGGATAGGTATCGGAGTGCATTTTGAACTTGGAAAATTGTAGCTATAACTGACATGCAGGCTTCGCAATTGCGAAGCCTGGCTCGCAAATGCAAGCTCACAATTGTGAAGGTTCAACTCGCAAATGCGAGAATGTCACAGGCCTGCAGTTATCGCAAATGCAACATTGGGCTCGTAAATGCGAAGCCCTTAATTCCTGGTAGAGTTCGCAAATGCAAACTATACCCTCGCAACTGCGAAGGTGAGGTTTCGCAAATACGACCTTATGGATAGCAAATGCGAACCTCACAGCTTCCCTCATAGTTCGAAAATACAAGTATCCGCAATTCCCAAACTTGGTCGGGGTTTGCAATTGCGAACCCCAGTTCGCAAAAGCGAAATCAGAGACTCAGCAATTTCATACTTAATCGATTTTAAGAAATTGTTTAACCCCATTTTCAAAACACAACTCCTTTGGGCAATTTTTCAAGGCAAAACTTCTTCCAAATCATTTGTAAGTCGACTTTTACTTAATTCCTTCAATCATTTACATCATTTAACATGTTTTCCACTTAAAATCAATGAATTTCATGGGTGAAATTAGGGGTTTGGGATATAACCTAGATTTTTCTAAAATTGGGGATTTGGACCTCAATGTGAGGTCCGATTTCAAAACAAATTATATATTTAGGTTCGTGGGGGAATGGGTAACCGAATTTCGGTTCGAACCTCGAGTTTTGATCACGTTGGCTTGAGGGGAGTTTATGTTATTTTAGCTAAGTTTGCATCTTAGATATAAATTAAATAGTAGAATTAGTTGATTGAGATGTTAAAATGAATAGATTTGGGCCATTGGGGTCAGATACTCATGGTAAAAATGTGATTTCAAGTTGAATTTGGAGCCGGTTTGAGTAAGTGGCTTGTCTAACCTTGTGTAGGGACTTTCCCTTTAGGATATGATGTTCGGTAATTGAATGCCCTATATGTGAGGAGACGAGTGTGTACTCGAGCTAATTGTTGAAAATCCGATTATACATACATATTTAGATTGAGTTTCTTTCTTACCTGCTTTATTTTATTTTCAGTTATAGCATATGTTAGTTTAGAAAATCATGCCTAGTTGATCTAAATTGCCGCCTATTCGCGTAAGTTACTTTGTTTGTACTACGAGAAGCATGTTAGGCTACAACTTCCTGTTGCCTTGTATTTCTTTGAACTTCATTCCTGAATATCTTCTTATTGTGGCTGCATATTTACATTAGGACTGCCAGTTTGATTCCCGATAGATCTCCCCTGCATACTTACTTTGGGACTGCGGGTTTGATTCTTGATAAATCCCCCATGCATATTTGCTTTGGGACTGCGGGTTCGATTCCCGATAGATCCCCCATGCATATTTACTTTGGGTTATTGGTTCGATTCCTAATAGATCCCCTTGCATAGTTATATGGAACTACTGGGTATTTACATTTGAGACTATGAGACGATATCCCAGGAGATCTTTCGAATACCGAGATTGTTGCACTAAGCTTTTAAAACGATGCATTCTTTTGACAGTTGTTCTTTTTCATTGTTTACATACTCAGATTCATCAATTAGCTCTAGGAGCAACTCAGATAACCTTTCCTTATAAAAGATTTTAATCTTGTTTTTGAGATGAGAAACAGTTACCTCGGCTTCTTTATCAGATTTTCCAATAGCCATATGTGCTTGTTCATCATCATCATCATCGTCATCATCTGAGCTTTCATTTGTGCTATCTCCCCAAGTAGTGATCATAGCATTTGTTGATTCTTTGATGTTTCTTTTCTTGGGTTGAACCTGTTCATTCTTTCTCTTCTTTGTTATGCTCTTTCCTTCTTCCACTCAATTTCTCACGAAGGACAGTTCTTGATGTGATGATCTGCCTTTCCATACTTGTAGCAACCATCATTGGTTTGTTTCTCAGGAGCTTTTGATTTGGTGCAGCTACTACTTATTGAAGAACTCTTTTCCCTCCTTAGGTAATTATTGAAGTCTTTCTTGATCATGGACATTTCATCATCTTCCAGATCAGAACCTTCAGCGATTTTGAGAGCCAAACTCTTTTCCTTCTTAGATACATCCATCTTCATGGTTTGTCTCATAAGTTCATAGGCAGTAATATTTCCATTCAATTCCTCCAGTGGGAGAGTGGCAAGGATTTCTGGATGGTAGTGATTTTGCTCTCCCAAGTGATAGGAAAAACTCTAGTCAATATCTTTTTGACCCTTTCTTCTTCAGGATTAATTCTTCCAATAAATTTCAGCTCATTTGTCACTGTAGTGAACCTAGTGTATATTTCTTAAATGGTTTCTCCTTCCTTCATTGCAAAGCTCTCATATTGAGAGTATAATAGAGTTCCTATGGATCTCTTCACTTGAGATGTTCCTTCATAAGCCACTTACATTGTGTCCCTTTTTGCTAAGCAGTGGTGCAGTTTTGGATTCTGTTGTACTCATCTGGACCAAGTCCACAGACAAGCCATTTCTTAGCTTTAGTATTCTTCTCCCACTTCCTCAAGTCCTCAGTAGTGCAATTAGCTATTGTCTTTGGCATATCTACTCCTTCAGTATTTTTGTTCAAGGTATCCAAATAGTCCATCAGTGACAATGTCCCAATAGCCCATAGTCTTCTCCTAATATGTGATCTCTCATTCTATTTTTTCACGAAGAGTAGTACTGGCCATTAACAAGTGGTGGACCAGCAGTGGATTGCCCTTTTCAGTTTTCAGGTAGTGCGGTCATGTTGATCTTTTCCTAAGGCGTAAGCCTCTTTAAAGGTAAACTGCTCTAATATCAATTGATGTTTTATACTTCAATGCCACATAAGAGGGTGATTTGTGTGGTGTTCAATTTTCACGTGCACAGATTATAGAAGGACCCAGTTCTTCCATGTGTTTCTTAAACTACTATTGCGAAAATAATATATGCGAAAATTAGAGAACACAAGTATTTTTACGTGGAAAACACCCGAATGAAAAGGTGAAAAAACCACGACCTACTTCTCAATGCCATTTTTCCCAATACTTCACTAAATTACTAAGCTAAAACAACATTTACGAAAACTCTTTGTAAACCTAAGGATTACCTCTAATCTCATTGTAGCAACTAGCCTCTAATTATTGCGACAACTTCAAGTTAACTTTAACTTGAATACTTAGAGTATCTAATATAATTGTTTTTAGATAAAGCTAAAAGGTACAAAAACCACCTAATACAATGAAACTAGAATAAAAGACAGATGCTTGGAATTGGCTCTTATATCTGGTTGATGTAGTTTTAGGTTCGCACATTTGAATCATACAAGAATTTCTTGCAAAATGTCTTGCTATGTTTCTCTCAACTCACGTTTAACTTCAGCTTTTGTGCGTACCTGTATAGTGAGAACATCCTGCAATTTATACAGTTAGTAGAATAAGAAATAACTAGAGTTCCAATGCAATACTCTTCCTTGTTGGAAGACTTCTAGTTAACTTCAACTTCTAACTCCTTCTGTATCTTGGAAAGTGTTCTCTTTAAGTAATAATTCTTTCTCCTTATCAATTATGCAATCTTTTATATCAGGAGATATCCGATATAACAAGTTAAGCTTTTCTTCCTCGCGTGCATCCCTTATGCTTGAATCTGCCCATATCTGTATACACTTAAATGAACTTGGTTCATATTTAAGTTCCTTTGTCAATCATCAAAGTAAATTTCACTTGAATCAACATAAGATTTACCCTAAGAAAATCTACCAAGAACCGTATATTGTAGGTTTTAGCTGATGATAGACTGCTGCACCTCGTGTTTCTTCCACTATACAATGGGCTCGCCATGAGGATATTCGATAGGTTGTATGGGGATCGTGGGTATGGTTTGTATGGGTTCAGTGACTGATTTAGTAAATGGCATAATTTTGATTAGTATTTGGATTGGATATAAGGCTAACTGGGGGTGTATGGGTGGAGACAGGTGGTCCAGCAATGGAAAACGGCTGGCCGCTGGCCATATTGGCCATGCTTGATGTATTCTCTCGTTTGCCGTGTGAGTCGCAAAAGAAAATTTCTTAGAAGCATTTTTACAATTGATGTGATAATATTTGATTGAACACGAAATTTAAAAAAAAAGGACTTTCAAAAATTATGATTTAAAGTAAATCATAGATATTATGTGGCTATAAATCATTTCATTAAAAGAAAATTGGGTATTTTCAATTTAAATTATTAATAAATATAAAATGTGTATTTTCTGGGACGGATTAAAAGGTGTCACATAAAATAGGACGGAGGAAGTACGTGAGTTTAATTCTCGCTGTCTCGTTTTCCTTCCATCTCCATTATACTTCATACTTATTATACCTTGCTATCGTATACTTTGGCTATACTATATTATGAACCCCACCCTAATTGCATCTTTAAAAATACACTTCGCCGACTCAAATTTATGTGTTGTCATTTTTAAAATAATTGTTTTAAATTATTTATTATTTTAGAAGTTTATAGACAAAATTAATTATTTTTTCCCGTTTATCCTTAATATAGTAATTGTTCTAAAAGATGAAAATAACACATAAATAGATTAACTATTAAATGAAGAGGAATAATATCTTAAAACATAAATACTAGTAAAATAGGCCAAACTCCAAATTTAATATTTTTTTGGCGTGTAAAAAAAAAATATAACAGATAATTTGAGATAAAAGAATAGATACATGTATCATTATTGAGATACTATTAAGAGCAAAAAGTAAGAAAAGGTTGATTTTGCGGTATAAAATCCCCGTATTAGTTGTTTGAAGTTCGGTATAATGGTGTATTTTGTCCCGGGCCCGGAAATAAATGGGCCTCGCGGGCCGGGCTTCGCGGTTCCGGGTTTCGTAGGCCCGGGCTCTAGCGGTCCCGGGCCTGGCGGTCCTGGTCTTCGTGGGCTCAATGGGTGAGACCAACCCGTGACGGACCTAAGCCCATGTGGTCCTGGGCTTAGCGGGCAAGGCCTGGCGGGCTTTTTTTGTAATTTTTTTAAGGCAATATCTCGTATAGTAGTTATTAGTATAGTATAGAATATATTTATATAGTATACTAGTTATTAGTATAGTATATATAATATATATTTCATTGTATATTGTATTGTAGTAATTAGTATATATTGTACGTTATGTGTATATATATATATATATATTCCCTTATATGAATCCCTTATATATTTTCTTGTATGTTATGTATATATATTCTCCTATATATTTTGTTGTAGTATATATATTGTATCTCTTATGTGTAATATTTATTTATTCTCTCATATATATTGTATCTTATGTATATATGTTATTACTTATATATTCTCGTATGTATTTTTTTGTAGTATATATTGTATGTTATATATATATATATATATATATATATATATATATATATATATATATATATATATATATTGTAGCTTATAAATAATTCGAAGTAAAGACAAAAAAATATTGAGAAAAAAGATATTCAAGGGTATGTCTTATAATTTTTTTTACCCAAAATGGCATATCTTTCTTAGTCTTCCTTCCTCCAATGGAATGAGCACAACAAAGTACTAATACCACCATTAAAAGAAAAAAAACTAAAAGAAGATGTGTCAAAGTACATGTTACATCATAATCTACATTGCATCTCTAACAAATCTCATAAAGCCGTCAAGGTTGGGAGGAGGTTGTGTTGGTGGTGGTGGAAAAGAAGCTTGTTCATCACCACTTCCGGGTGAAGCCGAATCCTCCGCAAGTTCCGCTATCATTTCTTCAAAAGCTTCATCTATCCGCGGTTGTGATTCTTCAATTCCAAATTTCTTCTTTTCGCGCCTATCTAATCTCTAAAAAGTAACGATTTTTCCAAACTATCCCTCATCGCCGCTCTATGATCACCTATTTGCAGTCTTGCTTGACTGAAAGCGCTCTCCGAAGCAACAGTTGAAGCTTGAATTGATAAAATATCCCGAGCCATCCTTGCAAAAATCGGAAAATGTTTTTCCCTTGACTTCCACCATTCCAAAAGATCAAAAGAGCCATCTGGATTCTCCTTTTCAAGTCCCTGAGACAAGAAAATTTGAAGCTCATTTAGATGTGATGTTTCATCATAATTATCACCTTGAGAACCCCGAAACTCCGTCCAAGATTTAAGAGTTGTTAAGCCCACAGCTCTTTTAGAAGAATGTAAGCTAGACGAAGTAGGGGTTGGAATATTTGGCCTAGCATGCTCTAAGGATAGTTGATAAGCATTATAAACTGTTCGAGCATTAATTTTAATTGATGCTTTTGCATTTGCAAGTGTAGCAACTTCCTCCTTTGAAATATCTAATGCCTTATAAATATTTGAATACCAAAAATAAGGACCGATTTCAAATTTCATTGTAGGATTTAACATTGCAGCAAGACAAAAAATAGAAGGGATAGGGAAAAAATATTTTTAAAATTTTTGTTTCATTTCATTTATAGCAAGTTCATAAATATCCCCACCCTCGCCAAATTCAATAAACAAATCAGTTAGTGCGTCAATATAAACTAAACAGTTTGAAATAGTAGGATAATATTGCCTAGAAAATGCATTTGTAGCAACTTGAAAATGTTCTAAAAAATCTAAAATAATTTTAACATTCGTCCAATCTTGGTTAGTAAGCATTTCATCATCATCCTCACCACCTACCCGAGAAATAAACGTTGCATTAATTGGGTTTCTATATTCATATGCAACTACTAAACTTTCGTACATACAATTCCATCTAGTCGGACAAGGTTTAGGAACCTTTCTTTCTCTAAGGCCATATTCATCATATTTTTTAAAGTACTCTCTAAGTCTAGTTCTACGGTTTGAATAAAAAAGCCAATTAAGAGCCATTCGAACCTTTTCAATTTTTATTTTTAAAATTCGCATACCATCACCGACAATTAAATGATAAATATGACAAATGCATCTAACATGGAAAATATTAGTAAATGCAGGATTTAATGTTTTTGTAAGTATGCCTATAGCACTAGTGTTACAAAAAGAATTATCCGTAGAAATTTCCATTATTTTATCGCTAAAGCAAAAATATCTACAAATATCTGTAACAGTGTTAGCTATAAACTTACTTGTGTGACATAAATTAATTATTCTATACGTAATTATACGTTTTTTCATTGTCCAGTCCTCATCTATCCAATGACTTGTAATAGTTAGATAATCACAATCATTACCACTTCTACCAATATCAGTAGTAATAGAAATCCGATTAGGTATATGAGTAAATAAATAGTGCAAATATTGCTCATATTCATGTTTGAATTTATAAATATCGGCCTTAACTGTTATGCGAGGCCAACCTTTATAAGTAGGATTAAAACTCTTCTAATATAATGAACCCAATTAGGATTACGAGCAAAAGTATAAGGTAAGCACATAATAATAATTATCGTTACTTATTCTTCACGATCTCTATTTGGATCGTAATATAAAATACCTTCGGTGATAATGTTAGTTGCTGGTTGAACTAGATTTGAACCTGTACTAGGGTTAACCGCACAATCTACACTTGTCCTATCTTGGTGCTCTTGCATTTTAAAAAATCTAGACTTATCTCTAGGGTGTGCTTTTATGTGCCTAGTCAAACTACCCGTGCCTCTACGGTCTCCAGTAAATTTATGAACCAGTAATTTCCCACAAGTTTTACACTTAGCCTTATTTAGTTCTCTTACTTGAGTAAAAACAATTCCAAACTAATGATGTTTCTTGACGTTTAGCAGGTTGTCTTTAAAAGTTGGAGTTTCTACAGGTGGGTCGGCCGGTGCATTACTTGAGTTATGAACAGGACTAGTAGGTGTATCACATAAATCTGGTGTTTGGGTTTCATCTTCATCCTCATTTTACTCTAAGATATATTCATTAGGATAAAGAGCATTCATAATTTCATCATCTAATCTATCACCTACTGCAACATCATGTAGAAATTCACTATCGGTAATTGAAAACAAGGGTGATCACTATCAAGCATTACGGGAGGAGGAGGAGGACGTCTAGGTTGACGACTACTTTCAACTTTCTTATCTTTTGTAGTTCGGAGAGCCAGGGGAAGGGTATTAATATGGTCAATACTTTCACCGGTTTTACCTTTTTTTCGTTTACCAAATATATTTTCAAAGAAAATGTCATATTAATTATAACTACGCAAACTAAACAACACAAAAATATATTATTAAAACGTAAAAGTTGAAACGAGTTTACCGGATTGCCGAACAACTTCTTGAAAAATAAAAATCGTTGAACACTTGAAAACTTCAATTCAACAACTTCACAATTTTTTACGAATTTTCAACAACAAATTAAGCAATTGTAGTAGAAAGATTGAGGATGATTGAGAGATATTGATGAATTGGTGAATAAAAATGAAAGAATGAGGGGGTATTTATAGTTGAGAAATGGGAAAAAGTATAATTATATAAAGTTTGAGGTTAAATTAAAGTATGGGGGCCAAATGACCATTTTGTAAACTTCCAAACGGCCATATTTTCAGCCCAAACGGCTATATTTTAAGAATGGCCGTTGCTGATTTTTAACACAAAATTTTTTTTTTTAAAATACAGCCGTTGGGTCCGTGTACGCCTGCCAGGACCGGCCCAGGCCCGACTGACGGTCCCGGGCCTAGCGGTCCCGGGCTCACGGGCTAATGGTCTTGGACCGATCTGTCACGGGCCTAAAGGTAACACCAGGTCCAGGACCATCAGGACCGGCCCACCAGGCCCGTTAAACCCGCTAAGACCACGAGCCGGTTCGATCCGATTCAGGCCCGAGCCACAGTGCACTCTTAGTTTGTTATTTTCACTTTCTTTGAGAGTGAAAAGAGCATTTTGATTCCTTAATAGTAGAAGGCATGAAGCAGAAGTTTTGAGGTAGCTTTATCACTAGGAAAGGAAGATATACTTAAACCGTACCCAATAATTAAAGCCAAGTACCTCAAAAGAAGAACCTACCCACCACCTCCTCCTCATACCTTGTAAAAACCCTCCCCCATCTGGAAAAACAAAAAGTTTTTGAACTTCTCCGGATGTTGTCACTCTCTGGCTACCTATCACCTCTATCAATCAGCGCCCTACTCCTCGAAAGCGGCCTTAGTGATTTGACGGTGTTAAGTGAAAGGACTGTTGCTCAAGCAATAGAAGTTACTATTTCCAATGCCAAAGCCAGTTCTAGGACCAGAACGACGCACCAATCCATTAATTTGGTGTGCAGCCATAATCTGCACTATATTAACCGTAGCCGTGATCATCACTGGCATGGTTGTCTTCATTGGTTACATGGTCATTCGACCAAAAGTCCCTCAAATGAGTGTAGCAAGTGCCAAGTTGGACAGATTTTCCTATGACATGGCCAGTGTTCTCACTCTCAGAGTCTCAATTATTATCAAAGCTGAGAATGACAATTTAAGAGCCCATGCAAGTTTCTACGAGACGAGTTACACACTTAGCTTTCATGGGGTTAAAGTGGCTTATTTAAATGCTGACCCTTTTGATGTCCCTGCAAACAGCTCCAAGTATATGTATTATCCTGTTGAATCATCGTCGATTCCATTGATGCCGGAAGAAGGAGAGGTTGCTGAGCTTTTCTTAAGGCGGAATCAAGTGGTTTTTGATATAAGAGGGAATACAAGAACAAGGTGGAGAGTGGGGTTGATTGGTTCTGTTAAGTTCTGGTTGCATCTTAATTGTCAGCTCAAATTTCCGTTAAACGGAACTACAATCTACCCGAGATGCAGCACGAAATCCAAATGATTCGTTGGAATCCAACTAGGTATTTTGTCTAATTATTCACTTAGATTCAATTTTATGGAAAAATAAGCTAAGGCTTCTTCTCCTCTTTATTTGCTTACCTTTTTTTGTACTCACAAGGTATCCTTTTTCTGGATGCAATTAGATTCTTGGAAGCACTAATCACCAATATTCTGCCTCGACCTTGAGAAAACAATACAATATGCTCTATCCAATTGTCTACTACTTTTTATATTCAATACTTCTTTCTGCTTGAGAAAGGATTAACAACGTAAGAGAGGTTTAACTGTGTCTTTTAATTTTTTTTACACATTATTTAATTAAAAAATTTATTAATAGTCTAAATCATAAAAGTATTCCTTCCAATTTAGGTGACATACTTTCCTTATTAGTCTCTTTTAAAAAGAATTAAGGGAAAAGTTAAAAGACAAAAATAAATGACTTCAGATTTTCTGTAAAAAGTATAAAATAGTCCATACAAATTTAGTTTACCAATTGAACTACGGTAGTATTTAGACCAACAAGAAGTACCTACATAATATCTTCAATAATCAAAAGTGTATTACAGCAGAAGACTAGAGCAAAATGGATACAATTTGAAGATTCTATTACCAAGTACTTTACTGCAGTTCTGAAGGAAAGAACACAAAGTAAGCAGATCACATAACTCACAAATGCAATGGAAGTTAAAGTAAATACACCTGCAGACATAAAAAGGGAGATCATTGGATTTTACAAGTCACTAATGGGCTCAACAGCTGCATCTCTTCCAGCTATAAACAGATTGTATATGGCTAATGTCTCAATGCTAACACAACAAAAGAGAAAGGAGTTATGTGTTGATATCACTGATCTTGAAATTGTGGAGAGTCTAAAAGCAATTGCAGATGATAAAGCCCCGAGAATAGATGGCTACAATGTTGTATTCTTCAAGAAGTCTTGGAACACTGTTATTAGGCAGGTCATAAGTGCCATCAAGGAGTTCTTTCTAACAACCAAGTGTTGGAAACACGTTCTCAAGGCTTTATACTAAAACGTGTGTTCTTATGTGTAGGTTTTGATGAATGACAAACGAAGCGCAAATTGATATATGATGAAGTTCAAGTACAAGCGCACAACTGGTGGATAACGAGATTCAAGCACAAGACAAAGTTTTATAGTTTAAATGAGTCGTTCTTAATTGTGTTCGTGATTCTACAACTTGACTCATGATATGGCTTCTCTCGTAAAACTATGTTTTCCAAAATCATGCATATTTTCATTAGTCAAAATAATTTTTAATCATGCCTCAAAAATCTGGACTAAGATAATCGATTATGTACTTATGATAATCGATTATGTTAAGCCAAGACTGCATGACAATCGATTGTGAACTAAATGACAATCGATTGTGTTAAGGCAATGAGCATCAGGTTTTTCAAACCTGCATGACAATCGATTGTGAAGCTAATGACAATCGATTGTGATGAGGCAGTATCCATCAAAGTTTTTCAAAACTCAGAATAATCGATTGTGAAGCTAATGACAATCGATTGTGAAGAGACAGTGTCCTTCAGATTTTTCAAAGTCACAAAATAATCGATTGTAAACTTATGACAATCGATTGTGTTGAGGCAGTGTCTTCCAGACTTTTTTAAAATTATTAAATAATCGATTGTGAGTATAAAACAACGATTGGCAAGAGGCAGTGTCTAAAATGATTTTTAGAATGTGATAAATAATCGATTGTTAACATTGCACAATCGATTGTGAAGCTGACCGTTGTCGTAAAATTTTCAAATACCGTCAGGTAATCGATTGTTGATCTTGTACAATCGATTGTTGATATTAAAATCTGGAAAAGATTTTTTGAATGTTGCTGAATAATCGATTGTTGATTTTGTACAATCGATTGTTGAAATTAAAATATGGAAAGGATTTTTTGAACGTCGCTGAATAATCGATTATTGATTTGGTATAATCGATTGTTTTACGTAAAATCTGGAAATGATTTTTTGAACGTTACCAATAATCGATTGTTGATCTTGGACAATCGATTGTTAAGAGTAAAATCTGGGATTGATTTTTTGAACGATTGGCAAACAATCGATTGTGGCTTCTTGACAATCGATTGTCACACAGTAAAATCAGCAACTCTTAATTGGCAATTAGGCAACGGTAATGCCAAGTTTTTCAACTATAAATACAGCTTCATTTCAGTGTTTTAAGCACAACAACACACAACAACTGATCTTACAATTGCTATAAGCTTGCATACTCTATTGCTTATCATTTTATATTCATTACATAAATTTTGAGAGCCATATTATTGTTCAAAGTTGTTGTGATCTTGAGCTTACTTCTTTTACTCATATCTACTCATAAAGGAGTGTATTGTTTGGGTGTTTAGTGTTTTATACACTTGAAGAGAATTGTGATTCTCTTGTTGTAAGGAACTTGTATTTCCTTGGTCGAAGTCTTGGAGTGTTGTATCTCCGAGCAAGATTGTTGAGGCTTGTGTCCTCAGGTTGTAAAGGTTGGTTAGGCACCCGTAAGCTTAACAGTGAAGTCTTGGAGTGTTGTATCTCCGAGCAAAGGTATTAAGGCTTGTGTCCTTAAGTTGTAAAGGTTGGTTAGGCACCCGTAAGCTTAACAGTGAAGTCTTGGAGTGTTGTATCTCCGAGCAAAGGTATTAAGGCTTGTGTCCTTAAGTTGTAAAGGTTCGTTAGGCACCCGTAAGCTTAACAGTGAAGTCTTGGAGTGTTGTATCTCCGAGCAAAGGTGTTAAGGCTTGTGTCCTTAAGTTGTAAAGGTTTGTTGAGCACCCGTAAGCTTGACAAGTTAGTGGAAAATCTCGAGAGAGTCTCTCGGGGACTGGACTAGCCACGTGTTGTTGTGAACCAGAATACATCCGTGCGAACTTTATTATTTATCGCACTTATTTACTTCCTGCAATTTTTAAATTCCGCAAGTTAACGCCAATTTTTATTATAACGCTATTCACCCCCCCCCCTCTAGCGTTAAGCGTATTATCTAACACCAATATGTACAAACCAATAAACTTTGCCACTATTACCTTAATCCCCAAAGTATCCAAACCCACCAGAGTTAAAGAGAATAGACCAATTGCATGTTGCTCAGTCCTATATAAAATGATATCTAAAATCCTGGCCAACATACTACAAAAAATCATGCCCAGTATCATCTGTGAGGCTCAAGCAGGGTTTATTCCAGGCAGGAAAATAGCTGATAATGTCATCCTGGCACATGAGCTAGTCAAAAGCTATACCATAGTCCATGTGACACCTAGATGCATGAATAAAATTGATCTTCAGAAAGCATATGACTCGGTTGAGTGGATTTTCTTACAACAAGTGATGGAGGGGATTGGATTTCCAACCAGATTCATTAACTGGATCATGGAGCGTAAAAAACAGTTAGCTTTTCAGTGCTGATTAATGAAGAAGCAATGCTAGAGGACTTAGACAAGGGGATCCAATATCCCCCTTCCTATTAGCAATAGTAATGGAGTACCTTAGTAGATCACTTGATGAATTAAAGAAAGAGCCAACATTTCAATATCACCCTAGATGTAAAAAGCTAGGTATTACTCACATGAGCATTGCTGATGACTTACCATTGTTTTCTAAAGGAGACCTTGATTCTATCATAGTCATGCTTCAATACTTCTCTCAATTCTCTGAAGCTTCAGGATTGCAGGCTAATCTGGGAAAAAGCTCAGTATATTTTGGGGGAGTTAAACGGGAAGTGCAGAAGCAGATTATTGATCATCTTGGATTTGTACATGGAAAATTACCATTCAAATATCTAGGTATCCCTCTATCCACCAAGAAGATTGCCTTGATTCAATAGCAACCATTAGTGGAGAAGATTACTGCTAAGATCACATGTGGTATTTGGAATCCAAGCATATTGGGCTCAACCCTTCACCATACCAATCAAAGTAATGAAGATAATTGAAGCAATCTGTAGAAGCTTTTTCTTGTCTGGATCAAATTCCATAACTAAAAAAGCCTATGTCTCTTGGGAAAGAATGTGTACCCCTAAATCAGCTGGTGGAATGAACCTTATCAATCTCTTGTTATGGAACAAGGCTGCAATTGCAAAGATTTGTTGGGATCTAGCTTACAAAAAAGACAAGTTGTGGATCAGGTGGATAAATGATTTCTATGTAAAACATCATCAGTTAGAAGATATGCCAATCCCTAAATAGGAAAGTTGGATGGTCAGGAGAATAATAAGCTCAAGAGGTATCCTGCAGAAACTCCAAGGCTTGAGGATACATGATTGCTCCATCAGATAAATATATCTATTGCAACTAGGAGACCTGCCGAGAGTCCCATGGAAGAACATAATCATGCAGAACTATGTTAGACCTAAAGCTATGTTCAATCTATGGTTAGTGCTACATGGAAGATTACCAACCAAGGACAGACTAGCAAACTGGGGAATGAACATAGACCAGCAATGTGTTCTGTGCCAAGGTCATATAGAGACAAGAGATCATCTATTTCTATCATGCCCATTTTCAACAGAGCTATGGGAGCAAGCAATGCAGTGGATTCAAGAGGATCAACCAAAGACACATACCTGGGATCAAAGACTCCAGTGGTTCATCAGTAAAGCTAAATGTAGTGCCAGTATATTCAAAATGGTGATTGCTGAAGTATCATATGCTCTATGGCTGGAAAGGAATTCACGTATATTTAAGAACAATTTTCGTAACAGTGAAGTCTTAGTAAGGGAGCTAGCTTATATATGTAATGTTACAGGAAATCCTAGAACTAGAAAGCAGATGCAGCAGTTCAGATTATAGTATACTAGTAGTTAGTTCGGATATGGGTAGTTAGTGTGCTGGATAAGATTAGATAGTCAGTTGAGTATAAGCTGGACTATGTCATTGTAACGCAAAATCTTTGGTGATTAATAAAATATTAATTACCAAGAAAAAAGTGATAGTCTGACATTGGAAATTGAAAGTCCGCTATTGTATTCCAATGATTAAAAAAAAGAAGGAAGATCTCAACTTAATCAAGAAGTAATACAATATTTTGAAGTTTGCTACGTAATAGAAGCCTTTTTTGTAAGTATGAATATACACCACTATGATGTTTTACCTTGAATCCTTTCCAAAAATTAAGCATATATTATGTACCTAGACTCAATTTTATACTTTATATTTTACTACCCCCTTATATGGTAAGAATCAATCTGTCTCAAACTGATTTCTTTTCCTAATTAATCTTGTCAGTATCCGCTTGAGCAGTACTTCCTTGATTAGAGGAAAGTACTTGTGTTAATTGATTTTGATTTTGATTATTTTCATCTTTGTGTTAAGACTTATTACCTTAATTTCTACTCGCTTTCAAAACAATAAATACACTTCCCCCTCTTCTTTTAAACGGACAATCGATTTAACTTCAGGACACACACTTACACTCAAAAACACTCTCTTTCTTTACTTCTACTTGTGCTATTGCTTTGTCTAGCCAGCTGAAAACCATGACTACACTGCGGAATCTTGCTTACTTTCTCTTATTTCACATTGCTTTCCTATTGGTATAATCTAGTTAATTTTTCAAGTCTCTACAACAACATGCTCTTTAGTTGATTCAGTTTCTCATTCTTGTCCACCTTTGCTTATGTTTCTACAGTCATATATTACTAGCATGTTGTAATATTCTCCGTTACCCTTTTAAATTAATGTTTCCATATGTGTGTACTCTGTAGGTGGCTTGTTGTGTACTTGCTAGTTGATATATTATGAAGCCCAAACCCCCATATCCCTTCTATGTGTTTGTGTTCCTTTGCCTGGTTTGTGGCCATGTCAGCATCAACTATTGTTGTGCATGATAAAACCAAACCACTGTTGTGGTTATGTAATGCACTCCCACAATCTCTTGCCTATTTAAATGATTCCTGACTCTCTGTAGTGTGAGTTCCACTACTACAACTATTTTCAGAACACCCTTACTATTTACTTTTTCCAACCCAATTTTAATAAATCTCTTTTAAACATGGGTCGTGCACTTCCACATACTCTTAGAATCTAGGTTCTCCCCTTCTTGTAAGAGCCTTGCCTTAGGGCCCTTGAGCTCCCTTTGAACTTGGACACATAAGGGCTGGCCCTTCTACACTGCACTCATTCTGTTTGATTATACAAATTTGGGGGTAAACATTGCCCGGGATCACTTGAGGTCCTTAGGGAACTTTGACACACACCGATATGAGAAAGGCTTTAGAATAATATTGGCATTGATATGATTCCTTGCATATCTCAGTTAAGAAGTCAAGATCAGGCTTCATATGGTTGTAGCTTCTTGTTTTCTTTTATTCCTTCTTTTGTACTCAGTCACATGGTTTGTAATAACTTGTAAACGTTATGGGGTGACTAGTGAAAAGAACGTTATGGGGTGACTAGTGAAAAGGGCTGGGAAATATGCATGTTTAGCTATTAAAAGGGTAGATAACATACCTATAAGGTCTATTTCGCCTCAATATGGTCTTTTAGATAAAATGCCTATAGGATATGTTATTGTTCAAAATAAATTCTGCATGCTTCACTTTTACACAATTAGAAATTGATGTTCTAATTCTAGTGTTTGCAGAATAATAAGTACATAACATAAGGAACACAGAGATTTTTACGTGAAAAACACCTGGCTCAAAAGGTGAAAAAATCACGACCTACTACTCAGTAGGATTTTCCCAAACTTCTATTAAAATCACTGAGCTAAAACAGCATTTACAAAACTCTTGTAAACCTAAGGATTAAACTCTAATCCCGTTGTAGGACACAACCTCAACTCATGTGACAACTTCAAGTTAACTCTAACTTGAATACTTAAAGTACCTAATACAATTGTTGTTCTTGGTCCAACAAATTCCCCCTTTTTTATGATGACAAACTCTAAGCTTTTTAGTGATCAAAGAACCTGTAAGAACTCAACTTAACCATCAACACTATACTTAGAAATTTTGCTTATCATCATTGACCAGGCTAATTAGGTTATAATTATCACTTAATTCAGAAAATGTTTAAAGCAAAATATCTCTTCCCCCTTTTTGCATCATGAAAAGTTACATACACAGTGTGAATCCCAGAATTTATTAAGTACTCATGGCCACTGGGCAATTACAAGTGAAAACATTGTGCAATTACCAATAATCAACAAACACATTTGAACTATTAAGATCAGAATCAACATTGAACAAGAGAATATAGTAGTTGTCATTGATAGAGATATGCTTTCACAAACAGACCACAAAAAGAAAGAAAAACTTTCAAAACATGAGCAAAACAATAGAAATATACTTAAACTGGGTCACTGAGGGTCACTCGGGTTACTAAGATGGTTCAGAAGAAAAGTGCTGGGAAACCTAGGGCTTGAAGTAACTAGAGGCTTCAGATTGGAGAAGGTTCAGCATATTCTGAAGCATTCCATCACTTTTCACCTTTTCATTTGCCACCTCAGTTCTATGGCCATCTCTTTCAGTTTCCAATTCAGCCACATGTGCCTTGAGCCTAGCAATTTCATCATCCTTAGATCCACATTCTTGTACCAAAGCCCTAACCTTGTTGCTGATTGGTGTCCTTAGAGATGAACCAGGTTCAACTGGGATGGCATTGACAGGATAGTCACAAGCCAACAGAGTCTTAGCACCAACATATTCCTTGCTTGATGCCATTTCCTATTTCTTCAAAGGTACATTCAACCTGTCCAGAACTGTAGTCAGTATGAACCCATATGGGGTAGCATGTGCCTTAGAGCCATTGATTACCTTGTCTAACAATTTGACAATGAGGGCAGGCTAGTTGATTTGCTTTCTCCGCTCAAGGCATTCCATAAGAACCAGGTCCATGTAATTTGCAGTATGTCTTCTTTCTTGTCTAGGCAGTAGGCACTTGTTGACAAACTCAAACACAACCTTGTTCTCTAGCCTCATCTCACTTTTCTGCACAACCCTGGCTTCATTTGTATTCTCTGAATCACATAATCTCTTGGTGATCTCAAGAGCAGTAGCTAGGGACAATGCATGGCCACCTTTGCCTACTATAATCATCAAATCCTTTAGAGGGTATATCCAAAATTTCTCCCAGTTTCTCAACATTAAATTGCACTGGGACTCCCTTCACCAGGTTGGTGACTACTCTATCCTTCACAGCTGCATTAACCATAAATTCAATCAATTCATTCCTGTCCAGCCTCCCATCCATTTCAAGGACCATGTCCTTCGAACCTTGTGCAGTTAAATCATCCACCTGTCTCATCATCCTTTGCTCAACCAGATCCTTCAGCAATCCTCCTTTTAGAATTATTCTTTTGCCAAAGATGGCAAACTTATCTTGCTCCTTCTCAGATTCCTCTTCTTTTTCTTCTCCACTCCACTATTCATCTTCTTCAATAATTTTCTTTTGCTTGCCATTCATTGTATATCTTGTTCTCTTGGATAATGGGGGTTCATCAGATACAGTTACAGATGAAGACTTCTTGGAAGAAGTCTTGGACTTTTTAGGTTTTGGTGTAGGAACCTCCACTATTGTTCCCCTTTCTTGATGGACTAGTTCCATCTCCTCTTGTTTTACAACCTTAGAGGTCTAAACAGACAAAACGAGTTCAATGCCTCAACGAATAAATTTTCTAGGAATTTGGAATATATAGGACTTTGCTCATGATTGAAGTGTTAATCTCTCTAATTATGCAAAGTATTGGAAACATAGATGAGCTTTCACATGATCTCACTTCATATAGAACTCTCTTGAACATGCCTCAAATGTCATAATAGAAAAAATTTTGTAAGAGATCAGTGAATCTTATATACACATGTCACATGTGTATACTAATTAAAGTATGAAACTGAGTAAGAATTAATCTAGATATTTACAAAGTTAGAACTCCTAACCAGAAAATTTTTTCTTCTTTTTAATTTTTTTTCATTGTGCATTCTGAACTAGACCTACTAGGTGATCTTGATCATCCCTAATTCCAACATGTTCATCTCAAGATTTCTATACTCAATGCATTAGTGAAAATGTCAGCAATTTGCTTATCAGTAGCACAGAATTCTATAGAAAGCAGAACTTTCTCATAGTTATCTCTTACGAAGTGGTATCTAATATCTATGTGCTTAGTCCTCTTATGATGAACAAGGTTCTTTATCATACTTATAGCACTAGTGTTATCACCGAATATTGGAATACAACCAATCTCAATACTAAAATCTTCCAGCTGCTATTTGATCCATAGAAATTGAGCACAACAAAGAGGCAACAGCAACATACTCAGCTTCAATAGTAGATAAGGCCACTGAGTTTTGCTTTTTGGTAGCCCATGACACAAGACATGAACCAAAGAAGTGTGCCATACCTGAGGTGCTCTTTCTATCAACTAGAAAATCTGCATAATCAGCATTATTATATCCTACTAGATTATAATTGTTACCTTTGGGATACCAAAGACACAAATCAGTGGTGACTTTCAAGTATCTTAGTATGCTTTTGACAGCAGTCTGGTGAAACTCTTTAGGATTTTCCTGAAAGTGAGCACAAATCCCTACATTGAAAATAATATTAAGTCTGCTAGTAGTAAGATACACAAGTGAACTAATCATACCCCTATAAAACATTTGATCAACTGGTGAACCAATTTCATCAATATCTAATTTAGTAGTTGTTGCAATGAGTGTGTCTATTTGTTTTGATTCTTCCATTTTAAACTTTTTGATTAGCTCCTTTGCGTACTTCTGTTGATGGATCATAGTCCCATTTGGACTTTATTTGATTTGTAAGCCTGAGAAGAAGTTAAGCCCACCCATCATGCTCATTTCAAACTCACTCCACATTAATTTTGCATATTCCTTGCTTAGCTTATCAGTAGTGCCCCAAAGATTATGTCGTCAACATATATCTGTACAACAAGGAGACCCTTATCTTTTTCCGTTAAGAATAAGGTACTACTAATTTTACCTCTTTTGTAACCATGCTCCGGTAGGAATTTGTACAACCTTTCATACGATGCTCTTGGGGCCTACTTGAGTCCATAAAGAGCCTTGTCTAACTTGTACACATGCTCAGGGTATTCCTTGCTCTCAAATCGTGGAGGTTGTTTTACAACTACTTATTTAAGATACCCATTTAGGAAGGCACTTTTGACATCCATTTGATGCAGAGTGAATTCCATGTGTGTTGCAAAGGCTATAAGGAGTCTGATTCCCTCTAGTCTTGCAACTGGAGCAAAAGTCTCATTATAGTTTATGTCATCCTCTTGGACATAACCTTAGACCACCAGTCTTGCCGTGTTTCTTATAACTGTTCCATCTTCATCAAGTTTGTTTCTGAAAATCCACTTTCTACAAATGACCTATCTGTCCTTTGGCCTTGGAACTAGATACCAAACTTGACATCTCTCAAACTGATTGAGTTCATCTTGCATAGCAATCACCCAATTTGCATCATGCAAAGCCTCAGCAACATATTAGGTTCAATAAAAGACATAAAATCAAAAGCATACATATCCTTTAATTGTGATCTAGTTTTAACTCCAGATGTTGGATGACTGATAATGTTCTCAATGGGATGAGAACTTTGATACTTGTGAGGTTTCACAACAACTGGTTTCTGCTAGATGTTTCTCCCATGTTCTGTTGATGAGGAACAGGGTCATGAACAGGTTCCTTCAAGGGATTTATTTCAATTCCTTTTTGATTAGTTCCCTCTGTCAGGTTGCCCTTCTGTTGGTGCCACTTTGACCTAGCTGAGGCTTCAGTCAAGTCCTTTACCAATCCAATGGCTTCATCTTCATATTCATATCTCTCAAAAAGAATGTTAGTTTCATCAAATACTACATGTACACTTTTTTCTACACACAAAGTACTTTTATTAATCACTTTATATGCTTTGCTATATGAAGTATATCTCAAGAATACTCCCTCATCACTTCTGGGATCAAACTTACTTAGGGAGTCTTTTTCATTATTGTGCACATAAGACTAACAAACAAATGTCCTAAGATGAGATATGCTTGGTTTTCTCCCTTTAATTAACTCATAGGGAGTCTTCTCTACAAGAGGTCTAGTCATTTATATATTGATTATATAACATGTAGTGTTTACAGCCTCTGCCCAAAAGCTATGAGGCAGTTTACTAGAAAACAGCATAGTCCTAGCCATGTCCTCAAGAGTCATATTTTTTCTTTAAACTACTCCATTTTGTACAAATTTATTAGAAAGCAGTATAAAATATTTCATACAAATTTAGTTTGCCAATTGAACTACGGTAGTATTTAGAGCAACAAGAAGTACCTAGATTATATCTTCAATAATCAAAAGTGATAGTCTGGCATTGGAAATTGAAAATCCGCTTTTGTATTCCAATGATTAAAAAAATAAAGAAGGAAGATCTCAACTTAATCAAGAAGTAATACAATATTTTGAAGTTTGCTACGTAATAGACGCCTTTTTTTGTATGTATGAATATACACCACTAGGGAAAAAGAAGCAGTAGAAAGCCACAGAAAAGCTTTGTGCGGAAGCTTTCTGCCTACCTTGTCCGGAAGCAACTAAAAGCGAAAACATCAGTGGCCCATGTTGGTCTTGCCTTAACCTTTAAGTAATTTGGATTCATGCATGCTATATGATGCAATACGGGGAAAGGGTTCGCTGCCATGGGTTTCTTCATTCCAAAGCTCCAACAGAATATTAGGATATTACAAATATTAAATTGATATATTTCTTCGTTTCATATTGTTTGAGATAGTTTGATTCGTTACGTCA
This sequence comes from Nicotiana benthamiana, assembly GCA_034376525.1. NCBI lineage: Eukaryota > Viridiplantae > Streptophyta > Magnoliopsida > Solanales > Solanaceae > Nicotiana > Nicotiana benthamiana. The sequence goes on along the minus strand of CM067332.1, from coordinate 110,599,758 downwards.
TTAAAGAAAAAAAAAAGATTTTTGAAACTTATAATCTTAAAAGTTTATGCATAAAAAGTTTATGAAGTCATATTATTTGTGTGGCTATAAAAACTTCTCATTAAAGATAAAGTGAGCAAAATAAAGAGTTTAAAAATTAAATTATTTTTAAATTTAAAAATATATCATTTATTTTGAAACAAACCAAAGAAAAAAGTAGTTCATTTAATATGAAACAGTGAAAGTACCTAGATTTAAAGTTTATGACCTGAAATTTAATGTTGTTGATTATTACTATGCGGAAAACTTCTCTAATGTCAAAGAGATTCAATAGTTTGCATATAAATATTCCCCCTATTACCACAATTTAATTTAGGATTTAATTGAACTCCCTTAATTCTATATTTATCCGTTGCTTCGTAAAGGAATTTTATCTATCTGATCTGTTTAAATTATCTTTAGGAGTGTAAAAATTTGACTGCCTTAGTGCCAGATTCAATAGATTAAATTTGCCTTAGGAGTTGTCATATCTAAAATACTTTTCCAGATAAATTGAGGAGCTCTTGTTTTGTCCGAGGCAAATTTCGTTAATTAAACTTGGAACACTGCAGTATTTCGTTGAATTCGACCAAAAAAATTGTCGTTGAAAACTCGTTGAGATTTGGTGTAAGCATATAAGAGATTAATCTGGTGCAGATAATATTAATCGTATCTGATAAATAATCCACCCAACAAGATATTCTTTCTTAAAAATTAATCTCAAACTGTTTATTGTGGAAAAATTATTTTTGTACGATAAAGTTAAATACTAATATTCTACATTCTGTTATGAAATAGAAGATTCTTACACTTCTATTTAAGGTGAATGTCTTTAATGTATCTAATTAGAGAGATTTTAGAGTTCTATTAGTGGTAGCTAAATCTTCCTCTCCCTATAAATAGAGGTGCTCTCTACCATTGTAAATCATCCCTTGAGACCCCTCTCAACTCAATAAGAAGAACTCTCTCTACTCTTCTCTCTATTGCTATTGTTCTTGTTCTATTGTTCTTGTCTTTTGCTTTAGTTTATAACACGTTATCAGCACGAGACTCTACCGTCTCAAGTACCATTCTCGAAAATCCAAGGTATTTTCCCTCTCCCTAATTTAATTTTCGAGTATGTCTGACATTATGAAAAGAAAGTTCGTTGCCCTTGAAATTTCGGGCAAGAACTATATGACATGGGTGTTGGATGCTGAAATCCACCTAGATGCTATGGGTCTCGGAGACACCCTCAAAGATAAAGAAAAAGCATCAATCCAAGATTGTGCGAAGGCCTTGATTTTCTTGCGCCACCACCTTGACGAAGGTTTGAAGATTGAATATCTCACCGTCAAGGATCCACTCGTTTTGTGGAACAGCTTAAAGGAGAGATATGACAACCTGAAGTTGGTCACTCTGCCACAAGCACGATATGATTGGGCCCATCTGAGGCTACAGGACTTTAAGTCCGTTTCTGAATATAATTCTGCTATGTTCAGAATTACTTCTAAATTGAAGCTATGTGGAGATAACATCTCCAATTACGATATGCTTGAGAAAACGTTTACAACGTTTCATGCCTCCAATATGGTACTGCAGCAACAGTACCGAGAGAAAGGCTTTACGAAGTACTCTGAACTGATTTCTCTCTTACTAGTGGCTGAGCGAAATAATGATCTGCTCATGAGAAATCACGAAAATAGACCAACTGGGTCTACACCACTGCCTGAAGCAGATATGGTGCACTCGCATTATGCCAAACATGAAAGGGACCATGATCACGGTCATAAACGGGGTCAAAGCCAAGGACGTGGACAAGGAAGAAATTCCAAAGAAGTCCGTCACCCCCCAAAGAGAGATAACCACCGAAAGCAGAAACGGGATCCCGAAGATCCTAAGGCAAATAGTTCAGAAACTATATGTTATCGTTGCGGTGGGAAAGGGCACTGGTCAAAGATTTGCCGTATACCAAGACACTTGGTTGACCTTTATCAAGCATCTCGAAAGAGAAAAGGCCCTGAAACAAATTTTGTCTATGACGACAATGAGGACATCACCCACCTGGATGTGGCAGACTTCTTTGAGCAACCCGAGGGGAAAATAGACCACCTAATCGGCGATGGGACCATGATGAAAGAAGATGGAGTTATTTGACTTTGTTCTACTTATTTGTATTAGTTAGTGAATAATCTAATAGTCATTAGTATTAGCTCGTATTAGCTAGTTCATGATGCAATGATAGCAGTAGTTCTTTAGAATATCTTCAATATGTTTAAATATCAATAAAACTTTTATTTTCCAGTGGGGGTAATCGACTAGCCTGAAAAACTAGTCGATTATCAACTATTTTCGCATTAAAGTTGAAAAACAATTGATCAACAATCGATTGTCTTTGGCTAACAATCGATTGTCTTGAAACAGTGTTCTGGAATTTTTCAAAAATAGCCAACAATCGATTGTCTTTGTCTAACAATCGATTGTCTTGAAACAGAGGTCGAATTTTTCAAAAATAGCCAACAATCGATTGTCTTTGTCTAACAATCGATTGTCTTGAAACAGTGAGGTCTGGAATTTTTCAAAAATCACCCACAATCGATTGTCTATATCTAACAATCGATTGTCGTAAGGCAGTGTAATCTGGAATTTTTCAAAAATCATCCACAATCGATTGTCTATGTTTAACAATCGATTGTCTATGTTCCAACAATCGATTGTGTGTTTAATAATCGATTGTCTTATGAAAAACGCTGAAATTTTCAAACCGCATAGTAATTGATTATGGATAACATATCTGATTTTGTTAGCAAACTGTTAGTAGCAGATTTTGAAGATATTATGTGACACAAAAGAATTGAACTTGTTTATTCCTATGTTCGTGTATTTCTTTTGTATGTTAAACTATGGGATAGCAAATATGGATATCTCACAAAGCGAACTTGGACCAACGTCCAATTGTAAAAGTATTTGCCTAGTTGATTCATGTACTACACATACAATACTCAAAGAAAAGAAGAGTAATTGTGTAAGGCAAACATTACTACAACCTATGGAAGTAGTAAATTGATTGAAGGCTCCGGAAGAGCAACTGTAACTCTGCCCAAAGGCATGACGTTTATCTTAGAGAATGCAATGTTCTCCTCCAAGTCTATGAGAAACTTGTTGAGTTTTAAAGATGTACGCCGGAATGGCTACAATATTGAGACAATGGATGAAGATAATTTCGAATATCTCGTCCTCACTTCAAAGAATGTCTCCGGCCAAAAGAGGGTTATTGAGAAATTCCCGTCTTTATCTTGTGGCCTGTATTGGACAAGAATTAGTGCAATTGAGGCACATTCAATAGTAAATCTAAAGAATACTGAGTCCAATACGTTTGTACTTTGGCATGATCGACTGGGTCACCCAGGATCAACCATGATGAGACGGATTATAGAAAGCTCATATGGGCATCCGTTAAAGAATTTCAAAATTCTTTCAAGTAATGAATATCCTTGCACTTCGTGTTATCAAGGCAAGCTGATTATCAGACCATCCCCAACAAAGGTTGGGACTGAGTCACCCCAGTTTCTGGAACGTATACAAGGGGACATTTGTGGACCTATTCACCCACCTAGTGGGTAGTTTAGGTATTTCATGGTCTTGATAGACGCATCCTGTAGATGGTCTAATGTGTGCTTGTTGCCATCACGCAACCTTGCGTTTGCAAAGTTAATGGATAATAGATGAGAATAATCTTGAATTCTTCATGAAAACGAGGCTGCCCATTTCGGTTTGGGTTCACGCCATTTTGCATGCAGCAATGCTAGTTCGTCTCTGACTGACGAATTATCACAAATATTCCCTATTGCAATTGGTTTTGGGTCATAAACCCAATATATCCCATTTAAGAAGCTTTGGATGCGCAGTATAGGTGCCTGTAGCACCGCCATCCCGCACCAAAATGGGTTTGCAAAGAAGGTTAGGAATATATGTTGAGTATGAATCGTCCTCCATTATTCGCTACCTCGAAACATTGACAGGAGATTTGTTCACTGCACTATTTGCAGACTGTCAATTTGATGAGACACTTTTCCCAAAATTAGGGGGAGAAGTCGGTGAAACCAAATGGGAAATTTTGTGGAAAAATGTATCATTATCTCATCTTGATCCACATACCTCTATTTGAAAGAAAGAGGTACAAAAGATTATCCATTTGCAAAGAATAGCAAATCAAATGCCTGACGCATTTACGGACTTGAAGAGGATAACGAAATCCCACATTCACGCGGAAAATGTTCCGATCCGTATTGAAGTCCCTATTGGACAAATATCTAGTGTCATATCCAATGAGTCAAATGCACGCCAGAAGCGTGGCAGACCATTAGGTTCCAAAGATCGAAATCCTAGAAAGAGGAAAAAGAACGATCTAAATGACACTATGAAAGAATCACATGAGGACGCTCATGATTTGATTAATTCCGAGATTCACGAAGAATCTATTGAGCCTGAGACTCTTGAAAATACGGAATGCAAGAATGTGAGGATCTTGAACCTCAGTCTGTGGTAGTACAAAATTAATTGAGAGCTCTCGAAGAGCCAATTATTACTATGTTGGAGAAACACAATTGAGTATTGTGCTGTAGTAAGTCTCAAAGAAACTTATTCAGTTTCCAAAGTACACGCGAAAGTGATTGATTATATTGAGACTATAAATAAAGGAAGGCTTTGATTCTCCTATTACTACAACTTGTAGCAGGGTAATTTGTGTATGAAAAGCTACCCGCTTTGTTCTCCAGTTTGTACTACACAAATGAAAGAATGCCACAATAAAGTGGATATCTATTGGTATATAAAGCCATGTCATAATAAACTCGAAGTTTATGGATAAGTGCACATGTCATGGTGTAAATTTGAAGTTTACCAATATTGATAATTTATGTTAGCCATCTCATTTTAAGTATGATGTGCAAATTCACATAGGTGAATATTAAAGAACTATAAAGTTCTTTACGAATACTCTTGTATCACTTGTTCTCATTAATGAACTGACCAACTAAAGAGTTCGGGTTGAAGCCCATAAATTCTGGAAATATGAAAGGTGAATATGGGCCCATTCACCTGCCATGTATACCACATATGATGCATCTATGAAATGGTTACATGCGCAATTGTTATTAACCCGCAGCCTGGCAGTGCTTGCAAGGTAAATCGCTCAGTAATCTAACTTCGAGCATAGTTTCCAGATTCTCTACTCAAGACAGTTCATCTTGATAAGTTGGTTTATATTAAAGTTGGTTTAGCAAGATAATTATTGAGTGCTTCCACTTAATAGCTAAACTGTTTCTTATGAGAACTAAGTTATATATATATCAGTTTGATATAAGTTGTATACGAGAGTATATTCTCCCCTCACAAGTGGTTCAGGGTCAGGAACCAAATAATTTCATCTTATTATTAAGGTGCTGTGTATATTGACATAATGCACAAAGATAATTTCCCAAAGTTGAGGAAACATGTTAGCTTTACTAACATGAGGGGGAGACATGATAAACACTTGAGAAAGTGTTACATGGGATGAATTTTCATTTGTATATGTATATCCCCGAATATCATGATATGAACCTGTAGTTCATAAAAGGGAAATGCAATTGCAACATATTGCAAAGCATGCTATACGCATTTGCTGACCCAAAGAAAGTAACTAAATGGAAGAGATTCAATTCAAGAAGAATTGATTCCATATGAAAGACATGTAGCTTTGAACCTATAGTTCATATGCTTGAAAGTATAAAGGCAAAGGTATGTATAGTCAATTTTCGATATCTTATTTGCTTAGCATGACATGAAACTTTGATATGCAGCTAAAGTCTATTATGTGACTTACATAACTTAACTTGAAAGATTTAAGTTGCTTGAAGCATATGCAATCCTTGGTCATGAAGTACCACATCCTTAGTACAATTTGTGTACATATGTATCTTGCCATAACTATAAGCATGATGGCATTGAGAATGCATCTATGGAGATATTGAAGTGTTATTCCACGACATCATATGAAGATGTTCATACCTATCAAGAATGATGATTTCAAGGTACGGAATATTTATTCAAGTCAATATGGTTGATTTGTCAAATCTCTACCAAAGATCGTTTTGAAGATGATGCACAAGATTGGAATGTAAATGCTCAAGGATATAAATTGATGTACTCATTAGGGGGAGTCAATGCGCGTTGCACTCTTTTTCCCTTACAAGGTTTTATCCCACTGGGTTTTCCTTGCAAGGTTTTTAACGAGGCAACCAATAGGCGCATATTCAAACATGTGTACTCTTTTTCCTTACTTTAATTTTTCCCATTGGGTTTTGGTTTTAAGGTTTTATGAGGCACATTGTTGAATAGACATTCAAGGGGGAGTGTTATGAAATAGAAGATTCTTACACTTCTATTTAAGGTGAATGTCTTTAATGTATCTAATTAGAGAGATTTTAGAGTTCTATTAGTGGTAGCTAAATCTTCCTCTCCCTATAAATAGAGGTGCTCTCTACCATTGTAAATCATCCCTTGAGACCCCTCTCAACTCAATAAGAAGAACTCTCTCTACTCTTCTCTCTATTGCTATTGTTCTTGTTCTATTGTTCTTGTCTTTTGCTTTAGTTTATAACACATTCAGTATTATCATCTATTTATCAGTTGTTGTTTGTTGTGCTATTTTGACAACATTCTCTTAAATACATTGATTGGGAGAATGATACATTCAGGTGGCATTTTCTTCATTAACCCCTTCAAAGTTTGAAGAATGACATATCTAGAAGTTCATTACTCGAATGGTCTCCCAACTATTCTAAATTATTTTTTAAAGTTATTTTTTTTATTTGCAATAATAAAGTCGCTTAACTATGTCTATTACAATGAGAAGGTCACTAAATTAGACTTTTTAAATTTTGAATTGTCAAACACTTATTTTATCCTCCAAATTATAAACTATTATCTTTTTTCTATTTTTAAAATTTTTTTTTAATATTAACAATAAAAATTCAAAATTTTGTTAACACAATTTAGAATACAACAACAACATACCTAGTATTATCCTACACCGTGGGGTCTAGGGAACATAGTAGACAGACCTTACCCCTATCTTGTAAGAATGGAGAGACATTTACAAAATTCATAATGAAAAAAAAATAAAAATTGTAAAATATATATTCCATACACATAGTATAAAAATAATTATTTAAATAAAGGTATTTTTATGATACACATTATATCTTATTAAAAATTATGCTCAGCTATATATATATATATATATATATATATATATATATATATATATAATATACTTTCAAAATAGCATATAGAAGTATGTCCATGCATTTTATTATTTTTTCCATAATTTTTAGCGATTTTAAACTGATTTATTTCCTTTTTTCATTCATAAAATTCCAATAATGATTTTCAAAGTTATTATTTTTTATGATTCATTTATTGGATCTTTATATTTATGCCAAAACATCGCTAAATCAATTTTTGTATATTTTTATAATTTTATTTAGTATTTTTTAAAGTTAATTTCTTATAATTGCAATATTAGCCTTTTTAAAATTTAATTATATTTTATATTCATAACATTAGCCCTATATTTTTAAATTGGAATTTACATGTTGTGAATAATTTTAAATCTTTCAATTTATTCTCAGAAATTTATTTGTTATATTTTATAATTTAAAAAGAGAAAATTAGCTATTTAAATAATAACACATTTGTGTTTAAATTCTAGCCTAAATTGAACCCCAAATCTGACCCCAATTAAACCCAACCCAATTTTAATTAAACTCCGCTCCAACTTAATTAAACCGACCCAAATCCGGATCCCTACCTAGCCCTATTAATCTAGACCGTTGATCATTCAGAACAACGGCTACCGTTTACCCTTACCATTTTTAACTCAAAACGACCCCTTACCCTAATTCACTTTTCGCCCTATGTCGCCCTTGAATCCCTTCCTCTCAAACTCTCTGTGCAACACCATCTAAACCCTAGTCTTCGCTACCCAATTTCACCCTAATCCACCTCAATCTCCACCTAATCCATGGTCTCCCATGGCATTTTGAGACGTGTACTCGTCGCAGCCTACTAGCTACATTTTTTCTTAATTCCATGGACAAATCTCGACGAGATCTGGTCTGGTCCTTGCTTGACTTTGTTCTCCGGTCTTTCTCCGGTCATCCATAGCTGTTCAAGTCAGATCCTTGACTTTTTAAACTAGATCGGTATTTTCTAAAGCCTTTCTCACTTTCTGTAGGTTCTTTGAAGCCCTAGCTCTAAGAGCTATTCGATTTTCTTTCAAATCTGAATTTGTTTACTCATAAGTCAACTTCCGGTTGACTTTTCTATTTAGCTTTCTAACTAAGAGAACAAGTGATCATTTCACTCTAAAACTACTCCGAACCCAAACCTACCAGCTCGATACAACTCAACACAGCTAAACAACGCATAAAGAAACAAAAATTACAAAAAAGAGACTATAACTCTCAGAACGATTGATCGGGTCGTTACAGTTATACTAAAATTGTATCATTCAACTAGAAAAAGAAAAAAGTGGAAAATATTTTTGTACGTTTAGGAAAAAGCCAGAGAGAGAGAGAAAACAATATTCCTGGAGATAATGATACTAGACCAAATTTTTGTTGTGTTTCAACTTTTAAGATTGAATATATTTAGCCTGAGATACTTTTTATCATGGCAATTCAAAGAAGCTGCAGTAGTGGCTAGTGAGTTGAAAAGTTTGATAAGCCATCATCTCTTTCCAGTTGCATAATTCTTCAAGGCCTTCAGCATAAGATGCAATTTGTGCTTTACCCTCCTTAGTATTATTTCCTAGCATTCTGGGTTTGGAAATATTTACAATATCTTTAAAATACGATGAATTGATTCCGAAATTGATCCAAAAGTGAAACTGTTTGAGCCTTGCACTCTAAAAAGTCGTTAAAGATATCTGATTAAATTAACTTATTTTTTCCTTGAATGAGGAGCTAATGACTATATGCTTACTTAGATAGTAAGGTAGAATTAGAACATTAGTAATAAAGTCTTTTTGATTTTCTAAGGCAAAAAATATTTCGAACCAATTTATTTAAAATAATTTGGCAGATTAAACTGAACTGGAGAAAATATAATGTACTACAAGCATGTGGATTAAAGGCTACAAATTTTGTCACGACCCAACTTTTACTGGAGCCATGATGGCACCTGACTCTACTTGCTAGCCAAGCGAACAGTTTCTCAATATTAGCGAATTCAAGAAAACAATATTTAATAAACTCAACAACAAAAATATCATGTAATAACTATTAAACAACAGCAATGCCACTACAATCATCCCAATAATATGGTGTCAATGAGTATATGAGCTCTACCGAATATTAAAATAGAAGGCCAAATTCTCAGTACAATTATCTGAACAATAGAACATTAATAGCTAAAGTAAATGAAAGAGAACTTCAAAGTCTGCAGGCGACGTAGCAGTTACCTCGTAGTCTCCAAAGATGGTATCAACACAACTCTGTAATCACCACGTCCGGAAGTATCTGGATCTGCACACGAAGTGCAGAGTATAATATGAGTACAATCGACCCCATATACTCAATAAGTGAAAAACCTAACCTTGGGCAGAAAGCATGGACGAACTCAAAGAAACAGTCAGAGACCAATATTAATAATCAGTAACAACTCAAGATATAAAGGAAACAATATAGTAAATAACTCAATGATATCATGTTTAGTTCGCTAACATTACATGAATATAGAGATGCTTTTCAAGTATAACAGTTAAAGCCCAATGCGCATAAATATTTTATTTACTAGACAGCACTAGGAAAGTACATCTTTATGCATATATGTCAAATATACATGTCAAGTCAATATCGTCACAGGGGGACTATCAAGTATGATCACACTCATTACACTCATGCCTAGCATAAAACCCCTCAATATCACACAAACAATAGCACTCAGCACTATACAGGTACCTGGCATAGAGCCCCTCATCAAAGCACGTATACTTGTGCATGCGCTCGCTGTATAAGTCTCCAGAGGGGCAAATCCTGGCCCAAGCGCTAACAACAGTCAATATGTCCTTTTATGGCATGCAACACAATCTAAATCAATCAATAGCCAATATGGCATGTTGCAGCGTGCAACCTGATTCATATGTCACTCACGATACAGTTCTACGGCCCACATCAATCAACAACCTTTTAAATCTCAAGGGATCAGAATCTCATAAAACCCAGGCCAAACAGTAACATATATTGAATACAACAACATGTGATATAACAAACAATTAATGCACAAAGACTAATATACGACATGAAAATAAGAAATCATGACTGAGTAAATAATTGCAATTACAACCTACAACTCAAAACGGCAAGAATATCTCCATTATTTCTCACAAATAAACACATAGCGTAAGCATGGATCATAACTCAAATAATCAAGGGAGTAAAGAAAATATATATATAATAGAGTATGACAATAAAATAGGATTGCTAACAGTATAATGTGTGTCACACCTCTTTTTTACCCTAGATAGGGTAATAAGGAAGTTTTTCAATTTTTAAGTGACATAAATCGAAATGGGATTATTTATTTATTTTTCAGAGTCGCCATTTGGGATGTTTATTTGATTTCCAGATCACCGATTTATTTTTAATCCCAAATCGAGGAAAATTTGACTTTATTTAAAAGTCTATGAAACGAGAAAACTAGGTAAGAAATTCGTTTAATCCGGAAGAAGTGTTAGGCATTCCCGAATTTTGTGGTTAAAGCACGGTCACTAAACTATTAATAATTAGCCTAATTATCTGATTAATTACAAATTTTAGACCTATTGTGCATTTTTAACTTTATAACCGCTTTTAATTAATTTAACCGCTTTTTGGATTTATGAAATTATTTTTGAACAAGTTATGATTGTCGTACACTTGTTATTTTGGAACACACCACGAACAACGCTACATGAAATGCACCCACGATTTGCAATATGTTTATTTTTATTAATGTTCGAAATTGTTGTGATCGGGTCACATGAAATACATTCGAATTTTGAAATCAGACATCGTAAATATGTCACGGGAACCATACCCATAAGCACAATAATTTATTAATCACAGCTAAACCAAATTACGATGTCATAATTTTCCTAAAACTAATTTGAGACTATTGCAAAGTCATACGAATTATGGAGAACCATTATGGATCGCACATATAAAGATTGAAATAAGTCTAAGGTCAACTGATGTTAGCATCAATAGTTTTGAATGTCAGTTAATTAATTTATCATTCAAGGCTAATAAATTTAAAAAGCAGCTATTTGAAGAATCATGAATAATTGGACTTAATGCTTCTGAAAAATCCTCATTAGCACACATGCCTTGTATTTTTCAAAAAGAAACAATTATACTATTCAAAATTATAGCTCAACAAAATAAAGTAAGTGATTGAACAATGAGCTTTTATCATTTTAAACATTTGTAATTTACCCGAATAGCCACCCAAACTGCTATACTGTCGATTATAGAATACATCATCACAAGGAACAAAATAACCTAACAATTAAACTCAAACTGATATTATTCAAATTCAGAAAATGCGTTAGAAGGAAATGAACTAATTTTTGACAGAAAAAAGTTGTTTTAATTACATTTTATATGTTGAATCAAACTAGAAGAGGTATTTAAACTGGCAGGGGACTTTTAACTTCAAATATGTATATAATCTACAAGTAGCAATCCCTAGCCTAATCTCCAAATCATGATAGCAAACTAATGAACAATTGTTTCCAATTATTAGGACGGTTGAATCACAGAATCCTCCATTGCTGAAAACGTTAAACTGAACTTCTTCCAAACCAAACATGGCCACATGACGATCAGACTTCAAGTATATCACGCTAACGGTTATCCCAAACATGAATCATCATTTTAACAGCAATGGTGTGGCCATTTACCAGAACATATTGAAACCAATCTATGAGGAATCAGCAAGTTGAACATTTAAATTAAAACACACCGGCAACATCCAGGATTAACAAAATAAGTACCCTAATTTATTTTCAAGTTTTAAACATACTGGATCCATAAAATTCAACACAAAGCATGACAAGATAACTCATACTTTTCATTTAGAAATGCAATGGAGAATTACAGTTGGAACCTGTACAGAAAAACAGCAGAAACTTGATCAAATAAAGGTCAGAAAAAAGGATGAAATCCAGCAGCAAGAAACAGTAATAAACTTCAACAATGAGAAAGATAGTTCCACAGCTTGAATGGAACTCGCAATCCCAGAAAAAGTGAAGCAAAACCAGCAGTGCTCCAACTTCAGAAATTCCAGCAAAACACCTCAAGAACAAAGAAAAGCTCAAAAATTCTCAAGAATACTTTTCAGAAAAAAAGAAATTCTCACCTGTTTTTGTCTATCTCACTCTTTTTTCTGTGCCCTAATCATTGGAAAAGAGATCTTTTTATAGAGGTCATTTAGGGCAATCAAATCTGATTTTCTTAATTCAAACACACCTTTCTTAAATTTTATTTTTGTTCCCTTGGATCCCTAATCTTTAAACAATTCATTTAATTACCCCATTTCCCCCTTTCCTAGAACCTTCCTAGGTATTCATCAAAGATTCTCTAAGTTAAATCCTCATATTAACCTCTCCAATCTTTTTTTTTTAAAAAAAAAACTTTCCCTTTAATAGTAAACTTGGGCCATCAGACAGGCCTCAAGATCTTGGACCCTTTTTGACCAAATTCTTGATCTAATGGGCTTGCCTGTTGTGCACAAGCAAACTCAAATCTTAATCAAACCAATCGTTCAAACAAAAAATCAGAGAAAATGACATCCAAAATATGAGGACTGAGACAACACTATTGGAATTAAACACATCTGACAAAAATTCTAATAAAAAAGCTAGTCAACTGATTAATTAACAAAGCCACCAAAAATTCATATTTGTGTGCTAAGGCATATTTGGTTCAAGCTTATAACATATAATAAATAAGTAAAATTACAGAAGGGGAGAAGAGGGTATTCCAATTGAATCAAACAAAGCTTTGGTATCCTTGTGAAATAGTGACATATTAAATCGAACTCTGGCGGGCAAGAATCTTGGCCAAATGGTGAGAATTTAAACATGAACACTGAACTCTCGTCCATAGCTAGTGCTTCATATAAAAATCCTCACCACATGCCAAAGAAGAGAGGAGGCAGAGGCTCAAAGGAATTTGGACATTCAAAGTTTAGATGCCCCAAAATCCGAGTAAACTAGGAGAGTGGATTATCTTCATGAGCGAATCAATTCTACAGGTTGAATGTGGGGGATTCAAACGGGTTTCAACATGATTTGAGGGCCGGGTCAGAAAAAAATCGAACAAAAATAGAAAGTTTGGATTTTTATTCTTACATCCCTAATTCAGAGAAAATGAGTGGTCTTTTGAAGAAATCAACGGCAGTATATGAACAAATAGGTGATGGAGAATGTATGGCTAAAGTTTGAGGGGATTTGGGGGTGGTCCGCTACTGTCTGACGATTTTCGAGCGACAAAGAAACAGCGTAAGGTGGCGGCAGTCTCTGAGAGAGACTAAAATCAAAAGAGGTTTATATTTTAATGGAATTAGGGTATGGAATTATTAGGGGACTTGGTCGTTTAAATGGGTGGAAGGTTGAAACGAGATAGTTTTAATGTCCAACTACGTTGTTTTGGGTGATAGGATATGGGGCCGGGTAAGGTTGGTTTGAGCATGGGTGATTTTGGGAGAAATTTTTTTGAAATCAATTGGGCCAATTAAAATTAGGCCCAGCATGTCAAGATCAAATTAATCCCTCCTTTTTCTATTTTTCTTTTCTCTTTGTTTTCTTTTTTTAAATTAATCAAAATTCTAAATTAATCCTAAATTGATCTAATTTAGAAATTTAAACTAATTATATATTGTAATATTTACAAAAATGAGTTGATCCTAAATTAAAAGAGAAAATTACTATTCTAAAGTTAAAAGCTAAAATATGTAAAGTTGATCAAAATTTTGTGATTTTTTATTTTGAAAACGCAATTAATTAATGAATTAATCTTAAAATATGAATACAAAGTCTAATATGCAATGCATGATATTTTTGATATTTTTGAGGATATTTTCATGATGTTAATAAAAATTAAACATGCACAAAATGCAAACAATTAATAAAATCCTACAAAAATTATATAAATTTACAAATAATTAGGGAAAATATTTATTTCTTTAATTTTATAAGAGTATTTTGAATATGACAAAAATTACATGCTCACAGTTGCCCCTATTTGCTTGAAAATACGAAGAGTTTTCGGGCAAAGATAAAATGAGCAACTACGAGTTTGCCCCTTTGAAACTCCACAGGAAGCATTTTTTTGAAATAAGGTTGACCGATTATTGCTTCGGAGGTTGCCTACATATCCTTGGCTATAAAAGAATCGGGTCACTATAGTTCTAGAAATTTTAGTAGCTGGGACTTTCGAAAAATTGTGATTTCATTGTTGTTGCTGATGTTTTTGCTTGCTGAGCTCCTTGTTACACCAAAATGAAAAATACAAAACTAACTATCTAAGCCCAGAAACTACGAGTTACAAGATTCTTTTCTATAAACCTTCTGAAGCTTGATTTCAAGTCTCCGCTTGTTCGTCCTACAGACCCTAATCTGAATCTTGATGCTCGTTAGCTGCAACCGCTGAATTATTTTTCTTAAACTTTTCGGATCAAGGTGGGACATGCAAAGCTTGTGACTTGAATCATATCTTAAGCATCCCCTATCTTTTCTTCGCTTCTACACTATGAGTTCACTTCTTTTATTTTGTTCTTCTTTTATTCTTGATTGAGATTTCTTCTTCTCATCATCTCAAACCTCGTACCTTATGGCAAAAATCTGTTCAGGCACCAAAACAAACAAACGAACAAAATGTTTCTACCCAGTTTTTACTAGAAAAATTTTTGAGTTATTGCAACAAAATCTAAACTATTTCTTTATTGAAATAAATAAAAATAAGGATTGTGATATCCATGAGAAAAAGAGATTAGGGAATGGAGACCTTAGATCTAAAATAGAATCAACGAGAGAATAGAGGCCCTAAGTTAGAAAGATTACCAGGTTATGTTGGTATCAACTAGGGAGTGGGATCTCATGTTGGAAAAGATTAAGAGGTTATGCTGGAAAATTATCGAGTTATGCCAGAAAAGTCCTCGCGTTATGCGGGGAAAGTCATCGAGTTATGTTAGAAGGTCCTCATGTTAGTGGGGAAAGGGTTATGACGGAAATGTCCTCGTGTTATATCGGGAAATTCATCAGGATATGCCAGAAAGGTCCTCGGGTTATGTCAGAAAAGTCATCAAGTTACGCCAAAAAGGTCCTCGTGTTATGCCGGGAAAGCCATCAGTTATACTAGTAAGGTCCTCGGATTATGCCGTGGAAGTCATCGAGTTATGTCAAAAAGGTCCTCGTGTTATGCCAATAAAGTCATCGAGTTATGCCAGAAAGGTCCTCAGGTCATGCCGGAAAAGACATCGGATTATACCGGAAAGGTCCTCCGGTCATGCCGGGAAAGTCATCAGGTTATGCCGGAATGTCCTCGGGTTATGCTGGGAAAGTCATCGGGTTATGATGGAAAGGTCCTCGGGTTATGCCGGAGAATTCATCGGATTATTCCGGAATCAACTAGGGGGTGAGACCATACGTTGGAAATATTACCAGGTTATTCTGGCATTGATTATGAAATGGGACCCTATGTTGGAAAAATGTAGCTAGAGATTGGAGAACCTACACTACCATGGTTTTGAATTTTTTATCTTCTTTCCTTTCATTTCACTTTTAGTATTTTATTTACGAGAATAAATGAAGAGTTTGAAAGGGACTTCCCTTTTTGGGTCAACTTTTGTTGCAGGACCGTTTTGGTCTCTCCGTACACTGCTCTTATTGCACCTACTTTTCGCGAGGTTGTTTTGGATTGTAACTCTTTTCCTTTTTATAAATCAAAGAACAATTTGTCAGTTTGAAATGGTGGTTGGTTTGGTGGCCTTGATTGTTTCAATCACTTGATCTTAGCCCAGCTCTTTCAATAAAAATCTCCATTGCTCGCTGGCTCTCAGGAAATTAGTTTCATTTATAAACTAAGGGATCTTGGTTTTCCAAAATTCCATAAGATGGTTGAACCGTGTGAGGTTTATCCTTTTTCCATCTTATTTTGCCTTAATAGGCACTTGTTTTTTATTTTCTTTCTTTTCAAGAATTTTTATCTCTGGAGTATCGGCCATCATGGCCAGTTGAGGTCGACTTAATGCACTTACTGAAATAGGGTGCTTTTCTATTGTATTTTAGCTTTCTATCAGACAGAACCCTGTAAAACCAATTTTTTCATCTTTTCTTTATATTAGTTTCGGAGGAGAATTAGACCGAAAGGTATTCAAGGAAAAGTAAACAATGAACATGATAATGAATTCAAACGAGAAGTATCCCTTTCGGGGAAAGAAAAATAGGACTTATCGAGATTGCATGCACACTTCAATAGGCATGATATGCTTCTTGGACTGAAACCCGATCTGTGCAAACAATCCAACTCTCGTAAACCTATCTTAACTCATATCTCATGTAACGCCCTGACCGGTCGTTTTGAGCTTTTGCACTTTGTCGCCAGATTTTGAGCATGACTTGCCCCGTGTGATGTATTAATACTTATGTAAATCGTTGGTTTTGGTTTTTAGGTTAACTGGAACGAATTTGGAAGAATAGTTCTCAGCTTGCAGCTTGAAATTTGAAAGGTTTGACCAATATTTGACTTGTTTGCATATGATCTCGGATTGAAATATTTATGATTTGGTTAGCTCTGTTAGGTGATTTGGCACTTAGGAGCGTGATCGGAATGCATTTTGGAGGTCTGTGGAAGGCTTAGGCTTGTATTGGCGAAATAAAGATTTTGGCGATTTCTTATTGACATGTGAGATTTTTATATAGAGGTCGGAATGAAATTTCCAGAGTTGCAGCAGTTTTTTGTGTCATTTGTATCATTTGGGAAGTGTGTGTAAACCTTTAGCTCATTCTGACGTAGTGTGGTTGGATTTTTTTATCAAAAGCGTATTTCGGATGATTTTCGGATTCTTAGGCTTGAATCCGATGCAAATTTGATATTTTGATGTTGTTTTGAGTGTTCTGAAGGTTGGAACAAGCTTGATCAGTATTATCGGTTATGTTGGCATGTTTGGTTGAGGTCCCGAGGGCCTCGGGTGAGTTTCGAGTGGTCAATCAGATCATTTGAAGTTGGAAAAATTGCAGAAAATTGCAGGTTTTAGCTTTAGTAATGTTGCAGATCTTTCCTTTTCGTGATCGTGTGTGGAGGCTCGCGACCATGTAGAGTTACTTTCAGGGGGCATCCAGGTTGCTCTTCACGTTCGCATAGTTTGGGATGCGATCGGGTAAGTTTATGTTTCTGTGAATCGCAGTCGCGTAATCTAATTCATGATCGCATAGTTGTAAGGCTTTGAGCATCGCATCTGCATGAGGATATACACGATCACGTAGAGTGAATAATGGGTTGTGCTTCGCAATCGCGATGGATTTTTCGCGATCAAAATTAAGTAAAAATGAGTGTTGGATAGAATGTTTTAAAAGGGTTGTTTCACGATTTTGAGGCTAAGAACCTCCATTGTTGAGCAATTTTGGAACTTTGGAGAGCTAATTGAAGAGGGAATTTAAGAAGAATACTTGGAGGTAAGATTTTTTAATTCAAAACTTGATAGTTGTGTCAATTCCACCTAATTTAATCATGGAATTAAGCCTAAAATTAAGGAATTAGGGATTGAATTTGGAGAGTGTAAATTTTGGACTTGAGGGGCCATTTGAGGTCTGATTTTAATGATCTTGATATGTATAGACTCGTGAGAGGGCGAAGTTTCCATTGATGCTGATTTTATCGGATTTGGAGATGTTAGCCCGGGGGCCAAATTTGAGCAATTTCGGAATTTTGATGTTAAATTGGGTATTTTGCAAGTGGGCTTCATTCCGTTTGCATATTTTAATGATTATGTATTGATTGTGGCTTGATTTGGAGAATCCGGAAGTCGATTCATGCGGGCAAGGTATCGCAGACTGGAGTTTGGACCGGATCGAGGTGAGTAATGATTGTAAATAATGCTCTGAGGGTTTGAAACCTCGGATTGCGCATTGTAGTGCTATATTGAGGTGAGGCACATGCTTGATGACGAGTGTGGGGTCGTGTACTATTGGGGATTGTGACTTGGTCCCTCCGGATTGATGATTTTACTGTGTATCTGACTGAAACTTATGTATTATCATCATAATTTGGACTGATTTTCATATTTGAGTTTCATGCCAACTATTTGAACCCTTCAGGGATTTTTATTACTATTTTGACTTCTTAATTGAACTCAGTCATGTTATTTTCCATTGTTTTACTACTCAGCCATTTTTACTCAGTTTTGAGACTTACATGATATTTTAAATGATGTTTTGGGCTAAGAAATACTGTTTTATTAATGCCCGAGGGGCTTATGAGTTTGTGACTAAGTAAGGCCGAGGGCCTATTTGTGAGGAAACATTGATACTAATTTGAGACCGAGGGCCTGAGAGATGTACGCAACGAGGTGGCTTGTTGATATTTATGAGGCCGAGGGCCTGGAATATATACGTCACGAGGTGGCTTAACTAATATGAGGCCGAGGGCCTAGATTTGATGCCTCGAGATGGCTTGATATTGCACTAGGGTCATAAGAGGCTCCTCCTGGAGTTTGTACATCCCAGTGATCGGGTGTACCCATTGTGATGTGGGATATAGCTCGAGGGGCTGAAATTGTACTATGCGATAGCCTGAGGGGCTGGTATTGTTCTATGTGATTTCTTGAGAGGCTGGTACCGTTCTATGTGACTGCTCGAGAGGCTGGTATTATTTTGAGATATTGTCCAACGGGCGGAGTTTTTGGCATTTTGCCCGAGGGGCGAATCTTTATGTGTTTATTTCCACTTGAACTGTTAAACTATGGTATTTGTGCCCGAGGGGCGGATTTCTGTGCTTCTCTATGCTAACCATTTTGCATTTATTATGTAACTGTTGAAAAAGTCATTTTCGAAAAGGTTTTAACTAAGCTAAGATGTTTTTAAGAGATTTCACAGCTTCATTGCTTTCTTAAATGGTTTTATACTGCTTTTATATAGCATGCTAATGTTCTTTACGTGATTTTTTACTGCTTAGTTGTTATTTTACCTTTATTACTCATCGAGTCGGGGTACTCACTTTACTCCTTGCACCTTGTGTGCAGATTCGGTTACTTTCTGAGCTTGGTGGCAGTTTCATTGGAGTTAGCAAGGTAGTCTCTTGGCGATCCCGGCTCTACTTTCTTCCATTGTATTCCTCCTTATGTATTCTTATGATTCTTCCAACCCTTTCGGTCTTGTTGTGACTAGATAGTTGTATTAGATGCTCAAGACTAGTGAGACCCCAATTTTGTGTTTAGGTTGTACTTCCATATTGTTATGATATTTTCTGTTGTTACTTAGAATTTTAAATTTGAATTGGAAATGTGTCAGCTGGCCTTGTCTTCAAGAGATGTGTCATCACGATCGGGTCTAGTTTTAGGGTCGTGACAAGTTGGTATCAGAGTCTAGGTTACATAGGTCTTATGAGTCATGAGCGGGTTTAGTAGAGTCTATCACTGTGCGGAGATGTCTATATTTATCCTCGAGGGGCTGCAGAACCTTTAGGAAAATTTCACATTCTTGAAATTCTTATCGTTCGTCCTTGATTCAGCTTGGAATATGACTCTTTGAATTCCTTCCACGCATTCGTACGCGTGAACGAGTGCTCAGTATCAGATGTGCATCGATGGGTTGTGATTCCCTGATTGAGGGGCGAGGTATGATCACTATGTGCTGATGTTAGGCCATTCTGGAGGACTCGAGGCCAGATTTTTGCCTGTAGCTTGAGCACCGAGGTGCTGATTGTGTGAGCAAGTGTTTTTGCACTTATATGTTCGGTATTGTCCCTATTAGTAAAAGTTACGGTTGGATAACTATGCGATAAGTATGTTGGTTCTGCAGGATGTATCCATATAATTTGGAAGCAACGAGAAGGGTCTGTTGGAGGCTAAAAGAACTGTTAGGTGCTTGAATTCTATCTTTATTCGGGGTATAGCCACGAGTTATCAGTGTGTGAAGAATCTTTTCATGTTTCCCAATTGTGAGTGAAGTAAATTTCAAGTTGCTAGATGAGTTCAGACTCAGGAAGTCTAAGTGACTGCATAATATTTATGATAGTGGAAGGTGTACAGAAATGTTAGTTGGAGGCAAATCATGTGGGTTATCTCCTGCGAAGTGTTCTATGGTTGTGTGATCCTTATGTTGTCTATTAGAAGATCTCATTTACAAGTGAAGAATATGTGTTGAAATCTAAATTAGGTCACTTAGAGAGTGGGTGTAACTGTTGCGAGAGTGAATGCGAGATTTGCAGAAGAGTTAAATTCTAGGTGACCTATGCTTTCACAAGCTTGTAAGGGATTTGGGTTTGATATCACTATTGTATTATGGCATCTATATAGTATAAGAGTTATGAGTTATTGGGTGTATCTTGATCTATGGCTTCGAGCCAAGTGGGGGAGTCTGCTATTGGTTAGGTAATTGCACGGTTGGGTGCTATGTTGGTTCCAGTTTGAGGCGTGTTGATGAGTTAGTTATGGCTTACAGAGATTGAGGTCAAGGATGGCTCGAGCGAAGGAAAATTTTTGACAAAGGTTATATTATGCTTCGTGGGCGTGTGAGAATCACAAGATGTCTTAAGTTGTTGTTGGTAAAGAATGCTCGGTACATAGAGTAGGAAGTTGCCTGGTTATATTAGGATAAGGTTACATTCTACAATGTCGGAGTACCAATGAGGCACGGGTGGTTCTGTTCGTTTGGTCAGGCTAATTGCAGTTTGAATAAGAGTGAATGACTCTCAAGAATGGTTCTAATGTGTTCAAGATTCTACATGGAACAATTGGGTATTTTAAAGTTGTATATGTGGTTAGAAACTGGGTTTCCATTGGTATATATCAAGATTGGTGGTGTTTTCAATGTTAATTATGGGATTCTATGTATCAGTGTTAGGAAGGTAAAGGTAACGAATTTAGATTCGAGGAAATCTCTTCAGAGTAAAGAATTTTTTAGCGCGGTGCTCGTGGGAATATCTAAGAAAGTATTCAGTGACTTATGATCCTTAGATGGTGTGGCTTTATGCTTGGGTTTTGTGTGGTAAGTCTGGGTTGAGGAATTAAGATGATATAGCAATAAGGATTATCAAGTGAAAGTAAATCAAAAGGGAGCTCGGATAAAAGGGATAGCTTGGTAGTAGGCCATATCGGTACGGTAAGGATGTGATTAGTCCTTTGGGTGTTTAAAAGATAATGAGTTTCTACAGGTATTTCGCGGCAATGCTCTTGGGTTTTAGTGGCCTGCATTGGTTTTAGGAGGATTCACTTCTGATAAGCTTGTTTGGGCAAGGGGGAGTCAGAGAGTTCTTCTTGTTTTCTACCGTGGCTAGAGATGTATATTTTCTGCTGGCATAAGGAGCAGGGTATGTGTAGTGATTTTCTTCTGAATAGGATCAATGGAAAGTTCTTGGTTGGTTGAGTACATAGTTGCTTGTGGTTCGGAAGGGTTATGAAGTTCTCATAGTTATGCTAGGATGGTGTGGTATACATGGTATGTTATGGAGGATTGACATTTGCATGTGAAAAGTTATGGTCCAGTTCTGAATAGAAAGTCATAAAATTCATAGGCAGCACAGGCAGTTTTAGGTGATTAGAGAAATGAGCTTCAGATGATTAGGGGGAATGATCTTCGGAAGATTAAGGAAATGGTATTGCTAATCGAAGTGATTAGACGAGGGTATATGATTCAGAAAAGGCAATGCAATTAAGTTAATGGTACCTCGGTAGTACTATGGCGCTTTCTTTTTAGATCGCCTTTCTTATTATATAGACTACTGATATTTGAGTTTGCTTGATGGCACAGGGTAATATTAGAATATTTTTCGTGGAATGATTGGATATTTGAGGTATGATATGCATTCGGGCAGCGGAATTGGGATCAGGTATGGCGACTTGCATGCTATATGGAGTTGGAGACTTGGAGTTCTCATGTTCAGGATATATTGTGGCTTTGGTTCATGTGTATCGGCAGTGTCTAGTAACTGACGGGGTCTAGAGACCCCAGCAGATCTTTTGTACTTGGTATGTTGGAATTGAATGGGATATTGTGTTCAAACTGGTTGTCTTTGTGTTGTTTCATTTTGAAATGTTGCGCTACGACGGCACTATTGGCTATGCCAAAAATATAACGGATTGAGTAGTGATGTCTGTAGGATTATGCCCTGTGGAGTGGTTTTATATTTCGAAGACCCAGCGGACTGCTGGGAAGGATTGTCTTTCTTATTTAAGCTTTCGCGATGGATGTCAATGTAGAGGCTTCTACCATTGGTTCAGTTTCGATGGTGAGGGACTTTTTGGATGTGTTTCTTGTGGCCGGGCATGTCACTGGGTAGGGTTGTTGTTTTCGGTATTGACTTGATGCCGGGCATTGTATTGTATGGCACCGACGAAGTTATAGGAGTGGAAGGAGCAGCTTCAAGTTTCCTTGATAAGGAGTTCGTTGGCAGGACAATGTGGATGTGTGTTCTAGCTTGAGTCGACTTGGTTGGCCCCGAATTGCATTATTGAGGGATGTGTTGATTCAACCGTTGTTGAGCTTATTAGTGATCTGGGAAGGTCTTTAAGTTACCTTTCTATCTTGTGAGACATTATGATTGGTTGGTTATAGGCACATATGGTGCAGTTCATTTGTGGTCTTATAGTGGAAGTTGAACGGGAAGAATGATTGGGTGTTATCGGTGAATGGCATATCGGTTATGTTCTATTGTGTTTGCTTGGTTAATGTTATTTGTTTCACCGTGAGTGTAATGATTTGCCTTGGTTCTAGACATCAAATTGTGTGTGGTTGTCGATTTCGAGCATAGTGACTTGAGGTATTCCATGTGGGGCTATTTGGATAGGATATGCGCATTGTAGCGAAGCTATTTAGAAATATGATCTTGTGGGTTAGATTCGTGTATTCTCTTTCTATGATGGGAAACGGGTTCTCAGCCTTATGTTGTGATGGTTTTGGTGAACTTGAGGGCCAGCTCTTTCATTAGAGTCATTTTCATGATTTGAGTATGTTTACGTATTATGCCAGTTGTGGCTTAGGCTTGTATTGATGTGTCATGTCACTAGAGTAGTGTGTTGGATCAGAACGGATCGTTGGGATCATTAATGAATACGATGGATTCGATTTCAGCATGTTGGAAGGATAATATCGAGGTATGGCTTAGAAAATTGTTGTGGTAATTGCCAAGGAGAAGTGGCTTCGTGAATGGTTGAACTGATAAATCGTTATGGCTTACTGTATGTTTTAGAATCATTGGCAGTACATATATAAAAGTGTTGGAATGGAACTCTAGTTTATAAGAGGTTTTCTACCGGTGTTCGGGTCTCGTGTGCAGCTACTGTGAATGGAAGTTATCACTGCATGTGTTTGAGTTATGTGGTATATCATATAATTGCACTTGAGGTTGCAGGCATGATTATTATAGTTGGTCTGGGCCTATTCAGAGTATTAGATCTGAGGTTTTGATCGTATTGATGGTTTCAGAAGTGAGAATGTGGTTCTATGGTTTATGGGCTAGAGTGGATTGTGTAATTTCAGTTACAACATGTTATCGTACATGTATGAGATAGGGTGACGTGGGATCACCCTTGGGTATATACTTGCTAAGGTTATTCAGCGATGGGTTGTCTTTTAAAACAACTCTGGGCACATTTGAGGACGAACATATGTTTAAGTGGGGGAGGATGTAACTACCCAACCGGTCTTTTTGAGATTTTTGCCCTTTTATCGCCAGATTTTGGGCATGACTTGCCCCGTGTGATGTATTAAAACTTATGTAAATCATTGGTTTTGGTTTTCCGGGTGATCGAAACGAATTGGGAAGAACAGATCTTAGTTTGTAGCTTGTAATTTGAAAGGTTTTACCAATATTTGACTTGTTTGCATATGATCTCAGATTGAAATTTTTATTATTTGGTTAACTCTGTTAGGTGATTTGGGAATTAGGAGCGTGATCGGAATGCATTTTCGAGGTCCGTGGAAAGCTTAGGCTTGAATTGGTAAAAATGAGATTT
Organism: Nicotiana benthamiana; assembly: GCA_034376525.1. Lineage (NCBI taxonomy): Eukaryota > Viridiplantae > Streptophyta > Magnoliopsida > Solanales > Solanaceae > Nicotiana > Nicotiana benthamiana. Next base: position 110,575,500 of record CM067332.1, on the reverse strand, counting down.
TGGCAATTTCCGGTTGATAGGTGAGATTTTGATATAGAGTTCGGAATGAAATTTTAGAGTTGCAGCAGCTTCGTTGTGTCATTTGGGATGTGTGTGCAAAATTTCAGGTCCTTATGAGGTGGTTTGGATGGGTTTTTTAATCAAAAGTGTATTTCTCAAGATTTTGGGATTCTTAGGCTTGAATCCTATGCAAATTTGATGTTTTGATGTTGTTTTGAGTGTTTCGAAGGTTGGAACAAGTTTGAACGATGTTACGGGATATGTTGGCATGTTTGGCTGAGGTCCCGAGGACCTTAGGTGAGTTTCGGGTGGTCAATCGGATCATTTGAAGTTGGAAAAATTACAGAAAATTGCAGGTTTTGGCTTCAGTTCTGTTTTAGGTCTTTGCTCTTCGCGATCGCGTAGGAGGCTCGCGATCGTGTAGAGTTACTTTTAGGGGGCATCCAAGTTGCTCTTCGCATTCGCGTAGTTGGGGCTGTGATCGCGTAAGTTTATGCTTCTGTGAATCGCGATCGCGTGGTCTCATTCGCGATTGAATAGTTGTAAGGCTTTAGGCATCGCGTTCACATGAGTCTATATGTGATCGCGTAGAGTGAATTATGGGTTGTGCTTCGTGATAGAGATGGGTTTCTCGCGATCACGATTAAGAAAAATTGACTGCTCGGCAGAATGTTTTAAAAGGGCTGTTCCACGTTTTAAGGCTAAAAACCTCCCTTATTGAGCAGTTTTGGAGCTTGGGAGAGCTAATTGAAGAGGGAATTCAAGAAGACTTCTTTGAGGTAAGATTTTTGAACTCAAAACTTGATTCTTGTGTGAATTCCACCTAATTTAATCATGCAATTAATTCAAAAATTGAGGAATTAGGGCTTGAATTTGGAGAGTGTAAATTTGGGATTTGAGGGGCCGTTTGAGACATGCTCTTAATATGTATAGACTCGTGAGAGGTCAAGGTTTTCATTGATGTTGATTTTATCGAAATTCGAGACATGGGCCCGGGAGCCGGATTTGAGCAATTTTCAGGATTTTGATGTTAAATTGGGTGTTTTCGAGTAGGCTTCATTCCCTTAGCATATGTTAATGATTATGTACTGGTTGTAGCTAGATATGGAGCATCTAGAAGTTGATTCATGCAGGCAAGGTAGTGCGAACTGGAGTTTGGACCAGATCGAGGTGAGTAATGATTGTAAATGATTCTCTAAGGGTTTGAAACCCTGGATTGCACATTATAGTGCTATATTAATGTGAGGCACACGCTTCATGACGAGTGTGGGATCGTGTACTATTGGGGTTTGTGACTTGGTCCATCCGGATTGATTATTTTACTGTGTATTTGACTTAAACTTATTTTTTATCATCATAATTTGGGCTGATTGCCATATTTGGGCTTCGTGCCAACTATTTGAACCCTTTAGGAATTTTTATTACTATTTTGGCTTATTAATTGAACTCAGTCATGTTATTTTCCATTGTTTTACTACTCACCCATTTTTACTCAACTTTGAGAGTTACATGATATTTTAAATGATGTTTTGGGCTGAGAAATATTGTTTTACTAATGCCCAAGGGGTTTGTGAGTATTTTTGATTGAGTAAGGTTGATGGCCTAGTTTTGAGGAAACAGTGATACTGATTTGAGGTCGAGGGCCTGATATATCTAGACAACGAGATGGCTTGTTGATATTATTTATGAGGCCGAAGGCCTGAGATATATACGCCACGAGGTGGCTTGACTGATATAAGGCCGAAGGCCTAGATTTGATGCCACGAGATGGCTTGAGCCATAAAGGGCCCATCTCAGAGTCTGTACACCCCCAATGAGCGTGGGTGCCTATTGTGACATGAGATATATCTCAAGGGGATGATATCGCACTATGTGATAGCCTGAGGGGATGGTATTGTACTTTGTGATTTCCCGAGGTGTTGGTACCATTCTATGTGATTGCTCGAGGGGTTGGTATTGTTCTGAGATATTGCCCGAGGGGCGGAGTTGTTGGCATTGTGCCCGAGGGGCGAACCTTTATGTGTTTGTATTTCATATTTACCTGCCATTATACCTATTAAACTATGATATTTATGCTCAAGGGGCGGATTTCTGTGCTTCTCTGTGCTAACCATTTTGCATTTATTGCGTAACTGTTGAAAAAGTCATTTTCAAATAGGTTTAAACTGAGCTAAGATGTTTTATGAGATTTCACAGCTTCATTGCTTTTTTAAATGGTGTTATACTGCTTCTATACAACATGTTCATGTTCTTTACGGTTCTTACTACTCAGTTGTTATTTACTTTTATTATTCACTGAGTCGGAGTACTCACTTTACTCCCTGCACCTTGTGTGCAGATTCAGGTACTTTCTGAGCTTGGTGGCAGTTTCATTAGATTTAGCAAGGTAGTCGCCTTGCGATAGCGGCTCTACTTTATTCCATTGTATTCCTCCTTATATATTCTTGTGATTCTTCCGACCCGTTCGGTCTTGTTGTGACTAGGCAGTTATGGTAGATGCTCATGACTAGTGAGACCCCGATTCAAGCTGTGTTTTTGTTGTACTTCCGCATTGTTATGATATTGTCTGATGTTTAGCATTATTAAATCATGTTTTAGCTAGTTTGATTGATGTTTAGCTGTTTAACTTCGAATTGGAAATGTGTCAGCTGTCCTTATCTTCACAAGAGGCGGTATCACGAAGGGGTCTATTTTTAGGGTCGTGACATCTCAAAACCGAGAAACCTTTTTAGGACTCTATCAGTGCGGATGGTTGTAAGGAATTCCAATTTCGATCAGTGGCGCCCTTTGTGGGGTTTAACCAATCGACCTATCTCATTTCTTTTCTCATCGTTGCTTCATAGTGCTCTTTGAGTTTTCACTAACAAGACTCTCTCATTTTCAATTTCTCTTCTGACTATCGCCTTACGGTACTCGTGTGGGTTCCCACCAAAAATACTCTCTCATTTGATTTCTCTCATTTGATTGTATCAGAACCAAGTAATCACATCCTCAAATTTTGAACATCTTTACTAATTGATTAGAAGGACATAAATTGGATTTGGTGTAAACAGAGTTCAGATTAAAATACAATTTTGGAACCTTTCAGGCGAAGAATCGGTGAACCATTATAACTTCTCCCTCAGTTTCAACTTTCGGGGAAATGTGTATTTTTGTTTTGGTGTGACTGAACCCTAGAGAGAGGCTGCCTACGTATCCTTTTGAAATCAAGTCAAATGTAGCTTAGCGAATTTTGGTTTTGATTTATTTTTGTTTTCTTTGTTTTAACAATGTTATCGGGTTCCAAAGAGCGTGTTTAAAGAAAGGTAAGCGGCTCCAAGGGTTAATAGTTTTTGGGTAGTGAGAATGAAAGTCTTAGACATCCCAATCGGAAAATCTTTGTATCGACAATGTATCCCAACTATATACCTTTTGACCGCTTCTGCATTGACAACTATTTCAGGGTCATTTCCCTCAATGTCTCCCAAGTACAATGCCTCTATTGGCAGAAATTTTCTTATAACTTATGGACCCTTCCAGTTTGGAGAAAACTTTTCTTTTGCTTCCTAGTGATGCGGGAGAATACGTCTCAATATGAGTTTTCCCACTTCAATGTTCCTAGGCCGCACTTTCTTGTTGTAAGCACAAGCTATTCTTTGTTGATGCAACTGCCCGTGGAAATTGTGGCCATCCATTTTTTGTCAATTAGGGTTAACTATTCTAGACGGATATTGACCCATTCATAGTCCTCAATCTCAGCTTCAAAGATGATTCAAAGAGATGGAATTTCAACTTCAGAGGGTATTACGGCTTCAATGTCATACACCAATATGTAGGGTGTTTCTCCAACTGATGTACGCACAGTTGTGCGATATCCCAACAATACAAACGGAAACTTTTCATGCCATTGCCTAGAACTTTGAATCATTTTCCTGAGGATCTTCTTGATGATTTTGTTGTCTGCTTCAACAGAACCATTAGCTTTGTGCCGATAAAGGGTAGAATTTCAATGCATGATGTTAAATTGTTTGCATACTTCCCTCATCAAATGACGCTTCAAATTTGCTGTATCGTCTGTAATGATAGTTTTAGGAATAACAAAACGACAGATAATGTTGGAATGCACGAAGTCCACCACTGCTTTCTTAGTGACGGCTTTGAGAGTAACTACTTCAACTCACTTTGTGAAATAGTAAATGGCAACCAAGATGAATATGTGCCCATTAGAAGCTTTCGGCTTGATTGGCCCAATGACATCGATATCCCAAACGATGAATGGCCACAATGCTAACATAGGATGTAGTTTTGAAGGCGGTGCATTAATCAAGTCGCTGTGTACCTGACATAGATGACATTTTCGGACAAAACTGAAGCAGCCCTTTTCCATGGTTACCCAGTAATAACCTGCTCGAATGATTTTCTTCGCAAGAATGTATCCATTCATATGGGGCCTTTTGCGTGAAACTCATTCATGATTCTTCTGGCCTCTTGGTTATCCACGGATCTTAAAAGTTTCAAGTCTAGAGTCCTTTCAGACCAGACTTCTCCCCTCAAGAAGAAACTACTGGCGAGACTTCTAATTGTTCTCTTTTGGTCCTCACTAGTTTGTTCGGGATATTCTTTTATTTTCAAGAATCTTTTGAGGTCATGATACCATGGCTGAATATCTGGTTCTATCTCAATTTTATTGCAATAACCATGTCTTTCTCAAATTTTGACTTCCAGTGGGTCAATGTGGTCATTGCCTGGATATGGCAGCATCGAGGCCAAAGTAGCTAGTGCATCAACTAACTTATTGTGAAATCGAGGAATGTACCTGAACTCGACATATTTGAACCGCTTGCTGAGATCTTTGACATGTTGCTTGTATGGTATAAGCTTGATATTCCGAGTTTCCCATTCACCTTGAGCTTGTCAGATAATCAAGTTATAATCTCCCGTGATTAACAATTCTTCCACATCCTTATTGACTGCCATGTTCATGCCTATAATGCAGGCTTCATACTCGATAATGTTGTTTGTACAAAAAATCGAAGCTGGGATGTGGCCGGATAGTACTAACTAGTGGGCGAAATAAAAATTGCCCCAATAACGACATATTTTGCATTCAAAGCTCCATCGAAGAATAATTTCCAAGCATAGTGTCTTCCGGAATTACCTCAACTGAATTTACTTCCTCGTCAAGAAAGTAAGTACTCAAAGGCTGGTATTCATCATCAACCGCATTTTCAGCTAGGTGATTCGCTAAGGCTTTAGCTTTCATTGTTGTGCGGCAATCAGCAGGATTTCCCATTTCGATAACCTTCCCGCTGGCATCGGCTTTTGGAATATGTACTTCAAAGTATCCAATCTGGTGATGAGATAGGTGGTATAGAACAATAAGTAACTCCTAACCTTCTGAGCGACCCAGGTTCAAGCGCAGCAAGTTCTTTCCAACAAAGTGTACTTTGCTTCATAACTAGTGAACTTCTTGCTCAAGTAGCATATCGCTTGTTCTTTCTTTCCGGTCACGTCATGTTGCCTGAGAAAACATCCAAAGGAATTCTCCAACACTGTCAAATACAAGAACAAAGGCCTTCCAAGTTCGGGTGGGACTAACACTCGCGGATTCGACAGAAATTCTTTGATTTTGTCACAATCTTCTTGACACTCACCTATCCATCTAATCGCCACATCTTTCTTCGACAGCTTAAATATGGGCTCACACGTGGAAGTCAACTAAGCAATGAATCTGCATATGTAATTTAATCTTACCAACAGACTCATAACTTCTTTCTTGGTTCTCGGAGGTGGTAAATCCCGAATAGATTTTATCTATGTTTGATCTAACTCGATACATCTCCGACTGACTATAAACCCCAAAAATTTTCCCATATGGAACTCCAAATACACATTTAGCTGGATTTAACTTCAAATCATACTTACGCAGATGCTCAAAGAACTCTCTCAAATCTCGCACATGATCGTCATGCGTTCTTGATTTAATGATCACATCATCCACATACACCTCAACTTCCCGGTGCATCATGTCATGAATGACGGTAGTCATAGCTCTCATGTAACTTTCCCCAGCATTTTTCAAAACAAAAGGCATGAACCTATAACAGTAAGTATCCCAAGGTGTGGTGAAATCCATTCTTTCTGCATCTTCTTTATCCATGCAAACACGTCTTTCAATTCGAACAAAAGTTGGATCAATGCATCCCTAGTTCTTTCATCAGTGTGAATGCTTATCATGGTTTCCTATACCTCTTCCGAACTACCCAAATTAACTGGCTCAGTTTCACTTAAGTTTGGTTTGGGCTTATTCTCAAATTGTTCTAGTTCTCGGTTTATTTCCCTAAAAGCCTCATCTTCATCGTATTCTAGTTCTTGGTTCGATATTTCACAGATAGACAGCATGTTAGGATATAGGCATGAAGTCCACAAGCATGTCATGTTATTTAAGTCCGCATTATTAGAACTAAAAGAAAAAATAACAAAAAAAACAAAAATCAGAAAGAATAAAGAAAGAGATTCATAGACGATGAGATATTGATTTCATTTCATTTAATTTGAAGATAAAAGGGTTTACATTGGAATTTTACAGACAATAAACTAAAGACATTCGAGTTAACCCTGAAATAACTCGAAATGCAGAAAAGATGGCAAGACTAAACTACCGGTATTCCCACCTAACTGGGAACGGAGTAGCCTTCTAATTTTGACGCTTGGCATTGGCTCCCATATATTGCACCTCAGCACTGCTCGATCCTTCCCCCGGCTGGACCATGTGAGCCTCATATAACATTTTCCTTAGTGCTCCATATATGTCTTCAGTTTCTTCGACCGTAAAGGCCTCATCTTCTTCCTCTATGTATCTTGGCTTAACGAACATTTTGGAGAGATGCGGGACCGGCTGAGGAAAGACCCACCCATTGTTCATTCGTTCATTAACCTATGTCACATCAGCTTTTGTGGTTTGGAAACCCATATCAAAGAATTTCTCACTAGCAATTAGAGTGATGGGCTCTGTAATACCTTGCAAAGATACCCCGATCCCTTTTCTCGGGCGTGTATCCGTGCTTGATCATTGTAGTAGAGACCATGATTGACGTGTTTGACAAAAAGGGCTAAGGACACAGGGTTCCTTCCTGACACTGATCCGCGAACACAATCTCGAAAGCTTGGTAGACTATGTGCTCGCTACCTTTCTTAGACTCCAGACATGGGAGTGATGGGTCCCTGTAGATTTATTGCTCGTCTTCTCCATGGAACACGATTTCTTGGTCTTTATATTCAAAATTAACCATTTGGTGGAGATCTAGTAGAAGGTACGGCTCCTGCATCATGGATCTAAGGCCTTCCTAGGAGAAAATTGTACGAGGTGTCTGTGTCCAAAACCTGAAACGTCACTTCAAAATCCTGAGGGCCGATGGATATGATCAAATCAATCTCCTCAGTTGTATATCTCTTGATACCATCAAAAGCATGTACGCAAACGTTGTTGGGACTAATTCTTTCTGTCCTAATTCCCATTCTCTGTAAGGTTGAGAGATGGAAGATGCCAACCCCAGATCCGCCATCCAACATAACTCTCTTCACATAGCATTCTTCACACTTAACAGTCAAATGAAGAGCTTTGTTATGGGCAGCCCCTTATGGAGGCAAGTCATTTTGGTTGAATGAGATCCGGTTGACTTCAAAAAATTATTCTCCCATTCTTTCCAGTTGCTCAACAGTGGTCTCGATTGGAACAAATGCCTCATTAAGGGTCTTTATCAACACTTTTTGATTCTTATTCGAACTTATCAGTAGAGAAAAAAGTGAGACCTGAGAGGGAGACTTCTGGAGTTGTTCAATTACATCATATTCTGAGGTTTTCATCTTTTGAAAGAATTCCTCTGCCTCCTGATTACTGATTGGCTTTTTAAGCGGAAAACGCTTTTTTTTGGTTTTGTTCAATTCCTAAAAGTTAAGGTACTTTCCAGACGGGTTTGTTTCATTACTTCTGATGTTTGGCCAAAAATACACATATTTAACCATTTTTGCCTCGTGTTCTAGTATTTTTAGTCATCTTTTGAGTGTTCATTATATTACTATATGCTTAATATTATATTTTAACAATACAGGAATAAAGCGGTGTGAAGATGAAGAGATTTGGGCAAAGTTGAATTAAACTCGGAAGAAAAGGAAAGGAAATTAAATGAATATATTAGGGGGGACACCCTTTGATTTTTGTCCTCCAAGTTGGAGACAAGAACAAAGGAAAAATACAATTCCAATTGAAAGAAGGCAAAAAGAAACGTACCTGGCGTGAAGGATTCAAAATTGCAAAAGTCAGTGTTTTCTGCGCCACGGCCAGCACTAGGCGTTGGCCTGGATGTTGCACTGCGGGGGTTTTGCTAATTCATTCGGGACAAGGTTATTTTGGCCCTACACAACCCAACTCGTATAAAAGGGGTCCTAAATTTAATTTGGAGGATATCGAACATATTTTGAAGGGAGTTTCACGTGGAGTAACAAACATCACGCTTGGATTAGGCTTTCAACTAGTTTTTCTTCTCTTCTCTTCCTTTAATTTCATAATTATTATTCTAAAGTTCTGGGTGCTACATGAATGTTGTAGTTTGAATCTTGAATTATTCTTGTTATTTTACCGTATTGATTTATTTATTCAATCTTGTGCTTAATTATTTGATTGCTTGATCACCAATTGAGTACTATCTATGAATCTAGGATTAAACTCAGGAGAGGGAATTCTAGATTGCATATAAGGTTGAGTAGAGTAAGATTTTAACTCTAATGGGCGTAGATTTGCGGTTAGGATAGAAATATACCTAATCACCTTGCTTTGTTATTATTTAGGAATTATTTATACGTTCTTGTTAATTCTAATTTCTTAGGAACATAGGCGTTAGATTAGCTTGAATAGGTGAGTTATACTTTGGGAGAAGGCTACGAAAAATATTAACCTTGTCAACCAATAAACTAGATAAATTAATTAGACGATTTAAGCAGAAGACTCAACGTGATTGTTAGCTAACTCATAGATCTAGAATATTCACTTACATTAAATTCGTCTCTATAATTCGCCAACTTATTTTCTTTAATCTCTTAGTTTGTTACTTTAGATTAGTTCTAGCTAAATATTCATACTTTCAGATTTGCTTGAAAATATTAATCGTTTGGTTTATTTAGTTGATATTTAATCACAAGTCCATGTGGGTACAATATCTAGACTTCAAATCCTATATTACTTGTCGACCACGTATATTTGTGTGCGCGTTTGGGAGCAACAAGTTTTTGGCGCAGTTGTCGGGGACTTAGAAATTAATTATTCTATTAGATTAGATTTTTACTTTTTGTCTACTCAAGTTTTTATTTTATTTTATTTTAATCTTAGTTTAATATTTACTATCTTTGTTGATACAACATCTTGGGATGAAAATTGGTCGAATATTGGTTATTCTTATTATGGTGATCCTTGTCCATATTGTGGAGGACCACACTTTAGGTAAAATTGTGCATCTCAATCTGATGTGTGGAATTTTTGTAATGTGTGTAGTTGTCAAGCTGGCCATTGAGATGGTTGTCCTAATTCTTATTATGCTTCCAAGAATACCTATTATAATGTTTCTAATAATATATGAGTTTTATAGGAGCAAGGAAGCAGAGGATTTGGAATGGGTGGCTCGTATTGTGGACATGATGAGGCAAGCAGCCAAGCAACAGAACATGATGAGCCAAATAGTCGAGCAAAAAAGTCTTGATTCCTTAACGATCAAAAGACTCCAAGTTAGAATGGACGAATTAATGGCCAATTTCCAAGAAGAACCTCAATTTGATGAAGAGAAGAGTTCCCACCAGAAGATAATTTAGAAAAAGCAGACATAGTAAGCCAATCCTGGCTAGAGGAAAAAGCTCAACTGATATAATTTCATGAGTTTCTACATAATAGTCTTTCAAATATGATAGAACAACTAATGGGAGGAAGAACTAAGCTCAGGAATTAAATAGACCAATTTGGCTAAGATATCTATGACCTGCACGATCAATTGAATAAAAGGTTGAGGCGTCTGATGCCCTACAACCAATTGTTGTGGATACTGATCAGTTGTGAAGCAAAAGGAGGAGTTCCAACTATTCAACCAAAATATTATTAATAATGTCAAGGTTGACGAAAAGTGCAAAATTGAGGATGTCAAAAATAATGCAATTTTAGAGTTGGAGCGCATTGGACCTCATTCTAAACACTTTTTAATATTGTGTTTGGTTGGTGACATGGGAATCGATCCAGTCGAGCATATGGAGGAGTCAATGGATAAGGAAAAAAGTGTTTAGATTCTGAAATTTGCCATATCGAGGAGGCAAAACGGCATCCCGCACTTAAGGGCCAAGAAGTGCAAGATGTGATATGTATTGCTTCGTTCCTTTATTTATATACCACCGCCCCAGGAGTGTGACAAAAATGTTGATACGAAATTTGGGGCGCAATTCATATCTTCAACATAGAAGGAAAAGTGCGAAGGTGATAGCGTCATGCCGCAACATTAAATCGAGCGCTTATTGGGAGGCAACCCAATTTTATTTTTCGTTTTTCTCTTGCTTATTTTTTTATTGTGTTATATTTTTTCTGTATTATTATTTTTGTATTTTGTTGGAGTAATAGACTGAAGTAAAAGCCAATAGGCATGTGCAAACGCGAGCAGGTGGTTGAAACTAAATGTGAGGTACCATATAATGGACTATACCAGGGAGAAGTCGGAGTATCCCGTGAGCTGCTAATACTTTGGTCATTGGCCTACCAGAAAGTTTCTTTTACCCTTTTGTTATTTTCAGTGTGCATTGAGGACATTGCATAATTTTAAGTGTAGGGTAAGGAGATTGTATGGGTGATTTTCTATGCTATACTAGATTTGTTATAGTAATTTTTCTTAGTGTAGTTACTTGTGTTAAAAAATAAGATAAAAATGAAAAAGAAAATCATTGGAACTTTTCCTGATGATGGATTTTGTGGACAGCTTTCTTGAGGGATTAAGGTCCAATAAAAAATAATCAAAAAATATTTTATTTTTATTTCTAGTTAGTTTTAGTTAGACAATAATCCCCTATGGTTTTTCTTTGTGCATCGATTCTTTTCCATGGGATGTAACTTGAACCAGGTATTTTTTTTAATTTTTTTAGGATTAGATTAACTTTTTTCTTTATTTTAGGAGCAGAAAAAGAGGGAGAAGAAAACAAGTTTTGTGTCTTGTTTAATACAAGCATATTTACATTTAAGCTTGAGTAATACTTTCTTCTAAGTACTTGAGTAATGAATGAAATAGCAGATTTTCTGACACATAAGCTGAGGGTTATGACTCTGTATATAGCTTTTTCTTATTTTGTCGTTCTCAATAACCCTGTCTATCTTAGAGCAAAATCAATCCATCTTGATTGATACTTGTGCCATGTGGGTTGAGGATTTCATACATATATTCCATATTTTGCATCTTAGTTTAGAACTTTCCCTACATGTTATTGAAGCGAAAATAAAAGTGTTGCAATATTAGAAGATGATAATAGGCTTTCTTTGATATGTCTTTTAAATTTTAGTCTTTCAACATATTGTACCACTAGATAGCTCTTTGAGCCTGTAGCCTTTTGTTTGGAAGCCGTATTTTTGCTAGATCCTTTTGTTTGAATCCCTAGTTTTTGCACCCCGCTTCCTTGAGCACTATTTCTTAGACCGTGATATTAATCGAAAAATTTGTAAGATTGGGATGGTTAAGTGAAAAGTTATTACTAATGATGGATGAAAGGTGATGAAAAGATCTTCTTGAAAAGAATATGAAAAGAAAATAAACAAAGAGAATGAAAATAAATTCTTTAGAAAAAATGAAATGTTCTTGATATGTGGGAAATACTTGTGAAACAATAGATAAAAAGAGGGATAAGAAATAAACTTAAGAGTAAAAAATATGGGTGATGAAGTCCAAAATTGCAAAGTGCTTAGGGAAGTGTAAGTCACTATTATATAATTCTCCTACCCGTCCCTTAGCCAACATTACAACCAGTCAAAGTCCTATTTGATTCTATTCGAGCATACTTATTTAGTAGAGATGCACATAATGGGCAAGCCTATAATTCTTTGTGCATACATGTGAATTCGTTTGTCAGTCGAGAGTTGTTCTTTGATGCTAAATCCTTAAAATATACTCATTCTTTGATTTGAGCGTATGGACTATTTCTTCGTGTGAAGGCACTTGTTTCATGATAGATAGAAGTCCCATAGGTTTGATCCTGTAGAATTTGACCCATTTTCTCATTGAACGAAAGGTACGATGATGTTATTATCTTCTTGGACATACTAGGTCAGTGAGCTTAAATTTATGAGCTAGAATCCCTCTCTAAAGTTAGGAGGTTAGAAATTTGTTGTTTCTTTGTGACTTGTTTATCTTGCACGATGATACGAAAGTGTATATCTAATGATTTGACTTACTATAGGGCATAATTGTTAGTATCAACCGTAGTGGTGGTGTTTCTAGGCTTGATTTATTGAGAGCAGTTTTAACGCTTACTCGAGAACGAGCAAGATTCTAAGTGTGGGTGTTGATATATGGCCAAAAATGCATATATTTAACAATTGTAGCCTCATTTTTTAGTATTTTTACTCGTCTTTTAAGTGTTAAATATATTACATTGTGCTGAATATTATATTTTAACTTTGCAAGAATAAAGTGGTGTGTAGATGAAGAGATTTTGAGTAAAATTAAATTAAACGTGAAAGAAAAGAAAAGAAATTAAATGAATATAACATGAGGGGGACACCCATTGATTTTTATCCCCAAAGCTGGAGACAAGAACAAAGGAAAATTACAATTCCAATTGAAAGAAGTCAAAAAGAAATGTACCTGGCGTTGATGATTCAAAATTGCAAAGGTCACTATTTTCAACACCACGGCCAGTGCTAGGCGCTAGACTGGATGCTATGTTACGGGGTATTTCCAGTTCATTCGGGAACAAGTTTGTTTCAGCCTGACACGTCCCCAACTCGTATAAAAGGGTCATAAACCTAATTTGGAGGATATCGAACATATTTTGAAGGGAGTTTCACATGGAGTAACACATCACGCTTGAAGGATGCTTTCAACTAGTTTTTCTTCTCTTTTCTTCATTTAATTTCATAGTTCATTAGTTCTAGAGTTTTAGAAGCTACGTGAACATTGTAGTTTGAATCTTGAATTGTTTTTGTTATTTTTATCATATTTATTTATTAATTAAATCTTGCACTTAATTATTTGATTGCTTGATGACCAATTGAATACTATCTATGAATCTAGGATTGAACTCGGGAGAGGGAATTCTAGATTGCATGTAAGGTTGAGTAAAACAAGATCTTAACTCTGTAGAGAGCGGATTTGCGGTTAGGATAGGAATATCCCTAATCGCCTTGCTTGGTTATTATACAGGAATTATTAATGCGCTCTTGTTAGTTCTAATTCCATAGGAATATAGGCGTTAGATTAGCTTGAATAGGCGAGTTGTAGTTCGGGAGAAGGCTACGAGCAATGTTAAGCCTGTCAACTAATAAACCAGATAAATTAATTAGATGATTTAAGTGGAAGACTAAACGAGATTATTAGTTAACCCATAGCTCTAGCACATTCACTCACATTAAATTCGTCTCTATAATTCTCCAACTTATTTTCTTTAATCTCTTAGTTTGTTACTTTAGATTATTTCTAGCTAAATATTCATACTTTAGGATTTGCTTGAATAGATTAATTTTCTGGTTTAATTAAGTTGATAGTTAATCACTAGTCCCTGTGGTTTAATATCTGGACTTAAAAATCCTATATTACTTGTCAACCACGTATACTTGCGTATGCGTTTGTGATCAACAACTTCCCCCATGATTTCTTTTCTTTTGTACGTCACTACTGCTTTGTTGTAGTTCCAAGGGACGGTAGTGGGGTCCTTCATGGGCTTCACGGTAGTTGATAACCACGGGCTCATTCAACCTGGGTGAAATTACCGACCCCCGCGCCATATAAGTCCCCTTTGGCACGTACATCTTAGGTCCCTTCGGTGTAACCATGTTTAGCTCAAACCTTTTGGGGGGACTCAACACGAATTGTTCTTTTCTGGGGCCTCTGGGAACATAAATAATAGCTTCTTTAGAAGGTACTGCATCTTTAGGAGTGGAGTTGATTTTCTTATCATCCTTAACTTGGTTTGCTGCTTCTTTGGGCTTCTTTTTAACATCGGCAATAGCAATGATGGCTTTCAAAGCTGGGTCAAACTCTCTATCCTCACAAATTATCCCAATAATTGGCATGTTGTTAAGAGGTGGCAATAGGTTATTGGTTACATTGGGTACCTTCTCATCTCTCAACGCTACCCATTTTTGCTCAATTAGACTTTCAACATCCCTTTTGAGAGTCCAACAATCCTCAGTGTCTTGCCCTTCCACCCCTGAATGATAAGCACATCGAGTACCGGGTCGGTAGGAAGGTGACTCTGGATTTTTCCTATTCGGAGATACGGGCTGCAACAAACACATTTGGACCAGCTTTGGAAAGAGGCTAGAGTATAATTCATCGATGAGCATGGAGCTGGTTTTTCTGGGTGGCTTACAGACACCAGCGTTAGATGGAAAACTATTCTGTGGTGGACGGGGATTATATAGAGCTTGGTGAGCAGGGTTATTTCTAGCAGGTGGAGCTCAATTCTGGTTATGCTGTTGTTGTGGCCGAGTATATGGCTGGGCATTCATCACTGTATAAGGCTGAGGAGGAATGGCATAAGCCGCATCTTGGTGAGGGTAATAATGTTGCATGGTGTTTGAAGAGGAACTGAAATTGCCTCAAGGTTGATGGGGGTTTCTCAGACTTAAGGCCATCATTGCCACTTCTTCTTTCTCTTTTCATTTTACTATACCCCTCGATCTGTTCTATATTGCTTGAGAAGTAGCTCTTATAGCTAACTGGATCAAGATGTGACCTGTTTTCAAACCAGTTTCGACCATCTCCCCAATTTTGTAGCCTCAACAAATGACTTTCCCATAGTGGACATCATGTTCTGCAAGTAATCAGCCTCTTGGGCTTGTAGGAAGACACTGACCATCTCGGTCTCATCCATTAAGGCTTTCACCTTGGCAGCTTATTCACGCCACTAGACACCATACTCTCGGAAGCTCTCCGAAGACTTCTTTTTGAAATTGGACAAAGAGTTCAGCCATTCTATTCCCTTACTTCCTTCAACACCTTGAATCAGGCTAGTCAATTTCATAATTTCTTCAACCAGATTCCTAATGATCAAGCCTTTATCATTAGACTCAGGTGTGCTTAAGATGGGCTGGGAGTGTGGAATAGTCTACATGTAGATGGGAGTATTATGGTGGGTGTGGAAGTGGTCATTTGCAGAGTTCAAGGGTTCTGGGATGAGCAGTAGGAGTATTGTTTGAGCTACGACAGGTGTTGCAATGATAGTGAGGAACGGGATGGTTCTATTATTTGGGATATTTTGTGGAGCTGTAGGGTTCTGAGCATTTGGGAAATTGATATATGGAGTGGTGAGGGAAAATGACAGATATGCCAGATTCCGAACCTGATCAAGTTCTTCTTGGAATCTCGACAGCTTTTGTTCGAGTTGGGATGCATTTTCCTTAGAAACCTAAGTATTATGACCATGAGTGAGCTCTACCCATTCAGTCGATTTCTCCTTTCTGGCATTTGTCAAATCTTCCATCTTCCCATTGTACTTATTTTTGACAGGACTAAGAGGAGGAGTGGGTAGAGGGCCCCTAGATCTCGCAGAATAGGATGATATTTCCAGAGTGCACAAACTAACCTTTGGGGGGAGAATAATAAACAAAAAGTAAAGATAAAAGGTAACAAAGTTAGTGAGGGTTATAAGAAACATTGAATATTTAAACGCATAGTGCGGGAATGTAACTGTGCCCTAACTTGGGGACCTCTTTGTGCCTGAGGTAGGCCTAGCGACATATTAATTGGAGAATATCAGAATGCTAAATGCCTCATTTTACTGATTAAGAAAAATGAGTCCCAAATCAACACTAAATAAAAGTTACTAATGGCCATTGGCCTTATTATATTTTATAGGGTAAAAAGATAAACTCCTAATTACTTGGTCCCTGAAAGACCTTCCCCATATTCGGCATCCTTGGCTCTGTCGAACAGTTTACCTAGCTCACGAAGTCCCAGTAGCAGGTAGGCTCTGGCTAGATGCCCGCCCTCGTTTCCTTTAGCATTTGGAAGTCTTTGACCATCTTGAGAAACTTTCTTTCCAACTCCACTATGCCTCGCTCCAAGTATCTCAGACGCTCGTTGGCACTGACAGCCATGTCCTTCCATTCCTCAATTAACTTCTGATTGGCTTCTTGTATCTCACGATAATCACTTTCTCACTCATGGATCCTCTTGTGCAGTTGGTTGTATTTGACTTGTGCCTCGGCCTCTATGATCATGTGACCTCGAATAAACCTAGGTTGGCCCAAACTATCATGATTATCCTCCAACCACCTTGAACAGTAGGGAGCACAACCAACGTGATATCTATCTGGCTCAATGGTATCCCTTCCATGATGATCTTGCAGTGCCACATATGCTAAGCTTCGCACTTGTAAGGACAATCATCATCCTGGAAGTCGGCCCGGAATTGACTCACCTTATCGACCCTGGGTACAACCTGCTACTTACCAGCTTGCCTCATAACCCGGAGAGGGACGTAAGGGTATGTTCCTCTCAGGCCGATCAATATCAAGAAAGGTGCATCTTTGGATTGGCCGATGCACTCCTCGGTCGGAAATCACTCGAACATCCATTGTACCTGGTCCTCAGTCATATTTTCGAAGAGTTCGACCCATTCTCTAGCATTCTCTAGTTGGACGAAAATATTGGACATGTAATTCATTTGTTTCAGATTATGGAAAGCAATATGATCATCTCAATCCCTTCACTAAATCTCTTGTCGGTATTCACCCTTTTGGAGATGCTCTATAAGCCAAAGTTGAAGTAGAAAATTGCAGCCTTCCAAGTGTTTGGCTCCCTATTGACACTTCTCTAGGGCTCGGTATATTTTCATAACGATAATAGCCACAATGCTCAATAGTTGCCCACTGATTCCTTCCATTAAGGTCTTAGTAACCATAGCCAGTCTGATGTGGATTCTTGCTTTCTTCATTGGAAACACAATCAACCCCAAGAAATAAAACATGAATACAAAGACCCTTCGGTGAATTTTCCCTAATGACGTGGTGGTAAACTCGTCAGGATAGGTATGGTAGGATTTGATGTGATCGTACCTCTCATACAAATAGTCAAATGGGATATAGTATTCTTTTAGACATGTCAGTTCTGGATTCTTCTTCAGACCCATCATTTTGAGGAAACGACTACCCTTGCGGTTCTTAGGCATCAACAAACCCGGAGTTTCCCACACTATACCGGCCAATCCTACTATCTCCTCTAGCAAGGGTGTCATTTCAATGTCTCCAAAGTGAAATACACCCCTCTCACAATCCCAGAACAAAGTAGCAGTTTCTATGATCTTGTTGTTGGGTCGGATTTTCAAGAGAGAACGTAGGTTTCCCAAATATTTTCGGATAAGAGTTTGATCACTAGAGTAAAGATCTTTCCACCAGCTTAGCTGTTTTGGGTGGATGTTGGTGACCATGCCGAATCTAGGGACTTCGTGCCTCATATTTCTGCAAGACAAATGAGGTTAGGCCCTTACCCCCACCGAACTCGGCTATTTAATACCAATAATTAGCATGAAGCATTTAGTTTTCCAAATAAATGGACAGAACATGGTAGTTTCCGTTTGGGTTTAGAGAAACCCAGTGGACTTTGGGCAGGGCTATCTTAAGGAGTCATTATGCGAACAACATAACTGACTCGGTTAGGTTTGACCATGTTGCATGAATAGTTTAATAGAGTAAGGTTTCTATGGGGCTTAGATTGCTACCCTTGAGAGGACAACTCAAGGGGAAAAGGCAAGAAAGCGTAGACTACACCATCGATCGACTGGTTTTACCACAAATATGCCTTTCCCGGATTTAGGGGGAATAATATAGGAAGAGCGCAATCACTCATTATAAGCATCGTTATGGGATTTGTTTGGAACGAGTGGAATATGATGTTGATCATGATTACGCAACAATTAATGCATTTTGTTACGTATTTGCATGTTAAGAAAGCGGTAAATACAACAGTTTCATAATTTAAAGTAGTAGTAAAGGAAAGAAACAAAAAATACAAGTCAGTTTTGCAATTGAAAAAGGGAATTGAATGCTTAAAGGACCTAAACAAGTAATTGCACATAAAGAGGTATATATTCACAGAACAGTCTGAAATGGTAAAATCCTAGATAATCCCTACTAGAGTCGCCACGCTATCGCGCCCCCTTTTCCTAGCAAAATCGGGTTTTTGACGTTTGGCTGGGACAACTCGTTCCTTCTAGGAACTGGGTTTTGCATTTGAAGAGTTGCCACCTAATGATTTAAGGTGCATTAGGACACCAATAGGGTTCAATTCTAAGTTCATTTGAATAACCAGAGATTCGGTAAGAGTTTGAAATTATCCTAAGGGGAATGTGTTAGGCACCCTAAGGATCCACTAGTGTGGTTCCCCGCCAGACAGTTTATTGCGAATTTGGGATACAATTAACATATAAACAGATAAGGCTCAAATAAGAAGGGATTTTAATAAACAACTGTTTGAAAGTAAACAAAGTTTGAAAGAGCAATTAAGGCTGATTTTAAACAAGGAGTTGCAATGCTTTTAAAAGAAAAAGGACATAAATGAAGGGGGTCGTAGGTTTATTTACATATGGATCACATTACTGCATTACCCGATAATTACTCCTCAAAAGAGGGGCTACACGTGGTATTGGCACACCGGTCATCATATCCATATCTACTCTTTCCCACCCCGTTTAAGGTACTAAAGCACGGATTGATCTCGACCAATATTGCATGCTATTACCCGCTGCATTCCTGTCAGACCCGGGGGCATTTAGCACTACTAGTCCTAAAAGGGAGGGATATTAGGTTGACTTGAAGTTTCACAGGTGAAAAATCTGAGGCAACATACAGAACATTTAAAAGACTGCACATTCAATGGGAAGCACGTAAACACATAAGGCTCAAATATACCTCCTCAAACAAGGTAATCAAATAGCATAACTCAAGCAACAAACAGGGTCTGATTCTAACATAATACTTAAGGGAGAGGAGATTATTATTGTTGCAGCATGCCTGATCTATTAAATGACTCAGTTAGGAAACACGAATCAGGCATGCTTGCTGGTTGTAGCACATAAACAAATAACGGGGGTGAGTTCAGTTTCATTATTATTTTGCCTAAGTGTTTAGATGAGACCTTAGAAACATGGTATCTATTACCGATTCTGAGTGTAATCATAGCTTAAAACAAATGGTTTGAAATCCAATAGGCATGCTCGCTCAATTGTGTTAACAATAAAAGATTAAGTTACTTAAGAACTAGTTTAGAATAGACGAAAATTAAATTGGACTAATTTCATTTTTTGCCGATGATAGGATCCATATTTCTGGTTTTAACTCCTATGGACATGATATCTATTGTACTGATTTTAATTTTTTATAAACATGGTACTAATTTATAGCCGTTTAAGTCCTAAAGCATGATGTCTAAGTGGTAACAAGCATTTAGAATTTAAAATCAAGTCCTATAGGTAGGTTATCTAGGTGTGTAGTTGAACATGCATATTTTTAAATAAACAAACTAGGCAAGGTGTCTAAGGTGCAAAATTAAACACGCTGGATGTAAAACAGTCTTATAGGCATGCTTTCTAAGTGCAGTTTGAATATGCATAATTAAAATATCCTATACATATGGTTTCTAAATGCAATTTGAATATGCAGAATTAAAAGTAGTCCTATAGGCATATTTTCTAACCTTGACATGCATAACTACCCACCCTTTTCACTAGCCATCCCAATGTTTATTACAAATTATTACAAACCGCAAATACTGAATTACATCAGAAAATACATAAAAATACAACCAGAGGAAGCTTAATTCTTAGTTCCTACCTGAGCTATGGAATAAACTACCTTAAGATGTCATTGCTTCAAAGACTTTCTCAGACTTAAGTGTGTCAAAGTTCCATGAGGGTCTCAAAAGGACCCCGGGCAGTACTCACACCTAAGTTGCATCAATCAGATAGGGATGAGTGCAGTGTGGAAAACGTCAACCCTTATATGTCCAATTTCAGAGGGAAATCATGTGTCCCCAAAGTAGGGTTCACACAGGAGGGGCAGAACTTAAGTCTAAGAAGATAGTAGAAGTATAGGAATGGAGCTTTAAAACTGAGGGGAGTAAAAGAGAGGGGTAAAGGGTGGTAAGGAACAGAGTTGATAACTTCACACAAAAGGGGGTTAGGGGTTGGGAATTTATTACAAAGAACCTATGTACTTAGGCAAGGGTCAGCTTTGGGCATGCACAACAATAGAAGATGATGGCATGCCTATAAGCCCCCCAGAACACACAACAACTAGAGAAAACATGAAGGTTAGGATCCTAGGGAATCAAGCTTAGGTCATGGACAGTAATGTTCAATGCTGCCATGCTCCATACCAAACATAGATAACAAACACTTTAGGGATGGGGGATTTAAGGTTCACAAGCCATGATATGTAAGTAACAGAAACACTAATTCAGAAAAGAAAAAAAAAAAGGTTGAATACAGCAGGCTTAATGATGGAACATAGTTAAATACAAACAGGCGACAAACAAGAATGAAAGAAACTGTAAAGAAACATGTTGTTGTTGATGCTGAAAATTAGGTAGAACATACTAGTCATAGAAGCAAAGTGCAAAAAATAAAAGTAAGCAGGGTTCCAAAGTCTGTCCTTGGCTTTCAGCCGGCTAAACAGATAGTAGCACAAGTAGCAGTAAAGCAAGAAAGAGTTGTGGGAGTGTAATAGTATGTTTTGAACTTAATTGTCCCTCCCTTAGAAAGAAGAGAGGTACAAGGTATTTATATCCTTTTGAAAACGAGTGAAAGAGAGGTAATAACTTACAAACAAAGAAACAATCACTATTCAGAATCAATAATACAAGTGATTGCCTTTAATTAAGGGATCACTTGCTTAACGGGTAATGACAGGCGCATAATCAGGAAATAAATCAATATGTAAGCAAATTGATAGTTTCCATAAAAGAAGTAGTAAAATAATTGAGTAGGTAATCAAGTTTAACTACAGGAATATATTTATTATCAGAGTAAGGCAAAATAAGAAAAAGAATCAATTAAACTTAACAAACAAGTGAAATCAGAATTTCACAAAAGAAATGCTTGAACCAATCCACAATTGAAGATCAATCAAGAAGGAAACTCAGCATATAACTAGAGTATACAAACACTAGACATGTGAGGCCAAACTATGGCAAAGAGAAACAACATGAAATAATAGCAGAAAGTTAGTGGACAACACACATTTGAAGCATGATAGTCACATAGGTCAAGTTTTATTGATTTAATAGTAGAGAAAAGAGAGAGAGTATCAGAAGCATGCAAAGGGTCAAGTGAAAACCCTTCTCAAGACTTAGTCGAATTTCAAAGACAGTAAGAACCCAAAATCACATAAAGAAACGAGGTGGTGAAATAAAGGAATTTCAAATCAAGTCGAGCAACTTCAAACAAATGAATTGCACAAGCAGTTTCAGAATCTTGAATAGACCCTAAAGAAATTAGGATTTTGAAACCAATCGAAATTAAAGATGATGAGCAAACAGATTACACAAATACTTAGAGACTCGAATGAACCCCAAAAGAAGTTAGGGTTTTTCAATACCAGTCGAGTCTAGAGATGATGAACAAGTAAATCAAACAAATAAATAGTCCAAGGAACTCGAATAAACCCAAAAATTAGGGTTTTCAACACCAATCGAATCTAGAGATGATAAACAGGTAAATCGAATAAATAACTAGTCTTAGGAACTCGAATAAACCCAAAAATTAGGGTTTTCAATACCAATCGAGTCTAGAGATGATAAAAAAGTAAATCAAACAAATAATTAGCAAGTGGACTCTGAAGACTCAGAAGAAATTAGGGTTCTTATCATGCAAACTTAAAGACGAGAACAATATGAGCAAACATAGCATAATATGTCAAAAATCAAAGAAGGTACTAAAATAATTTATATTACATAATTATCAAATTAAATATGTTGGACTTAATTTTTATAGATATAAACGCAATTAAATCTAAAAGAGACTAATATTGCAATTATATATAATTTGACTTTAAAAGTACTAAATAAATTTATAAAAAAAATAAAATAATTTTAGCTATATTTTAGTACAAATATGAGAATCCAATAAATTTATCACCAAAATAATAACATTGGAAATTATTATTCGATTTTTATGAGTAAAATAGGGGAATAAATTAGTTTTAAAAATCTTTAAAAATTAATAAAAAATGATAAAATATTTGAACATACTTATACATACACATATATGCTATTTTGAAAGTATTTTGCATATTAAAATATATTTTAAAAATTGGGTATCAACACTGAAAACTCATGCAATGTAAGTAGGGCTCCCCCGGCTAGACTGCCTTGCTCATAAGTCTGCCACCATCTGTAGGCTGCCTCTATCAGCTAAAAAGTAGTAAAAGCAACCCCGTTGGTGTCTGCACCCGCTGTGCCAAGAATATGATGACGTTAGTCCAAAAAATCCTGAGCATCTTATGAATCTTCTCCATTGAAGTGTGGAGGATCAAGCTTTCTGTGCCGCTCCAATCTCCTCTGCTCCTCATCGGTCATAGGTGGTCCAACCTTGGCCAAGCAACAACCATAAGCTAAATTGGTAATACCTAGTGTCTAATAACCCCGATCTAGTAGCTTCGGAGTACAACCAATGGGAGTCCGAGCACCTCTCCCAGCCTGTAAGGTTGCAAGTGCAACTAGCATCGTACTTGCCTGAGCCAAGTCCGTGCAAACACTCAAGATATGATTCAATGCCTCCTGAAGACAAGGTATAATAATAGGTAATGTCGGTGTGTGAGCTAGACCTACCGACTCAACAATAACTGGAACCTGCTCCTTTACTAGTGGCTCAACAGGTGCTGCTCTAGCTGTTATGCGAGCCCTACCTCAACCTCCGACTCTCGCAGCCCTAGTTAGTGATACTGGTGCTTGTCCACATGATCCATCTAAACATGTCCTCACCATCTATGAGAGAATATAAAAGTAAAGGTTCAGACTTCGAAATTAACAAATCTACTCGACAAGAATACAAGAAGTTGCCATACCCTATCCTTCGGGGGTGCGACGGCACAGGATGCGCGAAGGCCTATGCAAACCAACGTCTGTTCTTACATATTTTTTAATTCATAAATTTGGGTAAGTAAGGTCTACTAGTTATGACACCAGAATTTAATTGTGTACAAAAATTAGCAAAAGAAACATTGTCATTTCACGTACACATTCACCACTGTAATGAAGTGATAATACCCTTTTTCTACATACAACCAAACTCTAGTCTACAAACCTCTAAGAGAACCAAAAGAGTTAAATATAGGCTTAACTTAGTTGGGACAGGGCCCTAACGTACCTAATATATCTAGGACATATGTGTTAGTACCTATTGACTTGAAACAACTACTCCGAATGAGTGGAGAGCAATGGCCAACCGCTAAAAAAACACCCTAATGATGAAGGATATCATCAAGTCTATATGTACCTGTGGGCATGAACACAACGCCCAAAAGAAGGCGTCAATAGGAAAAATATACTGAGTATATGTCACGACCTAAAATCCACAAAGGGTCGTGATGGCACCAGACACACTGTCAGAAATGTCAACACCAAGAAGTTAATTAATCTCCCTTTTAGTATTTGTTGAAATCATTTTTCTCTAAACATTAAACAATAAATAATAAAATTCACATAAATAAACATGAAGTCTTAACAAACTTAATATTGAATAATCTCATAATCAAGCCAGAACCCGGTGTCACAAGTGCATGAGCTATCTCTTGGAAAAAATAATACAACAACCATCTGGAATACAAATTGAATAGAAAGTAAATACAGTAATCTAAAAAAGACTCCACCGGCTGCGAGTCGTCTCGAGAAGTGTAGCTCACCTAAGTCTCTGAGCTCACCTAAGTCTCTGTATAAACCATGCTACTATGCCCACTAGACCACTAGGGATACATGTGCCCTGTGCAACAAAAATTCATAGCAAGTGTTGCATGAGTACAAAAATAACGTGTACCCAGTAAGTATTATGTCTAATCTCGAAGAAGTAGAGATGAGAGGTCGACTTTGACACTTACTAGTGGTCCGATAATAATATACTAATATGGGTAATAATCATGGATTAAGCAGAAACTCCAGTAAACTCAAGTAAATCAAGAATCAAGTAAACAATACTTTTTATATTTAGAAGCAGCCACCTAGATACACGCATTCAAACAGTCAATTAAGAATTCATCAGGAAACATTTATCTAAGGAAAAGTCATTGCTCTTTTAATGATTAAGAAAACAAAGTTTAACTTTTTAGATATTCATTTACTAATTCGATATGATTTAAGCAATTTAAATTGTCAACCAGATAACCAATATTTCGAGTATAGCATGTTTTTGAGTTCTAGACTACCCAATCATAAGCATAATAATAGCTATGCGTGGACTCACTCCACCTTATGCGTACGTAGCCCCCACAAATAGACGCACATATTTATATTTAGAAGCAGCCACCTAGATACACGCATTCAAACAGTCAATTAAGAATTCATCAGGAAACATTTATCTAAGGAAAAGCCATTGCTCTTTTAATGATTAAGAAAACAAAGTTTAACTTTTTAGATATTCATTTACTAATTCGGTATGATTTAAGCAATTTAAATTGTCAACCAGATAACCAATATTTCGAGTATAGCATGCTTTTGAGTTCTAGACTACCCGATCATAAGCATAATAGTAGCTACGCGCGGACTCTCTCCACCTTATGCGTACGTAGCCCCCACAAATAGACGCACATAACCAGTTATTTCACCTATGAGGACAATTCCATCTTACAAGGTTAGAAAGGAGACTCACCTTGCTCTGAAGTTCCATAACCGGCATTCCATGCCCTTCCGAAAACTCAAATTGGCGCACAACGTTCCAAAGCTGGCCAATAATTATGTAAACCCATCAATGCATGTTCAACTATTCATGAAAATCAAATTTATAACAATCCTTAAACCGATCAAAAAGTTGACAAAAACGCCCTCGGGCCCACGTGCCCGGATTTCGAAATTTTTCGAATTCCATGCCCCAATTCATGGTCAAAATTGCAAAAAACTAATTTTTAGGTTTTTCTTTAAAACCCCAAATTTTCCTTTATTCTAATGAATTTTTATGTTAAATCTAAAGTATAATCACAAAATATAATTGAAAATTGATTATAGGCACTTACACAATGATTTGATACGAAAATACTCTCTCAAAATTGCCCATTCTCGAAGCTAGGATTCAAAATATGATAAAATGAAGCAAAAACCCAAGTGAAACAGCTGAAAACAACCCGTAGATGTCGCATTTGCGATCCAGGGTTCGCAAAGGTTTGCAATTGCAAACCCTTGCAAAAGCAAAGAAAGCCTTCGCATTGCGAACAAGGAATGGATGTAAGAGGTCACATTTGCGACAAAAAGTTCACAATTACGAACTGGAAATTGCAATTGCTATAGAAAGGCTCGCAATTGCGACAAAACCAGAAGCAACAACTTTTCCCGACCCAAAAACTGAGCATAACTCCCTCATACGATGTCCAAATTTGACGATTGTTTTTTACATGGATCCATAATTACGATACAAATCTAATGGTTCAATGAAAACTAAATTTGGAGCTCATGTTCTTAATTTGTTGCCCATTATTCCCAAAGAAACGACGCTGAAACATCAAATAAGAGCGCAATACAACCCGAAACACAACTAAGGCCCCCGGGACACCGTCTAATCACACAACTCAGTCCCATAACATAGCACCGACCTGCTTGAAGCCTCAAATCACGTCAAACAATGCTGAAACCATGAGTTGCACTGCAATTCAAGCTTAAAGAACTTTATATTTTCAAACTTCTACTTCGATGTTTAAACCTATCAAATCACGTTCGATTGACCTAAAATTTTGCACACAAGTCATATTCGACAATACGGACCTGCTAAACTTCCGAAATCAGAATCCGACCCTGATATGTTCACTTTTGGTCAAACTTCTCAAAAACCTTCAAATTTCCAACTTTAGACAAATGACTCCAAAATGACCCACGGACCTGTGAATTCACTTTTGATTGCGCTCCCAATACCAGAATTACCATTCATAGCTATTCCCAAACTTTGAATCCCGAACGAACATCGATAAAAGTGAAATGCACTTCAATGCAAACTTAGAAATTCTTTCAAAAGTGCTAACTTGTAATGAAATGTTACCAAGTCTTCCAAACCCCAATGCGGACATACTCCCAAGTTTGAAATCATCATACAAACCTGATGGAACCTTCAATCCCGATCCTGAGGTCATTTACTCAATAATCTAATCTAGTCAATTCTTTCAATTTAAAGCTTTCGAAATGAGAATTCTCTCTCCAAATCAACTCTGAACTTCTCGGAATTCAATTCTGACCATGTGTACAAGTCATAATACCCAAAGTGAAGTTATGCAGGGCCTCAAACCGCTGAATGACATGCTAGAGCTCAAAACAACCCAGTCAGGTCGTTACATTCTCTCTCACTTGAACATGCGTTCATCCCCGTACGTGCTGAGAACTGCACTGAAATAGTGTGAAATCACTGCTTAACACCTCGTGCACCTACTCGTTCTACCACAACTCAGTTGAGTATATTAGCTCGAGCAAATTTGAAGATATTCCCTTTTATTCAAGAAAATAAGCTTAGAACCAAAATTTTGGCACACGAAATTCTCTACCATGCCTGCTGCCAACCTACGAACATCCTATCAATCACTACACGTTGTACCAATACACAATTGCATACCCTTGTTTAATTCACACTATGCGCTGCATAATTCACATAAGCATAATAGCAATCTTTGATGACAATAGCTGAAATTCCACAAATCTGATTCTCCTACTATAGCTCTTGATATATATATATATATATATATATATATATATATATATATATATATATATATTGTTATGAAATAATGTAAAAGACAAGAACAATAACTCAAGAACAAGAGCAAATAGAGAGAAGAGTAGAGAGAGTTCTTCTTATTGATACTTAGAGAATGTTAGGGGTGATTTACAATGGTAGAGAGCACCTCTATTTATAGGGAGGAGGATGATTTATCTACCAAGAATAGAACTCTAGAATCTCTCTAATTATAGACATTCACCTTAAATAGGAGATTTCATAACACTCCCCCTTGAATGTCTATTCAATGATGTGCCTCGTTAAAACCTTAAAACAAAACCCAATGGGAAAAATTAAAGTAAGGAAAAAGAGTACACATGTTTGAATATGCGCCTATTGGTTGCCTCGTTAAAAACCTCGCAAGGAAAACCCAGTGGGACAAAACCTTGTAAGGGAAAAAGAGTGCAACGCGCATTAACTCCCCCTAATGAGTACATCAATTTATATCCTTGAGCATTTGCATTCCAATCTTGTGCATCATCTTCAAAACGATCTTTGATAGAGATTTGATAAATAAATCAACCATATTGACTTAAATAAATATTCCGCACCTTGAAATCATCATTCTTGATAGATATGAACATCTTCATATAATGTCGTGGAATAACTCTTCAATATCTCCATAGATGCATTCTCAATGCCATCATGCTTATAGTTATAGCAAGATACATATGTACACAAATTGTACTAAGGATGTGGTACTTCAGGACCAAGAATTGCATATGCTTCAAGCAACTTAAATCTTTCAAGTTAAGTCATATAAGCCATATAATAGACTTTAGATGCATATCAAGTTTTCCATGTCATGCTAGACAAATAAGATATTGAAAACTGACTATACATACCTTTGACTTTATACTTTTAAGCATTTGAACTATAGGTTCAAAACTACATGTCTTTCATATGGAATCAATTCTTCTTGAATTGTATCTCTTCCATTTAGTTACTTTCTTTGGGTCAGCAAATGCGTATAGCATGCTTTGCAATATGTTGCAATTGAATTATCCCTTTTTATGAACTTCAGGTTCATATCATGATATTCGGGGATATACATATACAAATGATAATTCATCCCATGTAACCTTTTCTCAAGTGTTTATCATGTCTCCCCCTCATGTTAGAAAAGCTAACTTGTTTCCTCAACTTTGGGAAATCATCTTTGTGCATTATCATGTCAATATACATGGCACATTAATAAAAGAGAAGGAAACTGATATATATAACTTTGTTCTCATAAGAAACAGTTTAGCTATTAAGTGGAAGCACTCAATAATTATCTTGCTAAACTAACTTTGATATAAACCAACTTATCAAGATGAACTATCTTGAGTAGAAAATCTGGAAATTATGCTCGAAGTTAGATTACTGAGCGATTTACCTCGCAAGCACCGACCAAGCTGCGGGTTAATAACAATTGCGCATGTAACCATTTCATAGATGCATCATATGTGGTATACATGGCAGGTGAATGGGCCCATATTCACCTTTGATATTTCCAGAATTTATGGGCTTCAACCCGAACTCTTTAGTTGGTCAGTTCATTAATGAGAACAAGTGATACAAGAGAATTCGTAAAGAACTTTCTAGTTCTTTAATGTTCACCTATGTGAATTTGCACATCATACTTAAAATGAGATGGCTAACACGAATGCCAACTGAATAAATTATCAATATTGGTAAACTTCAAATTTACACCATGACATGTGCACTTATCAATAAACTTCAGGTTTATTATGACATGGATTTTTATACCAACAGATATCCACTTTATTGTGGTATTCTTTCGTTTGTGTAGTACAAACTGGAGAACAAAGCGGGTAGCTTTTCATATGCAAATTACCCCGCTACAAGTTGTAGTAATAGGAGATATCAAAGCCTTCCTTTATTTATAGTCTCAATATAATCAATCGCTTTCGCGTGTACTTTGGAAACTGAATAAGTTTCTTTGAGACTTACTACAGCACAATACTCAATTGTGTTTCTCCAACATAGTAATAATTGGCTCTTCTAGAGCTCTCAATTAATTTTGTACTACCACAGATTCATCAACATCCATGTGGTGAATATCTTTCTTAAAGAGAAAGTTATACCATTATGGTCATGTCAAACTTATATGCAAGATATGTTTCTTGCATTATCGTTGTCCTTTAATAGTCATATTTCCAAAATACTTTGGCGTACAATAGGTACGTGACCAACGATCATTCATGCCATATATCATCTCAAACCTCCTTCTAGGGGTGAGTGTGGTATATTTAATACCAATTTCATGTTCATATTCTTCCAATAATGAATATGTATTCGCGAATCAGATGTTGTCACATTCACTGTGGGGATATGTGCTTTTGTTATCCTTTTCAAATCTATAAATGCGTCAGGCATTTGATTTGCTATTCTTTGCAAATGGATAATCTTTTGTGCCTCTTTCTCACAAATAGAGGTATGTGGATCAAGATGAGATAATGATGCATTTTTCCACAAAATTTCCCGTTTGGTTTCACCAACTTCTCCCCCTAATTTTGGGAAAAGTGTCTCATCAAATTGACAGTCTGCAAATCGTGTAGTGAACAAATCTCATGTCAATGTTTCGAGGTAGCGAATAATGGAGGGCGATTCAACCTCAACATATATTCCTAACCTTCTTTGCAGACCCATTTTGGTGCGGGATGGCGGTGCTAAAGGCACATATACTGCGCATCCAAAAATTCTTAAATGGGATATATTGGGTCCATGACCCAAAACCAATTGCAACGGGGAATATTTGTGTCAATTCGTCAGTCAGAGACGAACTAGCATTGCTGTATGTAAAATGGCGTGTCCCCAAACCGAAGTGGGCAGCCGACAAACTAAAATGCTGCATGCAAAATAGCGTGAACCCAAACCAAAGTGGGCAGCCGACGAACTAGCATTGCTGCATGCAAAATGGCGTGAATCCAAACCGAAATGGGCAGCCTCGTTTTCATGAAGAATTCAAGATTATTCTCATCTATTGTCTCAATATGATATCTTTAAAACTCAACAAGTTCTTCTTAGACTTGGAGGAGAATATTGCATTCTCTAAGATAAACGTCATGCCTTTGGGCAGAGTTACAGTTGCTCTTCCGGAGCCTTCAATCAATTTACTTCCCATGGTTTGACATATAAAAGAAATACACGAACATATGAATAAATAAGTTCAATTCGTTTGTGTCACATAATATTTTCAAAATCTGCTGCTAACAGTTGACTAACAAAATCAGATATGTTATCCATAATTGATTACTTTGCAGTTTGAAAATTTTCAGCGTTTTTCATAAGACAATTGATTATTAAACACACACAATCGATTGTTTGAACATAGACAATCGATTGTTAAACACACACAATCGATTATTTGTTATTTTGAAAAACCAGATCACACTGTCTTTAAGACAATCGATTGTTAGACATAGACAATCGATTGTTGGTTATTTTTGAAAAATTCCAGACCTCACTGTATAACGACAATCGATTGTTAGACATAGACAATCGATTGTGGATGATTTTTGAAAAATTCCCGACCTCACTGTTTCAAGACAATCGATTGTTATACATAGACAATCGATTGTTGCCTATTTTTGAAAAATTCCAGAACTGTTTCAAGACAATCGATTGTTAGCCAAAGACAATCGATTGTTGATCAAATGTTTTTTAACTTTAATGCAAAAATAGTTGATAATCGACTAGTTTTTCAGGCTAGTCGATTACCCCCACTGGAAAATAAAAGTTTTATTGATATTTGAGCATATTGAAGATATTCTAAAGGACTACTGCTAACATTGCATCATGAACTAACTAATACGAGCTAATACTAATGACTATTAGTTTATTCACTAACTAATACAAATAAGTAGAACAAAATCAAATAACTCCATCTTCTTTCATCATGGATCCATCGCTGATTAGGTGGTCTATTTTCCCCTCGGGTTGCTCAAAGAAGTCTGCCACATCCAGGTGGGTGATGTCCTCATTGTCGTCATAGACAAAATTTGTTTCAGGGCCTTTTCTCTTTCGAGATGCTTGATAAAGGTCAACCAAGTGTCTTGGTATACGGCAAGTCTTTGACCAGTGCCCTTTCCCACCGCAACGATAACATATAGTTTATAAACTATTTGCTTTTGGATCGTATCGTGCTTGTGGCAGAGTGACCAACTTCAGGTTGTCATATCTCTTCTTTAAGCCATTCCACAAGATAGGTGGATCCTTGACGGTGAGATATTCAATCTTCAAACCTTCATCAAGGTGATGGCGCAAGAAAATCAAGGCCTTAGCATAGTTTCAAACCTTCATCAAGGTGATGGCGCAAGAAAATCAAGGCCTTAGCATGGTTTTGGGTGGATGCATTATTTCTGTCTTTAATGGCGTCTCCAAGACCCATAGCATCCAAAATGGATTTAAGTATCCAACACCCATATCATATAGTTCTTGCCCGAAATTTCAAGGGCAACGAACTTTCTTTTCATAATGCCAGACATAAACCAGATTTACATCAAGAGCGTGTTCATACTTACGGGCTCTATTACAATTATCACATTCACTTCAGGGAATGGATCAAAATCATGTGCTTTACACAATTACTTTCATAAAGTGAAAGATTATTTTGAGAATCCTTATTGTTCTCATTACCACAATAATGACGATTATAACTTCGTCTATTGCCATGTCCACATCCATTGATACCTTTACGGTAATTAGTCTTCTTTCAGACTTATCACATACTGCTACCACATTCTCTAAAGGGAATGGAGCAAATTCAATTGGACGGAATTCTTTGCCACGTCCACATTCATTGATACCTTCATGGTAATATTTTAGTCTTCTTTCAGACTTATCATATACTGCTTCCACATTCTCTAAAGGGAATGGAGCAAATTCAATGGGACGGGTTTTCAATTATTTGCCCACAATCATACATGAATTTAATCATGGCAGGACATAGAGATTTTACCACTTCGTGTGGTTATAATTTCTTACAAACTCCATTAGAGTTATAATCAAACTTTGTTTGTATATAAAATCGTAGAATTTCAAGAATTTGAAAGGGAAAAGTAAATTACTTACCTTTAAGGTATACCAATTATATTTTCAATGTTTTCTTCCTTTTCTCCACTGATGCAGACGACGGCTGCTCCGATGCGGAGAAATTGACGGCGGCTTAATCTTCTTAAAGAGCTTCTTGAGACGGTAGAGTCTCGTGCTGATAACGTGTTATGAAATAATATAAAAGACAAGAACAATAACTCAAGAACAAGAGCAAATAGAGAGAAGAGTAGAGAGAGTTCTTCTTATTGATACTTAGAGAATGTTAGGGGTGATTTACAATGGTAGAGAGCACCTCTATTTATAGGGAGGAGGATGATTTATCTACCAAGAATAGAACTCTAGAATCTCTCTAATTATAGACATTCACCTTAAATAGGAGATTTCATAACATATATATATATATATATATATATATATATATATATATATATATATATATATATATATATATATATATATATATATATATATATAAAAGTCTTGTCCCCAACTTTTGCACTACCTCCACGATGAGGGATGTGTAAAAATTCATAACCAACTGCCAAATTAACAAATTATTGAGGCTATAATCCTGACAAGAAGAATTACCTCATTCTAAACTAATTAATGGTATCGGCTCTTTACCATACTCATATGATCTTATCGCATTGATCTTAGATCCAATAATCTTGCCTCAGCCAGTACAAACTGTTTGGGTAATAAGCCACCCCAGATATTACCAAAAGCCTCATATGATGCCACAATGTGCCAACAGGCTACAAACTTGAACATGATACATAAGGGAATCGAACTCAGGGAGGGACTACTCAACTCTTGCAACCAATATGAACTTTCCTCATAAAATGGGAAACAAAACACACATAACAAATATAGGGAACTGTACTCAACATCACACTATTGTGGTATGCAACCTGATCCAAACAACATACCCGTGGTGGTGTGCCACTCGATCCACACAATAAATTTTACATAAGAATATACACACTGAGCTAAATCGCTCATTACTACAAAATATCGGATATCGGCCACAAGTACGCAAGTGCACAATGCCATCCCTGGGGAGACATATAGCGCCATAGGCTACAAAACAGAAGCACAACTGAGGTACGATATAAGATCTGAATCTCAAGAGCCATCCTGCTCACATAACACCTTTGCTACGTGGAACCTCAATGCATAAGAAATTTAGCAAGCCATCTCACAACTCACACAGCACAATATAGCATTACATGAAACATGCGACGAGAAAATAACATCCAACGTCCGAGTGCTCCTCTATAAGGAGAACTATGCCGAAATGAACACCTACGGCCTGATATAGAGCCCATATTCATATTTAAATCCATTCACATACCTTAAGTCAATTCTGATCATATCGAACTAGGCCAAAAATCTTTCATGGTTCCATAATAACCCCCGTTTTCCCATAACACACAAGAACAACCGTCACAACCGGAGTAATCCTCCATAGTCCACAACCCAATAAATCAAGTTCCCTCCAGGCATAAATTCTCAAATTAATGATATCACCGTAATCTTCATACTCGGTTTAATTCCCCAATCAATCAAGTGACTACATGCCACACTTATACAATTTTCCCATGGGACGCTCCACGACCTTCCATAACAGATAACATGTCTGCACATCCATACCACCGGCCACACTAACGTTGAAAAGCGATCAAGTATCCTTAACTAGGATGTAAAGCCCAAAACACCGATCTAAGGTGATGTCGAAGACAATGCCACTTACTTTAAAAGTTCAAACGCCTTTCCTACTCATCCGATCTCGTGACATCTTTGTCAACACTGAACCGCAACCTTGATCCTCATTTTCAAATTCCACACCACTCACTGCACCCAACATGCCAATATGCGATAGCACAAGATTTTCATCATAACTCCGAAACCACTAATAGATTAATACTTCATCCTATAGAAACTTTTCAATTAACTCATTTCAGGAGAACTATAGACACACACAAGTGAATTCTAATAACCGTAGAATATGCAAATCTCTAAGTAGTGGTCTACGCATACATAGCCCTTTTGGGATCCGCCTAAACATAATAGGGCCATAACACTAGAATAGTTCTAAATAAAATCAATTGCGGTGGTTGTCAAGTCTCGCACGTATCATCAAAAATCACCGGCATAACCCAAACATGCTGGAGGAACTGAACACTGCCACCAATATGCCAATTTAACCATGGCTAACCAATCTAACTTCTTCTAGATTATCCTTAATCGCCTCAGAAACAATAATAACTCCACTCAACACATAACAACTCAATTTGCACTCCTATCGAGTGGCCTTGTATCATGAGACTATGCTATCTCAAATACCACAAACTATCTCATGCCCTCCGTATGTGCATATTCGCATCGTCATCTGATATACCCATTCTAAAAATCCCTTTGCGAATCTGAAGTCATTCCCTTTCATTCCTCCAAAAGCCATACTACAAACCAAAGATATCATAGAACCTTTCGAGCCTCTTTTCATAATCCGCTGCAAATCTTAATTCTTAACCATACTTATGGACTAGAAATCCTTAGGCGCTATGCCTTAACCTTTGAATCCAGTAGGAGTGTTATTAAGAGTTACTCACTATGACTTCGTCCTGAATATAATCAACTCCAAGACTCTTCTAGCACATGAACACCCTCTGAATGAAGCACTCGCATCTATACGAAGTGTAAATCCTAAACCTTCCCCAAGCTTGAACATAATTGGTAAGGCCATTTATGGCACACATCTCTCAAACCATTCACTCTAATTACCACTTATATTCTTTTCCCTTAGCTTAAATAACTCGCCCTTATGCTGATAGCCAGAAAACTCACAAGTAGTTAACCATGCAACCCAATCGTAGGCGGTGGGACTCTTTTACTTAGCTTAGAGCTACTATTACACAACTATGGAACCCACCAAGATTCTTTATCTCTCAATGACATAACCTTGCGCAATCAACTGCCAAAATTCTCAGGATCTTTCTGTAAAACCCTTTATGAATACTCTGAATCATCAAGCACATTCGTATGACTAATCTTTTTGCCATATAGCTAATATAAGTCTTTGCAGAAGATTCGCCAACCATACGACTGTCGATCTGCTCATAGGAGATAACCCACATGTGAAAATTATGTGTCGACATCTTCCAACGCTGCTGCACGAGGTACAATCACTATGACCTCCATAACCTACCCTAAGCTCGTGCTCATTCGCCAATTGTACTAGTCTGTTCACTTCTTATCGACATCAACCAAATATGCAAATATATCATCCAATTAAAAATTATATTGCACCTTTCTTCTTATCAAGCAACCCTCTTTCTGTTGCATACGATCTCCCGCAGTACGATAGCCAATACTTGAAATTAAGCCGGTAGACCCAATCAGCATCCATTATAATTCCCAAATCACACTAATTTTTCCTCAAGCTGTGTAGTTACCCTGCCACTGAACCCATATGCTATTCTGCCACTCTCCCGCTTTGGTCAAACTCACTACTTTAAGACACTACTCGACTCTTGTTTCCCATACTTGGCCTTATAGGAGTTTAATCACCACAAGACATTTCCCACATACCCTTCCTCATCCTTCGCTGCCCAGTCAAACTCGTAAGAGGAAACATCAAGCACCGCATCTGCAGTACCATTAAAATTTCTCAATTATCGATTGATAATAATCGCTTTGAGTCACATAGATTGAGTAAGAAATAAGTAAAGGCATAAGCCTCAAAGGAATCAAACCGCACAATGAGGAATCAAGAAGGGAAATGTTTCTAACAGTGTTGTAGCCTCTCGAAGATAAGTACAGACATCTCCGTACCGATCCACAAGACTCTACTAGACTCGTTCATGACTAGTGAGACTTAAGGGAACCTAGTGCTCTAATACCATATTACAACGACCCAAAATCCACTAAAGGTCGTGATAGCGTCGGACACGCTGTCAGGCAAGCCAACACTAAGAAGTTAACTAAATTCTCATTTTTAGTATTTGTTATTTTTTTCTTTATACATTAAACAATAAATAATGAAATTCACAAAGATAAACATGAAGTCTGTAACAAACTTAGTATTGAATAATCCTATAATCATTCCAGAACCGGTGCCACAAGTGCATGTGCTATCTCTTGGAAACAATATAATACAACAATCGTCCGGAATATAAATTGGATAGAAAGCAAATACAGTAATCTGAAAGAGAATCTGCCGGCTACGGATCGTGGCGAGAAGTGAATCTCACCTAAGTCTCTGTATAAACTATGTTCTACGCCCACTAGACCTCTAAAGATATATGTGTCTATGTAACAAAAATGCATAGCAAGTGTAGCATAAGTACAAAATTAACGTGTACCCAGTAAGTATCTCGTCTAATCTCGAAGAAATAGAGATGAGAGGTCGGCTTTGACACTTACTAGTGGTCTAATAATAATATACTAATAAGGTGAATAATCATGGATTTATCAGAAACTACAGTAAACTCAAGCAAATCAAGAAACAAGTAAATAATCCTTTTTATATTTGGAAGTTTTCAAATTCATAATCCATGGCTTTATTAATTTACTTCAAATCGGGGAGCAACTTCATAAATTACCAATTTTTCCGGGCAAGCAATACAAGCATGCGCAAATCACTTCGAGGTCGTACAACCCGATCCAAAAATATTTAAAAATGTGCACTACCAGAGCGTCGAATGGCGCGAACCATAGATGCATCTATTACCCCGATCGCGAATAATACGTGTGACGTGGTCAAATATAAATTATAGAGCTACCCCGCTCACAAATTATACATGCCACGCAGGTACTCCTAGATACACAAATTCAAACAGCCAATGAGAATTTCATTAGCAACATTTATCCAAGGAAAAGTCATTCTCTTTTAACGCTTAAGAAAATGAAGTTTAACTTTTTAGAAATTCATTTACTCATTCGATATGAAGCATTTTAAATTGTCAACCAGGTTACCAATATTTCAAGTATAGCATGCTTTTAGGTCCTAGACTAACCAGACATAAGCATAATAGTAGCTACGCACGAACTCTCGTCCCCTTTTGCGGACATAACCCTCACAAATAGACGCACATAACCAATTATTTCATATATGGGGACAATTCCCTCTAACAAGGATTAAAAAAAACTCATCTCGCTCCGAAGTTTCATAACCGGCATTCCTTGCCCTTCCGAAGACTCAAATTGATGCACGACATTCCAAAGCTAGACAATAATTATGTAAACCCATCAATACATGTTCAATTACTCATAATAGCCCAATTTATATCAATCCCTAACCCCGATCGAAAAGTTGATAAAAACGCTTTCGGGCCCACGTGCCCGAATTTTGACATTTTATGAGTTCCATGCTCAAATTCGTGGTCAAATTTGAAAAATACAAACATTTATGTTTTACTTTAAAACCCCAAATTTTTCTTTGGATTCTCATAAATTTTGATGTTAAATATAAGGTATAATCACAAAATATAATTAAAAATTAGTTAGAGGCACTTACCCCAATGATTTGATACGAAAATCCTCTCTCAAAATCGGCCACTCTCAGACCTAAGGTTCAAAATATGATAAAATAAAGCAAAAACCCGAGTTACACAGATGAAAACAACGTGCATATGTTGCATTTGCGATTTAGGGTTCGCATTTGCGATCAAGGGTTCGCAATTCAAAACGCAAATAATGCCTTCGTAATTGTGAACAAGGAAGGGCTTGAAAAGGTTGCATTTGTGACAAAAAGTTTGCAATTGTATATTGGCATCGCAATTGCAATAGAAAATGTTCGCTATTGCAACCACACCAGAATCGGCAATTTTTCCTAACACAAAATAAGCATAACTTCCTCATACGATGTCCAAATTCGATGATTATTTTTTTATATGGTTCCGTAATTACAATACATATCTAACAGTTCAATACAACTGAACTTGGAGCTCATTTTCTTAATTTGGTAACCTTTATTCCCAAAGAAACGATGTTGAAACATCAAATAAGAGCTCAATACAACCCGAAATACACCCGAGGCCCCTGGGACCCGTCCAATCACATTATTCAGTCCCATAACATAACACGGACCTGATCGAAGCCTCAAATCCTATAAAACAACACTAAAACCATGAATCGCACTCCAATTCAAGCTTAATGAACTTTAAATTTTCAAACTTCTACTTTCGATGTTTAAACTTATCAAATCACGTCCGATTGAGCTCAAATTTTGCACACAAGTTATATTACATATTACGGACCTACTCTAACTTCCAGAATCGGAATTCGACCCTGATATCAAAAAGTCCACTTCTGGTCAAACTTCTCAAAAACCTTCAAATTTCCAACTTTAGCCAAATGACTCCAAAATGACCCACGGTTCTCTGAATACACTTCCGATCGTGCTCCCAACACCAGAATCACCATACATAGCTATTCCTAGACTCGAAATCCCAAATAAACATCGATAATAGTGAAATGCATTTCAACCAAAACTTATGAAGTTCTTCCAAAAAAGCTAACTTCCACAATAGGTGCCGAAACGTTCTCGGGTCTTCCAAAACCAGATCCAGACATACACTTAAGTCCAAAATCATCATACGAACCTCCTGAAACCTTCGAATCTTAATTCTGAGGTCGTTTACTAAAAAATCCAATCTTAGTCAATTCTTTCAACTTAAAGCTTCTGAAATGAGAATTCTCTCTCCAAATCAACTCTG
Organism: Nicotiana benthamiana; assembly: GCA_034376525.1. Lineage (NCBI taxonomy): Eukaryota > Viridiplantae > Streptophyta > Magnoliopsida > Solanales > Solanaceae > Nicotiana > Nicotiana benthamiana. The sequence continues at coordinate 110,536,552 of CM067332.1, read as the reverse complement.
AACTTTCCGGAATTCAATTCCGACCATGCGAACAAGTCATAATATCTTAAGTGAAGCTATTCAGGTCCTATAACCGATGAACGACGTGCTAGAGCTCAAAATGATCAGTCGGGTCGTTATAGTATATAAAGATGGTAACATACTTGTAAATCAAAAACATAACATAGGAGATACGATTATATGAATTCAACCTCAGTACCGGTGGCAAGATATCGGGGAACGTTCATTGTATAACCTCAAGTTTCGCATGCAAGTTTTGTAAAAAAAATAAAGTCACTCTTCGAGGAAATATCATCTCGTATCAGGTGATATTCAGCTTCTTTTGGTGTATATCACATCAATACCCCACCCAGCCACACATGGGCTTGGTAATATTATCTCTTACTCAACCTTATATGGGCTCAGTAGTTACTTATATCACATCATTTCGTACCCAGACACATATAGGCTCGGTGTTATCTAACATCACATTGTTCCACACTCGCCAACACATGGGCTCGAAACCATCTCATGTTATGTTATTCAGTACTCGACCTCACATGGGCTCGATAATATTTGTTGCCATGTCTTTCCATATCCAGCCATATATGGGCTCGATTACATTTTATATCCTTTCATACTCGACTCACCATGGGCTCAGTAAATCACAATATATATATTTAAATGCAATAGACATTTAACTTACCTAGACTTCTAAAATTAAACTTAGAATAGATCGCACCTTATAGCCATACAATGTTACCCAGAAACATCCATAACTCAAAAGAAAGTGCTACCGCAACAATAAACAAGAACATTAAAAACTTTACCACGGAAGGCTCAAGACATTGAGTTTTACATTATATGGGTCGTATAGAAAGAAACGCTTATATCAAGTCATGCCAAGAAGGAAATACTACCTAAATTACCTTTTTGAAGGACCAATTACACCTTCTCAGTTCCCATCCTCCTATAACGGAAAGCTTTACTTCAAAGAAATCTTCAAGTTCAAGATAATAGAGGAACGTTTGATACAGGAAAGAATGTGAGAGCTTTAAACCTTTGATACAGGAAAGAATGTGAGAGCTTTACTCTAATCTTTTCACCAAGTTGCCTTTGATTATAGCCCCGAATCATTTAAGGAATTTCTTAGGAGACTCGAGATCCCTTTAGGCGAGCTAAAGTGGGTGATACTTTCTAGAATGAAAGAGAATGAGTTGCACTGCCTTTTTATACCCCATGAAGCATAGGAATTTCCGTTGTTCCACATGCAAAACGGGTCACCCTGCCCCAATTACAACACCCTGTAGCAGCTGACGCAAGTCTAATAAAAGCGTGTAATCCTTTTTGTCCCCCTACGTGCACCGGCCGATTGGCCAAACTAGAAAACAAGCTTATTAATTCTGGAGTTTTACATGTGGGGGTTAACAAAAGTGAAGTTTCCTAATAGTTCGGTAGCCCCTGGAAGATAAGCACATACATCTCCAACGATCTGTAAGACTCTACTAAACTTTCTCATAGCAGTGAGATCTAACCAATCTAGTGTGTTGATACCAACTTTTCATGCCTAACTCCCACTAGAGTCGCGACGACTCCTAACTCTACTTGTTAGACAAGCCAACAGTTTCGTAATAACAATGAATTCAATAAAATAGTAATTAATAAACTTAACAACAAAAAACATCATGAAATAACTACGAAACAATAGTAATACCACTACAACCATCCTAATAATCTGGTATCAACGAGTACATGAGCACTGCTGAATATCAAAATACAAGGCCAAATTAAATCCCCAATACAACTATCTAAACAATATAACCGTAATAACTAAAGGAAATGAAATTCAAGGTCTGCGGACGACATAGCAGATACCTCGTAGTCTCCCAAACGCTAGTATTAATACAACTCTAGCATTAACTACGTCCGGTAGTACCTGGATCTGCACACAAAGTGTGTAGTGTAGTATGAGTATGACCGATCTCATGTACTCAATAGATAACAAACCTAACCTTGGGTTGAATGCAGTGACGAGCTTAGAAGAAATAGTCAGAGACCAATATCAATAATAAGTAACAACTCAGGATATAAAGAAAATAGTCTAAGTAAATAACTCAATGATATCATGTTCAGTTCGTTCATATTATAGGAATTTATACATGCTTTTCAAGTATAACAGTTAAAGCCCAACACATAAATATTTTATTTACCAAATAGCATGAGAAAAGTACATCTCTATTCCTACATATCAAATATACATTTGAAGTCAATATCGTCACAGTGAGACTATCAAGAATGACCACACTCAGTACACTCACAATGCCTGGAATAAAATCCCTCAATACCACACATACAACAACACTCAGTACAGTACGGGTGCCTAGTATAAATACCCATCATCAAAGCATGTGTGTGTATATATCAATATCACTATGCTTGCACTCACTGCAAATATCAAACTCCGGAGGGGAAAATCCTAGCCCAAGTGCTAATCAATAGCCAATATGGCATGTTGCAGCGTGCAATCCAATCCAAATATTAATCAATGGCCAATACGGCCTATTTCGGTATGCTACCCGATCCATATATCACTCATAACATGTCTATATGCCCCACATCAATCAACAACATCTCAAGTCTCAAGGGCTTACAATCTCGTAGAACTCGGCTCAAACACTATTACATATGAAATACAACACAATGTGTGATGTAACAAACAATTAATGTATATAGAATGAGATATGATATGCAAATAAGGAATTATGACTGAAACTTACACATACAACTCAAAACAGCAAAAACATCTCCATTATGTCTCAACTAAATAAGCGCATATCCTAAACATGATTTCTAACATTAATCATAGCTCAAATAATCAAGCGAGTAAAGAAAACACGTATATAATAGAGCATGATAGTAAAATAGGCCTGGTAACAGTCTAAAGGCCACTCGGATTCTGAATACTCTGGTGCACGCACGCACTCATGTCACCTAGCATGTGCGTCACCCAAACACATTTCATAAATATAGTTACCTTGATTAATTACCCTCAAATTCAAAATTAGATATGTTACTTACCTCAAGACGAGCGATTCAATACTCCAAAAAGCACTTCCCGCGTGAATTGGCCTCCGAAGGACTCGAATCTAGTCACAAACAACTTAACATCATCAAATAATACCGTAGCAAACAACCTCGAATAATAGATCTTCGATCTTTATCAAAATCAAAAGGTCAATCCCAGGACCTCACCTCAAAACCTAACAAAAGTTACAAATTCCGAACATTTATTCAATTACGAGACCAAACTTCATCAAATTTCATTAAGAATTTTTTTTGTACTAAAATCCCCAGTTTTTCACTTAATTTCACCAATTAAATGCTAAAGACAAGGATGGAATTATGGAGTATAAACAAATCCGAGTAAAATAATATATCCAAATCGTGAAAATCTCGCTCAAAATCGAGCTCTTTAACATAAACTGTTATATATTAACCAAAACGCTCGAAATAATGTGAAATAGTCTGGCCATGTGCATTCATCGCGATTGCGGGACCTACGTCACGATCTCGAAGTACAATCAATCACTGGCCCGAAAATGGCCTACGCAAACGCGAGACTTGGGATACGAATGCGATGCACGGCCATCTTGACTCTATGCGAACACGGGCAACATCTCGCTATGAGGAAGGCTTATATCCTGATGCCCAGCTGAATTCCCCCTTGTACGCGAACGCGACTACCCTTGCGTGGTCACGGTGGCCACTGCCTTCCAAAGCTTCGCGAACGCGTCACCACTTCGTGAACACATCACTACTTCACGAACGAGAAGAACATTTCACTTGCCATCCATAACACAATATGCGATCGGTGCTCCATTGCATCGCACCTCAATTCAAGCCTAACAAACTAATGAACTTTTAACTTCCAAAACTCATACCGAATCACATCAAACCAATCCCAAATGATCTCAAATTTGCATCAAGTCTCAAATGAGACAATGGACCTATATCAACTCTCGAAACTAAAATCTGAATCCGATACGATCAAAATTAACTCCCACTCAAACCAATCAACCTTCCAAACCTTCAACTTTCCAACTTTCGCCAAAAAAGCTCCATATCAACCTACATACCTCCAAATCTAAATCTGGATGCACGCCTAAGTCCAAAATCAAAATAAGAAGCTATTAGAATCATCAAAATATTATTCCAAAGTCGTCTACACAAAAGTCAAACTTCGCTCAACTCTTACAACTTAAGCTTTCAAACTTGGGACTAAATGTCCCAATTCACACCAGAACCTCTCATAAGTTAATCACCCGACTAGTCACGTAATCATAGAAGAGGCAATAAATAGAAGAACGAGACTACAATACACAAAATGACTAGCCGATCATTATAAATTTTCTTATAAATTACAAGAATTGAAGCGTTTCATATCAAAGTTATTTTTCTGTATAATAGTTATTGTTCATGGTTTTATCAACGCACCCGTGACAAATATATAAAATACATTTAAGTTAAAAAATATAGTAATTAAAAATCAAGTTTTTATGTTCTTGTATCAAAATAAAGTCAAGCTCATCAAAATAGTGTAAATTCCTATTGGAAAGAGTGGAGATTAGATTTTAACATTAAAATCAAATAGTACTTTTATATTTGTTTTCTCAATTTTCTAATCTTATATATACTATTTTCTTAACGCAAAATTTGTTGTTGGAATGGGAGTAGTAGCATGAATTCAAAATCTGAGGTGCAACGTAACACCTCTGACCAGTCTTGGAGGAGGTGATATCAGTTTGGAAAGATGGCGGCGCTCTTCATTATCCATTCAAAGATTTGAAGACCATTTTTTAAGATAACGTGTCAGTCGCTGCGAGAAGGACGTGGCAATACCCCAGTTCTTCCTTGCTTCTACATTTTTGGCTGCGACCCCACTCTGGAAAAAGATCCTTGCTCAGACCCTTCCGTCTTCCAGCTTCCGCATTCAGCTTCCAAAATCCCCCATCACTCACAAAGTAAACTCTCTCTCTCTCTCTCTCTTCTTGCTTTCTTCTTTTGCCTTTTTAAATAAAAAAAAACCTTAGAACTGTGCTAAACTGCAAATTATGTGCTTCTTAATTTCCTTGTTACATTCAGTGATGTATGCGTATTTATTTCTCTGAGTTTCTATGTTCTGGTCTCGGGTGGTGAGTGGGAGGGTCTTGGACCTCTTGGTTTGAAGGCTTGATGATTTGACTGTCTTAAGTGTGTCTTCATTTCTAGAAAGAAGTGCATTCTCATTCACTCTTTTTTCCCTTATTTTTAGAGATTTTGTGAGGACCGTGGATGTAAGGCTTTTCTAGTTTGGTGTGATAGGAAATGGAGCGTGGCAAATGTCCCTATAATAGGACAACTTATGAGTTCCAACTTTTATACACTTTCATTTTCCAGAAACAGTCCATAATAAGTGGGAACAATAATCTGGAAAATAAGGCAGGTAACTTGCTACGACATGTTTCAATACAACAACAACCTATTTAGTGGTGGGGTCTGGGGAGTATAGTACACACTCTTTCTTTACCCCTACATGTAGAGAGACTGTTTCCAAATAGACCCGGGCATCCTTCCCTCCAAAAACTTCCCAACCCTCTTGTCCTAAACATGTTTCAATACACTGTTAGTGTAAAAATTCTTCATTGTTAGTGTATATAAGTTAAATCCGGCAAGTTATTTGTAGCAATTGCTGACCTGTATAAAAGTGATGCGGTCTTAGTTTGCCATTATATAAGGCTGAAATTTGGGTCAAATATTTTGAAACACCAAAAAATTAAGCGTACCTTCTGTCTGATATACATTTGAAGCCTTCTGGGATGTTCCAAAATGGTTTTGTCACAAGAAAAGAAGTCTTTAAAACTGAGTCAGCCACCATGGGAGCTATTGAAAACAGAGAATTTTGAATACGGACCTATGTCAAGCCAACGGTTAATGTTGGAATGGGGACTTCTCTTTTATCATAAGTATCACCGTTGCATCCCTTTTTAGGCTTCGGAAAGAGTCCCTTTAGAATATAAGGTATTTCCTTAGTACTGGATTTAGATTCATCGTGTATATGGCTATGTTGTTAATTAGGAAATTTGCAATAGTTTCCCATCATCGTGCGGCCCAAGATTTGAAGGTTGCGGGTGCATTTTTGCATTCAACCAAAATCTGCTTTATATATCGGGTGCCGCTATTAATATATCACTATTTTTTAAGGACATATACATATATACACAGAATTTTTGCCTGCCCGTTGTGCACCTTATAGTGTTAGTAAACCAGTGCTCCATCATGCCAATAAAGTGATATTAAAAGAGTATTGTTAAGATTAATTTCAACTTTTGCACTAATTAAGATAATTAATGATCGTGTAGTTTACTTCCTAACTTGCATCTGATGAATATAAGGAGAAAAAACAAAGTTCTATTTTATAGTGTAGTTGGAGAGGTGTGTTGATATCAAGATTACACGAGAGAATCATACAGATTATAGAGAGAGAAAGTAGAGAGAAGGAGGAGAGTAGGTGAGAAGACTCTGGAATGCCAGAGAGAAAATATCACATTAACCGAGAAACCAAATAAGAAAATGAAGTCCGGGGGTCACATAAGTCGGTGACCCCTGTATTTATATTTACACACGTGGGTCGGGTCATTGACCCATTATAATAAAGAATGGACGGGTCACAGATGGGTCACATATCTGGGCTCAGATATGACTCTCGGTATTGGGCTCGGGAAAGGCCCAAATGTAGGTTTTATCATCATTGCCCAATTGTATACCAACTATACACTATAAATACATTGTGTATACACTATTACAATATGATAGAACATCATGTATCTCAACAAGGTGGACTTGAACAATGATGTCGACTTTAAAGTTAAGAAAATGAAATGTCAAGGAGCTTGGTCATAACTCATATCAAAGAAGCTTCCATTATTAAGAGACATTTTCTAGTGATCGAAGACATATCTGTAGTAAATTTGCGCTGAATTTACTCAATTTGGAAAGAGGATGCTGACTGGTGCTGGTGTAACTAGGTTGACATTCAAATGCCATTCAGGATGTTTCCGTTCATGTTTTTTTGTTAAAAATGTTTATCGGATATATATTTCAAGACTTTTTTGTGTTTAATATTAGTTCTGCTTCACCTGGTCTCAAGTTACCTGGTAATTTCCATTGTTATTCAATCTTTATGAAAAATGTGGGTGAAATTTTCTGCCTTACTTTCATATAGTCTCTGGGGAAGCAAATCATATTCGTCGGTTCTGTTCAATGATCGAATAATCGAGATAATTCTAGAAGATATTTAGCTAGCTAGTTCTCAATCTGAAAAAGTAAACCTTGGTTTCACTGGTTTTACTACAGTGTACATTTTCAGAGATGACAGAACTGATTGGGCAGTGGCAAGTCTGCAGATGTTCTATTTCCTCTTGCATTATAACTAAGATGCCTTTTAGTCTTGTTGCTCCCAAGTTTGAGGAAATGGTTTTCATTTCCCAATAACTATGGTATATTTTTATTATGTTGTGTTTCAGTGTTATTGCCTTAAACTGGTTTGCCTTATAGCGAGAAAGTTCTAAATATTTGTCAAATATGTCTGGTGTACTCTTATTGAAGGCTGTAATTTGTTCAGTCTGTAAATTTACATCTCTACCAGGATTTTGTGGACTTGAACGTTATGCAGATGGCGTATATTTGACTAGTTTGGGAAGTATAGATGGCACTGTTTCTTGAATTGATCAACACTGTTATGATCGTTCTGATCAAGCCTTTGTCACTGCTCAAATTCACTTGCTTCTTCGGTGTGAGAACGATATGCATTGTTATCCAAACCTGGTCAGAGCTGCTGAGAGCTGCTATGGGTTTTCATGCTAGCTTACTCTGGAGACTGATAATTTGGGCTATTGCTATTCTGTCCCTGCCAATACGAAGTTTAACTGCTCTACAGAGGGAAAGGATGGTCAGTTTCATTTTGCAAGAATTTCTTGTGTTTCCTTTTAACATATTAATTTTTGAGATGTTGCAGAACATGTTTTTTCCCCATTTGGAATGTTTTTATCCTGCTGCTTCGAGTATTTATTCTTCCTCAGATTCTGTCCGCCTCTTGTTAGTAAAAGACACATAACAAACATATGTGTGGATCGGATATGTGTGTGTATATATATACACACCCTGTTACGCTTATTCCCTTGTTTATTCTTTTTGATTGGAGACCATGTTTCTCCTCTGGAGGCTTTAGCGGAGACCTGAAGGCTCTTTTTTTCATTGTTCTGGATTTCATTGTTTTCACAGTCTTTCATAGATGCTTTTATAATTATAAAATAGCTTTCTGAAATTTGAGGCTTGAATTTTAATGTCAAAATCATTTATAAGGCCCGCTTGATAATGCTGTCATTAATTTTTCTTCCTCGGTATCGAAGCGCTTCTAAATCGAGAGATCTACAAGCTGGAATTGTGTGTGGTAGTGCCATGAAGGGAGCAGAAGAAATCTGAAGGAAGAGGAGGAGTAGGGATGATTGACAAGATATTTTAGCTCGATCTTTTGTGGTCTTCTCTTCGTGCACCTTGTGGAAGGGGGCCCATAACCTTTTCTGCCATAGTGGATCAGTTCTGCGTTTCCTATTTATCCTACTTTTACTTGTATAGCTTGCACATAGTCCTGCATATTCTCCGTAGATTTCACAGGCAGCTCTAATTTCACCTGCTTCATGGAATGATTTCTCAAGGGAGAGAGTCATGTTTAAGTACTTTAGTATCATTACGGCACTTCCTCTCCTATTCTCCATTGAACCAAAACTTGAACGCCACATTAACTTTGAAATTCTCTGCTGTGTTAGTAGTTTACAGCTACTACTTTCTTCCCTATAAAGATCTGTTGCATTACAGGTTTCTCATTCAGACCTTGGCAGTAAATAACTTTTAGTTTATTAGGATATTACGGGATGCAAGAAGAATCACCTATAATGGCTGTGTTGCCATACTCTGTTCGTATCTAGCTTTCCTTTTCGTTTTGTGTCACATATATCTAGTTAATGATATGTGTTAAATGTATACTCTTTATTTTGAGTTATGGTATGACTTAATTTTCTCAACTGACCTGAGTAGAATACATGTGCAGTTGGAAATGCATCTTCAGCAAATGCAGACAGAGATGGAGAACCTTGTATGGGAAAGGAAGGAACTTAAGAAGAGACTGCAGGTAACCATCAAAGATAAAAAGATAATGCAGGTCATGTTAGCAGAACTTGAGGATGAACATGATGAGGCGATACTCAAAATTGAGCAATTGGAGGGCCAGGTTAATATATTTTTTCCAATTTTCTTTGTCAATTGGAGGGCCAGGTTAATATTTATCGAGGAAGTGTAACATTATGATTTAACTTAGGAAGGAGAGAAGCTGAAGACAAAGAGTTTACATGATCACCGCTTCCCTCTATGAATTAGAGTTTTGTTTTGAATCTGTGTTTCAGGGCATTGGATGAATAATGGATGTTTAGAAATATAGGGACCAAGAATGAGAACAAAGAGCAATGTCACTATGGTGACGACTGACCATTCAGCATTCTGCAAATGGGTGTTGGTCAATAGTTAATCTAGAGGATAAGGGCGAAATGAAGGATAATAGTCTATGAATAGGCGAGTTATTTGTGTTTTGCACCATTAATGCATACACCTTTTTTCTGGGTTGCACCTTATTTTCTTATGTTTTACAACATTCCAACCTATTTATTTCTTTACAAAACCATAAAAGAATTCGTTTTGTTAAAAACAAAAAAAAAGCTTTCCATTTTAGAGTTCTAGGGCAAGTAAGAGCGCAAATTAGGATGGGGAATATTAGAAGAAACTTTCACAGACTCATCAATTAGCTATAGCTACTTTGTGCATTTTTCACAAAATACCAACAACAACAACCCAGTATAATCCCACTTAGTGGGGTCTGGGGAGGGTAGTGTGTACGCAGACCTTACCCCTACCTTTAGGTAGAGAGGCTGTTTTCAAATAGACCCCCGGCATCCTTCCCTCCAATAACTTTCCACCTTGCTCTTGGGGAGACTCGAACTCACAACCTCTCGGTTGGAAGTGGGGGTTGCTTACCATCAGAGCTACCCCTCTTGTCTACTATCAGCAATATATAGTTGCTAAAAAGCTAGAACTTAACCAAAAGCCACAAATACATGCTTCAAGGACTCATATTTCCCTTGTTCTTGCTTTCACATTACTTCACATTGTATTGTGTGTGAAAAGTCCTAAATAGCATTTTACTTTATTATTCTTCACCCAACCTTCCCGTTTGCATAGTTGTGTCCTTTACGTTGATTTCTCATATGTTTCTTGTGAATTTCAATTATACCACGGTAACCTAGAAGAAGAAAAAAGGCAGCCCGGTGCACTAAACTCCCGCTATGCACGGAGTCCGGGGAAGGGCTGGACCACAAGGGTCTATAGTACGCAGTCTTACCCTGCATTTCTACAAGAGAGTTGTTTCCACGGCAACCTAGAAAACTTACGTATTAACTAATGAATCGGGTATTCAAATCTTACAGCTATTCAATTGCCCTTGGAAGTGTTCTGGACCCTGACCCAAGTCAACTAAATTTAATAGTAGGGGAAGTCAATAAAGGCAGTGACGCCTTAAGTGAATCTTTAACTGCTCAACTATTTACTGATTTTCCTTGTGCAATTGACTGTAATCGTGATAGTGCAGCTTTTACACTATTAAACTTTTAATGTACTGTCAGAACTCACAAAGTTAACTTCTTTCTGTCAATTATTGAGTCAATGCATGCACCTGAGTTCAGGGTAGCGACTGGATATCCATCCCATTGATGTGTATGAGTTGGGATTCGTTCCTTAAGTGCTGTTTACCCTGCAATTCTGTGGGTGATGGATGGATGTCACACTTTTGGTTTTGAATGACCTTTTTATGTTCAGATCTTTATTTCTTGCTACTTGAGAAATGTTGGACTTATTAAGAGAGACATTGAGGTATATTGATCACTGAAAATTTTTAGCTTCGAAACCTGTTATAATGGTCCTCTGAGTTCCAATTATTTGTGTGCTCTTGATAATGAAACTTTTGAGACAGGAAAGACTGAATTTTGTTTTTGATGTGATAGCTTCAGGATTTGAAGGCGCAAAATGAACGGTTGAAAGAAAGTCATAGTAAAGCACTTTGGGACCACAGAGACCGTGTTTATATAGGCAATGGCCAAATATTGCCTGGCGACGGAATTCCATCTTGGAGATCAAGTGGCATCGAGAGAATGACCATTGACCACGAAAGAATGCAAGAGGACATTCTGGAAGATAAAAGGAAAAGTGAAACTACGTTAAACCATGATTTTATGGGAGCTAGATCCTGTCGATATGTCACGCCATGTATTCCAACCACCTCTGAGGATGTTGACACAAGTAATGTGTTACACCAACGAAGGGAGCTAGCCTTTACACAGACCCTTTTTAGTGCAATATTGTCACTTTTAGTTGGAACGATTGTATGGAAAGCTGAAGATGCATGCATGCCTCTTGTCCTCGCTCTATTTACTGTCGTCGGCATGTCCTTGTGGAGTGTTGTCCAGTTTTTCTCAACCATCAAAAACAGACCCGCATCTGATGCAGTTGCTCTCTTAAGTTTTAACTGGTTTTTACTTGGAACACTAACATATCCCACGTTGCCAAGGATCACTCCTGTATTTGCACCAGCTTTATGGAGCCTCTCTGACAGGGCTGTGGAGTTGCTTGGTTTCTAATCCTAAGCTTTTGCTTTTGTAGCCAGCATACACTACACTGCTTTATTCCCTTTGTGGGACTCAGTGTGCTTTGTTGTTGCAGCTTGTACAGTAAACGTTTACATTAATCTTAGTTCTTTCTCTGGGCTGTGTTATAAAAAGTTGTACAATCTGTCTTTGGCAAGCATAAATGTAATATTGGAGTAATAATTAACTGACGCGACTATCTTACTCCTTTGTATGGACTTCAAATGACTATAAATTACCTCTATTTGTGTGGCTCGTCCAGGGTGCGCTATGGTAAATATTTACCTGCCATGCTTGTACTAAACCATATAACTAAGATGTAAATAGATATTATTAAATAAGTATGATTTAGTGATACTAATGTATGTAAGATATTATTTCAGGGGCGGACTTACGTGGAGAGGTGAGGGGTCACTGGCACCCTATTGGCTCGGGAAAGCCCATGTATGTATTACGGTATACACATCGACAGAGATTTTTTCGTTCCTATACCATATATGAAATTTTATTATTAAAAATGTACACAGTTTCTAATTTACCCGCTCTACCCATATTTTTCCTACAATTATTATATTATTTATTAAATACTAATTATTAGTAGCTGAATCTTGCTAATTAGGTGTGCTAAAATTCAAGAATAGAATCTTCTAATTGATTTAGCCACAAAATTAAATCTGTTCAAAAATTCAGTTCGTCGAAATCAAATATGTTCAAAAGCTCATATCTGTTCTTCGATATTTCCGCTTAAGACACAAATCAAAAGCTTAGTTCATCGAAATCAGAAGCTCAATTTCACATTGTAGAAATTAGTTTTGCAACAGCTCTGTTCGTCGACATTCTATCTACAACTCTCTCTATTTCTCAATCGCAATTTTGAGTAATACGAAGCAAATGAAAAGAGAGCACCAATTCCACCATTGACAATCATTAAAAAGCTTAAAAGCTTTGAATTTAAATTTGAGTTTTCAAAAATCAGTATTTGTTTGGATTGGGTGTTGTGAAAATAATCGGGAATATGATTTGGAGTTTATATCTCAATTTTGAGGGGTTTTGGTGAAGATAGTCTTGGTTTTGACTGAATTTCAGATTGGAACTCGAAGAAGAAGAAAAGGACATATTGCAGAAATTGTAGATTATTCGTATTCTGATTGTACATACTTTATTTTTTGTTTTCACAAATAAAAAACGGCTAAAACTTCTACAAATGTTCTGAAAAAACGAAATTATGTCCAAAATATTAATTATGTTACAATTGAATGGGAATTGGGATATAAAAATTCAATGTGCCCAGTTTGTAGATAAATTGTAGATTATTTATATTCTAATTGTATATGTTTTGTTTTCTGTTTTCACAAATCAAAAACGATTAAACTTCTATAAATCTTCTGCAAAAAATGTAATTATGTCGAAAATCCTAATTAAACTACAATCGAATGGGAATTGAGATTTTAAAATTCAATATACCCAGTTTGTAGATATTTTATAGATGAATTATAGAATATTTATATTCTGATTGTAGATGCATTGTTTTCTGTTTTCACAAATCCAAAACTACTAAAACTTCTACAAAATCTTCTGCAAAAAACACAATTATATCGAAAATACCAATTAAACTACAATTGGATATGAATTGGGATATTAAAATTTAATGTACCCAGATTGTAGATATTTTGTAGATAAATTATAGATTATTTGTATTCTGATTGTAGATGGTTTGTTTTTAGTTTTCACAAATCAAAAACGACTAAAACTTCTATAAATCTTCTACAAAAAAATAGTTATGTCGAAAATACCAATTAGCTACAATTGAATGAGAAAATGTACCAATTTCAAAAATACCAATTAAGCTACAAGCTACAATCGAACCTCAATCCCACGCACTAGCAGGTTACATTAATTAGTGATATACATTAATATACATGGTGATATATATATATATATATATATATATATATATATATATATATATATATATATATATATATATATATATATATATATATATATATATATATATATATATATATGAACTTATAGGATTGAAGATTTTATTAAATGTGTACGATTTTTTTGGGTGAATCTGAATTTTAGAAAGGGACAAGCATAAAATTGGAGAATTAGATTAAGGGTTGAATACTCATATTCTCCTAATCTTTATTTTGTTTGGTAGGATTTAGTTATTCATTGCTAATGTTTTAGGATGTAGCTATTATTTAGCCTAACCTTTGACTAATTCTTGCCAATAGTTGTGAGAAGTTGTTATGAACACTTCCTAGTCAACATGGCATGGATTCTCAAGGAACTAGAAACGTGAGGCACAACACGAGAATTTGCAAAATACCAAAAGCTCTAACTGATTTTGTTTGGCAGTATTAATTGTGCCTTTAAAATATATTATGGTATAGAATTAGTAGTTTGATATACTAAATATAATTAAGTTAAATTTTAAATATTGAAGATAATAAGGTTTCATATATGAAATAGAAATGTAAAAATTCCACAATGTAATTATGCCCCCACAAAACAAATACTTCCGTAATAGGACTTGTTCAGTGGGCTATTTAAGTTCCGTTCGCTCGCACAGTTTAATACTCCATATTTGGTAGTTGTTAAATTGGCCTAATTCTTTTTTAATTCAGTACTAATAGATAGAAGTTTAATACTTTTCTTTTAAAATTTCTCCATCTAATGCCGCACAACTCATCTTCTTTTCACGCTAGTTCTTCATATCTTCTATACAAAATAATGAAACACTATGTTGAAGTTGCATCTTTCTAGATATTGAAAAGTTAACAAAGAGACATAAAAAGAATGATTAAAGACAATAGGAAAGGGAATTATAAGATTTAACTAGTTTCATTAGTCAATCATCTTTATTTCTAACCAATTTTTATTGTTATTTTATTTAGAGAAAATAAAAATAACTAAAATCCTTCTCCCTTCAACGTTTACTTTGGCAAAGTAGCTAGTATCCGTTGACTCAGCGATGTCGATTAGGACTTTTTGAACAGCTTTACAAACCTTTATCAGTCTTGATTTTATTTAAGTTTTTTACGTTTTTGAATATTCTTTCGGCCACGAACTCATAATCACTAAGTTTTTAAATAGTTGCATGCCAAATTTTATTGTAACTAATATTATTTTCATATTTATGTTAAAGATAATGGTGCCCATTATGTTCAAATCTTGCGTACGCCTCCGTATGTAATTCACTGAATTGATATATGTTAGATGCAGTTTTAATGATGAAAATAATATACATATGCAGGAAATCAATTACAAGAAGTCAAGAGGATACTACAAGACTACTGCAGTCAATCCTAATAAATAAGGAAAGAGATAAATCAAGTCGAAGCTACACAATTCGCAAATCTGGACGCCTAAGAAAAGGAATCGCAAATCTGGACGCCTAAGAAAAGGAATCGCAAATCTGGAAGATTCCTATCAAGCCAATCAATCAGCAAAGAGTATTAACCAGCTGCGATGGAGAGAATCAAGTAAGCCTAATGTTAAGGCACAAATCAAGGGCACCATTCCGGAAGGTCGAAGACTCTGAAGAGAATGGTACACGACTAATTTTGGAAACAACCAACAATCAACGAGCAAGTCTTTTTTTACATACGCTAAAGAAAGGAAATCAAGGAGAAGCAACAACTAGCTATCTTATTCTTGGAAAGAATCAATCTCTTTCCAAGGATCAAATCTCTTGGGTTGTCAAGCCTCGATCATCATCAAAGTATTTAAACCTAACCTTAGACCCTAGTCAAACATACTTTGATCACACCAAAAACCCTCTCTTATTCTACTGCAAACAAACACTGTAGTTCTATGAGATTTGCTATGTAACAAGCTAGAGAGAAAAAAGAGAGTATAACACCGGTGAGGCATTATATCAAAAGAAAAACGAGTGTTAGAGGATCCGTATTATCAAGTCATTTTCATTGTACTCGAAGAAACACATTTACTGAAGAGAGCTCCCTTGCAACCCAAGGGGACTGAACTACGATTCACATTGAATCCGAACCAGTATAAAAATACCTGTATCTTTAATTCCTGCACTTAGTTTCTACAATTTCTTTCTGATGTTATAACTGATGAATTGCTAGATCAATCGACTATCTTGTTAATTAGTCAACTAATAAATCGATAAGTTTAAAAATATACAGTTCACCCACTTTCTTGTACTTTCAATTAGTATCAGAGCAAGGCTCACATCTTTTTTTTTTTTTGCTTAACAGCTTGTGAGAAAAGATCATGGCAAATCAAGTCATCATAGGAGCTCTCTTCCAAGAAGGAACTTCGCAAGTTAGACCATACTTCAACGGACAACGTTTCTCCCATTGAAAAGTGAGAATGGAGATCTTTACCAAGGCTTATAATGTCAAAGTTTGGAGAGTTATCAAAAAGAGAAATTATCCCCTACCTGCTGCCACCCCACCACTTGCTGACCCTGAAGATATTGACTCATACAAAAAAAAAACAATTGGAAGTGGTATAATTTAACAACAAAGCAAGAAATTTGCTTCATAATGCCATAAGTAGTGACGAGTATGAGAAAAATCTCAAGTTGTGACACAACAAAAGAAATGCGGGACAAGCTTGAAGTCACATATGAAAGATCTAGCAAGGCAAAGGAAACACATATCAACATGCTAGTTTACGATTACGAACTCTTCTCAATGAAAGAAGGAGAATCCATTGAAGAGAAGTTTGCCAGATTTAGCAAAATAATTAGCGATCCAAAAGTGTTTACCAAACCTTATACCAGCATTGATCAAGTTAGGAAAATTCTAAGAAGTTTGCCAACCACCTGGCAGACCAAAGTAGTCACACTGGAATCTCAAGATCTAAGAAAATTATCCTATGAGGGGCTAAGAGGAGAACTCATGGCCTTTGAAAGGACACATCTAAAGAAGACTAGTCAAGAAGAGAAAAAGAAAATAGTTGCATTCAAGGCCTCAACTGAAATAGCTGAAAACAAAATTGACGATGAACCTGAAGCTTTACAAGAAGAGATCGCTATGATGTCAAGAAACATTGATGGACTAATGAGAAGATTCCGAAGTACAAAGAAAGGAAGAATTCCACCAAGACGATCCAAGCAATACAATGAACATGATAAGAACGATGGAAAGTGCTACAAATGTGAAAGATTTGGGAATATTTAAGCAAAATGCCCGGAACTAAAGAGAAAGATCTCTAGAGGTTTCAACATGAACAAATCCTTCGGAAGATAGAGTGATGAAGACACCTCAGATCATGAAGAAATAGCAAATCTCTGCTTCATGACAATTTTGGAAAATTAAATGAACAAATCCTCAGGATGCTGGACAGATGAGGACAATTCAAATGAAGAAAATGAAAATTATTTCATGGCACGAGGTGAACCCAGTGAGGCAAGATCTTATAACTGTGAAAGATGTAATGAATTATAGGATATTCTTGATTTAATTTTAAAAGAGTCTTAAAAAATGATGAATGAGCTTAAGAGACTCACCAAAGAAGTTAAAGACTGGAAACTCAACCATGAAGTATGTGAAATTGAAAAGGAAGTACTTCGAAAAGAGTTTGAGGAATTGCAAATGCAACCCAATGGCATGCGCAAGTCCACCAGTCACAGTTTTGTTAAGTCAAATCAGACCGCTTACAAGTCAACTGGAAAAAGACCAGCCAGAACCAGTTAGACAAGTAACAATACTAATGAAAGACCAAAAAGTAGGTTAGAAGTTACATGTCATTACTGTAACAAGAGTGGGCATAAGTATTCCTTTTGTTGCTTTTGTAAAGAAAACATGTCAGGATGGTTTTGGAAACCAAAAACCAAATCTGAATCTAGCAATACTGCCCTCCAGGACCCAGGCAAGCTTGGGTACCTAAAAGAAAGTAATCACCTTGTTTTGCAGGAATACCACAGAATAAGCCGCAAAGGAAAATAATATCTAAATAGTGCGTGTTCCAGCCATATGACAGGTGGAAAAAACATGTTCAATGAAGTCATATAAATCGATGGAGGAAGTGTTAAATTCGGGGATGACTTAAAAGGCAAAATAGTCGGTACTGGAACAATTCCCTTTAACAACAATTGTGACATCACTGAAGTTTATATGGTTGATGGCCTCAACTATAATCTCTTGAGCATAAGTCAACTTTACGAATCAGGATATGAGGTAAATTTTAAGAAAATAGGATGTGCTATTGAAGACGAATCAGATAAAATTGTTCTTCCCGGAAAAAGGTATGGAAATGTTTATATTCTTGATAGTTTTGAAAAATAAGTGGTCATATCTATATATCCTTTATGTCTGATTATCCATGGTTGTGGCATAGAAAACTCAGTCATACTAGCATGCATTTGATAAAAAAATTATCAAAATATGAGTTAGTTGTCGGTCTTCCTAACTAAGTTATTCATTTTCGCCATTAGATAGGAAACATTTGATATTATCTTTGCACTAGTTTAGCTTTTTTCTGATTGATATTAACTTTTCGAAAAGCTGTAAAATGATATGTGCGAACAGATATATGAAGTTGATGTTTACTCTCTATTTGCCTATATAACCTGAAAATCGTTTAAGCACTTCATTATAAATCATTGAATCCGTATTATGCTTAACATGATTGTCTAGTGACAAACATAAACATATCTTTAGTACACATTCAAATGTTTATAGAAATAACCGTTGCATTAAAGATATACAGTGAAACAAAATAGCTTATATCCCTCGCAAAGAATTACAAGTTAATATACTGAAATTTAATCAAAAATGAAATGCTTATAATCATCCACCTCCCAAAAATCTTATATTTAAATCAATCCTCATGTTAGGGACCTTCCTCGTTTACTCATTATTTTGACTTTAACACCTTTCGTAAAATACTAATTGACTTTTCATGGCACTTAATAGGAAGATGTGGAGGTCGAGTATTAGGGTTGTAGGTTAGGAGGTAGTTGGATTTTCCATTAGTTCGTTCCATTGCCAGAGTAGTCTTGTAGGGTCTTGTCTAGGTAACGGGTGGCAATGTCGTGTCTTTCTATTTCTTTTAGTGCCAGACGTATTTACTAGTTATCACTTTTGTTTTGCCGCTTTTTTCTAGATTTTATGTTGTTCCTGTTTTTCTTATATTTTTCAATGATTTTTGTGACAATACTGATATTTTCTCCTTTTGTCATTTTGTCTTCTTGATCAGAGGGTCTTTCGGAAACAGCCTCTCTACCCCTTCGGATAGGGGTAAGGTCTGTGTGCATACTACCCCCTAGACTTCACTAGTGGGCTTTCACTGAGTTGTTGTTATTGTTGTTGTTACTGCACTCTAGTAGTTTGTCCAATCCTCGTTGAGAATAAGTAACCTAACTTGTTATCTATGTAAATGGCATTGTCACTACTGTATGAGAAGAAGTAACCTAACTTGTTATCTATGTAAATGGAATTGTCACTACTATATGGGTCAAAATCTAATCATATTGGATTACCATTAAAAGAAACGGTAAGGGGTTGACCTAGTTATGGACGTACCCGTAAGGTGTAATGACGATCAATGTCTCTACCACTACCGAGATCGAGCCATTGAGAGGCTTGTACAATAGAATATATGCAGTCATGCTTGAGTGAGTAAAGAGGCATATAATCGGGAAGGGGTATGTTGGTTAAAGACCATTGGATAAAGGGGAAGATAGGTATATATATATATATATATATATATATATATATATATGTATGTATGTATGTATATATATATATATGTATGTATGTATGTATATATATATATATATGTATGTATGTATGTATGTATGTATATATATGGGAGAAGAAAGCAGAAAGGGAAGATTCCCGGTGGAGAAAAAGAACAGAAGACTTGGAGGAGACCTCCAAGTAGCAAAGCAATTGTCTAGGTTTTGGCACAAACCTTTGTAATCGTCACTAATTGAATCAATAAAGTTAGATCTCATAGTTATCAATGAGATTCTTTCCTTATCTTCTTTGCTCTTATAAATATGGAATAGTATATCAAAGATGTAAGCTTATCATTTACATTTGATGTCTTTTAATCATTCTAAGAAGTGTTATATAAACTTAGCCTCATTTGATTCTAGTATCTAATATGCTCACATCTAAGGCTTTGGCTAGGATTTACCCTCTATTTTATCATTCGTTGATTTAACTAAAAGGCTCAAACACTTTTTGGTCAAACAATTTGGCCCCGTCTGTGGGGAATTTCTTAGCCATATTTTTTATTTTTCTTTAGATCTAGAACCAGCCAAGTATCACTTCCAAGCTGTCATAACCCCACCATCTTGCTATAAACACCAACTCAAAAGAATGGTAGAGAAGTTTTTGAGATAACCGCACCAATCTAGGTGAGATCTCTACGTAAGATAAAAATTGTGACCAATGCCTATGCAGAACCCATGCTTCATCTATAGCGATGGGATTGGCATGTCATATGCATGTTTAAAGTAGAATCACAATCACTATGCTCTTGGCACGACCGCAATCCCATTTGACGTATTTACCTTATATACCCGCCTGTACTCCCTCCTGTTAGGAAGAGATGATAGCCTACTGTGTGACCCTTTGAAGTAGTGGGCATATCTTGTCGTATTATCGTTCCCATATGCACTAGATGATTTTTGAACGAAGTATGACATGTTTCCCTTATTTTTTGCGCATATCGGAAAGGGTCAGACTGGATTCGTTCTCGATATGCCAATATGCAAGATAAGTCCAACCCACGAGAACTCTAGGCATGATTAACGACAAAGCCGAACACGGTTGCGAAATCTGAAACCGTCTTTCGATTACGAAGCGAAGCAAGAAACCCTACATCGTCATTCCTCCTTTCACCGATTTTCCAAGCCAAGGTAACATGCAATTTCATTTGAGTTTAACTTATCACTCTTGTTGGTTCAGAACAGGAACATGAGCATTCTCATAGGTGCACGAACAAGGGAATTGCACCACCAAAACACCCAAGAAATTCACAATAGTCTCCAAATGAAAGCGAAATTAAGAAAACTAGGACTCACCTAGGAAACACACAATATTCTCAAAACAAAAGCGAAATTAAACAAATTGGGAGTCATCTAGGAATTGTACAGTATTCTCCAAATGAAAGCAAAATTAAGCAAATCGGGACTCGCATTGGCCCACGCTTAAACAATAAGGTGACGAGTAATGTTCTCCAATAAAAATAGCACAACAAGTTACAATTTCTACCTTGCTCGAAATGACACCCCTACGGCCACCAGCCTTCGCCAAAAGAGAAGTTAGACCTCGCTCGTATTCACAATGGGTTATAATTCTGACCTTGCTCGAAATAACACCCATATGGTCATCGACCACCATTAAAAGAGCACTTCTACCTCGCTCGAATTCACAACGGGTTATAATTTCGACCTTGCTTGAATTAGCACCCCTACCACCGTTGGCCTTTGCCAAAAAAAGAAGTTCGACCTCGCTGGAATTCACAACGGGTTATAATTTAGACCATGCTCAAAATAACACCCCTACAGCCATCGGGATCCATCAAAAGAGAAGTACGACCTCGCTCGAATTCACAATAGGTTATAATTTCAACCTTGCTCGAAATAAGACCCTTACGACCATCAGCCTCCGTCAAAAGAGAAGTTTGACCTCGCTCGAATTCACAATGGGTTATAATTTTGACTTTGCTCGAAATAACACCCCTAAGGCCATCGGGCTCGGCCAAAAGAAGAGTTCGACCTTGCTTGAAATATAACCCCCTAGGGGCATTGGCCTTTGCCAAAAGAGAAGTTCGGCATCGCTCAAATTCACAATGGGTTAAAATTTTGACCTTGCTCAAAATAACACCCCTACAACTATCGGCCACCATCAAAAGATAAGTTCGACCTCACTCAAATTCACAACGGGTTATAATTTTGACCTTGCTTAAAATAACAACCCTACGGCCATCGACCTTCATCAAAAGAGAAGTTCAACCTCGATCCTATTCAAAATGGGCTATAATTTTGACCTTACCCAAAATAACACCCATACGGACATCGGCCTCCACCAAAAGAAGAGTTCGACCTTGCTCGAAATTTCACACCTACGGATATCGGCTTTTACCAAAAGAGATATTTGACCTTGCTCAAATTCACAACGGGATAAATCTCAACATTGCTCAAAATAACACCCCTATATCCATCGGCCTCCGCTAAAAGAGATGTTCGACCTCGCTCGAATTTAGAATGGGTTATAATTTCGACCTTTCTTGAAATAACACCCTTACACCCATCGGCCTCTGTCGAAAGAGAAGTTTGACCTTGCTCCAATTCACAACGGGTTATAATTTCAACCTTGCTCGAAATAACACCTATTGGCCCTCGGCCTCTATCAAAAGAGAAGTTCGACCTCACTCGTATTCATAATGGGTTACAATTTCGACCTTGATCAAAATAACACCCATACGGCCATCGGCCTCCACCAAAATAAAAGTTCAACCTTGCTCGAAATAGCACACTACGTCATCTTCCATCGCCAAAATGAAAAAATTTAGACCTTGTTCGAACATATAAATCAAAATGATTTTCGCCCAAATTGACAAGTCTAAGTTCGACCTCGGTCAAACACATAAATCAAAGTCAATTTCGCGCAAGTTGGCAAGTCTGATTTCAACCTCATTTGGATACACAAATCAAGGATTGATTCCGCCTAAGTTGGCAAATTGGAAGATAACCTTGCCCAAACTTGCGGAGTCAAAGTGACTTCGCACTAACCCACGACGGGATCCAACTTCACTCGGATCAAGCATACCAGGTCTGCCCTCATTCGAATTCCTGATTAAGAGAACAGGGACTCGTCACGGAGAAATCCGAAAGTAAGAAAAAGAAGGGGGTAAAAACAGAAGAAAAGGAAAGACAAAATATAGGCAGACGGTGAAGCAACAATTCAATTCAAATATATGTGTGCACTAGCCGTGCCTTACACAAGGTCAAAATGGGCCCTCAAGAAAAAAATAAAAACAAACGACAAAGGAACACAAAAAATATAATAAGTACAAAGCTGCAAAAGAGTTTCACTCAACGCCATCTCCACCGCCATTCTCTGCAGCATCTTCGTCATCGGAATACCCAACATCAATGCCCTCACCAGCCTCTAGTGTCGCACGGTCATAGCCGCAAGAAACACGAGCCTCACATGCCTTTACCCGGGCATCTTCAAAGACTATCTCGGGAACATTTCCCGTCTCCCACAAACCCTTGTATATATCTTGTTGGGCCTCGACATGGACCCATAGCTTGTACAAGCGGCGGGGGACCGTGGCAGAGGCAGATTCGACCTGGGACAACAGTTGTGCCTTCTCGAAAAGCCACGACCCGATCTCCTAGGCTCGAAACCTCCCGATCAATTTCATCAATACACTCCTCGATCCGAGCCTCCCTCAGCGTGGCCATTTCCCTCTCAGATTCCCGCTCATATTGGAGGACACAGATAGTGTCCTCTCGTGCCGCCGCTCTCGCAAAAGCCGACATCCAAGCCTCCTCAGCACTTTCCATGTTGACCACTTTCTTTTCTAGCTCAACCAACTTCCCTATCCATTCCCCGCTCAAAGCTTCGAATCTGGTAGCATTTTGCTTAAGTTCTTCTTGCAATGACAACACCTTCGCCTGCAGGTCTTCGCACTTCGCGGAAACTTCTTTGCCCACCTCAAATTCCTCATCCTTGACACGAAGTTGCTCCTCAAGCTCGAAGCATCTGTGGTAGACCGCATCAGTTCCTCATCCCTTTTTTCCAACTCATCCCTAACAGACTGAGTACATGTACCTGCCCTGAGCCGCTCGTGCCTCTCATGACACCTATTTCGATACTACCGATATTTCTCGAGCATATTCAAAAAAATCTCGGCCCGTGTATCAGCCCTACAAGCACTCTCAACCTCCATCATTTAAGACTAAAAAAAGGAGAAAGGAGTCAGTAAAGGCAAAGGTCACAAAGCAAAGAAAACAAAAGGAAACTCTTCCTTAGGCCCATACGACCACACCATGTGAGAACTCGGAGTCGCTCACATCCTAAAGAGCTTCGCTTTCTGTGGCGGAGCATAGAAGAATAAACTACAGCATAAATTTCAGCGTGTCTTGTAGTAGGTTGAGATCTGACGGAATGTCAAGTATTCGAGAAGGGCCGCTCGCTCTTACTAAAGTTCGGGTAAAACCCTTCTTGAACATCTTTACGTCCTTAGGATCAATTTTGATTCGGACTCATATCCATCAACCATGATGCCTTTCCCCCTCTCATCGGCTGAAGAAGGGGTGCGGTTTGGCCGAGATGATGATGGCCTACTTGAAATGATAACAGTAGCCTCAAAGCTCTGCCTCTGCATCACACTAGCCTCTTGAATGCTCACAAGAGGCTTCGTCTCTACGGTCGGGTTGGCACCACCGCTGGATTCAGGCACCGCCAAAGCAAGGTCGTCCCTCAAAGATGTTTCTGCTGGAGGAGTCTCTTCCAACGCTACCCCTCATCTCTTCAACATGGCCTCTCCACTACTACTGCGAGAAGATTTGCCAGTTGAATGGACTATGGGTATCAGAGTCTCTGGCTGAGGAGTAGCCTCAGTGCACATGGCTTCGGCCACGGGTGCAGATCGGGCAGTAGCTTTTGGCAAAGGCCGGGCAGCAGCCCTCGGCGCGGGCCAGGCAGGGGGCGTCGGTTGACAGAATGCAAGTGGAGGAACCATCATCCTTCGTACCGACCTACGAACAAGGAAAGATTAGATCATATAACGATAAGGTTAAAATTTAAGGTAAAGAATAAAGCAAAATTGCAGCACGCTGACTCACCAATAAGAGGCTTATGCCCATACTTCTTATGGAACGACGCCCACTCACGAAACCCCGTTGTATGAGGAGAATTATGCTCACCCACTCGCAGATATTGACAACTAGCGGGGGAAGTCGTCTCTTGGCTGCAAAAGAGAGAAAGGGTAATAATTAGGATGAATTCTAACGGAAGTAGAAGAATGGGAAGCTATAGAGGGCTAAGGAAGTTTGAAAAGCTCTTTAATAGTTGAAAAGCGCAACAATCAAATAGAGATTTTCTCCCTACTTTATAGAGACATGAAGGCCTTGACCGGGAAAACTAAGAGCCGCCAATCAGAAAACAAAAGGGGCACAGGAAATGATACGGTGCCTAGGAAACGTGCGCCATGATAACGCTAAAAAATCATTCATGATATCATGAATTGATGTGACTATCCAATTCTGAACTGATGTAATAGTCCAATGAGGTTTTTGGATCTTCATGTCACTACCTCGCCATAAAGACCTCGACCCTTGCATAATGATCAGATTTCTCACTAATTTTGAATCAACAAAATTCTCCCTCTATATCGCTAAGAGGCAAACCCAACAGGCGGATGGACAAACTATATGGGTCAAAATCTGACCACGGGTGGATTACCATTAAAAGGAACAGTAAGGGGTCGACCAAGCCATGGACGTACATGAAAGGTGTAATAACAACGAGTGTCTCAGCCACTACCGAGATTGAGCCATTGAGAGGCGCGTACAATAGAATATATGCAGTCATGCTTGAGCGAGTAAAGAGGCATATAGTCGAGAAAGGGTATGTTGGTTAAATACTGTTGGATAAAAGGGAAGATGGGTAATATTTATATGGGAGAAAAAAGCAGAAAGGAGGGATTCAGGGTGGAGAAAAAGGAACAGAAGACTTGGAGGAGACCTCCTAGTAGCAAAGCGAGAAGTCTAGGTTTTGGGTAACAAACCTTTGTAACCGTCACTGATTGAATCAATAAAGCTAGACCTCATAGCTATCACTGAGATTCTTTCTTTATCTTCTTTGCTCTTATAATTACGGAACAATATATCAAAGATGTAAGGCTATCATTCTAAGAAGTATTATATAAACTCAGCCTCATTTTATTCTAGTATCCAACATGCTCAAATCTAAAGTTAATTATGTTTGGCTAGGATTTAGCCTTTATTTTTCATTAATTGGTTTAACTAAAAGGCTCAATAACTTTTGGTCAGACAACTACACTTTTGGAGCTACCTTGTGGAAACTTGTAAGTCCCATAAATCAGATTTAACATTATTCTAATATGTTAAAGCAAATTACATACTACTATTTTATCAATTAATGACATTTGATCAT
The DNA here is from genome assembly GCA_034376525.1 of Nicotiana benthamiana. Taxonomy (NCBI): domain Eukaryota; kingdom Viridiplantae; phylum Streptophyta; class Magnoliopsida; order Solanales; family Solanaceae; genus Nicotiana; species Nicotiana benthamiana. The sequence goes on along the minus strand of CM067332.1, from coordinate 110,510,655 downwards.
AAGTATTTTCTTGCAATTACTTACAAACAAATTAATTCCATAAAATATGAATTGAACTATTATACCATGAAGGTTTGGGAGAGGGTGGTAGAAGCAATAGTGAGAAGGACGGTGTCTATATCTGATAACTAGTTCGGGTTCATGCCTGGTCGTCGACTACAAAATCTATTCATCTTATTAGGAGGTTGATGGAACAATAGAGGGATAGGAAGAAAGACCTACACATGATATTTATTGACCTCAAGAAAGCGTATGGCAAAGTTTTTTGTAAGGTGCTTTGGAGATGCATGAAGGCTAAATGTGTGCTTGTTCCCTATATAATGGCTATTAAGGATGTGTACAATGTACCTAAGATTCGGGTTAGGACTGTGGGGGCGACTCAGAGAATTTCCTGGTTATTATGGGGTTAGGATTGCGCTTAGCCCGTTCTTATTTGTCTTAGGGATGGATACACTAACATGCCATATTCAAGGGAAAACGCATTAGTGTATATTATTCGTTGATGATATAGTGTTGATAGATGAGAGGTGAGGCGATATCAACGAGAGGCTAGAGATATGGAGACATGCCCTTGAGTCTAAGGGTTTCAAGTTAGGCAGGAATAAGACGGAATGCCTGGAGTACAAGTTCAACGCAGAGCCGATGGAAGCATGCATGGAAGTGGGGCTTGAATCACATGTCTTCCCCAAGAGATACAATTTCAAGTACCTTGGGTCGGTTATCCAATGGGATGGGAAGATCGATAAGGATGTCAAACACCATATATGAGTGGAGTGGATGAAATAGAGATTAACATCTAGAATCTTGTGTGAGATGAAAGTACCACTGATACTCAAAGGTAAGTTTTATAGAGTGGTGGTTAGACCAACCATGTTGTATGAGTCTATGTATTAGCCAGTTAAGAACTCACATACCTAGAGGAAGAAAGTAGCAAAAATGAGGATGTTGAGGTAGATGTGCAGGCACACTAGGATGGATAAGATTCATCATGAAGATATTCGGGAGAAGGTAGGCGTGGCAACTATGGATGCCAAGATGTGGGAAGCGAGGCTTAGATGGTTGGGAACGTATAGAGGAGAAGTCAAAATGCCCCGTAAGGTGGTGTGAGCGGTTGATTTTGGCGGGTACGAGAAGAGGTAGAGGGCACATTTAAGAAGTATTGGGATATGTAACTAGATAGAACATGGCATGACTTCAGATTTTTGAGGACCTAACCCTTGATAGGAAGGTGTGGAGGTCGGGCATTAGGGCTGTAGGTTAGGAGTGGTTGAGCATTTTTTTTTTATTTTTACTTCATACTAATGTTAAGCTAGTCTGATACGGTTGTGTCTCTGACTGTTAGTGATTGATATTATATCCACACTATTCTCCGTTTTTATTATGTTGAGCTTTAATTAGTGGTTATTGTTATTGCTTTTCATCTATTTTTTTTGGTTCTTATGATGCTGTCATTATTTCTTGATTTTCTGTTTATGATACTGATAAAGTGTTTCTTTTCATCGTCTTGAGTCGAGGGTCTTTCGGAAAGGGCTTCTCCACCCCCTCAAATATTGGTAAGGTTTGCTACTCACTACCCTCTCTAGACTCGACTTATGCAATTTTACTGAATCATTATTAGTATTATTATTCTTGTTGTATGATAGGAACCGAATTGTCTCATTACGTTTTAATCCAATTGATGTACCACTTGAATCGAGCAAATTTTTCCTCCTCTAATGAGGTTTAGTCCAACGAGCCCTTCTAATATGGATATCTGATCCCTAAGGTGAGGTCTAAAGTGTAGAATTCTTCCTAAAGCTAAAGTAAGGACGAGGCCCGGGCAAGGAGGAATAAGAGATTTTTATCGACGCTGACTTGGATCTTGGGTGATAGAAGGAATAAGCGGTCAGAAGCGACTGTAGTCGCGGTCGAAGCTTGGAACACACGGAAATTCTTAAATATTTTAAAAATGACAAACTCCCAAGCGTATCAAATAGAGTCGAAAAAAAGTGTATTAAATGGTAACAGTCCCTGAACCGGGCCAGAAAAGTGTCCTCTTGTCCGGCCCACCGTCTCTTCTGTTAAACCCCTTAAACCCTCGACTCTCCTCCCTCATTCTTCTCAACTTCCTCTACAATGGAGTCTCTTCTAGGGTTTATCGAACCACCAGCTGACGACGAAACCGCTGAAACTAACTCCCAGGGCTTCAAATTGGTGCCGTGGATAAGCTGGGATGAATGGAACTCTGTTCGAGATTCCCTTTTCTCTTCTTCTCCTCCTTCTGTTGCTTTTGCTCTTCAAAGGGTAACTAACCCCCCCAAAAAAAAAACACTTTTTTCCTTCTATATTTTTGCCTTAATAATTTTTCTTACTATAAATTTGAATTGAATACTTTTTTTGGGGGATATTAGATATCGACGTGGAGGAGCAGAGGATGCATTCCTGTTGCAGTAGAAGTTACAGCTTCAATTATTGAAATTCAGCAAAATGATGCTTTTTTCAGGTCACTCTTACTGATTCAACCCTTTTTTGCCTCTTTGTGTCCCAATTTATGTGATGCACTTTCTTTTTTAATCTATCCCTAAAAGAATGACAAAATAATTTATCTTTACCCGGGGGTCGATTGGAAACAGCCTCTCTGCCCTTTCGGGTAGGGGTAAGGCTTGTCTACATATTACCCTCCCAGAGCCCACCTGGTGGGTGGGAGTATACTGGGTAGTTGTTGTTGTTGTTGTTGTTGTTATAGCCATACAAAAACTGGGTATGTTGTTGTTATTGTTTTGGACCATAAGTTTCAATTTTCTGAAAACTCCTTCCTGGTCAAACAAGATCACATAAATTGGGATGGAGGGAGTATATGTTAGGAGTGAGTTGTTATGTTGATTTATCCTCTTATATATATTGCTTGGGAGTCCTAAAATGAACATTGTTCTTGGTAATTCCCTTTTGCAGGAAGGACCTAGGTGGAAATGCTTTGCAATCAGAAGAAATGCTTTCTATGCTATATTGCATGGCAATTATGAGGTACATTTGTCACTAGTTTTTTTAAAGAATATTTTTCTCTGTTTGTGTGATTTTGCGAGAATGCCCTTTTTTTTTAATGTTAACTTAACACCATTGTTAATTGTGATGTTATTTACACTTTGTTTTCGTTTTATTTTTCGAAGTTAAATAAATTTATTTTATTCATATACACCAAGATCTTAGATAAGTATAGCTCAACTACATTCATCTATCAAATTTTCCAACTATCTAATACAACAAGTTATCCTCTCTTTATGCCAAAAAATACAAGTGAAAAAGGGCAGCCCGGTGCATAAAATATCCCGTGTTCACTCAGGATCCGGGGAAGGAGCACCCCAAGGGGGTATGATGCAAGCACTGGTGGCTGATTCCACGACTTGTATCATTCTAATAGTTGTGGAATGTTCTATTCTTTCATTATGTACAGTACAGAAAATGACACAATCAGCAGTGTTTACCTTTGCAGTCTTGTTGGTCGAACTTCCCGCTGTACACTGTTAAGTTTATTCTTTATTTAACTTTTCATCTTTTCCCTCTTATTTGTGAGGTTGTTATGGCTAAAATGGTGGTATATTAGGATAGCAGTTGTTTGTGGGTGAGTGCTTTATTAGCTAGCAAAATCAGCATAATAATGATAACTACTTTTCAAGGCTTGTAAATGGCGTTGTTGAGAAGACCCGCAAGAAAACAGAAATCTCTATAGGTCAGGCAGCCAGTGATATTGGAATTCCACGTATGCTGATTGACGTTCGCCATGGTGAGTGTTTATGCATATTTTCAACTTCAAAACTTGCAGTTGTTGATTGTTAAATGTAAGTCAGCCTTATAAAAAAAGTTGTTAAAAGTGTACATCAGTTTTCATTATCCACGAGTTTCGAACCATGTTCCACTGGCCCTCGGGGATTTCTCGGTCATAAAAAGAAACTGTAAGTCAGTTATACATAGCACCAATGAGTAGATTTCTAACCAAAAAAAGAGAGTAGAATTATTGCAGTCTTAGTGGGCGTTTGGACATACGAATTATAAAATTTCAAAATAGGAGGAAATTATTTTTCAAGTGAAAATGGTATTTCGAATTTAGAGTTGTGTTTGGACATGAATATAATTTTGGGTTGTTTTTGAGGTTTTTTGAGTGATTTGAGTGAAAATTTTGGAAAACAGCTTTTTGTAGTTTTTCAAATTTTCGAAAATTTCCAAAAGGCATCTTCAAGTGAAAATTGAAAATTTTATGAACAAACGCTGATTTCGGAAAAAAGTGAACTTTTTTGGAAAAAAGGGATTTTTCTTTAATGTCCAAATGGGCTCTTAGTGAGTGAGTAAGCTTGTAATAGAGATGATATAGGGATGCATCAACTTGTCCTCCTTCTGCATTTGCTGTAGGCTAAAAATAATTGGAAGCTATATACGATATGTTACTTATTGCATCAGTTAGCAATATTAGTTTGGCTGTGGCTTATGATTTTCCAATGGAAATTCAAATTTGAAAAAGTTCCTTTCTTAAAGTGTATGCTATTTCCTTGTAGAGGGCTCTCATCGTGATCTTCCTTCACTGCAGTTGGTCCGTCTTGCCTCTACCAAGGTAGATATCTTTCTTTCCCTCTATAGCCTTTTGCTTAAGTATGTATCGTTTACTATATTATTACAGTCAAAGATATGATTTCCTGATGTTCTATTTATCCAAGAAAAAGGTTCTTGAAGTTCCATTCCACTTTGACATCTATAGTAGTATTTAGTGTAGTGGTGAATTCTCTTCTAGAAATACAGAGATATTGTGGTTTATAGTGATAAAACTAATCGGAGGAGGTCAAATTATGTTTGCTGTAATCTAATGTCTAGCTGCAACACTAGGTGTGGATGATTTGCTTCAGGCTCGGTGTTGAGGGTCACTTTGGAGCCCGTGCTAGCATGCTGGATAAGCTGTCCAGTAGATTAGCTGAGGTGCTGCGATTTGTGACAAAAATCACCGATATAAAAAGAGGCACATGCAGCGTATCCACTTCTTTAGCGATAGATTTATCATTCTCTAGTTATTGGAAAATGATTGATTCCTAAGTCTCTATATTCTTTGTAGCTTTGTGGCTTGTGTTATTCTTGTGATGCAGTCTTTTCTGCCTTAGTAATACTTATGAGATCCTCTTGGATAACAACAGGCTTTCCATTTTCTCTTGTTATTTCTGTAGGATCTAGGTTTTCTGCTGTATATCTCAAGAAAAAGGATCTAGGTTTTCAGCAGTGATTTAAAATGAATTTGGAGCCGATTGAGTGAACTATTTGGTCTAAGAACATATATTTCATCTCTGCTTGCATTATATCAGCTGAATAAGCTGCTTTTGAGTGGTAGATATCTTTGATCTGATCTGGACTGGGAAGCTTGCCAGTTGAGAATATTATATTTTCAGGTTCTCAAAGTATGAACAAATGTAAATAAGATTATCCTTAGCTTGTTTGGTTTTTCCTAGCAAGTATCAACTAGATGCGGAAGAAGATAAAACTGAAAGAAACATTTTCTGGAGGACGAATTTTTTTGTTGGGACAATGAAAATCATTTTAAAAAGATAAAATAGAGAGAATGGAAGGAAGCATGATCTTGCATCACATTTGTTATACTGAGTAGCCATGGACACTGTGGAGATGTGTTGAAATGCTATAATGATTAGGTCATAAAGATGAAGCTCTTTGCCGGAAACCTTCCTTGCACTTGATTGCAATGGTTAGACAACATGTGACGTAGGCATGTCCATGGGCTGGGCCAGAGCAGAATCCTGCTGACCGTCCATATCGACGACCTTTGTTTGCTCGGGCTGGGGTGCAGGTATCCAATCTGGGTGCGGATCTAGATGTCGAGTCCTCCATAATCCAAACTTTAAGATTCTGGAGTATGGATCCAAATACGGATATGAGTGCGGGGATTCAGCTAAAACTAATTCAGAATTCTAAAAATTGATTTATAAAAATATCCTAAATGTATGAGAAATATTCAGTGGTTGTGGAGTGCAGCTAATAATTCAATCTCTCATTTTGAGAGTTTCTCAAGTTGTAGGCACTAGGCACTAGCAGGCAGCATCTAAAAGTCAATCTTTCATTTTTCATTTTTCCTCAAATTTGTCCATGGATTGTGGTTAAAGTACCCGATCTCGATTGACCAATACGAAACCCACACCCTGACCAGTATCAATGTCGTGTCAACACGGGTGCGGCGGCTAAAATGAAGAGTCTTTAGAACATAGTCGATGACTGAGCATCCGGTGGCCTTGTAATAATTCCAAGAGCATGTGGGTTTTGGCTGGAAAAAGTAGTTCTATCTTTTTCTTTTTCTTTCCCCATACCAATAATTCAAATTTCTATCCTTGAATCAATCTTTTGAATCACTTCAAGGCCTTTAGCTACTGTCATCTGTTCATAATTCATCCACCCAAAATCTATACTTCTGCAATTGATTAAATTAAAGCTAGAAAAGGTAATCTATTTTATAGTATGGAGAACAAGGAGTAAACCAAAAATAGAACATGGTGACGAGAACACATTAAGTTTCTTTTCCTCATATCTGTAAGAGTGAGTCAACTGACAAACAGAAAGTCCCAGCTGGATCATGTTTTAAATGATGTCAATAATTTCAGGCACTTGACTGGTTGAAATCATATTATTGGGAACCGCAAAGCAAAGCAATTCGAAGGGATCCAACAGCCAATCTGAGGAAAGAAATCAAACACAGATTACTAGAGATGGCTTCCTTAGTGGAAATGAAGCACACTACAAGATCAAGTACTTCAGAAAAGCGTGAGTGAAGTTCTAACCTCTTGTTATATTATGGTGGTTTTGCCATCTGCCAAGTGACATTATCCATTGTTTAATCTTCTTGCATAAGGATTGTGATCTCCTTGATGTCTGTTACATTAACATAGTATGTTTGTAAGCACCTGTAGGTGTGGTGCAGAGTATACGAATATAATCTAAATTAAAACCATCAAAGCACATTGTATGAATGTAAATATCATCCTTACTACTGTCCTTGATGTGTTTTCATTATTTTTTTCATGTTTGAAAATGATTAAAGGTCACATTCACTTTCAAATACATATCTACAGAACAAACTAAACAATCATTCAAAAATTTCATCACTAATTTTGCTACACAATTCACTTTCGATAGAGAGAAAGGTCTTTCCGCTTGCAACATCGACCGGTAATATCATACAATCACTAGATGTTAATGATTTGTCTATTCTATTAAGTTTCGCAGATCACGATTTGCACCAGGTTAGTAACTAACAGAAAAGAAAATTAAAAAGTAACATTTGCTTAGAACAACACCCATCATTTTTCTTGTCTTATTTTTCTCTGTACTTCCACCTCTGAGACATTTAGGGATGGCAACTGGATTTCACTCGATGGCACATGACAGAATGGAACCTCTATTTTGCTCTTAAATCTCATTAAAATATTTCTTTTCATTGAGGTGCAGGTTCTTTCTGCTCATCTTGGTAAAGCATAAAAGATATCATGATTTTGTTGATAGTTTTCCTGATGTTTCTGTAGAAGTGTTGATTTTAATCACTAGAGGATTCCATTTTTCGTCATAGATATTTTGCTTGAACAAGTGTTCACGGATATGTAAACTTTGTTCTTGCTGTCTATTGCAAAGTTATTGTCATAGTTTGATACTATTTCACGCCTGTATGTATTGAATAGCTTTGAGTTAGTCCTGCAGCTGGAATTGTTCTTATTAAAAATAAAGAAAAAGGAAAAGGAAGTGTACTTTGTGCATGGAGTTGATTGACATTAGGATCAGCCAATACAGCTTATCGCTGGGCTTACTGTTTTGTTCCCCTTTTCCTTTTTGAAAAGATAAGTAGTGCAAAATTTCTGCTTTTCTCCTAGTTTTCCGATAAGTTTGGTTCTATTATACGGGAATCAGATTGGCGCAGCTTTGTGCAAGAAACAAGTTTCTCCCTGTCACCTCTGGGTTGCTACCATGTTCTGGTAATTTTATTCAGCTTCAAGCCTCTTAAGTCCACGGTTCATGTCTGTGGCAGTGTTGTTGCATCTACATTTATGAAGTGTGCTTTAGAACAATTTCTCTACCTGTTTTGAAATTCTATCGCACACACAAGTTTGCCACTTGCAGTGATTTGCTCTTTCCTCCTTTATAGCTATTTTTGGAAAACTGAGGATTAAACATTGGAACTATTAAAGCTTACTGTGACAATTTTATGCATTGAGTTCATTAACAAGTTGATGTTTTGAAAAGATCTGTGTATTCTTTGAGGATTACAAATGCTCATAGTCATATCCTTTAGGATTCAGGACTGTCCAGTCATCAGTTACAGCCATTTAGGTTCTTTCGAAGGTTCTATTTAATATTTATTGTAGAATTTAGCATCTTGTTTGGTCAATTAACTCTCGTGCAGTGATATCTGTTTAAATACTGTGTGGCTTGAAAATTAAAATGGTATTTAGAATATAGAGTTGCTTCCTGCAAAGTTTGTTATGTATGAAGCTTAATTGATGAAAGTGATTTGCACTGATTATTGATGACATATGCTTTAGCATGTGCATATTTATTGGGTTTTAGGCGATCTTAAGTTTTCTGGAATAATTTGTGTTTCAGGTTCTAAGAAACAGATTACCAGAGCTACCAAAGCCGTTCTTCGATTATATACTTCCTCTTCTTCCGAAGTGATATCTGTGCTTTTGGAACTTATGCTGCACCCATTAGATTCCCCAAATAGGGTGTTAGTGAGCGCTTTGAAATTCCGTGATATCATTGACAGCCACAGTGCATATGATTATTGGAAACCAATACTGAAAAAACTGTCAAATAGAGAACCAGAGTTGCTTCTGACTCTTCTGCAGGCAGCTCTTGACAAAATCGAGACTCTGGAGGCCATGAATCATGAGCTTGGTAAGTGAATTCTGGTTTGAGACGTCTAAGGAAGCATTTTTTTGACTTTCGTTATTACTTGTGCCTGGTCTTGTATGCAGTCAACTTTGAAATTGATAAACTAGGAGCTGGGAGCTACATTAAATAGTGTGTTCTGACTGTATTTCCCTTCAGATCTTGTTTCATCTATGCTAAATATTCCAAATGCTTCAAGCGGTCGGTTGGTTCACAAACTAGTGATACAGGCATTATATAATATATATATAAAAACTGTTCAGTGGAGATTGTAATACCAAATTGCTGAATTAGCTTTAAATGTTTTATATAGTAATACAAGGCGCCTTACTTCAATTGTATTTTCTCACTTTAGGTGCTCTTACCAAATATGAATATTCTTATTCGATATTCTATCCATTATGAAATGTTATGTAGATTCTCTTATAAGTTATCCAAGTAGTATTATTTATGGAAAAATGAAAATGGTGACCAGACATTATACTAATGATGCAGAGGCTAGAGTGATTGTATTAGTAAGCTAAGTTTTATGCCGAGTTATTTCTTACGTGAGAGACCAGACAAGCCACGGGTGTTTTAGTTCAGCAGAGAGCATTTGAAGTTGAATCTTAGCTGAAACAGAGTCGCTATGATGCTTCTCTAGTTTTATTTTAATTTTCTTTGTTTGATTGACAAAATGGGTTTTAGCGTTTTATAGACTCGTTTCTCTAATGAATCATTGTCAGGTGAAAATTGCTTTTCAGGAAATGAAATTGAATCTCTCCGAATTCAACTATTATTCTATCTATGTAAAGAGGTTGTTAGAAATCTGAAGACACTGAAGCCTCTTAACCGTAGTGATTATGCTGCTGACAGGGAAGATTCTTCAAGAAAACTTGGTCTTCCAGAGGCAACACTGCAACAAATATTACGTAAATGTTTACTTTTGTCCTCTCACACCGAGCTGATGGATTCAGCTCTTGTCATTACTGAGATTATGGGGAGGAATTCTTTATACCATAAGTTAAATAAGCTCTGCTCACTGAACGTATTTGATTCAGAGATTATTCACTCGGTTCCTGCCGCCCATAGTTCAGAAAGCTTCCTACTACTATCCAAGGGGGAAGATTCTCTTCGCCAGGCTGCTCAGAAGCTTGAACTAATTAAGCTCCGAGTTCTGAAGGGCAACAACGTGAAGACAGCAGATGCTGGGAGCAGATGGGTAGTTGCAGAAGCATGGATACCATGCCCCATTGGTATGCTGCCCCATACATTTGGTTCCACTGGCCGTCTTCCGATTCTTGATTTTGTTGATGATTCAGCAGAAGTTGCAAAATCATCCGACAATGAAATCACAGAAACTGAAAATTGTGGATGCAAGCGGGATGCTTCCTCTGCGATTGAATGCTTGGACGACCATCCTAATATGAAGAAAATGAGGAAGACAGAGGAGCCTGGTGATAGCAGCAACGACAGGGATTTATTCTTGGATAAGAACGGTAACGGCGACATGCCTTTGGAAGGTTCAAAAGGCCACCTGCTGATTGGTGGAGTCTGGAGAAAGGTTTCAAAAGAGGAGCTGAATGATATTGCGAGAGCTGTGAAGATTTTGATTTAATCAAAACATTGTGAGATGGCTTCGCTTAGGCAGGGGGCTGTCTTACAGAAACAACAACAATCCAGTAATACTCCCACTGGAAGTGTAGAGTGTACTCACAGGCTGTTTTTGAAAACAAAAGGTCTGTAACAAAACCATAAACATGCAAAATAAAAATGGTTTTGTTTGTGTTGCACGTCTGTAAATTTTTTTTTCAATGGATTTTGCTCGCAATCTCCAAGAAATTTTAATTTATCTGTCACCTGCTTAACACCATTGTTAAATTTTATATATTAATAATACGAATTTGATTATACTATAATCGGCATTGTTTTATGCTAGAATTGAAGTGTAATATCTATTTCTATTCCTATACGATAAGTGGGATAATCAGATAGCTCATGGTCAACATGTCTGTCTGCCTGGTATAGGAATATTTTTAAAATTTCATATGTTATATGCTTTCAAGGTATTGTACTTGTCAGCTTTATTGCTTGTACACATTTGATAAGTTTTCTGAAATTATGGGGTACACCGTACACCTCAACTTTTCATGCCACGTGTTACTATAGCACTCTGAAGATCAAGTGGGCCCTCTTTGGTTGTTTCAATGTCATTAGAGGTAACAATATTATCTTGCGTCTCTTTCTCTCTCATTCATAAAACCGAAGTACTATGTTTCTTTCCTATTCTAAATAATTGAAAAATAAAAGAACCAATCATAGTAGAGAACTTTGCAACCTTCATAGAGGAATTTTTTTTTCTTCTCCTCTTATTTTTTCTCTTTCATAAAACTAATTGAATAATAATGAGCAATTCTAATTCTAAATAAAGGTAAGTTTTGTAGTAGCTTATTACACGTGACCTTTGAATAAGGCAAATGCATATTTTCTAATTAAATTTGAAATATACAAAAATTATTTCATAAATATTTCATATATATATATATATATATATATATATATATATATATATATATATATATATATATATATATATATATATATATATATATATATATATATATAGATATATATATGTATATATATATATATATATATATATATATTACCTATTCTGTAAATACACCATGAATATTTTATAAATAAATATATACACATATAAATTGTATTATTATTCTATTTGTATAATTAAATAATTTAGTAAAATATTGTAATATACTAGAATTATTTCAAACCAGAATTATATAAAATGATATATTTATGATAATAAAAAATCTAGAGATTGATATAATTAACGGGGTGTTGTACGAAAAGAAGGAGTTCCGGTTGCAATGTGATTGGAATCAATTGAGATTTTATTATGGAAGATAAAATATTTGCTATCATATTTGTTAATTGATAATTGATGCTAGGGTTATGTTTTTCTTAAAAAAAAAAAGTAATTTCATTTCATCAATAGATCAGAATAATACAGATTTCACCACTAGCCGCTGACTAGCTACTGTTTCCACTCAGTCTAATATGAATTCACTCCCATATGCTATATATACATTAAATTTTAAGAAGCATATAATTATTTTCTTCTTTTTCCTAGGGGTAGTGATCCAGTCTTCGCAAAACATTCTTCTAGTGTTTCAGAAAGGTCCCATGTGTATGCACGTGAACTGCTATCTCTTTGCATGTATCATTTATAACTATGCTTCCGCCTTGGAACCTAATCTTGTTCCTTTCTCGCCAGAGACAGTATACTAACATTCCAAACACACTGGTGGTTATTTCAGCATGTCCATTTCTCATTTTTGCAATGTTGCTAATCCATTCTACTTCACTGTTCCAATCACAAATGGTTCTCTGGTATCCCAGCCATATGAGCAATCTATTCCATAACCCCCATGATGTCGGGCAAGTAAAAAATAGATGGTCAAAAGATTCATCTACTTGCTTGCAGAATACACATTGTTTCGGAATTTGTATCCCAAAGTGCATTAGCTGCTCCACTGTTTCCAGTCTTCTGCGCAAAACTAACCAGACGATAAATTTGAATCTTGGGTGTAGTTTTGGCTGCAGTATTATGCTTTTCCATTGTACTTTTGGGGTTTGAGGGAGCTGGAGTCTGTTGATGTTGAACAGTTCTCCCCTCTGTAGTTGGATCAATCGACATTTCAGGTCCCCCTGTATACCCTGTATATTTGTTATCAGTGATCTGGTCTCAAATATCTTTCTCACAGCCCGGGCAGCTGTTTTAGGAGTAGGTACATCCTCTACAGCATTGTTCTTAATGTAGTATGTGTGCAGCCATTTGATCCATAGGCTGTCATTCTTCATTGTCACTGCCCACAGATGCTTTGCTACATCTGCCTTATTCCAGATTGATAAGTTCAAAACATTTAGGCCCCCAGCACTATATAGTAGACATATAGTTTCCCATGTGACTAATGATTTTTTGGACACATTTGCTGCATCAGTCCATAGAAAGGATCTGCATATTGCTTCGATCATCTTCATTACCTTTTTTGGAAGCAGGAAGATTTGAGACCATTACGATTGCATTCCAAATAATACTGTCCTGATCAACTGGAGCCTACCTGCATAAGATAGAAGTCGTGATGTCCAGCAGTTGATTTTCTGTGTTATCTTCTCTACTATTGGCCAACACTGTGTGACTGTTAATTTTTTGGAGTCCATGGGAACACCAAGATATTTGAATGGTAGAGACCCTTCAGGGAAGTCCAGTTCGTGCAAGATTTCCTCCATTGTCCAGTTTGATACCCCTGCTATATAGACTGAACTTTTGTCTGCATTTGCTTGCAATCCTGAGGTTTCCGCAAAGTTTTGGAGCGTCTGTTTTATAAGTCTTACTGATTGGGTATCAGCCTTGCAGAATATTAGTAGATCATCCGCAAAACAGATATGTGACACTCCTAGCTTCTTACATCTAGGATGAGATTTGAATTCCTTTCTTTCCATCATATGCTTGAGTTCCTGTGCAAATATTCCATGACAATTACAAATAGGTATGGGGACATTCGTTGCCGTATACCTCTTTTTCCTTTAAACGGATTTGTCAGCCCTCCATTGAGACTTAATGAATATGTGACAGAAGATATGCATTCCATTATCCTGTTTGTAAATTTATAGGGGAAACCTATGTCCAGCATCAGTCTCTCAATAAAACACCATTCCACTGTGTCATAAGCCTTCCTCAGGTCAACTTTTAATACATACCGAGGGGATACTCCTTTTCTGTTGTACCCTTTAAATAATTCCTGGGTAAAGAGAATGTTGTTTGTTATGCTTCTGCCCTCAATAAAAGCTGATTGTGAATTGCCTGCTAGGGTTATGTTTTTTTTAAATCTCGCACAATTATTTTTTTTCTCTTAATTTGATCTGTATTAACTTAAATTATATAGTAGTTAATATTTGGACAAATAATTAGTTGGACATATGTGCTCTCAAAGGTTCTTTTAGAAAAAAGATAAATTACTTCCATCATCCAAAGTTTAAGAGTTTTTGTTTCCTATAAAGCAATAGTACTATAAATTTTCATATTTAATGATTGAAGCTAAAATCATCTTACTTTATTATATGCATCTCTATAATCTTATAAAATATTAAAATCTTTCTTTGAATAAATACTTTTTCTAAATAAAATAGATCTAATTTGACGTAAAACCGAAAAATAAGAGCCATCTTCTTCTATTTATTTCACATGTAAATAGTTTAAATTAGGTTATATTCCCTTTCATAAAAAATAAATGTCAATTTATTTAGCTAAATATATTTGGCCAAAATAGATGTTGCTTTGAGAAAGTAAAATGCCATTAGTTATGCTTTTCTAAATCTATTTTCCATCTAATAATACCCAAATATTTTTCTAAATCTATTTTCGATCAAATAATTGCCCATATAGTATAATGAGTAATTTGACTATGATATAAAGCATAACTTAATCAAATAAATCTTATAATTATTATTTTATATCATTTTTTAGTGAGCATATAAAAAATTTTAAACGATATTTTTTTTAGACATGAAATAATATTATATGTGAATCTAATTATGGTTGAGTTAGATAACTAAACATTGCAATAAAAAAAGATTGTCAATATTTATAAGTTAAACAGAAATTTTATAGCTCCTGCTAATTCGAACAATATGAGCACGAAATCAAGTTCCTTAAATTTTAATTTTCAAGTAATAGTTGATACCAATAAAATTATAATTTTGACTTTAAGCGATTTAAGAATAACTTTTGTATCCTTTGAAGATAAACTCGGTCGAACTCAAGCATACACATCTTTGCGACTCCAATATTAAGGTACTATGTTAAGCCTATTTGGCCAAGCTTTGTTTGGGTCAAATTTTATTTTACTTCTTGCCAAAAGCACTTTTGGCAAAATACTAAGGTGTTTGACCAAGCTTTTGAAAGGGAAAAAATATTTTTGAAGAGAAGCAGAAGCAATTTTTGAAAAGTAGAAGAAATAGCTTATCTCCAAAAGCACTTTTCTGAGAAGCACTTTTGAGAAAATACATTTAGAAGTAGTTTTCAAAAGCTTGACCAAACACTAATTACTGCTCAAAAGTATTTTTCAAATTAATTAACCAAACACAAACTGATTTTCACCAAAAATACTTTTAAAAAAATAATTTTGAGAAAAGTACTTTTTAAAATTAATTTTAAAAGCTTGACCAACATATTATTGGGTCCATGCTATTGCATGGGCTACCCTTACTAGTTAATACATGTAGCACATCACATAACAGGTGGCAGATACGTGCTTTAAGTTTTTATTTCTTTTGTTACTCAATATATTTCTTATTAGACGAAATGCATATAGAGACACTTAAAGTTGATACTATTTTTTTTATTTCGACACCTAAATTGAAGTTTGTTCCTATTAACCGCTTATATTATATTTGTTCTAATTAGGCACTTTGACAATTAGCCAAACTACAAAGTATGTGCAATGCACTCGCGGCTGACGTGACGAATAATAATTAAAAAAGGATATATATTATTTTGTGTTTAAAAAAAGAAAAAACTATTATAAAATTTATTTAGTAAATAAAACAAAATAACATTCTCAAAAAGAAAAAAAAAATTAATTTACACCCAATCAAAATGACACATTATTAACAAAAGAAAAGACAAAAAACAGACACATTGATGTTTTTGAAATCATTGTTCTTGGTGTTCTTCACAATCTTCATGTTTATTCTTGTTTCAATCAAGATTTTAATCCAAAATTTCAAGAGAAATTCCTCCAAATTTGTTATAATTTTAACTAAAGATTCTCTGCCAAAACGTGAAGACAACTCAAATATTAATTTTTTAATTTTTCATCAAATAAAGTAACCCATTTTAAACCTTCAAGCTTTTTAAATACCTCATTAATGATGTTTCGATTTGAAATGAAGAACTCGAACTCATTTAACTTGTAATTGAAGGTAGACGATCTACTTCTTGATCAGATCTATGCATGCCGATTAAACTCTAGTGACTTCAATGACCTGTTGATGAGTGGAGTAGCATTTGCCTCGCCATTTAAGGTAGACGATCCAATTTTTGTCAGATTGACATGAACTTCTCCACCACAATTGTGACAAACCAGTGCCAGGTGGATGGTTTTTAGGTAACAATGAAACTAACAAATGTAGTGTTTGAGGAGACGCTGAAATCCTAAGACCCGGTCCATGTGACACTGAAGAAGGAAATGGTGAAAGTGGAGGAGGCAATGATGGTGGACATAAATAAAAAGAAGAAGGGAATAAAAAGAAAAAAAAAGAAAAATTTGTTTTTTAGGCTCTTTACGCGTTTATATTGGGAGAAACTCACTCTACGTGCCAATTCAGCAAGAAGTGCTTAATGGAATAAAATTCACATAATATACATGTTCATTTGGAACACCCTTAATTTCAGATGTCTAAATGAAAAATCGTGCCAACTTTAAGTGTCTACGTATATATTCAGCCTTCTTGTTATCCATCATTTGTTTCTTATGATATTTATAACGTTGATTTTATTAATATCAAATGTTTGAAATAAAGTGTGTGTTCGGTATTGGGTTAAATATTTTGGAAAACATTTTCTTAGGAGCTCATTTTTATTTTCTTATTAGTACCGAAAATATTTTTTCAAAACTCATTTTCAATCTTCATCATCCTATTCCCCACCTCCACCCACCATTCCAGCCAGCCATCCCACCCCCTGCCTACCCCCACCACTCCACCCAACCCACCTGCCCCCACTCTGCTACACCCCATCAACCCAGGCCACCCAACTCCATATCCTCACCCCACCCAAACCCCCGCCCCTGCCCAAACTCCCTTCACTGCATAGTGTTTGCGTAAATTATATATGCTTAAAATAATATTTTCTACCCATAAGTTAAGCCCGAAAAAATATTTTTCTATTTTTCATTTACCAATCAGACATGGATAAATAAGTAATAAAATTACTCATATTCTAGGAAATATTATCTTCACACTACACACAACCATTTTTTTTTGTTTATTATCCCATATTTTTCATCATGTTATTTTCCTCTTAAAAATGATGTTTATCGGACATAATTGAAAGTGATAATTATTAATTTAATGTATCATATTTGCTATGTTAAGCTAAGTATATTTGAGGCCTAAAGTTATCCAAACCTATTGTGGTATAAAAAATACTCTTACCTTATATCAATTTCTGATAGAGCACTTGGTGATTTTGAGATTGATGCTCTCTGCTTATTTTCACAAGATTTTGTGGAAGAATTCTCGACAATCAACATCATCATGGCGAAAATACTACACCTTATCGATGTTATAGCAAAGCATTTAGCTTCTAGCCTTGACAAAAGGTGGCGCCTTGCATCCTAAAAATGGCACAGAGAATGAACTTGAGACATCTGTCAATCTTGTCATTCGCTATACGACGGTGGATTATGGGTGCGGTCTATGGAGACAAATATTTTCTGGACAGGAAGCAAACTCGCTTGGAATGGAGCAAGATATTTATAAAAGCCAGTTTTATTTGTAGAACAAAAAGCTTTATCTTAAAAATTGAACATGTGTTATTAAATGACAAATATAATAATTTGATTTTTATCATTTACTGTATTACAATTCCTGCATGATACACGTCGTTATGTCTTTATTACTGTATTAAAATGCCTGTATGTATTATGTTGCCCGCAAACTAGACTGACTCGATGCTTTTCCGGTATGTAGCAGCTGCACGAACAGCACAGGGAAATCTTCTAACAATCTAATACTTTTGCATGACAAACTTAAAATACGTAGTATTTTGGAATTGTTTCTTTGCTGAATACTTTCTAAGGATTTTCTCCAAATTGGGTAGGAGTTGCTCTGATGGTAAGCAATCCTCACTTCCAATCGAGAGGTTGTGAGTTCGAGTCTCCCCAAGAGCAAGGTGAGAAGTTCTTGGAGGGAAGGATGCCGGGGGTCTAGTTGGAAACAGCCTCTCTACCCAAGAATAGGGGTAAGGTCTACGTACACACTACTCTCCTCAGACCCCACTGAGTGGGATTACTTTGTTGTTGTTGTTGTTGGGTACTTACTTTTCCCTCAACATCTGATGAAATAAAGATTCCCTGGCCTATTTAATATTGGGAGTGAACAAGTAGACAGACAAAAGAAGTAGCTACAACAATACACTAGCATTCCACCTAAGAACTAGCAGGATCACAATGGACTAGGGGTAGATTTGTACTATATATACTTACGTCCCAATACGCAAAAAAGTTTCTGGCTATTTCAGACAAGTTATCGTAATAAAGGCTTTCTTGGAACCTCAATCTTCCAACAAAAATAAAAAGTTCCTCTCAAAATCAATTATTCTGTACTGCGGAACCCTCAGCTTTCATCTGCATGAAAACAAAAGTTGAGTCAGTACAACATACAAGAGAGTTAAATTACAGACAACAGAAAAAAGATGTTAGCAAAGACCTCAATAGAACATCTAAATAAGAACGGTGCAAACACGGAAAGGCTTTGAGTTAAATATTCCATTACATCAAATGCCAGACTTTGAGTTATGATCTAGACTAGAGAATCATCAACCAGAAGATAATGCAACAACTAGAAGAACGATGCTATGATAATTGAAATAGAAGTCTAGCTTTGACTACATAATGCTGGTGATGTTTCCACCAAGTTTTGAGCAACATGACTTCTTTCCCACCGCAAAAGGAAGAGAGTTTTTAGCTGTGCTTTAATTTTGGATGCTAACATTGAGAGTTTTGAGTTGGAGAACAAAAGGTACCAAATATCAGCAGAAAAGTGAACCTTTCATTCCTTCAGCATGGAAAATATACATATAAGAAATTTAACAGTCAGACAGATCCTAATGAAACTCCATAAAAGCAAGCACAAAGTCGCACCAGTCTCTGTTCAAACCATTAGGGTCATTTGCAAATAAAGTTTGTCATTGCCGAATTACATCCACATCTTCATTTTTTCTGAGCTATACCATCTAAGGATAATGTTGTATAGACTGAAGAAGTGTGAATAGGATGTTAATTACCAATAACCAAGACGTAGGAGCGTCCATTGACAGGTGACCCCTGTGATATGCGATCAACTTCTGCCTTTGATGTGAAGCAGCAAGGCAGAAGGGCCATTACCCAGGTTTGACACTCAGACTCTTCCCACCCACATGCTATTTCAACTGTTGGTGTCTCTTGTTAGTCAGGTCAACCTAACAAGTAACTATACAAGAGCTTTTCAATTTTAGGTTTCTATTTTAGCCAATGAAATGATGACTTCCGGCCGTACTTCTAGATGTTCAAACTAGCAAACTTTGAACAAGCCAACCATAGCCTTCATGGAAGCTTACTTATTCACACGGGCAACCCACAATGGTTGAACAAGCCAACTATAGCCTCCATGGGAAGCTTCCTTATTCACGCGGGCAACCCACAATGGTTGAACAAGCCAAACATAGCCTCCATGAGAAGCTTCCTTATTCACACGGGCAGCCCACAATGGTTGAACAAGCCAACCATAGCCTCTATGGGAAGCTTCCTTATTCACACGGGCAGCCCACAATGGTTGAACAAGCAAACCATAGCCTCCATGGGAAGCTTCCTTATTCACACGGGCAACCCACAATGATTGAACAAGCCAACCATAGCCTCCATGGGAAGCATCCTTATTCACACGGGCAAGCCACAATGGTTGAATAAGCCAACCGTAGCCTCCGTAGGAAGCTTCCTTATTCACACGGGCAGCCCATAATGGTTGAACAAGCCAAGCATAGCCTCCATTGGAAGCATCCTTATTCACACGGGTAACCCATAATGGTTGAACAAGCCAACCATAGCCTCCATGGGAAGCTTCCTTATTCACACGGGCAGCCCACAATGGTTGAAAAAGCCAACCATAGCCTCCATGGGAAGCTTCCTTATTCACACGGGCAGCCCACAATGGTTGAACAAGCCAACCATAGCCTCCATGAGAAGCTTCTTTATTCACACGGGCAGCCCATAATGGTTGAACAAGCCAATCATAGCCTCCATGGGAAGCTTCCTTATTCACATGAGAATTTCCACAAAAAACCCTCACCATTTTGCTATAAATAGAGGTGCTTGCCTTCATTGTAAATCATCACAAAATTAGAGTGTTCATCACCAAGAAGAGTGAGAACAAGAGTGATCCTCGTTTGTGAGTTTTTTTATGAGTTTTGTAAATACTCGTGTAATCTATTCTTGTGAGTAATAGAGGTCGTTTTTCTCTCAAATTTGTGTTTACCAACGCCCAATCGACTCACATATCCCCAACAAGTGGTATCAGAGCCAGGTTAGAAGCGTTGGTCGAGTTTTTAGGTGATGGACCAAATTTGAGTTTTGGGAGCTTTACTCGAAATCCAATTCTGACGGCACCATTGGGTTCGTCTCGTCGAACGGAGTCCAACGCACCAAACAGTGACCTAATCGAAGTTCAAACGAGCCCAGAAATCTCGGTCAAAGTTTGGTCAACTTTACCGGAGGTTCGCTGGGAACTCGCCGGAGAAGACAACCGGTCAACTGTAGCGAACCAGTCAACTCTCTGAAATTGCAGATTGGTCCCTCAACTTTTAAAAATTATAGTTTGCCCCTATAGTGGGGAATTTGAGCCACGAAGTGTCAATTCCACCATTTTCGACCGTTCCGAACGCAACGGTGAACTCCGTGTTTAAAGATTCAACCCCGATCGTTTTGAAAAATTATTTTGTAAGATGATAATGTCCACAGAAGAGTCAACATCATCTTTCGGAGTCATGATTACGCTTACTGCCACAAATTTCACGCTATGGAGACCTCGGATGGAAGATCTCCTAAGCTGTAAAGATTTGTTTGATCCCATAGAATTGATGGGTAAAAATCCTGATCCCACCAAGGAGTTAGAGTGGAAGAAATCAAATCGAAAAACTATTGGTCAAATCCGCCAATGGATTGATCATAGTGACTTCCACCATGTTGCACAAGAAACAGACGCATATACCCTCTGGAAGAAGTTCGAAGACATGTACCAGGCCAAGACCGCTCAGAATAAGGCCCTATTGATGAGGCGCTTAGTCAACAGGAAGCTAATAAATGAAACTTCAGTTGACGAGCATACCAGTGAGTTCCAAAACCTGGTCAACCAGTTGTCGTCTGTAGAGATGCCACTTAGCGATGAAGTTCAGGCGATGTTACTACTTAGTTCCCTTCCCAATAGTTGGGAAACGCTGGTCGTATCACTCATCAACTCAGCCCCTAATGGCAAAATTACCATGTCAATGGTAAAGGATGCCCTATTTAGTGAAGAGGCAAAGAGAAAGGAGATGGGCACAGATCAGACCCATGCCTTTGTCACAGAGAACCGGGGAGGCAACAAAAGAGTAGCAAAAGCAAATGGAGAGACAGAATCAAGAGTAGGGGCAGGTCCACTGATGGCAGAAAACCAACATATAAGTGCCATCATTGTGGAATAGAGGGACATATGAAGAAGAACTGCTGCAAATGGAAAGAGGAGGAAGGCGAAATCAGTTCGCAGCCGAAGAACAAGAGTGGAGAAACGTTAGTTACTATCTCTGGTGATGTAGCTTATTGTTCAACCCAAGATGAGACATGCCTTCATGTCTCACGAGAAGACAAGGAATGGGTGGTAGATACTGCAGCATCCTGCCACGTGACTCCATACAAGGAATACTTCACAACATACAAACCCCGTGACTTTGGAGCTGTGAAAATGGGAAATTCTAGTTCCGCTGAGATTGTCGGAATTGGTGATGTCCAGATAAAGACAAGTTCTGGGAGCACAATCACTTTGAAGGATGTCCGCCATGTGCCAGATCTTCGGCTAAATCTATTGTTAGGAATAGCTCTTGACAAACAAGGCTATGATAGTCACTTCAGTAAAGGCACATGGAAATTAACAAGAGGCGCTATGACAGTCGCCCGATGACATATTTGTGGCACTCTATACAAGACTCATGTGAAGATATGCACAGATAGCCTCAACGTTGCAGAAAAGAGGGCTTCTCAAAATTTATGGCACCAGAGACTCCACATGAGTGAGAAAGGGTTGTCTACCCTAATAAAAAAGAAGTTCATCAATGTGGACAAGGATGCTGTACTAAATCTTTGTAATCATTGTCTGTTTGGTAAGTAGCATAGAGTCTCGTTTAATTCCTCTTCAACGAGAAGATCAGAGTTACTCAGTCTGGTACACTCTGATGTTTGCGGTCCTTTAGAGGTTGAATCACTCAGCGGAAATCGATACTTTCTAACGTTCATTGATGATGCTTCTCGAAAGGTGTGGGTGTATTTCTTATGGACAAAGGACCAGGTGTTCGATTACTTCAAACTGTTCCATGTCATGGTAGAACGTGAGACAGGAAAGAAGTTGAAGTGTCTTTGATCCGACAATGGAGGTGAATACTCTTCCAGGCAGTTCAATGCCTATTGCAGATCATATGGCATTCGACATGAGAAGATGGTCCCACGCACCCCTCAACACAATGGTGTAGCTGAAAGAATGAACCGAACAATCATGGAACGTGTTCGGAGCATGCTCAGTATGGCTAAGCTGCCAAGGCCATTTCGGGGAGAAGCAGTCAGAGCCGCCTGTTACTTGATCAACCGATCTCCATCAGTACCATTGAATTTTGAAGTTCCGGAGAAACTTTGGTCTAGAAAGGATCCATCATATTGTCCTTGAGAATATTTGGATGTTTGGCGTACACACACGTATCCAAGGAGCTCAGGAAGAAGCTAGATGCAAGGACCTCTCCATGCATATTCATAGGCTATGGAGATGAAGAATTTGGATACAGATTATGGGATCCAAAGGAGAAAAAGGTGATCAGAAGTAGGGACGTGGTGTTCCATGAAAACCAGACAATAGAAGATATTGAAAAGCCCACAATATCTCAGAAGCCAAATGTTGCTCCTCATGTGCCAGAGGCAACAACAGAATCATTCATGAGAAATGAAGATACAGTGCCAGAAGATATTCCAGAAGTAGAAGACAATGAGGAAGAAGATGGTGTTGAGCAGGGGGAGCCACAACCCACTCTGCCAGATGTTCCAGAACCATCACAAGACTCAGATGATGGTGGGTCTCCTAATATTCCAGAAGTTCGTAGATCTGAACGAGGTTGGATTCCATCGAGAAGATATCCAGAATCTGAATATCTTCTACTTACTGAAGATGGAGAACCAGAGAGTTTTCATGAAGCAGTATCTCATAAGGACAAAGAAGTGGTTGCTCACAATGTAGGACGAGATGGAATCTCTACAGAAAAATCAGACTTATGAGATCGTAGAACTTCCAAAAGGGAAGAAGGCACTGAAAAATAAATGGGTGTTCAAGCTGAAGAAAGATGGCAGTGGAAAAGTGGGGAAATACAAAGCACGATTGGTAGTCAAGGATTCCAGCAGAAGAAGGGAATCGACTTTGATGAGATTTTTTCACCCGTAGTCAAGATGACTTCAATCAGAGCCATACTTGGATTGGTTGCAAGTATGAACTTAGAGTTTGAACAGATGGATGTGAAGACATCGTTTCTTCATGGAGATTTAAAAGAAGAAATCTATATGCAGCAGCCCGAAGGTTTTGAGGTTTCAGGAGATAACCTCGTGTGCAAGCTGAAGAAGAGTTTGTACGGTTTGAAGCAGGCACCAAGACAGTGGTACAAGAAGTTCTACTCGTGCATGGTGAGTCAAGGGTACAAGAAAACTGCTACAGATGAATGTGTTTACATTAATAAATTATCAGACGTGAATTTTGTTGCTCTTCTACTATATGTAGACGATATTCTGATCGTGGGGAAAGACGCAATGAAGATCAACCAGCTGAAGAAGGAACTCTCTAAGTCTTTGACATGAAAGACTTAGGACCGACTCAACAAATATTGGGAATGCAGATCACCCGAGACAGGAAGAACCGGAGGTTATGGCTATCTCAGGAGAAGTATATTGAACGAGTGCTTGCACGGTTCAATATGAATAATGCCAAACCAGTTAGCATTCCATTAGCCAACTATTTTAAGCTGAGCAAGAGTTCCTGTCCCTCATCCAAGGAAGAGATTGGGGAGATGTCGTCAGTACCATATTCTTCAGCAGTTGGAAATTTGATGTATGCAATGGTGTGTACGAGGCCCAATATTGCTCACGCAGTGGGAACGGTGAGTCGTTTTCTCTCCAACCCCAGGAAAGAGCATTAGGAGGCAGTAAAGTGGATTCGTAGGTATCTTAAGGGTACAATGAAATTATGTCTTTGTTACGGGGGAGCTGATCCAATCTTGGAAGGCTATACAGATGCAGATAGTCGGAGATCTTGATAGTAGAAAATCTACTTCTGGATTCATTTACACTTTTGCTTGGGGAGCTGTTTCATGACAGTCTAGGCTACAGAAGTATGTTGCTTTATCCACAACCGAAGCAGAATACATTGCTGCCGCTGAAGCTGGAAAAGAGATGTTGTGGCTAAAGCGTTATCTCCAAGAGTTTGGAATCAAACAAAAGGAGTACAAGGTACATTCTGACAGTCAGAGTGCTTTGGATTTGAGCAAGAACTCCATGTACCATTCCCGTACAAAACATATTGATATTCGCTATCATTGGATATGCGAGGTGATGGATCGACAACTATTGAGACTAGTGAAGATCCATATGAAGAAGAATCCAGCTGATATGTTAACAAAGGTAGTGACTCGAGAAAACCTAAAGTTATGCATAGACATATCCGGGATATTTATTTCAGATACGGATGGAGGGGGAGAATTGATGGCTTCCATCCGTACTTCTAGATGTTCAAACTTGCAAACTTTGAACAAGCCAACCATATCCTCCATGGGAAGCTTCCTTATTCACACGGGTAGCCCACAATGGTTGAACAAGCCAACCATAGCCTCAATGGGAAGCTTCCTTATTCACACGGGCAGCCCACAATGGTTGAACAAGCCAACCATAGCCTCCATGGGAAGCTTCCTTATTCACACGGGAATTTCCACAAAAAACCCTCACCATTTTTGCTATAAATAGAGGTGCTTGCCTTCATTGTAAATCATCACAAATTAGAGTGTTCATCACCAAGAAGAGTGAGAACAAGAGTGATCCTAGAGAGTGATCCTCGTTTCTGAGTTTTTTTGAGAGTTTTTTATGGGTTTTGTAAATACTCGTGTAATCTATTCTTGTGAGTAATAGATGTTGTTTTTCTCTCAAATTTGTATTTACCAACGCCCAATCGATTCACATACCCCCAACATGAAATTATTGTCTCCTTGCCTACTCGTACTTGAGGGAATGTTCAGTTCAAAGATAATGTTCAAGGCTACGGCCACGCTGTTATTCCTTATTGGATAGTCCCGGCCTCTAGCCTAAGAGCTTCTTTCACGCACTTCAGTTACCTAATAAGTAGAAATTAGTCTGCGTACGCAAACTTTGTATGTATTGTTGTTGTGACAGATTTTCTGGAGTAGATAGCTATAGGCTTTGATAGAGAATATCAAGACTGTTTTGACTAGATTCCGAATCCAATGAAAAGATGTTTCATGCTATCTTAGTGCTGAACTATAAGCCTGAAAAGAGTCCGGAACCAAAATGTAGTTCTTTTGAACTGAAACTACGTAAATACATGTAAAATAAATAAATTACCAAACTATATATAACGCCGGAAAAAGTGGCGCTATACAGTAACGGTAACTGCACCGTTAAAGTATAGCGCCACTTGTTCTGGCATTATACCAAAGATTTTCTGACAGGATACGTATAGCGCCACTATTTTTGGCGTTATACTACAATTTTTCTAACACCATACATAGCGCCAATAAAAGTGGCGCTACACCCCCCCCCCCCCCCCCCGTCTTTTTCCTTACCATTATTTTACTTCTCTCTTCTTGGTCCCCCCATTTCTCAGTTCTGTACGTTCTTTTTGAAAAAAATTTGGGCCCCCTCGAGGTATTTCGATTTATTTTAAGTTGAAACTTTTATAATATTGTATATTACTTGATTTGTATGTGTTCTATTTCAGTTTGTGTTTTTTTCGAAACCAGCATGTTAAATTTATTCGGATTTAATTTTAGTGTTGTCTACAAAAATATAAATCTGTCAAATAAATTTGTCTTTTAATATTCTCATTTATATATATGTGTTTTCATACCGTTATGTGTTCTCATTTATATACAATTAAGTTATTAAAAAAATATGAATTTCAATTGTAAAACAATATATAATTATTAATGATAGTTTAGTACCACTGGACCTCAAAAATATTGAGCCCGAAACCCATACGTAAGTAATTTATACAATTAAGTTATCAAAAAATATGAATTTCTATTATAAAAAACACATAATTATTGATGAAAGTTAGGTGCCACTGGGCCTCAAAATATCGAGCCCGGAACCCATGGGTAAGTACTTTGTACAATTATGTTATTAAAATATATGAATATCAATTATAAAAGAAATACATAATTATTAATGATAGTTTGGTTCCACCGGGCCTCAAAATATTGCGCCCGGAACCCATGGGTAAGTAATTTGTACAATTAAATTATGAAAAAATATGAATTTCAATTATAAAAAAAACACATAATTATTAATGATAATTTGGTGCCACTGGGCCTCAAAATATCGAGCACGGAACCCATGAGTAAGTAATTTGTACAATTAAGTTATTAAAAATATAAATTTCCATTGTAAAAATAATACATATTTATTAACGATAGTTTGGTGTCACTGGACCTAAAAAATATAGAGCCTGGAACCCATGGGTAAGTAATTTGTATAATTAAGTTATTAAAAAAACATGAATTTTAATTATAAAAAAATACATAATTATTAATGATAATTTGGTGCCACTGAGCCTGAAAAATATGAAGCCCGGAACCCATGGGTAAATTTTGTACAATTGAGTTATTGAAAAAAATATGAATTTCAATTAAAAAAATACATAATTATTAATGATAGTTTGGTGCCACTAAACCAATAAAATAAGGAGCCCGGAACCCATGGTAAGTAATTTATACAATTAAGTTATTAATAAAATATGATTTTCAATTATAAAAAAATACATACTTATTAATGATAATTTGTACAACTAAGTTATTAAAAATTATGATTTTACACTTGACGACATGGATGCGCCTATACATCCCGGCCCTCGGACGTCGGATCTATTAGCCCTACAGCCCCAACATAGATCGGAGTATATATGGGGGGGGGGGGGGGACAGTTGCTTACGCAGACTCCCCGCGTTCTACATCCCTGCATGGTCCATAACTTTGAGGAGATGGGATTTTATAGGATTTTTAGGATTGGCCGGATACAGCTCGACTATGCTTTGATCACGGCCTGGATTGAGCTGTGGCGACCGGAGATGCACGCTTTCCATCTGCCCATTGGCGAGGCCACCATTACACTCCTGGACGCAAAGATTTTATATGGCATGTCCGCTAATAGCTTGCCTGTTTTACTACTTGCGACCATGAGATATTATCCGCGGGAGGCATATTGGGATATGCTGCACATGCTCACTGGTTCCATGCTGGAGGAACATGAGGTAGCGTCTGGGGTCAGTCGTATGCAGTTAGTCCCCATTAGAAACCACCTCGTGCAGATCCACGATACTATCTCCGACGAGTCAGTGGAGGTGGATGTGCAGCGACATACGAGAATGTTGCTGCTCCTTCTATTTTGTTGGGTCTTGTTCCCGAACACTTCGGGGAACCTAGTGAGCCTCCGGTTTATGCATCATATTACCCGGTTCGAGAATACAGCCAGCTACAGCTGGGGTGGTGCTGTCCTCTCATTTTTGTACAAGCAGATGTGCCGGGCTTCCATGGGCACACAGAGAGACGTTTGTGGCTTCATTGCGCTTCTACAGGTGACAACATATTTAACTAATATGTCCTTTACTTATAATTCTACCTAGTTATAGTTAATCTTACACTATACATCAACCTCTTCTATGTTAGGTTTGGGTCTGGGAGCGATTTCTGCAGCTTCGGCCACCTCTACCACAGCTGCCGGCTAATGTAGAGATTCCGGATCTCCCTCTTACTTGTAGGTGGGTTATACGCCGTAGACTTTCAGGAGAGTATGATGCCCATCATAATCTCCCCCCGCATCAGGGATGTGTTGGATTTGCTGGAGGACGCACAGGTGAATATCTAACTAAACATACCAGTTATTGTTTAACTTAGTATTTCGCATACTAACGGTTTGTGTTGTTATTTCATAGTTCATTTGGATGCCGTACAGCGAGAAGGTGATAAGTACCCTGCCAGCATATTGCACGTTCGAGCGACATATTTGGAGGGCTTCTGTCCCTCTCACATGCCTCGATATTGTCGAGCATCATCCCTCAGAGTAGGGTTTTCGTCAGTTTGGCCTGCCGCAACCTATACCGACTCTACCTGTATGGCTTCCTTTACATTATGAGAGGGATGATCGGTCCAGGGTGGACGACACATTTATTGACTGGCTAAATGCTCAGTTGGCTATTTGGGACATGCGAGGGGACTTGACCCCACCTCTGTAGCACTTACCTATAGAAGGTTATATGGCATGGTACCGTACTATTTCCCGACTTTTTATCGGGAACCCAATTCATCAGGCAGAAGGTCGGTACGTCTCATATGCTGGGAGACACGAGGCTCTGGTATGTTTTTTGTTATAATTAATTATACCTGTAATTTCGTGCCAAATACGTAGTTTGCATTCTTTACTTTTGTGCAGGCGATTGAATTGCATACCGTCTATCGTATGGGGTAGCAGATACAGAGTTATGCCCATGATCCTGTTGTCATGTAGGAGTATGGTTGTCGATTCATGGATATGGCTGCCCAAACACTGCAACGAGGTCGATCGGATCAGCGTTTGGCACACGAAGCTGATTATATTGACCCAGCCACGTACCAGCGAGGTCGTGGTATCCCACGAGGTGGTGGTGCCCGACGACCTGGCAGTGCCCGATGAGCTGCTGGTGCTGGACGATGTGGTCGTGGGAGGAGAGGAGGTGGTGTTCATCAGGGGGCGATGAGGCTCATGCTGATGATGTTGCTGCTGATATGGCAGGTGGCATGCATGAGACCGACATGCCGTCTTACAGCCTTGGAATTTTTGACACTCCAGTGCCATCACAGGTGACCCCATCTGGTCAATTATTGATCACGGGCTTGGATTTTCAAGGAGCGGATTGGGGTACATATTTTCCTGTCCCGTCTAACACTTATGAGGATCGATCGACCCGAGATTTATTTAGTGGGCGCCGACTGAGTTATGGCACCTCATCACATGCGCAGGTATGAGTTTATTAGTATTGAATTTGAATTTGTTTTAAATATAACTTATTTATTTTGTTTAATTTTATTAATTTCCTTTTTCAGGCTTCATGTGATGCTGCGACAGATGACTACATTCAGGATCCAGACACGATTATGGTAAGATAATATAAATTGTTGTGAATTGTTGTGTAGTTTTCTAAACTAAGTTTTATATTATTATGTAGCCTTCTACTGGACCAGACAGCACCACCGATACATGTCATCTTGCGCCGCATACGGCAATAAGGAGACGACTTGATGATGATGATCCTGATATCGTACTCGGGCGGGAGGGAATGCGCCTCAGGCCGACGACTACATTGAGACACACCATATGTGGGACACATTGAGTCGGCCTTCCTTTTTTTATTTTGGTGTAAATAATATTTTTGTATACATTAATAACAATATTTAATCGAATATATCCATTACGTTTTTTAGTTCTCCATTCGTTTTATTGCTTCGTATAACAACAACAACAACAACAACTACCTAGTATACTCCCACCAGGTGGGGTCTGGGAGACTTCGTATAACAACACAAATACTTAAATTTAACTTTCACTTCAATTAAAATAAAATTTAGTACAACAAATAAGGAAAACACTACTATAGCACAAACAAAAACATAACATGCCAACATAATAAAATTACATGAAATATGAAAAATATACTAAACACATACATTCCAATGTTTAGTCCCAGTTGCCATTTATTCTCCGCTCCAACCACTTAAATCGTTCTACCATTTGTTCTTTTTCTTTTCTACCTCTTTTAGTTTCGCCTTCACCTCTGCAAGTTCCCGTTTATATTTTTTTCGTTCCTTTTGTGCTTCAGCATTCCATTCTGCTCTCCATTTTTTATTTCTCACCTCCTTCAGTTTCTCTCTCATTTCTGTAATATTTCTATCGTTTTCTCTTTGTACTCTCAGTTGGCATAATCACATATTATGAAGAGACTACAGTTGTTCTTTGTAGCATTCCTGATAACATGGTTCATCAACCCATTCATCAAATTCATACATAGGTTCGCCGGGAACCTTGTAGAACTGGTTTATACAGTACCAATACCAGCGTCCAACATCACGACCTTCCCAACAACTTTGCATCAAGCCTGCTTTTCCACAATAGCACATTGGTGGACGAAGAGGTTGAGCCATTTGTAACTATTTACTTTTAATAAAAAAACCCTTTTTTAATGAAATACTTTCTTTAAGTAAATTTTGAGCACACAAAATGAAATACAATGAGCCAGTTATTTATAGGCGAGACAATACACACATAGTGTCGTATGTAATGTCGCTATATTTTGCGTATTAATTATCATGATGTTAACACGATAACTTTACGTCAGCTGGTCAGCTTTTTCAGTTCGACAAGACAACACAAACATAGCGTCATATTTAATGGCGCTATATTTTGCATGTTAAATATCATGATATTAACACGACAAATGTACGTCAGCTGGTAAGCTTTTTTAGTTCAACAAGACAACACAAACATAGCGTCATATTTAATGGCGTTATATTTTGTGTATTAAATAACATGATATTGACAGGACAACTTTACATCAGCTGGTAAGCTTTTTCAGTTCGACAAGACAACATAGACATAGCGTCATATTTAATTGCGCTATATTTTGCGTAATAAATAACATGATGTTGACATGACAACTTTATGTCAGCTGGTCAGCTTTTTCAATTCGACAAGACAACACACACATAATAAATATACATATAATTATATTAAATTATAATTTAAATAGGTAAATTGGAAAGTACAAGTCATAATTAAAAAACAAGGAATTTTTATTTCATAAATCTTGAAACATATACATAAAAACTAATTATTACAACATAAACTCATGGGTAGTTAGGTACTATAGAAGAACACCCACCCCGATTTTGATTATTGTTGCCGCCCAAAGGATATTTTTCTACGGTTGTGTCCTCTTTGCGAGCATATACCACATTTGCGCGCATATACGGTATCACTAACATCCATTTGGTTTCGTATATGCGTTCTCTTCTGCACCTGTCTTTTATGGAAGTAAGACTTGTTACACACCATTTTAAATGATTTTGGGGGCCAATAATGCTCAGCACCCACTGGCTGCAACTGACCACTATATGTGCTTAGGTACTTGGAAACACTATGTTGTTGATCAATATATTTGGTCTCCGCATAACTAACACGTTGAAAACACTTGATGGCATGTGAGCAAGGCATGTGGTAGATTGACCATTTCCCACAAGAGCATAATCTTGTAGATTATTTACAATATGAACATTATTACCCCTATTATTATGGATAGCGGTGCGAACTTTAATAATACCTCTTTCGTTATCATATTGCAAAAAGGAATGCCAATGTGCTCGCTATCTGTATTTCACAAGTCTCCACATAGGCACTGGCATAAATTCACCACCCATTTCCATCAATTCCGTTGCAGCTGCAGACCGTTGAACAAACCCCTCCGCCATCTGCTTGAACGACATCCGCACCATGGCTGTGACGGGCAATCCTCTTGCCGACTTCAATAACCCGTTGAAGGACTTTGACTCGTTTGTAGTAAGAATTCCTCATCGTCTGCCACCATCTGCATGCAACGTCCACTTTTCAGGGTCATGTCGCATTAACCAACAATAGGCTGCCTCGTCTTCTTGCTTGATAGAATCCATATGCCTCAGTAATTTATGTTGTTGGTGGCCTGTTGCTGCTATCCACATCAAATCATGTAGATCCTTTTTGGGATGTGCCTTATGGAAATTGGCCTTCAAGTGTCTCACACAGTAACAATGGTATGCATAAGGTTCTTTCCATGCAGGCAAGTTCTCCACAGAACTTAATATACCATCATGGCGATCAGATATTAGATAAATACCTGAACGCTGTTTGACAACGTGCTCTTTCAGGTTGTTCAAAAATATCCTCCACGTCTCTGTGCTTTCATTGGCACAAATAGAAAAAGCTAGGGGAAATATCTGTCCATTAGTATCCACTGCCACGACTATCAATAGCTTGATATCGTATTTTCTATAGACATGAGTTTCCTCTATGTATATTAGGGGCCGACAATACGGAAAACCATCAGTTGCTGGCTTAAACGCCCAGAACATGTAATTGAATATATATTCTGGTTTACCCGGACTCCGCTCAAGCTTCCATTTAACAACCGTCCCGGGGTTAAACTACCTAGGCATATCTGCAAATGACTTATCCCTGTTACCATAGACTATTTCAAACGCTCTTTTGCGCTCGAGATATGTCTTTCTTTTAGTAATCGTATGGCTATGTTCCCGGTGGACTGCTGCAATGCACTCTTTGATTTTATACCATATGGACGCTTCGATGTGCGGAATAAGAATAAGAGATATCAAATCAATATCCAAGTTGAAGTGATTCCCATAGAATATGTCCATTTCTCATGTGTGGGTGGGAATGTATTTACCCACTTTCCACATACCTATCTTCTTCTTGGTCGCACGCAACATCCAATCACATAGCCAAAACCACCTGTGACAAACAACCTTGTATACCATCAGACTTGAATCCGATACCTGCATCTCACAACACTCTTTTACATTATGCATTTTACAAGCCCTGCTTATGCGCACTTATCAGGAAAAAGCATCCCTTTTGCAAGCACCGTTGGTCTAGGCTCATCCCACATTGCTATCCGGATTTCATCAAAATCCCTTGTGAGAGCTTCCACGTCTGGCACAGTTGGCCAGTTATCAATGTAAGGAATCTTCCTTGAATGAAACGGCACTTCTGACTCGTAAACTCTTCGTCTAGGGGGGTCTCTCTTCAAATCGGGTCCTTCATCCTCATCATGTTCATCACCATCCTCTCGAGCAAAAGGTGTCTCATCTCCTGATTCATCAGCATGTTATCGTAATCACTGTTCTCTTCCTCACTCTGTGCATCTGCCAGATCCCGATGTAATACATTGTTTTCGGACAATTGAGTGAGTACGGGTGGTTCAACTTGCTCATTTTCACTGCACAACGAACAAAAATATAAGCTACTGAATTAAAAAATGCTTTCTATATTGTTATATCAATTCACTTACAAGTCATAATGTGATGGCATTCCATGATGGATGTTTTCAATTAGGTGATGACTACCAGATTGGCCACTTATAAAATTCATATCCGGCTGGTACCCCCTATTAAATAAATAAGCGTTAGTACAAATTTAATACGCCAAAAATATGCATAATTGACACAAATGAATATTGAAGTTTACCACTCTTCTTGTGAATTATGGAAAGCATGGTATAAATTATTTTATCGATGCTCAATCGCTGACGGTGATAAGTTTAAATCAAGGAGAACTCTTTCATCCAGAACTTGTCTGACAAAAACTGATCCAGAATAACCACCTGATGACTGGGGGTTATCTCTACTACGCACAACCTCGTTTTTTTGAACTTCTTCGACCTTCACGTACATCTCCAACATTGTGATTATAAGAAATTTCCGGCATTCGTCCGGAGTCCTCAGGAAATCACTCAAAGTGTCATCATCGTCGATGTTAAATTCAGAGTAAAAAACAACCCCTTGCGGCGTAACGGAATACAAATATCTTCTGGTTACTTTAAGTATCACTGAACGTTTTCTCACACTCATCTTTTAGCATAACAACCTTATCAATGTTTCGTACTCCATTGTAAGTGGCAATTTAACATTACACTTAGCAGGTAAACTGTAGCCCACAGAGTTATTCTCCATCACAACCTCACCTCCCCCTCCCCCCAATATAATGATACTTTTATTCTACGCTCTTCAAACATAATGAAAAAATGTTGGAGAATTTAACAACAATAGAAACTAACAAGAGTTAAAAAATTTTTTGAATGAAGATATGCGATTCTAACCTGATTATATAGGAAATGGCTAGCCTGAATGTTTTTTTATGTATATAGTGCCATAAAAGTTGGCTTTATACGATTTTGAATTATCGAACCCAAAAATTATTGGTGGGGCCCAGAAAAAGGATATATAGCGCCACTTTTTATGACGCTATGTATGATGTCAGAAATTTTTTAGTATAACGCCAGAAAAGTGGTGCTATGCATTAACGGTACATTTACCATTACTGTATAGCACCACTTTTTCTAGCGTTATATATAATTTGATAACTTTTTTTACATTTGTTTACGTAATTTCAGTCCAAAACAACCAATTTTGGTTTCGTCCGCCTGAAAATACTGTTTTCATGCCATAACAAGTCTCGTCAACGTCAACCATCAATCTATCACTAGTTGAAGGAATGAGTACGTATACACTCATTGCCTCTGTTAAAAGGTAACCCATAAATCCAGCTATGTAAAATTGTTAGAAGTGACAACCCAAAAGCAACCACTCGTCAAGACTCGAAATTTAATTAATGATTAATTAGACACTAAGTAAATTTTTTTTGGTAATTAAGACTTTTCATTAATCACCAATGAAGTAACATTACAAAACCATAGTCAACTCAGCTGACTATCAGTGAGGTAACATTTAAACTGGTTCTACTATCCTAACTAACTAACACTAATATATTCGAAGGTGTTGTAATTGCTTTCTAATTCGTGGGGTACCTCTAACATTACAATTATACACTATGTCTCTCAAAAGGGTTGTGTTACATCGAAATGTCTTGTTCAAGACTCTTGAATTCCTTTCCAGCCAGATAGCATATGCAAACTCAGCGGTTACCATTTTGAAGATGGTTGCTCGACATGTTCAACGCTTGGCTTTGCTTACTAGCCACTGCATTTTCTGGTGCCAATCATTGATGGGAGGATAAGTCTCCTTCAGCCAGTTCATTGTTATTTCCCATAAGTCCACAGTGACTGGGCAAAACACTAGTAGATGGTCTCTAGTTTCTGGATGATTGTGGCATAAGGTACATTGTTGATCAATACTCATTCCCCAGCTGTGCAATCTGTCCTTTGTTGGGAGTCTGTCCTGTAAGAATAGTCATAGGTTGAAGGTTGCTTTTGGCCTTGCATAGTTTTGTATGATTAAATTCTTCCATGGGACTCTCGGCAGGTCTTGCATCTGTGACTGGTACAACTGTCTAGTTGAGCATCTCTGTTCCTTCCAGTGTTGGACCCTCTGTAGGATGTCTCTTGATTGGATGATCTTTCTAACCATCCAACTTGCCTGAGCAGGAATTGGAATGGATTCAATAGGTCCGTCTTTGATGTAGTACACAGTGATCCACCTAACCCACAGCTTGTCCTTTTTATGAGCTAGATCCCAGCATGTCTTTGCAATGGCAGCTTTGTTCCAAAGCTTGAGATTAGTGAGATTCTTCCCTCCAACTGATTTTGGGGTACACATTTTGTCCTAGGAGATATATGCTTTCCTAGTGACATTGTTCATCCCAGACCAAATGAAACTCCTACAAATGCCTTCTATCATTTTCAGGACTTTAACAGGAAATATGAACAGTTGTGCCCAGTAAGCTTGGACCCCAAAAATGACAGCTTGAACCCGTTGGATTCTCCCAGAGTAAGACAGTGTTTTGGCAGTCCAAGAGGTAATCTTGGAAGTGATCCTATCCACTAGAGGTTGCCATTGGAGTAGTGTGATTTTCTTGGTGGACAGGGGGACTCCTAGATACTTGAATGGCAATTGACCTTGCTCATAGTCAAGGTGGTCGAGGATCTGTTTCTGGATATCTAGTGGTACCCCTCCAAAATAGACAGAGCTCTTATTCAGATTATCCTGTAATCCAGAAGCTTTAGAGAATTGAGAGAAACATCTGTATAGGGCCATGACAGAAGTAATTTCTCCTTTGGCAAACAGCAGCAAATCATCAGCAAAGCACATGTGAGTAATGCCCAGTTTTTTACATCTGGGGTGGAACTAGTATGCTGGATTACCTTTTAGTGAGTTGCATGATCTGCTTAAGTACTCCATGACCAGAGCAAATAGGAAGGGGGAAATGGGGTCCCCTTGCCTAAGCCCCCTAGCAGAAGCAAAGGGTTCAGTTGCCTCTCCAATGACTAGCACAGAGAAGCTCACTGTTGAGATACATTCCATTATCCATTTGGTGAAAGTGCTGGGGAAGCCAATCTGTTCCATAACCTGCTGTAGGAATACCCATTCAACTGAGTCATAAGCTTTCTGGAGATGAATTTTTATCATGCATCTGGGGGACACATGTTGTCTAGTGTAGCTTTTGACTAGTTCATGTGCCAGGATGATGTTGTCTTGGATCTTTCTGCTTGGGATGAAGCCTGCCTGAGCTTCACTGATAATACTTGCCATCACCTTCTGCAACATGTTAGCCAGAATTTTTGAGATAATTTTATAGAGGACAGAACAACAAGCAATAGGCCTATACCCTTTAACTGTAGATGGTTTGGACAATTTAGGAATGAGGGTAATAGTTGCACAGTTTATAGGTTTGATCATCCTGGTTGAGGTGAAAAACTGCTTGATGGCAGTGGTGACCTGCCTACCAATGATGCCCCAGCTTCTTTTGAAGAATACAACATTGTATCCATCTATCCCTGGTGCTTTGTCATCTCCAATAGCCTTGAGACTCTCCAATATTTCTATATCAGTTACATCAGCACATAATTCCCTTCTTTGTTGTTGTGTCAGCTTTGGGCCATTTGTCATGTACAGTTGGTTCCTAGCTGGCAGGGTGGTTGCAGAGGTTCCCATCAGTTCCTTGTAGAATCCCATGATATCCTCTTTGATATCTTCAGCTGTAGTAAGTTTGGTACCCATTGCAGTGTTAAGTTCAGTAATCTGGTTGTGTTGAGTTCTCTCCTTCATTACTGCAGAGAAGTACTTAGTGTTGGAGTCCCCAAGTTGCATCCATTTTGCTCTTGCCTTCTATTGCAGAACACTTTCCTCAAACATTGACCATTTTTCCAGTTTTAGCACCATCTCCTTCTCCTTCAGTTGTAGTGCATCAGTGTATGCCTGTGTCATCTGGGCTTGTATAGTCCCCAGTTCCTGTCTACAATGGTCTATTCTCTGTGAAATAGTCTTGAATTCTTTAATATTCAGGACCTTCAAAGGGCTCTTCAAAGCTTTGAGTTTGGACCATATTGCTCTCATAGTATCTGACTTTCCAACCTGCCACACTCTTGCCACAATCTACTGGAAATCTTCATGCTCAGCCCATACATTAAAGAACTGGAAAGTCTTTATCCCATTCCAGGAAGTTGATGTTAGTGTCATTATCATGGGATTATGGTATGAGATTAAAGGAAGGTCATAATCAGTTACCACTTGGTTCGATTTGACATCCATTCATAGTTTCCAAAGACCCTGTCCAGTCTACTGCATACTCTGTCCACACCAGTTTGTTTACTTGTCCATGTGTAATAGTCACCCCTCCAAGGCAATTCTGACAGACCAGCTAGCTGAATACATTTTTTAAACTCTTGAGATTCAGGGAGCCTGACTGGTTTGCAAGACTGCCTATCTTTGTCACATAAGACAACATTGAAATCCCAAGAAACTACCCATGGATCTTGCATACCAAATAACAGTGTTTGTAGTCTGCTCCATAGGGATCTTCTCTGCTCCAGCCCATTGAAACCATACACCACAATGAGGAAGCATGTGAAATCCCTTGTCCTGCTGATAACCCTGTTGTGAATCAATTGGCTTCCTCCAGAACACTAGTGACTGCAAACACTTTTGGATTCTAGAGAATCCACACTCTGCCCTTTTCACCTGAGACATAGTTTGATAAGATACCCCAGCCTGGTGCTAGTAGATTAGCAATTCTACTAACATGTGTTTGTTTTACCTTAGTTTCTACTAATCCAACTAGGTTAATGTTGTTTTTCCTAATATACTCCCTAACTTCTTTCTGCTTGTACCTTTTATTTACACCCCTTATATTCCAAATTAACCACTTCATTGATGAGATGTTGATCCCCCTAGCTCCCCTAGAGGGTCTTCTTTACTACCACACACTACTTCAAATCTATTACTCACAGTGATGAGGGACAGAGGTGGGAAATTAGTGATGTTGAGAGCTGGGCTCTGAGGTTGTTTCCCTTTATCACTGCCTTTGTCAACCCTCTGGCTCGGGACTATCCTGGCTTCAGTATGAAACCCCTTGGATTCATTATGCTGTATTGGAGGTTGCTTCTGCAGTGGCATAGTTTGCACAGGGCCCTTAGTTCTCCATTGCTGGACTGCCTTTTGCTTCCACACTTGTGTAGGCTGTTTTGGGGTTTGCTTTGGCTGCGCTGCACAGTTGTGTCCTATTGTTTGGCATTTCTCACAATAGGAGGGCTTCCACTCATAAACCACATCTTGAAGAAACTTTTTCCCATTCGGATCCATAACCCAGATCTCTGTTGGTAGTTCATTAGTGACAGTCACCTCAATGAGCATTCTGGCATAAGAAATCCGTGTCTGTTTTGTGGTACATTCATCCGCAAATATTGGTTTCCCTAATACAATAGCAATTCTTCTTAGAGATCTCATACCCCAGCAAGACATTGGAAGTTTCAGAAACTTTACCCACAATGGTATTTCAGTCGGGAACTCTTCTGAAAAATCAAATTCAGGTGTCCATTGTTTAAGTATCATAGGCCTATTGGCTATTGAGTAAGGACCTGCACACAGTATCTTTTTGGCATCAGCAACTGCTTTGAATTTCACTATGTAATAACCTTCGTCATGATAGAACAAGTCTGGTTCAGGGACATGGGACCAATGGTGATTGATGAATCTCCTCATTGCATTGAAGCCAGGACCGTCTCCTAGGATGTATACCACTAAGGCACACTTCCATTTGGCTTCCTCCTCTTCCACCTCCGCTTTATCCTGTTGTACTATAGGTTGTCCGTCAATTATCACGGGGGGTATGTAGTCAAGAGCCATTCCATGGGTCGCAAATCGATTCTTCTGAAATAGTGTTGTCCAGCTCTTCTTAGGCTCCACTAATGTGTTTTTTTGCTAGTCTCTGGGTGTTCCTCTATTGACATTGTTGGTTGCATGTTCGTCTCTGCCGAAGGATCTGGTACCACTGTACACGGAGGGGTTGTAGTCCCTTCGACCTCTGTTGCCTTCGGAGTTTCCATAGTCGTGTTTACCATATCTACTAGGGGCTCTTGCTGTACTGGCACTATCTCTGGAGCTTGTTCATTAGCTTCCATGGTGCCTAGGTCTTGTATAGAGGGGTTCTGCACCTCATTCGTACTGTTCTTCTCCAAAATCAATTGATTCAGCTTGTCAAAGGTGTCAATCGGGATTTTGCCGCGACTGCTGCCTTTCGCCATAACCACGAGCTCGGCGTACGTTATGCTAACGTGCGCCGAGAGGATGAGAGAGACGGGTTAAAATTAACGGAAAATTTTTTCGTCAATGTAATTTGCAGTATACTATTGCAAATTATTTAAATTATTTTTTTAATGTAAATTACAGTACTGTACTAAGAACTATTAAATTTTTTTATGTAATTCGCATTATAATACTGCGAATTACTATAATATTAAAAGTATAAGACCCCTTCTTCTTCTTTGGAACGATGGAACACGTACACTCAATTAAAAAATCCAAACGAATTGGTTCCCCACCCCCCGTCATTTTTTTTAAAAAAAATTCTGCCCCACCCGTCACCTAAAGAGCAAGGTGTGAAGGTCCCACACACAAAAGAAGCTTTGGATTCCGTTTTACGGGTGAGAAAATTCAATTTCAATAATATTCAAAAACCTTAAATCGAGGTATTTCGATTTAGATTATGGCGAAACCCGTATAGTACATGCATATTTGTATTGTTTAGTGTGTTTCCATGTGAATTTATGTTATGTTTGTGTTTAATTTTGTATCTTTTATATACCCGTATTGATTTATTAGCATTTGTGAATTTTTATTATTTATTTGTTTTATTTATATTGTTAATGTTATGTTCATATTATTATTGATAAGTTTGTATGTAGAGCCTTTAAGCGTATTAAAATATAGTGCATTTTAGCGTAGTAAAATATAGGGCCTTTTAGCATTGTAAAATGTAGAGCCTTTTAGCGTAGAGTCTTAAAAGCTAACAAAATTCTAAAAATATTGAAATTGAGAAGCATAATAATTAAGGATAACTCGGTGCTACCGGGCCTAAAAAATTCACCCCAATTCAAAATTTTATAATTTAATTCTTTAAGGTAACAAAATTCTAAAAATTATTGAAATTAACACCCATAATAATTAAGGATAGCTCGGTACTACCAAGCCCCAAAAATTAAGCATGGAACCTATACATAATATTCACTCCAATTTAAAAATTTATTATTTTATTCTTTAAGGTAAAAAAATTCTAATAATTGTTAAAATTGACAAGCATAATAATTAAGGATAACTCGGTGCTACTGGGCCCCAAAATCAAGCCAGGAACCCATACGTAATTATTCGATCCAATTCGAAAATTTATAATTTAATTCTTTAAGGTAACAAAATTCTAAAAATTATTGAAATTGACGCAAATAATAATTAAGGATAACTCGGTGCTACCGGGCCCCAAAAATCAAGCCTGGAATCCATACATAATTAATCGGGTCGGACGGCTTTCTTTGACCCAGCTTGGCGAATCGCATCCCCGCACAACGACATTCTTTGTTTGTGCGCCCCTTACCGTTCTCGCTACTCAAATTTAAAAATTTATAATTTAATTCTTTAAGGTAAAAAAATTCTAAAAATTGTTGAAATTGACACGCATAATAATTAAAGATAACTCGGTGCTAACGGGCCCCAAAAATCAAGCATGAGACCCATACATAATTATTCACTCTAATTCAAAAATTTATAATTTGATTATTTAAGGTAACAAAATTCTAAAAATTTTTGAAATTGACACGCATAATAATTAAGGATAGCTACTGAGCCCCAAAAATCAAGCCTGGAATCCATACATAATTATTCACTCCAATTCAATTTTATAATTTAATTCTATTAGGTAACAAAATTCTAAAAATTATTAAAATTGACATGCATAATAATTAAGGATAATTCGGTGCTACCGGGCAGAAAAAATCAAGCCTGAAACCCATACATAATTATTCACTCCAATTCAAAAATTTATAATTTAACTCTTTAAGGTAAAAAATTCTAAAAATTGTTGAAATTGACACGCATAATAACTAAGGATAACTCGGTGCTACTAGACCACCAAAAATCAAACGTGGAACTCATACATAACTATTCACTCCAATTCAAAAAATTTATAAATTATTTCTTTTAGGTAACAAAATTTAAAAATTGTTAAAATTGAAACGCATAATAATTAAGGATAACGCAGCACTACCGGGCCCCAAAAATCAAGCCAGGAACCCATACATAATTATTTACTTTAATTCAAAAATTTATAATTTAATTCTTTAAGGTAACAAAATTTTAAAAATTCTTAAAATTGACACGCATAATAATTAAGGATAACTCGACGCTACAGGGCCGCAAAAATCAAGCTGGAACCCATACATAATTATTCACTCCAATTCCAAAATTTATAATTTTATTCTTTAAGGTAACAAAATTCAAAAAATTGTTGAAATTGACACGCATAATAATTAAGGATAACTCGGTGCTACCGGACCCCAAAAATTAAGGGGTGGAACCCATACATAACTATTCACTCCAATTAAAAAATTTATAATATAATTCTTTGAGGTAACAAAATTCTAAAAATTATTGAAATTGACACGCAAAATAATTAAGGATAACTCGATGCTTCCGGGCCCCAAAAATCAAGCCTGGAACCCATACATAACTATTCACACCAATTCAAAAATTTGTATTGTTTAGTGTGTTTCCATGTGAATTTATGTTTATGTTTGTGTTTAATTTTGTATCTTTTATATACCCGGATTGATTTGCTAGGTTTGAGACCAAAAATGATTAAAATTTGATAAATAATTTGTATTGTTAAATAATATGTATTATTTATTTGTTTTATTTGTATTGTAAATGTTATGTTCATATTATTGTTGATAAATTTGTATGTAGAGCCTTTTAGCGTAGTAAAATATAAAGTCTTTTAGCGTAGAGTCGTAATAACTAACAAAATTCTAAAATTATTGAAATTGAGACGCATAATAATTAAGGATAACCTAGTGCTACCGGGCGTCAAAAATTCACTCCAATTCAAAATTTTATAATTTAATTTTTTAAGGTAACAAAATTCTAAAAATTGACACGCATAATAATTAAGGATAACTTGGTGCTACCGGACCTCAAAAATCAAGCTTGGAACCTATACATAACTATTCACACTAATATTAAATATAATTCATTATTTAATTTATTAAACTAACACAAACAATTAATTTTGTTTAAATTATAGTAGACGACATGGCCTTTCCTCTGTCTGCGCATCCTGGACCTGCCGAGGATGAGCTATTAGTGCTGCAGGGTGACTATAGGTCCTCCTTTGTATGGGAGGGACATCTGTCGATGCAGGCTCTCCACCCCAGGAGACCTGACGATTTGTGGGAGTTTATCGCGACGCATCCTTTCCATGA
This sequence comes from Nicotiana benthamiana, assembly GCA_034376525.1. Lineage (NCBI taxonomy): Eukaryota > Viridiplantae > Streptophyta > Magnoliopsida > Solanales > Solanaceae > Nicotiana > Nicotiana benthamiana. The sequence continues at coordinate 110,467,932 of CM067332.1, read as the reverse complement.
TCGCATAGTGGTGCACCTCCAGGCTACGGGGTTATATACAATTTTTGAGCTTGGACGGATGCAGCTTGATTGGTCTCTCATCACGACCTTAATAGAGCGGTGGCGACCGGAGACGCATACTTTTCACTCCACTGGAGAGCCCACCATCATGCTGGAGGATGTTCAGGTTTTATACGGGCTGCACATAGATGGACGTGCCGTGGCATTGCCCTAGTACATTAGAGGCATGACGCATGCCTAGTTTTTGGATATGATGGGGCAGTTGACTGGTTTTAGACCTTAGGGTGACGCTGGGGGAAGCCACGTTGCATTGTCAGCCATTAAAGATCAGATGGTGTGTTTGCACCTAGACATTACTGGCGAGACGGATGATCTTTGTATTGATAGGTACACGCAGCTGGCGTTGCTCCTGCTTTTTGGGTGTGTCTTGTTCTCGGACACTTCGGGGAGTAGAATGAGTGTGCACTTTCTCTATTATCTTCAGCAGCTGGATGAGTTACCCCAGTACAGCTGGGGTGCTGCTGTTCTGGCATACCTGTATAGGAGCATGTGCCGAGCGAGCATTGGTCCAGTGGTGGATATATGTGGTTTTCTGCCCCTCCTACATGTGACAAAAGTTCTGAATACTTTGTTTTTTACTCCAAATTCTATACGGTGAAATGACTCATAAAATTCACATCAACCTTTTATCTTAGGTTTGTGTCTGACATCGAATCATGCCGTTGCAGCCACCTCTACCACCACTTTTGCCCGGTAAGGATTATCCGTTTCTCCCTCTAGCATGTCAGGTGGATTCTCCGACATGAGAACTACCGAGAGACCGATGCACAGCATAATCTCCCCCTTCTCAGGGATGTTTTAGATATGTTGGTGGACGGACAGGTAAATATCTACCTACACTTGCTTGTTTTATATTGAGTTGTGATGCGCGTACTCACTTTTATGTTATCATTTGGTAGTTAATCTGGACGTCGTACAATCAAGTTGCTTGCTCAGCTGCCCGATTGTTGCTATGTCGATCGGCTGCTTTGGAGCACCTCCATCTCGATGATCTTCTTCGATCACATTGAGTATCATTCCACAGAGCGTGTGCTTTGACAGTTTTACCTTCCCCAGCCTATACCGAGGGAGCCTGGATGGGATGATACACACTATCAGCGAGACGACCGTGCCAGCATGGACCAACAGTATTTGGGATAGCTACATCAACAGATAGTTGAGCGTATCCCACCACCACCTACATTTACGCAGGAGGCCACGATTTATCTGTATACTAAGTGGTACCGCCGTCAGACCCGGCTGATGGTCGGGAACCCCATTCATGTACTTGGCGACCGCTACAGACCATACGCCGGGAGGCACGAGACACTGATACGTTTTTCTGGCTTATTAATATGTTATAATTGTGATATAACGTTATTTAATTAATATTTTACCTGTTTCACAGGCTATTGGGCATCATCGGCTCTACCAGTTGGGACAGGAGATGCAGCAGCGTGCCGACATCCCTGAAATGGTTGACTATGGCCGACAGTTGGCACAGATGGCTCGTCTGACACTGATGCATGTAAAAGATGCCGAGAGGTTGGACCACGAGGCTCAGTATACGGCGCCAAAGGCCTACCATCGGGGTAGGGCAGTCCCACGAGGCAGGTGTAGGGCACGAGGGAGGGGCTCCCCACGAGGTAGAGGTGCCCCACGGGGTCGCCGGGGACAGTTAGGAGGTGGTGCCCACCTCCTTGATCTTCACCTTCAAATCTTCAGTTTGTTGCTTCAATTGTGGCTCTCTGTCCCACTACCTCGTACACACATCATGAAGATGATACAACTTGTCTTTGTAGTATTCTTGTTCACATGATTTATCAACCCATACCTTAAAATTGCATATATCGGGTTGCCTATAAAACTTGTTCATACAACCCCAATAGCGGCGTCCAGTTTCTTCCCAATCATCGTACATCATACTTTTGATTCCACGGTCGCACTTTGGGGAACGAAAGGGTCGTTGAGACATTTCTTAAAGAGAAGTTTGGGTTTATTGAAAAGCTCGATTATATGTTGTTGTTAAGTGCAGAGAATAACTAGAATACACTCTTTATTTATAGGCTAGAAGTTGCAATAGATCATAGTATTATACCACGATTTACATGCATTTTTTTTCCTGATAATAGATTTTTTCACACGGTTTTCAGCCTTTCCAGAACGACATGACAACTCAACGATACGTAGTATTATACTGCGATTTACATATACAATTTTCTGCGATTTACATATTAAATTATTCTGAAAAAACCAGCTTTTGCCACATGGTTTTTAGCCTTTTCATAACGACATGAAAACTCAACGATATGTAGTATTATACCGTAATTTACATATTAAATTATTCTGAAAAAACAGCTTTTGTCACATGGTTTTCAGCCTTTTCAGAACGACATGATAACTCAACGATATGTAGTATTATACCGCGATTTACATATATATTTTTCTTTGAAATTTTAAGATTGGTGTTCTTTAGCAACAATAATAAGTTGAATATTTGAACAACTCTATGAAGAAAATAATACATTATGTAAATAAAACAACAATTGTATTTTAACAACATATTTTTGTAACAGAATTTGAACAATATTTTTATTTAAACGGGTTAACACAAACTCAAACACGACAAATCCAGAGATACAAACAGTAAACTAATAAAAACACTACATAAGGAAACATAAAGATAAACTACTACACTTATGATGTACAAGCCACTGCTTAATCACGATCCGCTTCCTACAATTCGCTCCAATCACTCGAGTTGGTCTTCCAGCCTTTTTTTCTCTACTTCTACCTCATTGAGTTTCACCTTCAACTCCTCAATTTTTTGGTTGGTTTGGCGCTCCTGGTCATGTTGCCTCGAACACATAACTTGAAGATCATAAACTTTTCCTTTGTAGTACTTTTGTATACACTCTTCATCCATCCATACATCAAATTCACATGTAGGTTTGTCGGGTTGCTCTTCAAGCTTGTTCTTACATGCCAATAGCGGCGTCCACCATATGGCCACCATTTGAACAACCTGCATTTTTCTCCACAATAGCACCTTGGGACGTAAACGTTTTTGTTCAGACATTTCTTATAGAGAAACTTTGGTTATTGTTAAGCGAAGAATATAAGTAGCATGCGACCGTTATTTATAGTCAAGACTTCACACAAAACATAGTATTTTTTTTAGCAAAATCCATTGAGCAGTGTGCCTACGGCTAGTTTATATATATATATATATATATATATATATATATATATATATATATATATATATATATATATATATATATATATATATATATATATATATATATATATAATAGAAAACAAAATACAATGTCAGGATGTCTTAAACGATGAAAGAAATAGACTTTGGCATCTACATAGCTCCTATTACCAATATCGAGCAATGCACTCAATACTGAAATACAAGCTTTATGTATCCATCTTGAAACACAAGCTAGAGAGTTATATCACAAGTTAGGGCTCTTTATATGGCCTATTCTAGAGAGAAAACAACCTAGGGCTCTTTATATCACGAAACATAGTCTTATATTGCGATTTACATATTAAATTATTCTGGAAAAAAAACAGGAGTTTTCACATGGTTTTCTGCTTTTTCAAAATGACATGATAACTCAACAAAGCGAAGTATTATACCGCAATTTACATATTTAATTTTTTTTGCAAAAAAAGCTTTTTCTTCAATCATTCAAGCTTTTGAACCACGCTTTACAGCTTTTTGAGAACGACAAGACAATTGATAAAATACATTATTGTACCACGCTTTATATATTTAATTTATTTTTTAATACGAGATTTTTTTATATCACATTCTTGGTCATGTTTACTAACAACCATATCAAAATATAACATTAAAAAATAAGATGTAACAACATTGTGGAAATTTTATTTATTGCATATATATTGAAACAAATACAAGTATAGATATGTATTACAAAAAATAATACCAAAATAATTTACTAGGGGTATCCTCGATAGTTGGGTACATTGGATGAACTTGCACCAGGATTACCACCTCCACGCATACTACGTGAAGGACATTTACGACGGTCGTGTCCTATTTGTGAGCATATGCCACATTTACGCGCATAAACTGTGTCACTAACATCCATTTGGTTCCATATGCACGTTCTCTTTTTCACTTGCAGCTTGCGCAAATAGTCCTTGTTACAAACCATCTTAAAAGGTTCCGACGACCAATAATGCTCAGCACCTAATGGCTGCAGCGTTCCACTATACGTGTCTATGTATGCAACAACACTGAATTACCTATCAATATAGTTTGTTGCCTCATATCCAACTTGGTGAAAGCACTTCAACGTAGGTGCGCATGTGGTAGATGGTCCATTTCCCACATGAATACAACCTTCTATTTTCATTCATCGTATGTAGATTATTCCAATGGTGTCCGCTGATAGCTGTCTTAACTTCAAAAACACCCCGCTCATGATCGTACTGAAGAAATGAATGCCACTATGCTCGCCTCCTGGACCTTTCAAATCTTCTCATGGGTATTGTCATAAATTCAACACCCCGGTCCATCAATGCTAAGGCAGCTGCATGCCTTTAAACAAACCTCTCCGCATTCTCTTTGAATGTCATGCGGACCATGGCAGTGACAGACATTCCATGGGAAGACTTCAATAAGCCGTTAAGGACTCCGAGACGTTTGTTATGAGGGCTCCCCATCGTCTGCCACCATCAGCATGCAATGTCCACATGTGAATCTCATGCCCCTTCAACCAAGTATAGACTCTTAGTTCTAACTGCCGGATCGCTTCCATGCGCCTCGTGAATTTGCACTGCTGCTGCACAGTTGCATCCATCCACATTAAGTCATGCAAGGTCTTGTCAGGATATTTCTTCTGAAAATTGGCCTTCAGGTGCCGCACACAGTAATGATGGTATGCATATGGTTCCTGCCATTCAGGCAAATAACGCACATAACTTAAAATACCACTATGCCGATCAGATATTAGACAAATACCGTAACGCTGTTTGACGACGTGCTGCTTCAAGTGGTTCAAAAGAAGAGTCCACGTCTCTTCGCTTTCGTTGGCACATATGGCAAAAGCTAATTGAAATATTTGCCCGTTGGCATCTACTGCAATTGCAATCAAAAGTTTATATCATACTTTTCATAGACATGAGTACCGTCTATGGAAATAACAGGACGACAATGCACACAACTATCAATTGTCGGTTTAAATGACCAGAACACATAGTTGAAAATATATTCGGGTATGTCCAGACTCCGCTCACACCTCCATTCAACAACAGTCCCGGGGTTAAAGTGTTGCAGTGCGGCCATATACTTGGGCAAATTTGAAAAAGATTTATCCTAGTCGCCATAAGTAAGTTCAAAGGCACGTTTGCGACCGAGATATGCCTTTCTTTTGGTTATAGTACAACCATACTCCTGGTGGACGGCTGTAATACACTCTTTAATCTTGAACCTAATGGACACTTCCAAATATGGAATCAAGACAAGGGAAATCAAGTCCACATCCAAGTTGAAGTGATTCTCATTGTATGTGTCCATTTCACATCTGTGCTCACTAATAAATTTACCAACTTTTCACTAACCGGATTTCTTTTTGGTAGCATACAACATCCAGTGACAACCCAAAAACCACCTATGGCATACAACCTTGTATTTCTCCGTAGTTGACTCACTTACCGTCATCTCACGGCACTCTCTTATACTGTAGATTTTTACAGCCTTAATTAGGCGAGCTTTGTCGGGGAAATACATGCCCTTTGTCAGAACAGCTAGTCTAGACTCATCCCACATCTGTGATCGAAATTCATCATCATCCCTTGTGAGGGCATCCACGTTCGGCATTCTTGGAAAATTATCAAGGTAGGGAATATTCCGCTCATGAAATGACACGTGGGACTCGTACACTCTTGGTCTAGCGGGAGGTGGATGTACATGCTCCCTCGTCAGCTCAGGTTCAATATTCACATGCTCCCTCGTCAGCTCAGATTCAACATTCACTTCCTCCTCCTCCTCATCACCCTTATCATGGAAGGGTGTATCATCCCCAGACTCATCCGCATTGTTGTCATAATCACTATCATCTTCCTAACTCTGCGCATTTGCCAAAAATAATGAGTAAATACGTCGTCTATGGGCAACTGTGTGAGGTCAGGAGCTTCAAGAAGCTCGTTTTCACTGCACAAAAAGAACAAAAAGACAAGTTACCCAAACCTCCAGAAAAATACTTTAATAACACTATATCACTTTAGTTACAAGCCGTACTATCTTGACGTTTTATGATGGATATTTTCTTGTTGGTCATGACTCCCGGATTGGCCACCGTAGTCCAATACTCCCGAACTATGCATATTCCAACTAGGAGCGGGGTCATAACTTGTAAAATTCATGTCCAGACGGTGCCCCCTATGAAAACTATGAGTGTTAATACAAATTCAACTAAAACATAAAACAAACATCGCTAAAGCGTAGTAAAATTGAAGTTCACCAGTCCTCTTATTGATTATATAAAGTCGAAAAATTATTTTGTGGCTGATCATTCGCTGGTGGTGACAAGCTTTAATCAAGGCAAGCTCTTTTATCAGCAATCTGTCCGGCAAAAACTGCTCCACAATAACCACCCGATGACAGGGGGTTATCCATGCTGTGCACACCCTCATTATTGGGAACTCTTCCACCTGACGTACATTTCCAATAATTTTATTACAATAAATTCCTTTTATTCATCAAGAATCTGCAAAAAATCTCTAAGAGTTTCATCATCCTCGATGTTAAACTCAGAAAAATAAGCAAACCCTTGCGGAGTTACTGAATACGGAAATCTACTGGTTACTTTAAGGTTAACCGAACACCTCATATCACTCATTTTTTTTACATAACAACAATACCAATGTATCATACTCCATAATAAGAGGCAATTTAACATGACACTGTGGAGGTGAGCTATACCGCACAGAGTTATTCTCCACCACAACCTCACCCCCCAATATAGTGAAACCCTTATTTTTGGCACTTCAGATATTGTGAAAAAATAATTGATAAGAAGAAGAGAGAAGTATGAACGTATATTTGAAGTCAAGTATTGAATGTATTTTTATAAAATTAAAACGCCTATAAATAAGGCAAGCCCGAGCTTGGGATGTAGAATTTTTTAAAGGATTCGCAGTATAATACAATGTTTTATGTATTTGAATTATTATTATGTCAGTTAAATAATTGGTGGCTCCAATTAATATGTAATTCGCAGTATAGTACTGCAAATTACATTTTAATTTTTTTTTAAAATAGTACTACGAATTATTAAATTTTTTTTTACCTAATTCGCAGTACTATATTGCGAATTACATTAACGGAAAAATTTTCGTTAAAGTAATTCACAATACAGTACTGCGAATTACGTATTTTTATAACTTTTTTTAGCACTAAAAATATACTTTATTTTAATTAATCATTAATTAAGTTTCGGACTCGTCAAGACCCTCACCCAGTAATATTCTTGTCTTTTGCTAATTTTGGAGTTTATTTTCCACATGAGGCATTAAGGACCACTTAACCACAAGCAGGTCTGAATCTCATTGTGCGTGGTTATCAAATCTGTTTTCACTTTTTGGGTTCTAAAGAGAAAAATATGAGATCTGAGTTCACAAGGACAAGGCTCTTTTGTGGTTCAATAACAAGACTGAACATCATCAGTCAATTCCGGAAGATCTTCAGCCGTATCAGAATCGTCATCGCTCATAGGATACTCCATTGTGGACTTGTGCACCACATAGTCATCGACAAGGCTTCAGATTGCCTCCAAGATAGATGCGAGCGATAAATGATGATTATCTTCATACTTCAAGAAACAGAAATCTAAGTACTTCACTTTGTAGCGTGGATCCATAATAGTAGCTAGAGCCAACACCAAATATATATTCTTCCAATGCTTGTCCAACTTTTTCAGCATAATATTGGCTAAATTTCAGACAAATTCATCTGAACTCACAAACTCTTTCATCAGATTAAATCGAAGCTATTTGAGATTGTGGAAGTAGAGACCTGCAGAGGGACGTTTTAACATAAATAGCACTTCTGCTGAAGTATAGACATGTCCTACAATTTTACATACTCCCCTAACTTTCTCCCACTCTTGGGCCGAAGGTATATCATAATCTTTTAATCATCTTTCAAGTATTCTCCTTTAGCTTCTAACTCCAATGCTTCCCTTAATTTATGAAATGTCACATTCCAAACTGGTAGTGATTTGCCCCAAAATACTATGAGTCGAATGTCACCGATTAAATCCTCTATCATCCCAAATGCTTTTTTCACCATTGAACTAAAAATGTCTGCACAACAAGACACGCGCAACAATTGTCCATCTAATTGGAGTCTTTTCTTTTCAAGAAGTTTACCTTTAATGACCTCAATAATCTCATCAAAGTCCAGGTAGCTATGCACAGTGACAGCAGATACTTTATCTTCAATACCAAAATCCGAAAGACACTTAATTGTCTCGCCAATGTAATCGTCATACGCACCAAAAGATCTAACGTTAATAACCCAACTCCTTTTAAACGGGCACTAAAATACTCCATCAGATTTTATGTCCAAACGGTCACTAAAATACTCACTTTTAAATAAGGCAAAAATGCTCCTCGCCACTTAAACTTGGACATGATTGTCATGCCGATAGAGGTTCCAAGTACCACACTACTTTGAGCGTAAATGTATTGCTATTTATACGATCCAATAAATAGGGTATAATTTGATCGGTTGATCCATTTGAGCTTCCATCCCGATTATTCGCCGTTTTAATTCAAATTAAAAGAACATATATAATTATGACAACTTCGCACAAACCATAAAATTATCAAAAATATTACTAATATAATAAATATAAATCTTTCAATTACAATTATGCTCAGCGAGTTTTCATATTCTGAAGGCGATCAATGGTGACATCTGTTTGCAATAAGTTTATGCATAGAAAAATAAAATTGCAATCACAAACAACCTTAAAGAAAAAAAGATTTTATTGATAAACAATATGTGTTATAACTCTGTTTTTCCCTTAATCTTTCCTCAAGACATATTTGATATGTCTTTGATCTCTTAATGAATATTCTAAGAGCTTCGTAGAATTCCGGAGATCTCATATTTGATCTCTTCATGCATATTCCGAGAGTTTATGAAATTGTCGAGATCCGTTTTGAAGGACATATGTAGCCTTATTTATAGGCATGAATTAGAGTTTGGGTAAAGTGGCCACCGATTAATCCTAATAGATTCCTAATATTTCAAGAGTTTTCTTGAATTTAGGATTTATCTTGATCTGTTAAAATTTCAGTGTCTACAAATGCCCCATACTTGAAAGTTTAACAAGGTGTAGGCTTGCTGAAATTTGAAGATGAAACTTGAAGTACCTGACCATCACAATAGGTAATCTTGAGATTTGCAGGAGGAAGAGATGAATGGTAGAACTGGTCTTATTGGGCATGCCAATTTGCTTGCAATATATTTATGCAGAGAAATATAAAACTGCAATCACAAACAACCATAAAAAAAGATTTTATTGATAAATATTATAGGTTATAACTCTGTTTATCCCTTGATTCTTCCCTCAAGACATATTTAACATGTCTTTGATCTCTTAATGAATATTCCAAGAGTTCCGTAGAATTTCGGAGATCTCATATTTGATCTCTTTGTGCATATTCAGAGAATTTATATAATTGCCGAGATCCTTTTTGAAGGAAATATGTAGCCTTATTTATTGGTATGGATTTGGGCTTGAGTAGAGTGGCCGCCAAGTAACCCTAATAGACTCCTAATATTTCAAGAGTTATTTTTAATTTATGATTTATTTTGATCTGTTAAAATTTCAGTATCTATAACATCATTACTTACATTTGCATATACTTCATATTTTGTTAGTGAAATTAAATTTAAAAAAAGTCAAGAATGAATTAAACTAAATAAAATTCACTTAAGATTAATTAAGAATAGCAAGTCAGAAGTTTTTCTTTCTTTCTAAATGGTATATTTGCAGCAAGGAAAAAGAGCAAAGTATATGTAAAATGTCTATTTTCCGCAAGTCAAAAGGGCGCAATATAGAGAAAAATGTGAATTAAAAACAATTACCAAAACGAAAAATATGATAAAAAAATGCATTTCCTTCAAGCCAAAAGAGCAAAACCAAAGCAAAACAAACAAACGTCCACGCAGGATTCAAACTCACATCATTTAAGAAGAATTCCTAGTCCATGCGACACCTTTGTTACTGTGGGTGCCATATTTGATATATATACTCATTTTATACGTATATATAAAATATAGATATTATCTCAACCGAAGCTTGCCGGTGGCGTTCCACTCCCTCTCTACAACGTAGATCCGTCTCTGCATGTCGGTAAATAAATATTTAAATTTCACATGAACATTTTAACTTGAGCATAAGTGAACTAATATAAATTCATAAACGTGGCAGTCCAATCAACAAAAAACTAATTAAAACTTACCATATGTAAAACGCAAAAACATACTATGCATCAACTATTTCCCATTCTTTTTTACCTGGAGACCCGAAACTACTCTCCATTTTGTTTTCATTTTTCAGTTGTCTCTCTCTAATTGAACTCTACATTTTCAATTATTTGCTCAAATGGAGTGAACGATTGTCATACAATTTTCTGCCTATTAGATCATTTGCATATTTTGTTTATATCCTTTCAAAATCGATTCTAAAACAAGAATCTGTTAGGTTTGTGTACCGTCAATTTCTCCTTCACCAGAGACATAGAAATCCTTGAAGGTCCGGTTATAATCTTTCATGAAATTTCTGGTTGTTTTCTTGAGTTTTTATGTGTTATCGATGTTTATATGACATATATGTTTTGTATGTATGCAATGGTTCTTTCGTTATTAGGGTTTAAAATTAAGATTTTTTGGAATAACACACTAAATTCTTATTTTTTTCTCCGAGCTTTGTTGGCTGCATGGCTGACCTGGCGTATAGGGTTAAAAATTATGGCTTTTTATTATTTTGAATTTTTTTTATCTATTAAAGTGATAAAGTTAAGGTACTTTTCCCGTATTTACTTGTTATTTTTCAAAGACATGTTCAGACAAGATTGTCCTTTTCTTTTGAATATGTTACTGATTTGGAACTATTTTATCTTATTTTTATAGGTGTAATGAGGCAGGATAATTGTTCTTGTGAAATTACAATTTCACTATCAAGGAGAACCGGTAGTTGGCCCATTAATGAGGTATAAAAATGATATAACGTGACCTACTATTGAGTGCTGACACTGATAAAATGCATGTTATTCAATTCAATAAATAGGCAAATGATATCAGGTTCTTAGGTGTGGAGAAACTTGCATGTCTAGTCAATAAAAATGGAGCATTTCGATTTATTAAGTATGATGCTGATGTTTTAGAATTCTGCAAAAATCTCCAAGATGAAGATTTTATTGATGTTTATTTATGTCACACAGTAATATACCATGTGTTGATATTGAATGTGATGAAATATTAAGTAGTGGTGTGGACCCCCGTAATATCCCATATAACTAATGTAACGACCCGACCTGTCGTTTTTGAGCTTTAGATTTCCATTAATCGATTTGAAACTTTGAGTAGCTTCATATTATGTATTATAACTTGTGTTTATGGTTGGTTTTGGTTTTCGAGTAGTTCGGGATTGATTTGGAAGAATGATTCTCGTTTTGTAAGCTTTAAGTTCGAAGAGTTGACCAATGATTGACTTTGGGTAAGCAGACTCAAAATCGGAGTTTAATTATTCTAATAAGTTTGTATTATGATTTTGGACATGTCCACAAAGTTTGATTAAATTTCGATGAGTTTTCGATAAGTTTGAGTTGTATGGTGAACACCTAGAAAGGATCCTCATGGCTGCTCCACCAAATTTTGAAGAAGGTCAATCTACATACCGACCACCTAGGTTCAATGGACAATACTATGGGTGGTGGAAAATAAGAATGCATGATTTTATCATGGTTGAGGATTTTGAGTTATGTGATATCATATGTGGTGGTCCTTATGTTTCAACCAAGGTACTAGAAGAACATCCATTTTCAATGGAAAAAACCATTAAAGAGTACACTAAAGCAAACAAGAAAGTCGTGGAGAAGAATTTTCGTGCCAAGAAAATTCTAGTATGTAGAATATGACTTGAAGAATAAATTAGAATCTCTACATGCGACACTGCCAAGGAGATATGAGAAGCTTTATAAACGGCTCATGAGGGAACCACACAAGTAAAACAATCTAAGATTGATATGCTCACTACCGAGTATGAACTCTTCAAAATGAGGGACGATGAATCCATTCAAGATATGCACACAAGATTTACTTCCATCATAAATGAGTTACACTCACTTGTCGAAACCATTCCTAGAAACAAGCTAGTGAGCAAAATCGTCAGCATTCTACCTAGATGTTGGGAAAGAAAAGTGAATGCTATTACTGAATCAAAGGACTTACATGAGCTGATCATAGAAGAGATGATCGAAATTTGAAGACCTACGAGTTGAAGAGGAAGATAGATCGGGAAAGAAGAGAACTAAAGAAGGAAAAAAAAATTGGTACTTAAAGCTGATAACAATGATTTAAGCGAGGAAGACAATGAAATGACTTACTTAACCAAAAAATTTTTGAAGATGGTCAGAAAAAATGGAGAAATGCTAAAAAGGGGCAGCTCTAACAAACCAAAGAACTATGATCTTTGTTACAAGTGTGGAAGCCTGGACACTTCATGAAAGACTGTCCTCTCTTAAGCAAGAATTCACCAAGAACTACCATAAGAAGACAGCTAAGACAAACCCGGTTCCTTTCAAGGATTTCAAGAGAAAAAGATCCGCTGAATGAGACATGATCTTGCAACATGGTGGAGTTTCTCTAGTGAGTCTGAAGATGAACCTGATACTGGTGATGGTTCCATTATGGCAGTTGAAGGTAGGGAGATTGAAGATGACATAACTTTTACTTTGATGGCTCAATCAGATGATGATGCAGACGATGGCAACAAGAGGTAAATTTCAGGGGATGTTCAGAGAAATCTAAAATCCTATTCTCCAAAAAAACTCATGTCTTTAGCTAATGTATTAATTAATGCTTTTCAGAATCTTGTGGAGGAAATGGATTCTTTGACATTAGAATTAGGAGAATCTGAGCTACAAGAAAAATGGCCTTTAAGGAAGGGAAATATGGTCTATAAAAGACCAAATCTGGACCCCAAAGTAGCAATAACGATGGATGAAAGCTAGTTGCAACCCGTCGTAATAGCTTTCGCTGCTAGAAGTTAGTAGCGACTGAGCCAAAAACATGGTCATTAATTGATTTAGCGATGGGCAAAAATGCTGGCTGTAAAATTCTTTTAGAGATTGGGCATCTCGTCCCTAAAAGGCGATGAAGATTATACATACCCCCATCGTTAGAGCGTTTTAGCGATCAACCTTCAACTAGTCCTAGATTAACTTTTAGAGATGGATAGAAAATTTGGTCATAAAATACTTTTAAAGATGGACAAAGAATCTGGCCGTGAAAAATAAATATATTTCAATTGTTAAACCATTTTAGCGACCAACTTTTAATTTGTCGTCCCAGATTATCTTCTAGAGACGAGGCCCTATATAAATTAAAATAATTGGTGTAATTTAGTGATAATGTTTTTGGTCTCTTATTGACCATGAGTAGTTCTAAAGCTCATTACCACCAAAAGTTATTTTTATTAATAAAGATCAAATTATTATAGAAAAATCTAGCTATAAAATATAATATAACAAGTTAACATTCCATGATGATTTTAATTAGTTTCAATATTTTCTCAATACCTTAACAAAAAAATCTTAACTAATATCCTGAGCTAGATTATAATATCAAATTTTGCATAACAACCCTAGCAAAATAATAATGAATTTGTGCTTTTTCTAAACTTGTATCTTTACTTGTAACTTCAATCTTCAAAACTCGTAGGTACAAAAGTTTGAAAAGATGATAAATAACTATAGATACAATTATATAATTAAGGCATATTTGCCGTCTTAATTGCATCCCCCGCAAGCATGCTAGAGTGCAGTTTAACAAGTGGAAGGGAAAGATGTTTCGCTATTTCCCTATAGTAAAGTCAAATATGTTTTAAAATACATCTCACAACCTAGAAAAACGCAGACTACCAAATAATCTTCTAGCAGGTTGCACAGACATCAACAGCAAGAAAGAATGAAAAATGCAGACTACCAATTTAATCTTCTACCAAAATACTTTACATCTGCTTCATCAGCTGCTTGGGAGATAATAATGTCGCGAAATATGAAATTGAACTATGCCATTCATCGTTAATATAACATAATAACAAGCATATACGCTTCAAATGTCAGTGTCTTTATAACTATAGATTATTTATTCTCCATCACTATAAGGTAAGAGATTTGAAGTTGTCTCAAAATTTCCTAGGCCGGCACAGAAGTCAGGAGACTGGATCAGCTAAAAGCAAGCAAGATGAAAGAGCTTTTCCTCAGAAAACAAATAGAGCTTAAAGAGATCTGCAAGCGATCTCACATGGAAATTTCCTCACGGCCAGAGATGGAAAATATAATAAAACTAATGAAGGCTATAATGGAGAAGGTAGAGAAATGGATATTAGCTCGTGACAAGGAACGATGGTTGGAAGAGTATAGCAGGGTCAGTTGCTTTCCTTATGAGACTGAGTAGCATATTCACTTCTCTTCATCAACTTTTTCATTTTAGGCATGCATATCTTTAGGATGGCAACCGGTATTCTGTAAGTAGAGGTGCTACAAAAGAAGTTGAGAAGAGATTTTTTGGGAGAGCTTTTATCGAGAGCGAAGAGAGAAGAAAAGTATTTGTTTGCTGTAGATCTTTATTCTAACCAGTCAACTTCAAATCACGTTTTTCGATTCGTTAACTGTTGGATCGGGCTGAAATTTTGACTGAGTATTTGTAACATCTTGGACTTGGATTTGAATGTTGAAGAACAGATTTGGAGGCTCGTAGCATCTGATTTCGAGCCTCGAACAACAGCTTTGTTTTGTGAATTATACTCTTTCTTCAATTGATTAGTTGTTGCTCTTGTTGCTATTATTGCTCCGTGTTTGACCCTTATTGTATAGCAAATTTGGAGAACTTTTATAACCATCTTACTGTTATTGTGGAGCTTTTTGGATCTGTGATCCTGTGATTTTAACCTTCCATTTAAAGGATTTTTCACGTTAAAATTTGATTTTTTAAATCTTTTTTATTTTCGGGTTTGCTTCTTCATCAACATACAACATAATAATTTTCTCATAGAATTCACACGATTAAGCTTTTCTCTAGAGGCTCTAACTCTGAATTCCGCTTGGAGGAAAGAAAACATTATAGCAAATACGCCTTCTAATTGCAGTGAAGTTTCACGAATAAAAAATTTGTTTAGTGTTGTCTATAATCCGTGAGATTATGGTACTACACCAAATTTGAAGGAAACAATGTTCTTGTCGAGGAGAGTTGAACATCCAAATAAATAAATCAATCTTTATTCTAGTTGCAAAGGAACCTTCAAGCAGTCTGAATGTGTACAATCCATTAGAAATCCAAGCACTTTGTTGAAATAGACTACATACGCACATCAACTAAATAAATTAAAAAATTGGGTATATTGTTACTAACTTGGTTTGCAGATAAAAACAGTGGTCATTCATTTGAAATGGGCGATGTCTGTAAGCGGGACTTGTGATTGTTGAGCAGCGAAGTGCTCTCTCATCTTTCATCTCATCTTCTAAGGTAGACAAGCGCTCATTCAAGGATTTGTTTTCCTCATTCAAAGATTTATTTTCTTCTTGAGTTGAACGTAGCGCGGACAGTTATTCAACCGTTGAAGAAGTTCCACCTTTCAAGTCTTTCGCCTTCACTCCACCCCCAAATCCAAACACATGGCTACGAGTTTGAGGTCCACAATATTTTTCTACAATCTCTATGCTAGGTAGAGATGGATCTGCTTGAACTATTTCTCCGATTTAAGCATATAAAATATATATAAAAATATTTAAAATTAAAATCCACCATAATTTCAAATAATGTATATATTCAATTTACCAAACATACATATTTTTCAATTGCTTCAGGTTCAGCAAGCTTGTTATCTTTCTTACGGTTCTCAAAGAAAATTGCTGCCAAATCTGGTGGGTTGCCATCTTTTCCGCCCTTTACATTAAAGGCAAATATGTCAAGTAACATCTCGTAAATATTTTCTTAGGAAAATAAATTTTTTATGATAATACCTTTTGATAAGTGATCTCACGAATAGGCTTGCTACCAATATGATGAAGCATCTTTAACTTAGCTCGATTTTTCGCATTCCTGTTGCTTCTCGCCTAAATTTGTGAAACACTAAGATTAAATGTGTGAAATTTAGAAAACTTAATAATAAGTTGAGCTTCTAAAGAACTTTGGAATAAACTTAATATGCCAATGTACAATATATACTTGAACACTTAGCTTCCAGGAATATGAAGGCAAAAGCACAGAGGTAGGAGCGGACTTAATTCACTGACAGTAAGTAGGAACTCAAATTGGCGCAAGCAAAAGCACCACACGCTAGAAACTAAAAGGCACAAAGACGACTTTCACCCTGGTTTTAGAAATTTCAATTATGTTATCTATATCGACATTGCTCACGAATTTTAATTACAATAATATGGTTGTGCCTACCCTTTAGACAAGAGGGGTTGCTCTGATGGTAAGCAACCCCCACTTCAAATCGAGAGGTTGTGAGTTCGAGTCTCCCCAAGAGCAAGGTAGGAAGTTCTTGGAGGTAAGTATGCCGGGGGTCTATTTGGAAACAATCACTCTACCCAAAGGTAGTGGTAAGGTCTGCGTACACACTACCCTCCCCAGACCCCACTAAGTGAGATTATACTTGATTGTTGTTGTTGTTGGTTGTGCCTACCTTTGTCACTGTTTTCCCTTTTTATTTATTAGAGTAATT
Source organism: Nicotiana benthamiana (assembly GCA_034376525.1). Classification (NCBI taxonomy): domain Eukaryota; kingdom Viridiplantae; phylum Streptophyta; class Magnoliopsida; order Solanales; family Solanaceae; genus Nicotiana; species Nicotiana benthamiana. The sequence goes on along the minus strand of CM067332.1, from coordinate 110,450,881 downwards.
GTCTTCTTTATTCACACGTTTTTATTCACCCTCGTATCCGATGACTTATTCTACATAGTCCGGCTGCTTAAGAATATTCATATACATGCAGTGTTCTTCAAGTGCAAAAGCAGAAATAATGATCTATTGGAACATGCATATTAAGAATGTAAAGTGATCTGGTGCAAAATATAAAGTGATCTGGTGCATATTGAGAATGTGAAGTGATCTGGTGTACAAGCAAAAATAGTGATCTGGTGCATGAGTCGTGATTCTTAAGCTGAAACTACGTATCAAACCCCATAATTCGATAACTCAAATACATTATTAAATCACTAGGCATATCTGAAAACTTTCCGAAGAAAACTATTCTTTTACAAACCACTTCCGTTTTTTCTTGTCTACTCTCTTTGGAATATTCTTAAGAGCCCAACGTGGCTTATCATTCACATATTTTGCATGTAAGTGTCCTCTCTATTGTTCCATAACTCTTTCATCCATGCGAAGATATGATCACGATGATCATTCATGTCAACACTCTCGAATTTATCCTACAATAATTAAAACTTAGGTTGAGTTAATGAATTAGTTCAGTTTTAGTAACTACTCAAAATCCTGTGTTAGGAGCAAATCTCCAGCAGTTATACAACAATTAACATATAATCCTGTGCATTTTTTTATATCAGACATTGGTTATTACTAGTGAATTGAAATACTTTGATGTTTTCCTAGTATCTGTTTACATCTTGATTTAAATGGAGTGTCCTGAATTTATCAGATACAAAAATTACATTTGTTTAATTTTGCTGCGCCAGAGGAATGTTTCTACATCGACTAATAGACCGAGTTAAATTAGCAGACATAATTGATTTCCAGTAGTACAAGGGAAAATCTATGAAAACATGGACTTTTTTTTATTCTTTATCGAAAAAGAAACCATACTAATTTTTTTTTTATACCGGGGAAACTTTTTAAATATGTTTCCGACAAATGCTCACCTTCATAACACAGCAAATCATAACAAGACAAAAAAACAAGACTAACGGCGTCTACATGCACGTAAAATTTGCGATCATCTTGCTTACCTCAATAGCTGCCAACATGTGATTCAGCTTTTCTTCATTAATATCATTCCACGATGATACTTCCAAAGGACATATATTACGATCACGAATGATTCTTTCCAAATACCTCGAAAATTATTTACTATTTGTTTCAACTGTTCGATTATTATAAAAGGTTATTTTCAGCTTTTGTGCTACTTCAAACGATACAACTTCTTTGCACTTGTTCCTCCCTCGAACTCTTTTTACATTTCCACAATTAGATGAAGAGCCTACATATGCATAATTTGGTAAAAACTATAGCAATATAATTCAGTCCTACAAATTAATAACATATGAATTCAAAATATCATACCTGTTTCAGTTGTTTGGGAGTGTTGCATAACTTGATCAGTAAATGGAGGCAATAAGATATTGGCTTGCGTATGCGCTTTCTCAAGAACCAAGGAGTTTTTATCCATTTTTCGCATTTTATGGTTAGAAAACATGGTAAAATTCGATCTTGTGCTCTTAGAAATCTCTAAATATGAGCACGAAGATCTAGGAGTTTGCTCCTGTCCCTTCCCTATAGAACCTGGACCAAAAAACCATTTTAGTTTGGCATTTGATTTCAGTAAAATATGTAATAAAAATACCACAAATTTGGAAAAACTTACCTACTTCAACTTTTTGAGTGTGACAAAATAGTAATAAAAGAAATCATGCCACCAATATATGTAACAATGAAAATACTAATTCATAAATAGATACTTCAGCTCATCGGTTCCTTTTCATTTCTTCTGTGAAGGATTTCCTAAGTCTACAATATCATCATTGAGTTGTTTTAAAATCTCATAGGAATCATAAGGTTGAGTCTTCTCATGACATTCCAACCTTTGTTGGAGTTATCGATAGCATAAAACACTTGAGATGCTTGCTCCGCTAAAATAAAAGGCTCCTTTGTTTTCAAATATCTCCCTGGATTAACTTTCACGAAGTCATACTCATCTTTTTAACTCCCTTTATTTTATCATAGACATCAAACCAATTACATCTAAATAAAATCACTCTTCTACCCGTGAGAAATTGTAATTTAATCACATCTGTTAAAATTCCATAGAAATTAATGTTCTCACTATCTTTATCATTCTCACCAACTACAACAACACCATACTTTTGACTCCTTAAAATTTTATCATAATTTTCTACATGAAATCTATATCCATTAACAACGTAACCATTAAAATGTGTCGTATATTGGATAGGACCACGTGAAAGTGAGAGCAGATCTTCCATGATCCGACTATCATCTCCTTTATGCAATCGTGCAACCTATCAATAAGATTAAGTTGAATAATTTAGAATTAGTAATACAACTTTAAAATGTCAAATTTGATGTTTGTGTATTACTCACCCTAAATTTAAATCATTTAATAAAGTGTCAGTTCCACTCTGCATCAGACAAGTGCATGCAGTATCCACATGAGTTTGTGCAAACTTTCAACAAATTTGGAGTGACCCATAAGTGTCCATAAATAAAGTACCCTAAAGAAAAAAAGAAAAATGAGACAATATGAAAGAACTCTCCACACTCAAGATATGATATGACTTCATAACAATTTTTCAGCATGTATATATATGCTTGTTCCAATTCATTTGCTTCTAGATCACATTGTTCTTTAGCTCCTAGAGTACTTCCAGGTTGATAAAACATAGATAAACCTCCAATAAATTTTTTCAAACCCCAGTCATAACTTTGTTCAGGTCGATTGAATTTTGTGTCAATTGGATGCAAATATCGTGAACATAAGGTCATATATTCGTTTGTATGTATCCCTCTGCAATAGAGCCTTCTGGACATGCCCTATTACCAATCAAAAATTTCAAAAAATATAACCATAATTCCACATGATACATTCACCGATAATGAATAGGTCTATCAATCTTAGCTTTATTAGCTAAATGAATAGGCAAGTATACCATGACATCAAAAAATGAATGAGAAAGACCTTTTCTAACTTGCAAAGTGTTATGGAAATTTGTGATTCAATTTGTTTCAAGTCATAAACCCTTAAATCATTTGATCCAAGCACATTAAATAATAAAGATAACTCAATAAACAGTTTACACACTTCTTTGGACAACGTACCACGATTTGAAAATGAGAGTATATGTTGCAGAAGAACATGGAAATCATGACTTTTTAACCCAGATATCTTGTGATCTTTCAGGTCCACACATTGAGAAATATTAGATGAAAACCCATCAGGAATCTTTAAATTCTTTAGGAATTGGCATAATTTGTGCTTACATTTGGGAGGCAATGTGTAAACTATAGTTGGAACTTCAAATTTCTCCCCTCTTTGGATGGGGTGCAATTCTAGCCTAATATTCATGTCTTGCAAGTATAATCGAGTTTTAATTTTATCCCTGATCTTTCCTTTGACATTCCTGATTGTTCCTATAGTATTATCACATATATTTTTTCCATATTCATAACATCCAAAATTATGTAACAATAAGAGAGACTTCTAATAATACTTTTCTTGTTCCAATTATCCTTTCGATTTTCATGTGATGTATTCTTCTTTTTCTTTGGATCATTTGTTAACTCTATCCATTCAAGATCTTGCACTTGATTAAGTATATCAATACCAGATATATTTTTGGTGGGAGCCTTTTTTCTTTTGTACCATCAAACTAATCCTTGTCACTCCTCCATTTGTGGCTAAGAGGAAGGTAGCGTCGATGACCCATAAAACATTTGCTTCTTACTATTAGCCAATCAAATTGAGGATGTGTCTTTATTACAACATGTGCATGCCAACTTTCCTTTTGTACTCCATTCAGTTAAATTTTTAAAGGCTGGAAAGTCATTGATGGTCTATAACAAAGAAGCATGCAACTTAAAAATCTGTTATGATGCATCAAAGGTCTCAATGCCAACTTCCCACAACTCATTCAATTCTCCTGTTAAAGGTTGAAGACATATATCAATTGCCTCTCCTGGATTATCTGGACCAGAAATAAGCATTGACAAAATATTTTCTTTTTGTTTCATACACAACCAAGGTGATAAATTATAAGGAATAAGAACCACATGCTAAATGCTATATGATGTTTTTGAATTCCGAAATGGCTGAAATCCATCACTAGAAAGTCCAAGTCGGACATTACGAGGCTCTGCCGCAAATGAAGGATGAAGTTCATCAAATGACTTCCACGCTATTGAATCAGCTGGGTGCCTCATTATTCCATCATGAACTCTTTTATCTTTATGCCATGTTATTAAGTAGATGTATTTGTAGACATAAACAACCTCTGAAGCCTAGGCTTTAATAGAAAATAGCTTAAAGTCTTTGATGCTATCTTCTTACCTTTTTTATTCCTTGTTTCCCCGCTATGTCTATCCATTTCCGTCTAGAGGCACCACAAACTTTGGAAGAATCAAGTAAGCTATTCTTCTTTCAGTATAACATGCAATTATTAGTACAAACATCAATCTTGTTGTAGGAAAGACCAAGGTCTTGAATTATCTTCTTTGCCTCATAATACGATTTTGGCAAATTGGCTCCATCAGGTAACAACTCCTTTTTTAAAATTTTCAATAACACTGTAAATGTCTCATTACTCCAACGACCCATACTTTTGATGTGAAGCAATATAATCAAAGAATAAAGCTTTGAAGCTTTTGAACTTTGGTACAGTGACTGCTCGAAATCCTCAATAGCCTGTAAAATCTTTTTGCTTCAATATTTGGTTCCTCTTCCATTATATCATTATAGTCAGCGTGCACAGTTCTTCCATAAATATTAGGATATAGATCTCTCAACAATTATTGTGCTTCATCTTCACTTTCACATTATTCTAGTTCATCATCGACTTCGTCTTCCGATTCTGACAGTGGCTCACCTAAATTTTCCTCGTGATGATACCAAAAAGTATAAATTTGAATTATTCCATATACTTCCAAATGTGTCTCAAATGTCTTACGAGTTTCTAAAGTTGTATTACAATATTTGACATATGGACAACGTATTTCATATTATTCTCATATTTTTTAAAAAGTATAATCCAAAAACTTTTGCACTACGATTAAGTAGGCTTCATTGAGCGATTGTCAATTAGTTGCATCCATTTCTTACTAAGTACCATAACATTGGAGAGTAGATAAAAATTAAATTAAATAATGATAAAAGATAAGAAAAATACTACGATGCACACTACTTATTACAATCAGATGAACACAACTGGTTCAACTCTAAGGTTGCACTTTCTAGTCGAATCGACTCTCTGTTTTCAGCTCAAAGAAATTTCTATTTGCTAGATGACAGAATAACAGACACCCATAATTATTTTTTTCAACATATTACAAGCTTCAATTATGCAGCTGAAATCAACATATCTAGCATTTGAGACCTAATTCCCAACAAATTAAATTGGACAATTGATAAACAATTTTAGAATCTGACTAGTAGCAATAAATCTTGAAAACTCAACATATAAAAGGTATATAGCTCATGTACACAAGAGAAAATAAATCAGCATGATCAACAGGAAAACGTGAACTGCACGAAAATATTCACAATGTAAGCAGTATAAACTTTCAGAATTATCACCTAATTATCAGTTTATAGAAGAAATTCCAAACAACAAACTTGAGCAAACAACAGTAAAAATTATAGCAGCCCAAATATCCTCAAGATTAATCCCTCACTGAATATAAAACTCATATGCCATTCATGGAATAATTAGCTTTCAAAACTAGACAATTCTCAAAGGAGGCATACCTTGGAATAATTAGCTTTCAAAACCTGACTAACATGCCGTTCATGGAAAATGAAAAAGAAGAAAAAGGGCAACTTGAAAAAGGATGCGTACCTTGGATTCTAAAAGGAGGTGATGGAAACTAGGGTAGATGATCAGATCAGTTGATCGACTTCGCTCGCACACGACTAGATGAGCGAGACCGGCTCTAACACTAGCTTGACAGAGATTAGGGTATAGGATTTTATGCGGCACTCTGTTTTGAGAATGCAGAGGTTTAATTTTGTTTTTAGAACCATTTAAATTTTAGTTTTGGTGCCTAACCTTTATAAAAAAAATAGTTTTTTAATATTTTGGTATTAGATTTGGCGGCACTCTCTCACACTCAAGGCCTCTCAATTATTATTTGGGACCAGTTACTATTTTTTAGGGACCAGATTTATTACCTTGTCAATAAAATAAAGCATTAAGGACAGTAATATACTCTCGTCCCAATACATATATTATCAGCAACATGATTATTTACTCATCCTTAAAAGTTAGTCGTAAATAAGACTTTTTCTTGTAGTGAAACTAGAGACGACTTAGTGGCTATAGTTACTAACAATAAGAAAAACCATTAAAATCTTCAGAAAAGAAAATGATGATCTTTTGGCAGAAATTACATATCTAGAGAAGCAATAGTGAAACCATGGACTAAGTCAAAACTTGAAAATTCTGGAAAGGGAAAGGAGATAGCAAGTGAGGAACCCATTAGGCTTGAAAATGAGGCGAAGGATTTGAGAACTAGGATGTGTGCTGAAATTGAGAAAAACAAGCAACTCCAATCTAATCTGGAAAGAGTAAAGAATGATCTTGAAAAGTTCCTAAAGTGGACCTGGTCCTCAGATGCTACCACTGCCATACATACTAATGATTGTGAGGACAGGCAGGGAATAGGGTTCCAAAGGGAGAAAACTCCTCACAACCCTCACAACAAGTATGTCATTATCTCAGGTAGCTGGCCTATACCCAATGTGGAAACACTGGGCACTTCAAAGAAGATGTTGAGGCCAGAAATCAATCTGTTTAGAAAAACAAAGTGTTTGCTGAAAAGGTGACTACAAAAGAGGGACCAGGTTCCACTCAGAAAAAATGCACATTACCTGCATGGACTAAGAGAACTCTTATTTATCCCGTTGCCTACTACAAGAGACTCAAACTTGCTTGGGTTCCTAAAACTAACTGTTAATCTCTTGTGCATGGAACAATGAAAGGAAGCGGTAAACAATGGTTCATTGATAGTTGGTGTTCAAAGCACATGACTGGAAACACAATTGACTTTTTTCACTAAAAGACCTGCAAGGAGGGAGTATATCATTTGACAATGGAAAAAAGGGGCATATTCTGTAAGTTGGAAAAGTCGAGAAGTCACTCACTCATTCTATTGAAAATGTGTACTATGTCAATGGACTTAAGTACACTCTTGATTGTCTCTCAAATATGTGATAAAGGAAACAAGGTGGAATTCTTGTCCAAAATATGTAAAATCGCTGATTTTGTGACTGGTAAAGTAGTAATTGTGGCCAAAAGATACAAGAACATCTATGTTACTTATTTCGAGTCCTTAAAGAGTGGTGATCCGAGTTGTCTGAAAGCTACCGATGATGATGCTGAACTATGGCATAGAAGACTGGGCCACACAAGTTTCTCTCTTCTAAACAAACTAATTTAGAAGGACCTGGTCCATGGTCTACCTATGTCAAAATCAAGATGCAAAAGTCCTGTGATACCTATGCTAGAGGAAAACATGTGAAGTCCTCCTTTAAGTCTAAAAGAGATGTGAGCACCTCAAGCCACTAGAGCTCTTGTATATGGATCTATGTGAACCTATGGTTGTGCAACGTATAGGAGGAGAAAGATACATTTTTGTGATAGTGGATGATAACTCCAGATTCACATAGACTCTGTTTCTCAGAACCAAACATGAAACCATTGAGGTGTTTGGGGCTTTTGTGAAGAAAATTGAGGTGAAGATGGAGTCTAGACTTGCATGCATTAGATCAGATCGTGTAACAGGATTTGACAATTCATGTTTTATGAATTATGCAACAAAAATGGCATCAGTCACAACTTCTTAGCTCCCAGAACTCCCCAGCAAAATGGAGTAGTAGAAAGGAAGAACAGAACAATGAAAGAAATATTAAGAGCAATACTGATCAACAGTGGAATTGCAAAGAACTTCTAGGCTGAACCTATCGACACTGATTGCTACTTGGTGAACAAGTGCATGATAAGATAACTTCTGAAAAAACCCCCTATGAATTGTTGAATGGAAGGAAACCCAAGTTGACTCACCTAAGAACATTCGGGTGCAAATGCTATGTTCTCAACAATAAAAAGGGTCATCTTGGTAAATTTGATACCAAGAGTGATGAAGGAATACTTTTGGGCTACTCCTCTCAAAGCAAGGCTTACATGATGTACGCGGTAAAATCAGAGGGACTGATTTCTGCAATCAAGCCATCTCGGGGAGATGCCTCGAGACCCCGAGGATGTGAAGCCACAACTTAGTCCTCTTCTTCGGGGCTTGTCGAGGCCCAATTTGAGGCCAGACGGAAGCCGAGGCCAGTTCAAAATGGGGAAGCGCCCAAGACACATTGCTGAGTCTGACAGCGCTAGCCTATTAGAGCCTATGCTGAGGCATCGCGTCAAACCATCCCATCTCCGTATTTTATAACTAATGCATATGTACTTATAGCCGAGTTCCCCTCCTATATAAAGGGGACTCACCCTACCTTGTAAAGGACTGATGTTGCTTTATTTCTCCACAAGCACAATAATATTTCTCTCTTTCTCTCTCTCTCTCTCTCTCTCTCTCACTCTCTCCTTTCTAAACTTATTAGCTCTTACTGAACCGTGGATACCTCGATATCCTTCGCTTTATATTTTTTCTTTATCATATAACTTAGTTTTGGCTATAAAGAACCCCGTTTGATTATATCTCTAACTGTTATACCATCCTCGACTATCCTCGATAGCTCGAGCTCGACCTCGACCCTAAAGTCTCCATCGGCCAAGCCTACATCCGGGCAGCATGCCCTTCGATTCGATCATTATCTCGTTTTAGCTCGCGCTCCATCATTAAGTTTCACATCATTAACATTAACTACTCTAACAAACTAGCTCGGGAATGGATCACGTATTTTTAAAGTCTTATTTTATAAATTTGATTGTTATTGTCATTTTCACGGTAAATAGTTTGGCGTCCACGTGGGACTAAAAATAATAGTGATTATTTTCTTGCTAGTTTCATTACACAAACACATATTATCTCTTACACTTTTTTCTTGTCCAAGATCTTTTGATTTCGGGTCAAAATGTATGACTCTGTAAACAAAGTTGAGATCGATCGCCTCGAAGATCACGGCGAAAATGGTGTAGCCATCCCGGCCATCGGAGCACTACTAAATATCCCCATAATGCACCCGGACTGATTCTAGCGGACGCGGACTCACAGGACGCACAACAAGTCAGCAAAACTTCTCACATCGACAAAAGCGTACGACACAACGACCGACAAGAAGTTCAAAAAACCCAGGCCGGGGAAGAACATGAGGTTAGTCTTCACGTTATTTTTGAAATGTTGCAGGCACAACAACTGGCCATTGCTGAGTAGCAAAGCCATCCGAGAACTCCCAACACACCAGCACCAGAGACAGCTCCCTCTACCAAGCAAATACCTGAAAGATCAAGTAATAATGCGTCAGTAACTGACCCTTCCATAGTGAAGATGCTGGAGTATCTCACCATAGGGATCGAATCAGGCGAAAAAATGAGTATAGCCAACAATTAAAAAGTTGAGACCTACAACTCTCGAGTGGATCATATATCGAGAGCTCCCCCGGTCCTAAAAGGTCTGGATTTGAAGAAATTCATACAGAGGTCGTACCCCGAGGAAGTGTCCTCGAAGCCCATTCCTAAAAATTCAGGATGTCGGAACTCCCCATATACAACGGTACTACCGATCCAAATGAGCACATCACCGCCTATACCTGTTCTGTAAAAGGAAACGTTATAATAAATGAAAACATCGAGTCCGTGTTGCTGAAAAATTCGGAGAAACACTCTCGAAGGGGACCATGATGTGGTATCACAACTTGGCTCCCGACTCCATGGATTCATTCTCTATGCTAGAAGACTCCTTTGTAAAGGCACACGTAGGATCCATTAAGGTAGCTATGAGGAAGTTCAACGTTATAAAAATCACGCAAAGAGAGAATAAGATGCTGTGGGAATTCGTTCCCACTTCCAAACAGAATGAATTAAGCTGCCACCTGTCTCTGATGACTGGGCGCTACAGGCCTTCACCCAAGGTCTAAACAAATGAAGCTCGATGGCTTCAAAACAATGGAAGTAGAAACTGATCGAGTATCCATTGTGACCTGGTCGAAAGTCCACAACCGGTACCAGTCAATGATCAGGGCCGAGGATGACCAACTGGGAGCCCCTTTCGGCTCAGTGTAACCAAGCAGATTCCTGGTAAAAGAAGTGAGACCAAACAAAGAAAGGTACTAGCCGTACCTCGAAGACAGGAAGAACGTCCCGAAACGCAACCTACATCGCAACGATCAAAGAATAGATCGAGGACATGACCCCCGAGGACTCGTCAATAGAAACAGGTTTAATCGAAGCACATCACCATCAAACGCGCTCCACTTATCGTAATACAACTTCTGCACCGGTGTTTCAAACATCATGTTTCGCTATTGGCAAGATCAAGGATGCCAAGTGGCCCAAATCGATATAGTTAGACCCTTCGTGAAGAAATTACAACCTAGTATGCATGTTCCACAACACGCACGGTAACAAGACTAATGATTACCAGCAACTATGAGAAGAAGTGGCCCGACTACTCAACAAAGGGAATCTTCGAAAATTTCTTAGCGATTGGGCAAAAAATCAATTTCGAGAGAAGGAGGTGACCAAGAAAAATGAGGAAAATGAGCCGTAACATGTTATCCACATGATCATGGGGGGCGCCGATGCCTTGCAGGAACCCGTGGTGAGAAGAACAAAGATATCCATCATTAGAGAAAAATGGACCCGGGGATATATCATCGAAAGATGCCCTCACGTTCAACAAAAAAGTCACCGAGTCCTGTCTCAACCCCACAACGACGCCCAAGTAATCTCCTTTCTCATAAATTCATTTCAGATAAAATGAGTACTCGTGGATCCAGGTAGCTCGACCAATATCATCAGGTCGAAGGTGATAGAATGACTCGGGCTGATCGAACGAATTGTGCCCGCCACTCGGGTCCTCAACGGTTTCAACATGGCTAGCAAAACAATGAAGGAAGAAATCATCCTTCCGATTACCATGGCTGGCACAACTCAAGACACCAATTTCAATGTCATCGAGGGAGATATGAGATGTAATGCCTTATTTGGATCTCCCTAGATACACCGCATGAAAGTAGTGCCAGGCACCCTCCATCAGGTGATGAAATTCCCAATAGAGTATGAGATCAAAAACGTCTACACGAAATAGCACGGGGCAAGAGAAATGTTCGCTATACACGATGTGGTACCAGCGCTCATGCCTCTACCCCTAAATGAAACAATGAGTAGACCAGGTCTCGCTCCCGGCCGAACTTGAAAAAACAAAATAAAACACACCGTATCTCTGTCCCCGGTCAGCTATAATAGGCCAAACCCAAGACGTCGCCTGTATATCTAGCTTTAAGGTACCACTATTCCTTTTTTTTATGTTATTTTTCAGATCCTTGAGTAACCTTTGTGCAGGTACCCAACTGGAAGCTGCCGGGACGTTAGTGCTGTTATTGAACCTCAGAGCCCCAAAGGTGCACTCGTTGCACTCTTTTCCTTCAACCGCGTTTTTATCCAAAAAGAAAGGTTTTTACCAGCAAGATTTTTAACGAGGCAATATCTGCAAGCCACTGGAAGGGGAACTTCGCAAAATATTCAAAACAAACCTGCGGCCAGCTTTAGAAAGAGGAAGAGGGCATTCCCCCGAGAGAGCAGCCTACTAGTAGGAATTTTGGAAAATGTCAGATAAGTTTCCTTGTTGGAAAACGACACATCGAAACACCGGTGTAATCTGGCCCTGTCAGCAAAAATATGCATTATTGTATCAAGCAATCAAAAAATGCCTTTTTGTCAAAAGGGAGGAGAGAACTCCTTCTCAGAGTAAGGTAACGAAATTTTCTTCAGAAACACCCCAAAAAATGCAGGAACAGGTGTCAGCAGTTCAAAACGCCTGAAATAGTCTTCAGGTCGAGGCTATGAAACCATATAGGCCCGATATAGGTCGAACCAAAACAAACAGGTATTGCGGCAACAGATCAAAGGATGTCTTCCAGTGTTCCGTTCTCCAAACGGGGAAGTCACAGTATATTCCCGACAAGGGTCCCTTCACCAAATGCATCCGAAAATACTCAGAGACTTAGTGACAACAACTTATCATTCGCACGACCCCAAGGTCAGAACTCCGGGCTCATAAAGCCCCTATAACACAGCTCCGAGTTCACAAGAAGCGGTGTTCACGATTAAACAACTTGATGACTAAGAGACTGACGACAATCACCATACGCTGGAAAATCCAAAACTGTAAGACACTTAGCGGGCAGAATCGAAATAACCAGGTCCATTCTATGTCACCTAACAAACTGTAAGACCTTAATAGGCATGATAAACTGTAAGACCTCAATCGGCATGACAAACTGTAAGACCTCAACATACAGGAAAATCCCGAAGTTTAGGCTATACGTCACATTTGTATGAATCCCGACATTGCATATCCTTGGTGTAGACGCCTAAGCTATCACTCGGGGATCAAAATGGCTATGGCCTAATGCACATGACTACGGACAAAATGATTGATACATCCAAAATAATGCGACTTGGGGACGCCCGACCCTCACTAAACAATATCGCAGGCCACTACTTCGAATATACTTCAGAAAGAACCAGTTTAAACAGGCTTCCCTCAACAGGAAAACAATGAGCTTCGACCATGTCGACTCTAAATCACAATGGCTTCGACCTACTCAGCCTACGAGATGTGTACCTTCCTAGGTGCTCAAAATATCGCCAATAATGGCTTGAAATCAAGGTTCTTCTAGAACTGACGACGGGTCAGGAAACAATCTTTCAAAAGAACTTAACGAGCAGAAACAAAGCCTACAAAAAACCTACGAGATAAAATAACATAATAGCGATTATTGCTAGATAAGAAAGCCTATGGGCCACATATGAAAAGGTCTCTACCACCAATAAGTGTAAGAGCTATTGTCGCCAACAAAATTGACAACTTGAGGACTAAAGTGAGCTCAAATCGTAACTTAATTTGGAGACCGGATAAAACATAGTTAGCTAAACAAGCCTACGGACCACATATCATAAGGTGTCTATGACCAAAAAACGTAAGAGCCATTATTGCCAGCAAAAACTGACAACTTAAGGGTCAATTAAAGCTCTAAGCGCAACGCAACTCAGAGATTGGACCTGAAATAAGTTAAACTATAACATGCCTAAACGCACAACGCAAATGCTGCTGCCACCAGCCGAGCGAGCGTTCAGGCCACCCGCGTGTATGGTCATTTCGACCCAAGGCATAAAAGGTCGTGCCTATAAGGTCACTTCGACCTGTGGCATAAAAGGACACCATCATCCGCCCATGTGGGTAGGGAAAAGATTAAGGGTCAATTAAAACTCAAATCGCAAAGCGACTCGAAAACTAGACCCAAAATAAAGCTCAAACTACAAGTATGCCTAAGGGTACGACATAAATTCTACGACCGCCAGTAGAGTGAGCCTCCGGGACACCCACCTATAAGGTCACCTTGACCCAAGGCAGAAAAAACTACCATTATCCGCCTATACAGGCATGAACAAGCTAAGGGGCAGCTGAAGCTCGAAGCGCGACACAACTCAAAGACTAAACCCGAGATAATATGAATGACAAGATACTTAAGGGAAATAACTGAGAACAATCACCATTCACCCGTACTAGCACAAAAATACCGAAGGACATGTAGGCTCGATAAAAGCCTGACTCAAAGCCTGAAACATCTAGACAAAACGTGAAGGTTCCGAGGCCGCTCACGTCATCCACGCACTGAAAAGTTCCCTTGCATAATATATCAGTTCCGAACCCATGGGGTCCCGTCAAAACATGGAAACTAGTCTGCCGGATCAAAAGCAATACAAAGGAGGTAAAACTTCATGACTTCTCTCATTTTTATGTATATATACATATATTCGCGAAAGATGTGCTCTCCTTCTACAAGAATAGTCTGTAAGAAGCAAAATACAAAGTGGCAAGGTCGACGATCCAAAACAATGCGGCCCATCAACCCCTAGCCTCGTTCTTCATAGCATCAATAGTAAACAAGCCAGGCACTATGCCCGATTACCCTCGCTCAGGCAAATCCTTTTGGGAAAATAGTACCCTCCCGACATGCGTGCCAGCAAGAAAACATTCTCTTCGAAGGTCCGCTCCGACCTGGCTCAAATCATCAACAATAAATCACCACCCTTTATAATTCTCGGTTCATCTTATTGATATGCCAGCCCGGGCATTGACTATTCCCTATCCGGACTCTTCGAAGAATCAAGCTATAGCTCTAGGGCTATATCCACTCGGATTGAAGCTCAAAGATCCAAAGTGCAGAGGGATCATGCCAAAAACTACCATAAAGTGAAGCCGCCAAGCTTACTCAATGACCACGCACCCTCCTGGTGGCCCAACCCTTGTTAGCCTAAGGTCACAAATAGTTCTACCATTGTCGCTACCGATTCCATGGTGGCATTAGTACCATTTTAGGAAGATAAAAATGCTGTAACCATCTTTGCGGTGTTTGCTGATGGTGTACTGTATGAGATCATCTCTAAAAAAAATGAAGCATAAGGTGTGAGGGACGAAGGGGACATTGTAACTATTGAAGGGGATGCACTAGCAAATACTACTAGGCCATCATATGAGGAACCCGATTCCTCTCCGGAGGACTAAGGTCAGGGCTCTTATTCCCAAGATAGTTTTATTCCTGCATTCGATGTTGTGCCCTTGGATATACAAGTACTTGAAATGAGATCTAGTGATGAAGAGAACCTAGATAATGTGGCTCGTGATGCGTTCATAGTTAAGCGGAGGGTTGTGTCCACTCCTAAGTCTGAAACCAAATGACCTTCTACCAGGATTCAAGATAAGGTGACCTACAATTCTTCCCTTTAAAAGATCAAGAAAATTAGTAACAAGAAAATGAGAAAGTTGGTGAAAGAAGTGTACCTATAAGTGATAAGGCGATCCCTGTGATAGAGGTGGAAGAGAAAACCCTAGATGAACCTGGTTTACTAGTTAGACGGTTTTCAAAAAATATGATGCCTGTTTTAATATAGAAAGGGTCAACCTCTAGGTCTAAGTTGAAGGAGGTGATGAGTGATTTCTCGATATATGATGAGGATGTGTTAGTCAGATCCAAGGGAAAAGGAAAATTAAATGGTGAGAAGTCCGACAAATGCAAGCGTGAAATTTTTGAAGAACCTGGTTCTATGAAGATAATGAGAAGTGAATTTAGCCTTGGCTCTGAACGCCTGAGGCATCAAAAAGTTCTGTTGGGTCATACGTTTGACCCAACAATCTCTGAGACTGGTATACCCCAGATTCTAGAAATGGCCGAGTTTCAATTCTGGGCGCATTTATTGCAAATAGATGCACCTAAGGTACAAAGCTTCTTTCTAGCCTCTTTCCAATTAAGACTGACCACATTTGTTCTTTAGTCAATGGAGTGGACATCGTATTCGATGTAAATTTTCTTGGAGAGATTCTTCAAGTTCCGACAGCTAGTATGACCGATGTAAAGGATGTGTGTCATTTTAACTTCGGAAATGCCGTGGTAAAAATACAATGCAAACCATAATGGGGACTAGATCCATAAGAAAGCGTTATTCCCTATCTATCAGCTGCTATTCGAATTGGTTAACAAAGTTCTATTGCCTCGAGCTGAGAGGAGGTCAGTGACTTTTAAGTCTGACATGTTTATGATGGAGCAACTGGACAAATTTACTCCTATGAGTATGCCTGTTATTATGCTTGAACACATGCAAAAGGTTGCCACCTTCAAATATGGTAATCATGGCCTTCCCTACAGGTTCCCGCTTACTCGAGTGTTTAAATTCTTTGAAGTACCACTGGGGACAGGTAAGGTGGGGACTATGAGGAAGACTTTCTAACATACAACTTTAGAAGAATGCAAGTGCTTAGAAAAGAATTTGGCGGGGGGGGGGGGGGTAGGAAGTTCATAAACCATCTCATAGCTAATTAATGCTCAAACAGTGCAGCTGAGGAAATTCGTTGGTTGAAGGTCAGGAATGCTATCCTGGAAGGTCAGCAGGCCTAAGGGGTTCAGTGTCAAATGATCAAGTAGCTTGTTTGACAAAGGAAAATGCTGATCTCAAGGCTCAAGTAGAGAACCCAAAAGCAGAACTGCTCAATGAGCAAAAGTCGGGAAATGCTCGAATAGACCTTGTTCTCCAAACACTTGTTGCAACTTCCAAGCCCTTTACTCCTAGTGCCTCATAAGTACCCTTCCAGTGACCGGTTTCTTGGAATGTTCTTTAAGTTTTTCGTTGTTTGGGTAGATGTTTTTGTTTTCTTTTTTTATGTGGTTGGGAGGAAACACTACTTCTCCCATTTTAACAGTCCAATGTTTCCTTTTACTTTTTTAAGCAAAGGCATATTATAGTTTTATTAATATTAAGTCTATCCTCTTTCGTTATATATGCGCTTTACTTATGTGTTCCTATTCTCTATCATGTTTGTGTGCACATATGCGGCATGAGTTAGCTTAGCTGGACTTCTTTGTGATGTTCTTTCTATTTGCATTTTTTAATGATGCCAAAAGGGGAAAAATAATAATAGTATAAGATGACTATCAACTCAGGGGGAAGACATGTGTACGAAAGGGCATAGAGTCAGGGGGAACCTGTGTTCTCCAGTTACTTAATCTAGTTCTCTAAGCTCTCTAAATCCTCGTTTTCAATATTAAGTTTGTCGTTATCAAAAAGGGGGAAATTGATAGGTTTTCAATATCTTTGCCTGGTATTTTTATGATCGAACAAACTTTATGTCAAGAACCAGATAGGGAACCTGACTCACTTTGACTACACTGCATTTAATAGATCCTAGCCAAATGTGAACTGGTACAACATTTGGAGCTAGGAAACTAAATAAGGACCTGCTACCCTTGTGGTTCCCTCATAGCAGTATGAAGTCAGTTGGACACAGCTGGAAACAAAGTGACTACATGTTCTATTTCTGCCTCACTGCACTATTTCCAGCACCCACTCATTCCTGATCAACTAAAGTGCTCACATTGTTTCAAGTAACATAATCAAGGTGTACCAATATAAGTTTATATTGTAACATCACTTGAAAGTTTCAGTTTCTCGTTCAAGCTTCTTGCCAAAAATAGAGATATCAATCCTCACGATCTTGAAGAACCAAGTTGAATGCAACTACATACCAGTTTCTAAAGATAGCTTATTGTTGTCCTATTTGAGTTGTAACTTTGTGATTGTGCTTATTGTATCTCCTAAATTTCTTAGCTAGAAGCATTGATTAGGAATCCTCTTGTAAATCCATAAACTCCTTGAGTTTATGTTATGACTAGGTTTAGTCATAAGCAAAAGCCTTTGTAACTGTAGAGTGTCAAAGTGGCTTGTGGTAAGAGCATCACAAGTTAGTAAAAGTCTATGTAACTAAGAAGTCACAAAGTGGCTTGTGGTAAGAGTAACACAAGTTAGTTGAGTAAATTCTTTGTAATGGAGTCATTACAAAGTGGCTTGTAATAGGTCTTTACAAGTTAGTGAAGCTAAAAGCTACATGTGTAGGTCGTGGTTTTTTTATCTCCTTGTGTGGGATTTTTCCACGTAAAAATTCTCTGCCTTATTTATGTACAGTTTTATTAGCATTCTCATCAGAATCTCGTAGAGGACTAGATACTCTATTATTTGGTGGACTCACATAAACTAACAACCTTGAAGAACCAGGTTCATGTAATTGATACAACTATTTTAGAACTTAGATCTAAAAATATAATGTTAAAGTTAGGTACTAGAAAAGAAATAGCCAGTGAAATACAACTCAACCTAGAAGAAGATTTAGGAAAGGTAAAAGATGAGCTATACAAAAGGTATGTACTAGTAAAAATTTTGAAAGAGAGGACTTGACAAAGGTTAAACATGAGCTTGGTAGAACAAGCAAATGGAACAGGTTCTCTAATGCATTTTCATGGCTTCTAGAACACCATAGTAGCAATAGAAACGAACTTAGCTTTGGAAATCTGCACCTAAATAGGATCCCCAAAATAAGTACCTAACACTTCCTGAGGATAAGATTTAAATACATTGTGGAAACACTAGTCAATACAAGAGTGATTGCACGGCGAAAGAAAAAGTATATAAAAAGAACAAAATTTTTTGTTCAATAGGAAAAATAGGCTGCTAAGTTGGGCTAAAAAGAATTTGATTTATCATTTTGCCTATAGAAAGGGACCCACCTAGTTTGGGTTCCTAGGACTAACCCCTGATTTTCTTTTGCAGGTCCAACTGAAGGGAATCAACCAAATATGGTACATGGATAGTAGATGGTTAAAGAACATAACAAGAAGCAAGAACCAACTCTTTTCACTTAAGCTCATTGGAGTTGAAAAGGTAGGTAAGACCGATTCTCACTCTATTAAGAATGTCTACTTGATAGATGGATTGAAGTACTGTCTAATAAGTGCATCACAATTATGTGAATGCGGTAACATGGTAGCATTCACCTTTACAAATGCTTTGTGATTAATCTTACCACTGACAAGATGGTTTTGTAGGAAAAAAGAGTGAATAATATATATGTGGTGGATCTGTCCACACTTTCTGATAATGAAATCACTTGCTTATGTGAGTAGGACTATGATCCCCTCCATTGGAACAAGAGAATTATACATGCCAATCTAAGCCAACTCAACAAACTAGTCTCCAAAACTTGGTGATAGGGTTACCTAATATTAAGTTCAAAGAAGAGAAAGTTTGTGAGTCTTGTTCAGGGGGAAGCTGGTAAGATCCTTTTTTAAAAGTAAAACAAATGGTAAGTACTGCTAGGACGATGGTATTGGTCTGTATGGATCTATGTGGATCAATGAGAACAATGAGTGGATGTGGTAAGAGATGTATTATGGAGCTTGTTGATGATCACTCTAGGTTTATTTGGACACTGCTTTTAATATCTAAAGATAAAGCATTTGACATTTTCACTTCATTTGTTAGTAAAACACAAAAATAAATAGGTAATAAACTTGCATTAATTAGGTCTAATCACGATACAAAATTTGAAAATGCTAAATTTGTTGAATTTTGTGATGAGCATGGCATAGATAATAATTTTTCTGCTCCTAGAACTCCACAAAAAAATAGAGTAGTTGAAATAAAGAATAGGACATTGGAAGAAATGTCTAGGACTATGCTACTTGCTTAAATTTCCCTATAGCTTCTGGGCATAAGTTGCGAACATTGCATGCTACATCGTAAAGAGGTACATGACTAGACATCTTATTGAGAAAACACCCTATGAGTTGCTTAAAGGGAAAAATCCAAATACATCACACCTTAGGGCATTTGGATGCAAGTGCTTTGTGCACAATAAGTTTGATCCTATAAGTGATGAGCGGGTATTCTTGGAATATTCTTCACATATTAAAGCTTATAAGACAATTCACAGGTTGAGTATACCAAGAAAATTCACAGGTTCTACTCACGGGAGTTGGTATATCATGTTTTCCTATTTCCCTCTATTGTGGTAGTTAAATTGTTATCATGTTAGTTCTTATTAGTTTATTCACCGTATTAGTGTTCTTGTAGTGACATATTGTCTTCTTCTAGTTTAGTCTGTTGTGTGTGATAGTGATTCCCCTTAACCCGCCATAGCAGTAGCCGTGGTTTGTAATGGTCAAGTGAGTTCATGTCCTCAAGGGAAGCGAGGGCTGGGTCGGGAGGTAGGGCAGAGACTATGCGGTGGGTCGGGAGGTAGGACAGAGACTAGGGGGTGGGTTGGGAGGAAAATGAGGTAAAGGGAACACAAGTGTTTGTCGGTTGAGAATTGGATCATGGAATATAGGTACATTGACAGGTAAGTCTATAGAGTTGGCGAAGATCCTCCAAAAAAATTAGGGTCAATATAGCGTGCGTCTAGGAGACAAGGTGGGTAGGGTCGAGTGCAAGGGAAGTGGATGGATATAAACTTTGGTATTCAGGAACCCAGAAGGGTACGAATGGAGTGGGTATTTTGGTGGATATGAAACTTAGAGATTCTGTGGTTGAGGTTAGACGAGTAAATGATAGATTGATAATTATTAAGTTGGTGGTTGTTCAATGCACCCTTAATGTCGTTAACGCATATGCGCCACATACGAGCCTAGATAAGGAGGTTAAATGATGTTTCTAGGAGGCTAGATGAGATTATACGTCAGGTACCACCTGTCGAGATGTTATTCATAGGAGGAGATTTCAATGGTCATATTGGGTCGACCGTAGGTGGGTACGACGAACTGCATGGAGGATTCAGTTTTGGGTAGAGGAACGGAGGTGGAACCTTGTTAGTGGAATTGGCTAAGGCTTTTGGGTTGGTAATTGCAAACTCTAGCTTTCCAAAAAGGAAGGAGCATTTGGTTACTTTTCAAAATATGGTGGCGAAGACTCAGATTGACTATCTCCTCCTTAGGAGGCATGACAGAGGATTGTGCAAGGATTTCAAGGTGATTCTAGTTGAGATACTTGTGACACGACATAGGCTCTTGGTGATGGACGTTGGTATTATGGTGAAGAGGAGGAAGATGTCGGCTCGAGAAACCCCGAGAATCAGGTGGGGAGCCTTAACTAAGGATAAAGCCCAAGAGTTGGAGGGGCGGCTATTAGCTATGAGATCTTGGAAGAGCAATGCTGACGTGATCACTATATGGTCAACGATAGTAGACTGTATAAGGGAGGCTGCGAGAGAGGTGTTAGAGGTATCGACGGGCATCTCTGGTAGGCACAAAGGAGACTGGTGGTAGAATCAAGTGGTATAAGGTAAAGTGGAAGCGAAGAAGGATGCGTACCACACATTAGTGAGGAGCATAGGTGATGAGGATAGGCGTGCGTTCATGGAGAGGTATAAGGTTGCTAGGAAGGAAGCAAAGTTTGCGGTCATAGAGTCTAAGATTGCAACTTATGGTCGTAAGTACGAGGAACTAGGGAAAAAACCAGGAAGAAAAAAGTTATTTAAGCTTGACAAGCTGAGGTAGAGGAAATCTCGAGATTTAGACCAAGTGAGATGTATCAAGGACGATGATGGTAGAGTACTGATGGAAGATTCCCAGATTAAGAGGAGACGGAAGACTTACTTTCAAAAACTTCTTAATGAAGTAGGAGATTGGAATATTGTGCTACGTGAATTGGAGTATTCTGAGAGTCACATGTACTCTGGGCACTGCACGCGCATCAAGGTGGAGTAGGTCCTGGGAGCTATGAGTAAGAAGAGTAGGAGCAGAGCGACTGGGCCCCACGAGATTTCGGTAGAAATTTTGAAGTGTATGGAGAAAGTAGGTTTAGAGTGGTTGACTAGGTTGTTGAATATTAGTTTTAAGGCGATGAGGATGCCGGATGAGTGGAGGTGGTGTACAGTGGTCCCATTATATAAGAACAAGGGTGGTATCTAGAGTTGTAACAATTATAGGGGTATCAAATTACTGAGTCATACTGTGAAAGTGTGGGAGAGGGTGGTTGAAGTGAGGTTGAGATTGACGGTGTCCGTTTCCGACAATCAGTTTGGGTTCATGTCCGATTGTTCTACTACAGAAGCTATACACCTTGTTAGGAGGGTAGTTGAATAGTACAATGATAGGAAGAAAGACCTGAACATGGTGTTTATTGAACTAGAGAAAGCATATGACAAGGTTCATAGAGAAATTCTCTAGAGAAGCTTGGAGGCAAAAAGCTTGTCGGTTCCCTACATTATGGCGATTATGGACATGTATGATGGGTTAAAGACTCGGGTTAGGATAGTATGAGGTGACTCTAATGCTTTTCCGGGTTTTATGGAGTTACACTAAGGTTCTGCGCTCAGCCCCTTCTTATTCGCTCTGGTGATGGACGCGTTAACACACCACATTCAAGGGGATATGCCATGGTGCATGTTGTTCGCCGATGACATAGTTTTGATTGACGAGTCGCGAGCTGGTATTAACGAGAGGCTGGAGGTTTGGAGACATGCTGTTGAATCTAATGGTTTCAAGCTTAGCAGGAAGAAGACGGAATAACTAGAATTAAGTTCAGCACTAAGCAGGGGGAAGTGGGCGTGAATATAAGGCTTGAATCACATATCATCCTGAGTAGAGGCAGCTTCAAGTACCTTGGGTCGGTTATCCAGGGGGGAGGGGATATCGACGAGGATATAACACACCGTATTGGGGTAGGATGGATGAAGTGGAGGTTAGCATCTGGATTATTTTATTACAAGAGAATGCCATTGATATTCAAAGGTAAGTTCTATAAAATGATGGTTAGACCAGCCATGATGTATGGGGCTGAGTGTTGGCTGGTTAAGAACTCATATACACAGAAGATGAAGGTAGAAGAAATGAGGATGTTGAGATAGATGTGCGGGCATACAAGGATGGATAAGATTAGGAATGATGATATTGGGAAGAAGGTGTGCATGGCTCCCATTGATGACAAGATGCAGGAAGTGAGGCTCAAATGATTCAGGCATGTTCAGAGGAGAAGCCCAGATGCTCCGGTAAGGAGATGTATACGGCTGGTTATGGAGGGCATGGGAAGAGGTAGAGGGCGGTCTAAGAAGTATTAGGGGGAGGTGATTAGGCAGGATATGGCGAGACTTCATATTTCCGAGGACATGGCACTTGATAGGGACATGTGGAGGTCGAGTATTAGGATTGTAGGTTAGGAAGTAGTTGAGTCTTGTCTTATATGATAACTTTTTGAGACTAGTTTGGTAGGGATACTATTTTACTTTTGCTTTGTATCTTTCTTCTTGATTTCATGTCGTTCTTATTTTTCATATTATTTCTGTGGTGTTACTGATATAGTCTCCTTTTGTCTTTTTCTCTTCTTGAGCCGAGGGTCTTTAGGAAATAACCTCTCTACTCCTTCGGGGTAGGGGTAAGGTCTGTGTACACACTACCCTCTCCAGACCCTACTAGTGGGATTTCATAGGGTCGTTGTTGTTGTTGTTTGTAAAGATTATAAGATTTATAACAATAGAACTATGTGTGTATAAGAAAGTGTACATGTTTTTTGATGAAACTAATATTCTTTCTGAGAGGCAGGAATATGATAAAGCAATTGGGCTGGTAAGAAACTCAACTACAGCCCAACTTGAAGCTGTACCAGATGAAGGAATAGGTGATGGACAACCTTTCCACCCAGGGAAACCTAACATGGTGAATTGAACAGAGAGGAACTGATCCTCAAACCTCAAGGGAACCTATCCATGAACCTGTTCCTCAGCAACAAATCATTGAAGGAACATCTAGGGGAAACCAACTTTGTAAAATCTTACAAGTGTCAAAGTTCTCGCCCCATTGGGAATATAATCACTAATCCATCCACTGGAATCAAAACCAGATCTTCTTTGAAATATCTCTATGCTTTTGATTTTTTTTATCTTTTATTGAACCTAAAAATGTCTCTGATGCTTTGCAGGATGCAGACTTGGTGAACTCAATGCAAGAGGAACTCAACCAGTTTGAGAGAAGTCAAATTTAGTATCTAGTACCAAGAGCCAAGGACAGATCAGTGATTGACACTAAATGGTTATTCAGAACAAACTTGATGAAGATGAAACAGTTATAAGGAACAAGACAAGTTTGGTTGTTCAATGATATAGTCAAGAGGAGGGCAAAGACTATGTTGAGAGTTTTG
This sequence comes from Nicotiana benthamiana, assembly GCA_034376525.1. Classification (NCBI taxonomy): domain Eukaryota; kingdom Viridiplantae; phylum Streptophyta; class Magnoliopsida; order Solanales; family Solanaceae; genus Nicotiana; species Nicotiana benthamiana. The sequence continues at coordinate 110,427,125 of CM067332.1, read as the reverse complement.
CTCTAGTTGCTAGATTGGAAACCATTAGACTCCTTATAGCCTTTGCTACTCACATAGAATTCACTCTCCATCATATGGATGTCAAGAGTGACTTCCTCAATGTCTATCTTAAAGAAGAAGTGTTCATCAAGAAACTTCCTGAATTCGAGATCAAGGAATGTCCTAATCATATGTACAACCTTATTAAGAGGTAAAATTGACAATACTTTATTCCTGAAAGAAAAAGGTCAAATCTCTTGGTAGTCCTGATATTTTGATGATATAATCTTTGGAGAAACTACAAATAGGTTAAGTATAGAATTTGCTAAGCTAATGGGGAGTGAATTTACAATGAGCATGATGGGTGAGCTTAATTTCTTTTTAGGCTTACAAATTAAATAAAATTTAAATGGAACTATGATCCTTTAGCAGAAGTATGTGAAGAAGTTGCTTAAAACGTTTAAAATGGAAGATTCCAAGGAAATTGACATCCCCATAGCAATTAGATATTGATGAACTTGGTTCGTTGTTGATTCGAAGATGTATAGGGGAATGGTTGGCTCTTTGATATTGCTAGTAGAACTGACATTGTTTTAAGTATAGGCCTTTGAACTAGATTTCAAGCATATGAAAAAGAGTCTCACTTGACTGATGTCAAGAGGATCTTGATATACCTAAAAGTATGCGTGTTAAAAGGGTCGTGTTGACCCCGATCCGAACCGGCCCAGACAGGTTGAACCCGGAACCGATCTGGCCCAATTAGAGGGGGCTGGGTTGGGTTAGGTAGGGGGGTTAGGGGGTTTGGTCCATTAATTTTTTTGAAAATGGGTAATCGGCCCGGTTTAACCCGAAAGAGTGAACAATAACTCTTACCTGGTTAACTGGCCCGGACCGGCCCAGTTCAAATGGCTAGTTTTTTTAGTTTTCAAAAATTGTGGGCCGCACTGGCCATTGGAAATGGTCAGTCCTTTATTTGGTCCGTTGGCCAATGGAAATATTGCATAAATAGCCTTTTTTAAAATGTTTAATCCGGTTTTAATTTATAAAACTAACCTTCTCTAAAACTACAAATACCCCCACCGCATCTTCTTCATTTCTTCACTCAATACTCATTTCTCAATCTCAATTTCTCTCATTCTCCAATTTTCAAGATTTCAAGTCTCAATCTCAAGTTCTTAAATATCAAATCTCAATTCAAGTTAAATCATGCCCCGTTTTTCTAGAGTGCGCTCATATGTATGGGAACACTTTGAGGTTGTAGAAGAAAATGAAGAAGGTCAGAAAGTAAAGTGCAAGAACTGTGGTCAAGTCTTAAATTTTTGTTCAGAGTCACATGCAGTTTAAGGAGGCATATAAAGTATTTTCTTGAGCGTCCTCCGGAAATTCGTATTTAAGATTTTAAGACAATTTGTGTTATTTTGAAATTATTAGACGTATTTATGCTTAATGTTTTAGTTTGTTAGATTAATTTGAATTATTATTAATTTATTATGCATGAAATTTTAGTTTTACGATTTTTTTGTCAATTTACTTTTTCAATGCAAACTTTAATTTTGAATTTTGAAATAAATGTAGCACATGCAATTCAAATTATTACAACGTATTAATATAACTTGTAATCTTTAAATTAAAATAAAGTATTAATATAACTTACAATAGTTAAACAAAATTCAAAAAAAAATAAACTAAACCCGACCCGGCCAGACCCCTTCAACCTGTACCCTTACGGTTAATTTTTTACCCAGAAGAACCCGAACCCATTAAACCTGTTAAGAATTAACCCAGAATCGGCCCGGACCGTAACCCGTACGGGTCCAGAAAATAATGGCTCGACCCACCCGTTTAACACCCATACCTATAAGGCACCACTGACCACTAGATATGGTATTCACAAAGTAGTAATTTCAACTTAGTGAGATATTCTTATGCTGATTATATAGGTTTTCTTGTGGATACGAAGAGCACTTCAGACATGACCCATTTTCTTGGCTCGTGTCTTGTATTTTGGGATATCAAAAAGCAATATTCTGTGACCTTGTCTGCTGCTGAAGTTGTGTATATGGTTGCTGCCTCATGGTGTGCTCTTTTATTATGGATCAAACAACAATTTGTGAACTTTCAATTTATATAGGTAGTATCCCCATGTTTTGTGATAGAACCAATGCAATTAGTATGACCAAGAACTCGGTTCATCACAAAAGAACTAAGCACATAGAAGTTAGCAATCATATTTTTAGGGATAATTTTGAAAAGGGCTTAATCACTGTTGAATTCTGTGCTACTGCTAAACAAATAGTGACATCTTCACAAAAGCTTTTAGTAGGGATCACTTTAAAAGGAAGAGGTTAGAATAAGGTATGATTAAGATCACCAAAAAGAAATCGGTTCTAATTCAATATAATTTCTGAATTTATAAATAATTAGATTAGGTATTGCTCAGTCTCATAGTAAACTTTTGTGCCATGTGCAAAAATGTCTCACTGATGTCTAATTATATTACTCTTATTTTCTTGGAAACTATTAGTCTTACACAAGAGCACTTTCAGCGGAGAACTTGATTCATCGAGCTTATAAAGTAAGTATTCTACACTCTGCATAATTTGAAATAACTGTACGTAGATCATGAACTGAAAAGAGTCCTACTTTATATTAAACTATTTTTTAACTAATTAGTTATAAATGAACTAGTTTCATCAAGTGTCCCACACGCCATAATTGCTAAAATATATGAGGGAGAGTCCAATGTCTTTTCAAACTGAAACTTCCAATGTGATTAGACTTCTAGACATCAAAAGGTGCCATTATACGCTCAACTTCTCCCTCTTTAAATTGATTTGACCTTACCCTTTTATCTCAATATTTTTGAAAGATCAAAATATCTAAAATGTCAAAACTGTCTCCATTTCTTTCAAGTTTCTGAATCAATCAAATGGAGAATACCTATGAAAATCCCAAAAACACTCAAAACCCTTCCTCACCATAAAAAAAACATTCGCCTACGCTTTGAACCACCCAAACCCCAAGAAAAGGCATATCAAAATGATTGAACGAAAAATAGTAGCAAACAAAGAACAATCAAAGAAATTGAATGAGAAGTTACAAGCCAGTCAAGCAGAAAAACTACACAATTCTGATGATCTAGCATGCGACTGACGGGGAAAACCAGTTTCTTCTGATACTAAGCATGTAACCTTTAAGTTTCTCACCTCTGAGTTTGGTTCTAAAATTGCAAAATTTTTGAGAACTGGTTTGTTTTGGTTGGGTCTATGGATGATATTGATAAGGGAACTGCTGTTATTGAAGACATCGATTGTAAAAATGAAAAAACAAAGGAGAGGGTGTCGAAGTAGATCTGAGGGGAAAGGGACAAGAAAGAGTGTCTAGATCTCCTTTACCCATTCTAATCGGTTTTATTGATAAAGCTGGAGTAGTGATTGTATTAAGTGAAAAAATTAGAGATAATGAGGAGACTATGAATGGAAGTATGGGGAAAGAATGATAGTAGATAAGTGATTGTTCTGGTGATAGAAGTGCAACAGATGTGCTTGTTAGGTTAAGAAAAGGATTTCATGAACCAATTCTTTGTCTTGCTAAAAAAGACTAGAGTGTCGATCTGCTGCAAAAGGTGTTATATAGTTATAATCAAAAGAAGAAAAGCAAAGTTGGAAAGACTATAGGAAAGGACATTGGTGGCACTAAGAGAAAGAGTTCTCCTTCTATCCCAGTTGCAACTCCTCCCATACGAGGAAGAACTACAAAGATCCAGAAGATACAGACTGAGGCCAATGTAAGAAGGTCTTTAACTGAGAATGCCAAGAAAGACACTTGGAAAGAAAAAAAAGGTTGGTAAGCCTAGTGGAGTACTGTAGATTGAGGACATGAATCTGGTCCTTAAAGATGAATATGAGGATGTGAAAGTATCCACCTAGTGCTGAAAAGAGAATGACTTCTCAAAAGAATTCTCGAGAAACAGAGGCTAAGGCTAATGGCTCAATTATGTCTAAAATAACTAGTTTACTAAATGGAGTAAGGAGGATCAAATAATGGTAGAAAATAGCTAAGGAAGCTGAGATTGAGAGGCCAGATAAACGATTACCTGAAGTAGAGGCTGAGAAAGACTCTCTTATGTGTGACTTGATAAGTATTAAGAGAAGAATGATGGTATTATTCAAGAAATACTAAAGCTGCTCGAAGCCAAGAACCAAGAACCTGGTCCTTCCAAGTCCTAAATCCTTCCTAGTCTAGTTATAACCATTGCCCAACTGGAATTTCTCTCATTTTTGCTCATGGTTATGCGTTTTTATTTCTTCTTATGCCTTGTGGTAAGATCTTATTAATCAATGAAATTTACTACTTTTGGTAAAATTGTTTGTTGATATTTCTTATATGGTTAATATCCTTAGATTGAAAACGAGAAAATTGAATCTGTGATTGCAATTGAAGTAGACCCAGCCCTAAGTGATATTTGTTAAAATCTGGTCAGTTAACTTAATTATGCAACATTTTGATGATAGAGGAAGATAAGGTGTGCTTTTGCTTTGGAATGTGATGTTTATAACCTAATGAACTTGGTCCTTGATGATTCGTGAATTTAAATGGAAAGTGTTCTGACATTGTGTTTGATATTGAGATGAGCTGAAACAGGTTCCATGCTTTTGAAAATTACAGTGTTTGTCATCATAAAAATGGGGAATTTGTTGACTCGCACAATTTTAGTTTTGATGATTGACAAAGGAACATATGCATGTACCAGGTCCATGGACAATGTACACAAATAATGGACAAAATCAAGAAAAAAACAGGCACGTGAAAGAGATAAGCAAGTGGTTATTTCTGATAATCTCTTAACAAAAGATTGCATATTTGATAAGGAGAAAGACTCATTACTTGAAGAGAACTCTGTCTAAGATAAGAAAATAGTTAGAAGTTGAAGTTGACTAGAACTCTTCCACCAAGGAAGTGTATAGCATTGGAACACTAGTTATTCCTTATTCTACTAACTCTATAAATATCGAATTTGTTCTCTTTTACATGGGACACACACATACAGAATTGAGCTTATGAATTGAGAGCAAAATAGCAAGGTATTTTATGAGCATTTCTTGTGAGATTCAAGAGTGTGATCCTGAAGCTGAAGCTACACGAACCAGATTGAAAAACTAGTTCCAAGAAGAGTTTTATGTGTCTTTCTTTATTTCTAGTTCAAAGTGTAGTAGGCGCTTTGCATTTCCATTCACCTTTCTTAGTAGCAAACTACAAGATACCTAAGCTGTATTATTCAACTTAGAGTGAACTTAAAGTAGTCGCAACAGCCTGTACCGTGTTGCTACAAGGGTTAGAGTTAATCCTTAGAGGTTGTAAACATGAGTGGTACTATTAAAGTTAGAGTTACCTATAGCTGATTCCTACAAGGGTTAGAGGTAATACTTAGTTTTGCAAGAGTTGTAAACTTTGTTATTAGCTTAGAGTTGTAGTGAAGTGTTTGAGAAAAATTCTACTAGGTAGCAGGTCGTAGTTTTTTCACCTTTTGGACGGGGTGTTTTCCATGTAAAAATCCTTGTGTTCTTTACTTTTTGCATTATTTAGTCCACAACTGTAGTGTAAGGAGCACATAGAACAATTGGGTCCTTCGGTAATTTAGTGCACGTGAAAATTGGGCAGCACACAAATTATCCCCTTCTTGTGTGGTATAGAAGTATAAATCATCACTAACTAGCTTGGTACAACTCCGGTATACACTGTTTGAGATTCTGTTGGCGATGAGATCTGCGGCAAAACTATACCTAAATTGCATCAAATTATTTGAGGACTGCAAAATTTTAATTTCTTCGAAATTAATATCTTATCTTACTAATGTCTATCAACGTAAAGAATTTTGTATCTACTTACGTGGTATCTAATTAGCTTGTTGCAGCTCGAGAATATCTTGCTAGCGATCCTATCAGTTTGCAATGAAGTTTATTCCTGACCTATAATAACAATCTTAATTGGAGACCACAATAAATTTGAATACCTTTGGAGTTAATTTGAATCAATCTAATGTTATCTACCTGAGGATGAATCTAATTTAATATAATTTTGGCATATACACTAACATATTGTATACGGTAAAATTGGATAACGGCAGTTAGACGAATGGAGGGATACCATATGGAACTGAAGGTAAGAAAGACGTGGGTCAGCAAATAACTGGCACCAGATGCAAGTATGTGACTGGTGCTGGGTGAATCCCGAAGACTGAGTAGTCAACAATAAAGAATCAGATATTTGATATTGGTTTCCATTCAATAGGTAGCCATTATAGAGAATATTAACATTTATAACCAACCCTTATGCAGTCATCAATGACAGTTTTATTCTTATTCAAGAAAAGTTTGATTTAGGGATCTTATCTCCCTAAATAAGGCTATAAATAGGAAGATTAGCATCATTTTTTAGGGACCAAAAACTTTGTACACAAAAGCTTTTTTTGGCTCTCTAAATCATAAAGTTATTTACTTTCTACTCTTATTATTGCTCGTACTTGTGCTGCCAAAAATGATATGCTCATAACCAGGCTTTTATTTGTGTTTAATTCCATTTCATAATCCTTTTGTTTTTTCTTACTTAATATCCTTTGGATCGAATCGATTTATTTGTCTATAAAACACGTTACAAATTCAACTACACTACTTTTCGGGTAAGACGTTTGGTGCCCACCGTGGGGAACAATTGTGTAATTTCTTTGATCCATTCATCCTTTAGTAACGAATTTTTATTCCTTTCTTAGAAAAAGAAAGATCAGGTAAAGGTGAGAGGTGGGGTAGCTTTTGAGTGGAACCATGAAAAGGATAATAGGTGAACGTATGTTTTGAAAGATCATTGGCCGAGCAACCCAAGTTTGGAAAGTGTTAAAAAAATAAAAAAGGAAAAAAATATCAAATACACCTCCTATTTCTCTTAATCCGATGAATGCATAGTAATGCTTAAAGAAGAAGGGTTAAATTGTATATGGTTTCATAGCGTTGCTTGAATTGGTCATGAGAGTATGTATTTGAAGGTTAAGTGTAATATATTAAAGTGCTTAGAAGGGTTAGTCACCATACCCAAATATATCCTACACATCCCTTAGCCTATATTACAATCTTGAAATACCTAATAAATCCT